>PUFA01000018.1:17311503-17937804 GCA_003508835.1 Eonycteris spelaea | reverse complement strand
TCTTCTGGTTTACTTTCCCATTTCCTGGTTGATGTCAGAGCCAGTCTTTAGCTTATTTAACATGAAGATTGTTCCTTTGCACCACCACCTTTTACAATTTTATCAGTCAATATGGGAGAAAAAGTAAATATCGGAGTGAAAGGCCATGATGAAGTAAACATCACAAATTTCAGGTCACATGCAATTCAAGATAGATTAACGCAAAGCACTTGTGGATAACAGTGTGACATTCTCATACTCACTGGACAAAGTAAAGTCGTGGTGGCTACCTTGGTAATTCTCATTGGCTCAGAACATAAGGAATTACCCAGAGCATGAAAATAAATACACATTAGTATAATACTAAAATGATGTATCTAGGCCTATCTAAAATTATATCCAGCTATTTATCTTTCTCCTCTCTGAGGAAGATCCTTCAAAACAAATTAGTTTACAAATTCATATTGTGGAGTCTAACATTAAACAGAATATGCCTGTTTTGCCAAAATACTTTGCAAAAAGTTTTTACCTTCATCTGATAATATGTGAGAACTTATCACACTGAACTCTTGAAAAAAATTATTTATTATAGTTTGTTTTGTTCTGTTTGTTTGCTTCCATTTAAAGGTCAAAAAACAATAAAAAAAAAACATTTTCCTGGTGACTAGTGATGAAGGTTGTTTTATGTTTATTTACTAGCTATTTGAATTCCTTCATCTATGATTGGCATACTTGTGGCTTTGCTTATTATTTGCTTGTGTTCCAATTAAGATTTATTAAAGCGTATGGTTATAGATTTATCAAAAATTAAGGATATTAGCCCAATGCATATTTTCAAGTCTTATTTCAAAATTTTTTATTTATAATGTAAAAATAAATGTTATAGATGCTTTTTAAGTCAAATTTGTAGAATTTTAATATTATACTTTTAAAAGGCCTTATACGAACCTGAAAATAAATATTGAATCACATAAACTGTTTTAGTATTTTTGTTTGTTTTTAAGTTTCAGAATTCCGGCTTTTTTTCTCCCCAAATAGTCAACAAGACATTCTTAACATATAATAATTGGTCTGATACTAGTTTTGTGTTCAACGTGTTATTTTTTCTGCAAGAGTTCTCAAAATAATCAAGAAATTACATTTCAAGCACTTGTGATGAAAAAGTCTATAAATTTAATTACAAATCTCATGCAATTTGAAAAATAGAAGATATAGGTAGTTTTCTTAAGTAATTAAAGTCAAGCAAATTACTAATTTTCTAAATTTTAATGGTAATAACTCAAACTCACTTATTTCTTAGACTTCTTTGTATTCTAATTTTATTTTTTTAAATCCAATTCTTCACCACGACTTTCAATTTCACATTTTCTCCCATGGTAGAGTATCGCTAATGCTAGTATATTATTTTGTTATTAAATTCAGGTGTGGGTTCCAGCTTATAGGATTTGAGCTAGAACCACACAAAACTCCAGTGACTCTACCTCTACATAGACCCTACGTTAAGAAACATTGAACTATGTGAAGAAATTAATTTAGAACATTCAGAAATAGAGGAATATTCAGAAGGACATTTACCAATTACAAGTTAAAATTGGTTTTATTATATTTCTTTATAACAAGGATATGTAAGTTCTCAGGTAAGATCTTGTGACATTGTGTATTAATGGGAATTCTGTGTTCAATTAATTATATAAATGTATATTTTTTCTCTTTCCATGTATTTATTTAGCATTGTGCTTTCCAGTCAATTAGAAATGTTCGAAGTCTGAAGTTTGTTTTCTTACTTTAAAATAGCATGATTTTCAAAACTTCAATAGTCCTTAAAAATTGAAATTGTAAAATGTCATCCTCACTATATAGTGTGTATGTATGTGTGTATATATACATATATTTATATATTTATATTTATATTTATATTATTTATATTTATATGTATACATACACACACATATTTGAAACCTTCTAGGTGATGAGTCCTTAGGTCTGAATAAAATAAACATTCATAGAAAGAGTAATTCTTTATGATCTGGGTTTAGATATATGCAGATTAAAAGGATTATTCCTACACTTTGGGTTTAGCAGCATGAAGAACAGTGGTATTAATGAAAGAAATGAGGCAATTCCAAATGCTTGTCAGAAGGGATTAGAAAATAATTGTCTACCTACCAGTAGTGTAGTTGTCTTCATTTGATCTATGATTTCTTTCAACTGTCCTATTGCTTTTTGGATGAGGAGTTGTCTGGTAGATATGGGTACAGCTTGAAGTAAGAAAAACATTGTAAAGCAAACACTTTTTCCAATCCATTCCATCACTGCTGTGAAAGCCCTTCAAGTGTCCCAGATTTATATGAAAATTTGGTACCAAATTCTCACCTCATCTCCTTGGCCTCATCTCCTGCTCCCACATGGCATTTAAACTAATGCCTCCATGATTCCTAGATAGACAGACCTCTGAGAGCTGCTGCAAAACCAATTGATTGTTCTCTATTTTGTGGTTTACTCTAATTTGAGGCCTCGGGACTTTGTTTCCTGGAAGCTCGTCTACACATTTCAAAGATATTTCTTACAGTTTATGCAGCTTTTCTAGACTTTAATTTTATTTCATTTACATCTGTTTATTTTATTTTTGTATCACAGGATGTATAGGGTTTTTTTTTTGTTTGTTTGTTTGTTTTTATGTATTGCCAGAATATATGGCCTTGTGGCCACTATTTACTCAGCCACTCACTTGAATATACAGGCGACTGATTTGGTCATATAATTTCAATACGAACTTATTCTCTAATTTAGTTATTTATTTTTAAGCATGTAAATCTTCTTTTGAGTATCAGGGTAGAATGTCTGCAATGCAGGTTCTTGCAAGAAAATATAAGCTTGAATTACTTTTGCCTGCATGGAAAAAACAACATTCAAGGATAAATGCATGAAAAGTAATCTAATGCTCTCAAAATTCAAAATTTAACCACATTTCAAGTCAGACCATCAGGAAGTACAAATTTGAAACTCATTGTTTCAGTTTTTACTACAGTTGATTTTGATATCGTACTCTTCAAATGTATTGATGTACACTATAAAAACAATTGCATGGGATTCTTTATTTTTTGGATTATGACAAGATGTTGAGGTTATTTTCCACAAGATCACTCAGTGTGCTTTTAATGAATATTCAAGAGAAATGTTCTCAGAAACCTGTGCCAGGAAAATCTTCACTTTTGCTGTGTTATTGATTTGTTGTTATCTCATAGACACTATGAATCTTATAAGTAATCATAGTTTCCTTATTCTTTAGCCAGGATGTCCAACGTTTTTAAATTTTTAGGTTTTATAAAAGCATTTATGCATTACAAAAATATCGCTCTCATAAATGCATCTTTTACTTAGTAATTTATTATTAAAATTAATATTAATCTATTTTATACTTAGGATTTTAAATACTTCATAAAATAGAGTAAATGTAAATAAACTAACATGGCACTATCATATAATATCAGAAATTTGAGTTAGTTGGGGAATTATAATTAAAAGCAATATCTTCTCTCAACCCAAAATCTTCTCTGCAAAAGTACTATAGAATAAAACAACAGAATTTTATTTTTAAACATGCATTAAACCAGAATATGATATGTATCACAGGCAATCCAATAGAGAATCTAAAACAGAAACACTGTAAAGTCTCTCCATATAAAACCAAGCAGATACAACCTACATACATGTTTTCAAGATAAACCATAGCTAGTCTATATATAAGAGGACTTGACAACACCATTTGTCACACATAGTTCTTCTTAACTTTACCTCGTAACTAGAGTGACATTTGGGTTAGCTAGTTGGTTTTATCGAAAGGAAAAACATGTTTATGACGGGAGGGAGTTTGCAACTTGGACCACAGAGCCATGGAAGTTAGGCTCCTACCTAGCAGATAGGGGCACTGTATCCCTCCACGTTTCAAAGAGATCGTCCTCAGGTCCTTGAGAAAGACATTCCTAAGTTATAAAGCTGAAAAACAGCCTATCTAATTTTCAAAACGTACATACATTTCAAAGAAAGAAGAAAGAACTTACAAGTTTCTGAGGTAAATACTATTTAAAAAAGGAGTGAAAAAATAGCCTTTCTTTTTAACTGAAAGAATTAAGCCTCATTTTTATTTACAGTTGTTCTTACAAGTTCTTAATGAATAAATTAAAATAAATAAATAAAATATAAAATATATATTTCAGTTAAAATTCCAAAAAGTGACATTATAGATAATTTCACCATGACATTACTTCATTAAAAAACAAACAAACAAACAATAATCACATAATCATAAGTTTGGAACACTGTGCACATTTTTCATTTACAAAAAAAAAGAACATCATCAGTTGATTAGATTCCCAAGCCAACCCAAAGATGATCAAATTTATAGCATGAATGAATTATATTAATAACCCAGGTTCTGGTTCCTAACAGCAGAGACGAATGCTTTAGTGGCCACGTGATAAGAAAAGAATTCCTCCTCCTTCTTCCTGGGCATAGGACAAAGTCTTAAGGTGTGACAAATAGAAGTTTATCATTGATGTACTGCTGTTTTTCTTTCTTTATCACTTTGTTAAAAACTGAAGCATGTTAGCACTTTAAGAATTTATTTGAACAAAAATTGATTCAAATTGGGTAGTGCCAACCGGAAGTGGTTAGAGGTAGTCTGTTGATGGGAGCTGGGGAAAAGTTTTATAGAGAAAAGATGAAAGCCAAGTAAGAAAATTATTGTTTGGCTATAGCTTAAAAACGAATAGGCTGTTTGTGATTGGTGTATTTACAGGCTTAGATTTTGGTTAGCATATGTAGGTACCATAGCATTAGAGCTGTCTCAGTCTAATGGTCTCCTTGTTCATTCAATTTAACTTATTTTTATACTCGATTTCAGTACCTGGTATCTTGTAGTTGCCCAGGCCATATTCTGTAACACCCAATTTGTATCCTACTATCCTCCTTTTATTCAATGTACATAGTATCTAAATTTATCTGCTCTCTTCTATGTTAAATCTCCGTCTCCCCCGCCACCCCCTCCCACCCCCGCTTTTTTTTTTTTTTTTTCTGTGTATCTAGCTCAGCTAAGTATGAGCAGTGCAGACTGACTGGACAAATTCAAATACTAGTGTGAATGGCTAAAACAAACAAACAAACAAACAAAAAAAACCTATGTTCCTCTCAAATCTATTTTTATTTGCAACAGAGAGATTTATTACACCAAATGAATCCTCAACATTTAAAAATGTACCTGTATATCAAAGGGATGTGGATAATCCAAGCTGAGTGTCAGAAGATATTTTGGATGCAGCAGTGTTACAATGCAGACATACTCGCTCATTTTGATGTTTTGTCTTGGAGTAAGTTGTCTAAATTATTCTTGACTTTTGTGGTTTACAGGTATGTGCCTCTTCCCTTCCCATTTTCCTGAAAACACAGATTTGCTCAGGGGGTTGCTTGTTTGTCTGTTTCATTGTTTACTGGAGTGACGGCAAGGCTTGTGTGGTTAGAGGGCAGGGCAGAGAAAAAGTGGTTGTTTGTATGAGTGCATTCTTGGTGACTGTAAGTAAATGACTCATCAAACACACAACCAAGAAAATGAGTTTTTCTATTAAAATGAGGAATTGCTGAGAGGGTTTTTTTCCTAGAAAAATTAAATCTAGTTTGTCTTCTGTCAAAATTAATTTAATTGAAGAATAGAAAACACTACCCTTCAATTCTACTTTAGAGTATAAAAAATGGTAGTTGCTTTCCTTTGTAATTTTCTTTATTGCTCATGTTGCAATTAGTTAGCCTAATCCACCTATCCCTTATTGAGTGGATATATTACAAAGCAGAAAGAAGAGTGCTCATGTGTTGAAAACATTATTATGTATGAAATTAACTGTCTAAATCTAAATTCTCTTTTGTTTTAATGAAAAAAAAACCCCGTAAGTTTCCTTTTTTTCCAATGAAAGGGAAAGATGCTGATGAGTTTTTTTGAAGGTTTATCAGCGGGAGACTTCATTTTCTTGACAATTAAAAATATTGTCATGTTGGATAGAGAACCATGCTAATAATGTTCTCTCCTTGAGGGGAGAAAGTGAAAAAATAGTACAGGCTAATGAAGGATAATGTCTTCACCAACACATTTTTTTGGTACATATTAGATGTCATATAATGAAAATTGAATTATAACACATTGTCCTTCATTGGTTTAAATTTATAGTGTTTTATTATTTATAGGTTTATCTGAAATCTAGATATTGTAGTTCTTTCACCTGCATGAGAACTCGCTCATTTTGGTATAAAAAAAAAACCTGTATTGAGATATAAGTTTCCTATTTCTTACCTCATTTACAACTCTTTCTTAGGGATCTTTAAAAAGATAAACTTGAAAATAGATGTCAGGAGGGAATTTTTCATATGTGTGCACTAATCTGTGTCTTTATCAGATATATTTTATGTAAAATTAAAAATTATATTTTAAAATTCACAATGATTTTTCACTTGACACATGGTTTATGCAATTTAATGAACATAGTTCCATGTCTTCCTTTTTCCCCTAGAATATCTTTAATATTCGTTGATGATGATGATGATGATGATGATGATGATGATGATGATGACATAGCTCTTTATTAAGAAGATATTCCCATGAGTCAGGTATATCACAAGAGTTTTACAAAGATACTTAAAGACAACCCTTAAAGGTGGATGTCATCTGTGTCCACAGATGAGTAAACTGAGACTTGGTGAGATTCGCTCAAGCAATTTGACACAACTAGAAAAGAGGAAAGTTTGGATTTGAATACCTATCAATCTAACTTCAAGGCCATTATGTGGTTGCTCTAGACGACGGCAAGCAACATGCAAGTGGGATATTTTTCTTTCAGAGAATAAATATTATTGAAGAGGCTGAAATGGAAGAATATAGTGGAATAGTTAAGACACTAGGGAGGAGGGTTTGAATTTTATAGAACATACTGTCATGATCTACAGAACATATTTACATTTTGTATTATTTACTTAGAGAAAAAGAGAACATTTTAATAGACCAAAATTTATTTATTTTACTTTCATTCATTCAGACTGAGTGGCCTGTCTCTCCAAGGTCCGGCAACACAAGGGAGCTACAGAGATGAAGAGGCAGACTTGGGTTCTGTTGCCAGGGCTCTCAGAGTCTACTGAAGAATGTGTATGTGATGCCAGCATGTTGGCTACTGAGCTCCAGTGTAAAAGTAGCTTGACCTCCAGCTTCGGATGTGAGCATAGCAGTGCAGGCCAATAACTGAGTTTTCTATATTTTTGAAATTCCTAGCAAATACCTGACCTGCATAAATGCTTAAGTTTCCTTTTAAGGGTAAACAATGAGAAACAAATAAATAAAAATTAAAAGGAGAAACAGAGATCCTCTAAAAATTAATTCTGAGACAGCAGCAGGAAGACACTATAAGAGTATAAACTAATATGAATTAAATTTTAAGCACATGGCATCAAAGAATTCACAGTGGAAATGATAGATGTATTTGAAATTACGACAAATTTTAAATTATATAAATAAAAACAGCAAATACTCACAGCTTCTTATGTGCCAGAATTGCTCTAAAAACTACATCTATTAGCTCATTTAATCTTCAAAATAACATTATGAGCAAAGCATTATTACTATCTTCATTTTCCAAATGGGAAAACTGAGGCAAAGAAAGCATCAAGTCACTTGCCTAAGTCCAGTAATTGTTAAATGGTGGCCAGGATACAAGCTGAGTGTGTATTTTAACAGAAAGTTAAAACAATAATCTAAATTTCTCACTTAAAATATGGCAAAGATTGAAATAATAAACTTTAATATTGATGAGAATGCAGACAAGAGCACTCTTAAACCTTAGTAAAAATATGTTAAATCGACCTTTCTGGCAAGGAATTTGGAACAACTATTGCACTTTTGAATTTTGGGGAAAATCAGAGATATAGTGAGAAGATTTATGTATCATGATTTTCCTTGTGGAAATATTTCTAAAAAGAAATCTGGAAATAAATTAAAAATATTAAGCAAATTATCATTGTTCATTGATGAAAATTGTATAGGTATGATATTTCCAGAAAAATTCTTAAGGTAAAATGTTAATAAAACAGCTATAAAAACTGTATCCTTACATTTCAAATTTTGGCAAAACTGTGTGTGTGTGTGTGTGTGTGTGTGTGTGTGTGTGTGTGTGTGTGTGTGTGTAAAGCCAGAAGAAAATATAGAAGAAAATAATATGATTATTTATTATAGAATTAAAATTTCTTTTAAAAAATACTTTTCCAATAGTAGGTAAGGGTCACCTATCAAAAAATGAAATGTAGTTTTAAAAGAGAATTATGTAGAAATATTTACTTTAAAATGGTAATTTTAAAGCATGATTTGGTTACTTGTAATATTTTCTAGTGAAAAAGTTTAATTTTATAAACAGCAGGTATAAACAAGTCACTTTAATAACTTTCACTAGGCTATTAAAAAGTTACTATTACCTACAACTGCAAGCACTGTGGTAGGTAATATAGTGATTACTAATAAGATTAGAGAAGGATCTTTCACCTGAACAGTGACTATACCATAGCAAAACTCAATAGATACTTGAGGAGGGTTGAATGAAAGGGAAGGTGTGGAAGGAAGGAAAGAAGAAAAGGAGGCAGAGAGGAAGGAGGAGGAAAAACCTCGTATGGAGTTTAACATATAAACAGCAGTATTTTGGTAGAAGGCGATCAAATTGAAATATAAACAAAAAGGTAAATACTGATTACAGTTTAGTGGTCAGGTGTTTTTTTACGGACTGACTTATGCACAATGGGTTTAATTTCAGCAGGCATAGATGGGAACGTTGACTGTTTTAAGCAAGCATCGTGGAGAGCACAGTGTGGTTTGAAACGGAATGGCTTTTCGGATTGGCCTGATATTTAGATTTCCAGACTGATTCACATCCTCTTGCTTTACATAGAACTTTAAATAGAAATGAGTCTGTACTTCTTTCCCTATAGAAGTACATATTCAGTGGCCTGCCATTACACTTGTGATACAATACTCGACTCCTTTCTCTAGACAATAAGACCCTACGTGATTCAGCCCTTCTCAACCTCTCCTTCCTACTTTCAGCTCTCTCCTTTCTCTGTACTCTAACTGTACTGACCCTCTTTCATTTCCTCAGATTTAAGAGCTCTGTTTATTTTCTTTCTTTGTGTGTAATACTCTACCACATGCTCTTTATTTAGCTATCTCTATTTTTGTTTAATTTTTATTGTTCATCTTAATGTTTACCCCCTTGAAAGTCCATCATCTGACCACTTACTTTCATGGCACTTACCACCATTTGTTGTCATTGTGGGTATTCACTCACTGGCTTCTTGATTAATTAGGTTTTCTGCCTCTTCCACTAGATGTTGAATTCCATAAAGGCAGGCAGCATCTCTGTTGATTCAATATTCAGTTCAGTGCCATCACATAGTAGGGGTTCAGAGGATATTTGAATATTTAATGGCCATCATACTTAATGAACAACAACTTAGAGTAGAATGAGGTTTTAGACATTTATCCAATACAAAAGTATTCTGTCTATTTAGGACAGAAAATAACACTGGGAATTAAAATGAGAGAGACTTAAGAGAAGCCACCAAGATAATACCTGGAAGATTCAGCGCGGATTGCCTGAAAATAGAAGAGACAGAGATTACATTCATTTATAGTCTTGTGTAAAAAATGATGGCTCTGTCTGTAATAAAGACAGCGATTATAGAATGATGTGCAAGTTTAACTTTTGAAGATAATGACTGCTTTTGCTTTTTTTATGTCAAAATTGAGATTCTGGCAGGAAAACCTATTAGAGATATCCACAAGTGTTTGGAATTTGGAGGCAGATGCTCAGGATGGTGGTTAAATTAGAAAAGTTTGAAATTGAGCATTTAATAAATGAAATATCTTTTAAGGTAATTACTGTAGTTAAATGTGACTTTTATTAGAGTTCAAGAAACACTACCCATTGGGTGTATATAACTATAGACATAATATTTCTAATCCAGTCAACTCAGACTCTATAAATTGTATGTGTTAATGTATATACATTTAAAAACATCACTTTTTTAAAATTATTTTTTTTTGTCTTTGCTTTGGCAGGATATTTGGGAAAGCTGAAATGTTTGTGTTAGCTGTTCCCCAAATTTGGCCTTCAGTTAGATAATTAGGTTTAATGCCACATATATCATCTTTCTTATTCCCATGCCAATCTACAGATAAATGCGTTACTGTTCAAAACTGTTCGAAACCTGACAGCAGCATTTGCCAAAATGATATATAAAGACAAAAGAGAAAAGATGCTGTTATTCATTAGTAACAAAGAAAGGGCATATGTAACTAGTAAAGTTAGTCAAATGTGGGCACTATTAGGGGATAATTGAGGTCAATAAAGTCAGAGTATGGTAAGGACCTAAGAGTTAGGTCTCCTGGGATACCTAGGTTCTGAAGAACATCAGGTTCAGGAAGAAAATTCTAAGCACTTTGAATGTTCATACAACTCGACGGAGTCCTCTTTCTTGTCTAGCTCTGCATTTCGCTGAAAAAGACTATTTAAGATAGAGGGACCCAGAAAGAGCAGTTTAAGAAAAAAACTGCAAAACAGAAGGAAGTAACAAAAGGGGATTTGGCACTTGTCAAAGACCACCTCTCTCCAGGATAATCCATTTTGCATCAGCTTTGTCAAAAATAGATATACCATACGTGATTGGCAGATACAGAGTTGGAAGCGATGTTCGTGTGGTTTTTCTAACAAACGCTAAGTTTTGGGGAGCCGGGGCCTCCACTCATTTGGATTTGAGAAAAATAACCCTTTTCTCTCCTTCCTTTTTAGACTTATTAATTCAGAGCTAGAAGAATGGTTTTGTTTATATTCTACACTTGCTGATATGCATAAACAGATCAAGTGCTGCATTTATCTTCTCCCTTTCTGTTTTTATAACCAAAACTTGGTTAAGTAAATGTAGTTTGTTTGCCCTTTCTTATTACTGTGAAGTCCTTTCTGCCCCTGAGTCTGCTAAAATATTTTTCTCTTAATGACTTTTTTCTCTTGTAACTAGAATATCTCTCCTGTGTACGTGATACTTTCATTTTTTTTTCCCTTTGAACTCATGACTCTAAGGGTTGGAACCCTACTGAACTGAACTAAAGGCCATATTTTCTATGCCCTTTCCCTGTGTTACATCTGACAGTAATTCTAGAAGGCAATGTGGAAGCACCTTGCAAGTTATTTAAGCTCAACCCTAAGATATAGACACCATTTTTCTTTTGTTCTGCTATTTCTTCCTTCTTTTTTCTGTATATTTAGATCTTTCTTTTATTATCTTACTTTTATTGGAAATTAAGCCTACTTTACTTTCTTTTATTTGAGATTAAAACCTATTTTCACTGCTAACTCAAATTGTCCAAGCACTCAAATATAAGAAAATTTCATCCTAGCCAACCCGTGACAGGGGGAAAACAGAAAATAGCCTTCTTGGGTTTGATGTTGGGTTTATGTTTAGAATACATGGATAAATAGACATCTTTTAGAGAATTTGACCTAATTCAATTAACTGTTTTCTCTGCTTATTTACCCACGATTAGTTTTACCTTCCTGTGAACAAATTCTAACTCATCTTCAAGATACAGAATTGAAAGTCTTGTGAATTCTATACTTGATGTATGAAGAAATCCTGGGCTCAGGTCTGAGACCACCTCCTGAGCCTAATAGCCTAAATGGGTTTCATATTGTTATTATAATAAATGTTCTGTTATCTTCATCATTTTTCAATTCAGTTTCTTTCCACAACTGTTCAACTTTCTTACCAGTTTACTGTCACATTATTTTTCCACAGTTAACTTCCTGGACAAATAAATGTGCTGGATTTATGCAATTGTGCTTTGGCGCAAGACTGGCCATTTGGGCCATGACTGCACTTGCTCATCATCCTGTCAGAAACGGCGTATTCTTTGGCAGAGGTTTCTGAGGCTTTTGTGATTCATCACTCTGACTCAGTATGGTCTCTATCACCCTGATGGTTTTCTGATGACATATAATGTCAAAATGGAGAAAGAAACAGATAACTAGAAAAAAAAAAATTGACATTATAGAACAGTGTACAAAAGCCTTATGATTGTGACTTTCATATTTATTATCATTCAATTAAGAATATTTTACTAATAGAAATATCTTTTAAATGTGGTCTCAGTTGGAAAATGCTTTCAGCATTTTGAGAAATCCTTGGCATTATCCTTATTTAAAGGAAAATTAACCAGGTCATGCATGGATTTAGGAGATAGAATGTATTCCATTAACATGGTCTAAAGATAAAACATCTGCAAGATCATTTTCTAGTTTTCTTGAATATCATTATTTGATACACTGCCAAGCTTTAATGTAAGTTTCCTTTAAGGTAGAGGGATCTTAGCTCTACCTCAGAAAGACTTAAATTTGGCTACGTCACTTTTAATCAAGAAATATTTTTCTATTCAAATCCATTATCCATTAGCATGAATTTGTTTTGATTTTTATCTAGTAGAGAAAAGACAGTCTACCCATGAAACTAGACAGATTTCAAAATATTGCAAAGTGGTTCCTCATCCTTAATGTGGACCTGGAGTCCTGTGTGTGTGTCACCGGAGTCCTGACAATGACAGTTTGTACTGTAGGAAAAGATTAATGACACTAGAACCTGCCAGCATGGTGCTTGCTATGCATTTTTCTGTATTAAGGGGCAAACCATTTGTTTTCCCTTTTGCATCACTCTCTTCTTCTTGATTTAGTTGGCAGCATAATGAAAACAGAATTTTAAATAGCTGATGTGACTACCATTCTTCTTTCATGACTCATGTCCAGCTGAACACAATATTTTCAATTGAAAGGAGTAAAACAACGTCTATTCCCTAGGATTTTTAAGAACACATCTTCTTATCTTCATTTATAGACTAGATGTTTTATAATATCTAAAGTAGCCTTTGCAATTAGAGGGAAAAAACAGGGCTAGCTAGCATTTGGTAGATGTAGCCAAATGGGTTTGTAGACCCAGGAGAGTTCCATTGGAAACTAGTTGTTTTTGTGTTACACTAAAAATAATGCAAGATACAAAGGGGTTAATAGAAGAAGATAATCGCTGGAAATAAATGTGGAATGTTGAGACGTGTTCAGTAAAGTTACAGGAGATGCTCTTTAAAACACTCTGGTTACTGGCTATAGTCACGTCTAAAACAAACGTTGGTCCATTTAGCCACATATTTGCACTGGTAATGGATTTGGTGAGCGGAACAGCATTCCATCTGTATAAACTGAATAGCCTGACAAAACACTTGTCACTAACCACCTTTCAGAATTGTAATCAGGAGGGAAAGTTGTAAAACCAACATGAGTTTAGATGTCTTAACAGCCGGAGGATGACTGTGACATACTTTATAATAAAGTGTCATCTTCCAAGATACATAAAAATCAGTTGTATTTTTGTGCACAGACCTTTTTTTAGAACCTACTAAATGACAGTGTCATGCCTATATTGCTGCATGTATAATTCAAACCATTTTTCACAACGTATTATTTCAGTCAGCCTGAGGTGGCTGGTCCCTTAGGGAGCACTGCTCTCTCTTTGACCTTGGTCATAAATTACCTACCAAAGGTGAGACTTGATATTTTAGCAGAGATTATGCAAAGTTTTCCACAAATAAGACTGGAGAAATTGAAACCATACATCTGCATCTCTAAAGCTTTCTGTAAACTGAATCTGAAATTAATCAAAAGGATCATCAGAACTCCTAGAGATAAACAAGGGAATGCTGTGCTCTGGGGATTTTTTAATACATATATGAATCACACTGAATACCAGTCACCTGTACAACTGCAGAAAAAAACTGGAAAGAAAGAAGTATAACTTATCTTAAAATTGTTCTGCTCATTTCCCTGCTCTTCTCATTACTTACACAAGAAAGTGTAAAATGAAAACAAGCAATATTAAATGACCAACCTGATGCAAATAGTGTGTTTCTAATATATATATATATATATTATATATAAATTATATATATATATATATATATATATATAAACTACTGCAGAAAAACAAGATTTTCATTGGTATTCTTTATAACAAATTTTGCCTTTTTAAAATTATATTTGTATTTTTCAGAATCCATGGTACAAATTATTTTTTGTTACTGAGTGTTAGGGTGATGATAATATGTAAAACGTAGTACCAAATCCCAAATCCTACAGATAAGAGGTCCCAAGGTAACTGCAACTTTTTATAGGTGTCTACCTACTAGCTTAAGCATTATTTCTTAAAATGTAAGAACAAGTTTAAATATTAATTGTAAATTAAAAGAGCATTTTATTCTTCACCTGAAAATACCTTAACATAATATTAAAATTTTCAACTAATATAAATTGAATGTAATTTCCAAATATATTTTAAGTGCTATAATGAGGTCATCTTAATAAAAGAGTTAGAAGTCACAGCATCTATACTTACCTGATGATCGATACATATTTCATGCTAATGTTCACATTAATGTATGTTCCATTTTTAATAACTTATTGTCTGGAAAATATTCATGTGGATAATCAGTACAAGATTCATGCTTCTGTGGTTAATAAATTAGGTTACAATGAAGTAGTATTTAAAAGTTCAGGTTTATACAGAAAGAAAGTTCAGGTTTATACATGTGAAAAGTAATACAAATTAAATTAGGGCAATGCTTTCATTCATGAGACTTATAAAATATATATGACAATAGCAACTTTTATTTGAGAAGAGAGGATCTTTCATAGTCCTGGTGAAAATGTACATTGGAACAGTAACTTGAGAGCAATTTGTAAGATTCATATAGTTAAAAATCTGCTTTGACTACTCATCAGAGAGCAATTCTACTTGTCAATACTTAGTATTATCAAAATTTCCAATCTTGCCCAATTTGATAGGTGAGAAGTGATAAAAAAGGCTGACCAAATTCATATGTTGAAACTCTACTCCTAAAATGATGGTATAAGTAATAAGGATTAGATGAAATGGAGCCCTCAAAAATAGTATCAATGTCCTTCTAAGAGTCATGAGAAAGCATACTTCTTTCTCTTTCTGTCAAATGAGGATAAAAGAAGCAGCCAACTATAAGCCAAATAAAGACTTGCATGAGAGCTGACCATGCTGGCACCATGAACTCAGACTTCTAGCTTCCAAAACTATGGGAAGTGATATCTCAATTCTGTTTTATATTTCTTAGTTTTAAGTAAGAATAATAATTTTTACACCATTGTTATATATTAATATTTCCTCCTCATCATTTTCTTTGCCCATTTTTACATTGAGCTTTGCTTTAATTTCTTAATCGCTTGAAAATTTCTCTTTATCAAAAGAAACAGCTAGAAATATCCTGTCAGATATGCACATTTTCTTGTAATTACTCCTAAACTTGGTTACATCATCTTTTCTCATTCAGAATCTTTATTTTTAAAAAATGACTTTTATTATAGAAAAATTTCAAACATGAAAAAAGTGATGCATTGTATTGTATTAATGATGTAATTATCTTTATGTGCAATACACTCATCTACCGATGCCTGAGTTTGTTTCACATATACTCTCCTGCATAAGTCCTTTCAAGATTATTTCAAATAAATTTGGAATATCCATCATTAATCATCGCCCTGTAAATATTTTCTGTTTGATTCTTTTACTGATGGGGATTCTTCTTCTTTTTAAAAGCATAACTATAATACCAATATCACGCCTAAACAAAATGAATAGTAATTCCTTAACATCATCAAATGGACAGTCAGTATTCATATTTCCCCAATTATTTCATAATTTTTTTACACGTTTTGTTTAACTCACAATGAAATTCAGGTTCATATATTGGAAACTATTAATATATTACTTAACCTAAATGTTTCCATCCAGTACTTTTACCCCTTGCATTATGTTGTTACATTTATCATTCTTCAGTATAGACTAAATGTGGCTGCTTCCAAAAGCCCTTGGTATCACTTACCATATTTTTCCTCATCTGTATTTTCTGTAAATTCAGGTTTGATTTAAAGGTATGTACCTACATCAGAAGTCATGTAAGTTTTCTATTATTATTAATAGTTAAAATTTATTATTAGTATTTTCATTTGACTGATATTTATAAAATACTGTTATATATATATATATATATTTCCATGACTTGTTATAAAAAATTTATATATGGAATAATTAAAATATTATATATTTTTCCAATATTTATAGTTTAATTATTTCATATTTATTCTGATTTTATTTTTTTATTAATAGCTGCATTGAAATATAATTGACATGAAATAATCTACATATATATAAAGTATCAAATTTTATGTTATGATGTCTGTATCAGATCCATCACCTTCAGAAGTTTTTCTATGCTCCTTTGTAATCAACTGATCTCCATTCTGTCACTATGTCATTTTCTAGAATTTTACAAGTGGAAACATACAGTCCTTTCTCTGTTTTTTGCCTGTGTTCTTTCACTCAGCATAACTATTTCGGGATTTACCCATTGACGGGTGCGGCAACAATCCATTCCTTTTTATTGCTGAATTGCATTCCATTGCTTGGATGTACTACATTTTGTTTTCTTATTCAGGTGTTGCTGAGCATTTGAGTTGATTCCAATGTCAAGCTGTTACATATAAAGCTGCTTATCAACAATACATACAAATCTTTGTATGAACACATGCTTTTATTTCTTTTGGGTAAATACCTAGCAGGGAAATGGCTAGATTTGGTGCTTTCACCTACCATCAAATCTTTTTAAATATTGAGCATAATTTCATTTGCATTTTGCCTTTTATCTGTCTTTAGTAAAATTTCTATTCACCTATTTTGCCCATTTTATTTATTGGCCATCTGCTTCCTTATTATTGAGTTTTAAAGTTCTTTATATATTCTGGATACAAGTCTTTTATCAGATATATGATAGGTAATTTTTCTCCCAGTCAGTGAATGGCTTCTCTTTTCATTCTCTTAAAAGTGTCTGTGGAAGGTATTTTTAATTCCAATGAAATGTCACTTATGCATTTGTTTTTATACATACAGTATTTTTTACATCATTTTAAAGAAATATTTTCCCAACACATAATTCAGAAAGATTTTCTCCTACATTTTAACAGTTCAATTGAATATCTATGAATAGATTCAATGCAATCCCTGTCAAAATCTGAAAGGCATATTTTACAGAAAAAAAAATATATAAATTCATATGGAAGCACAAAAGGCCACAGATAACCCAATCAATCTTGAGAAATAAGAATGAGGTTGAAGGCATCACATTTGTTGACTGTGTGGATACCACCCTGTTTGGGAAAGACAGGGGCGCCTTGTTACTATTCCCAAATGACCTCTACTGACACAGTGGGGGTGCCTTTTCTACTACTCAACAGTGGCGCATGTCCTGACTTTCTACACAGCTTCCTCTGGAACTGCTCCAGTGGGGAGGAGGAAGCGTGCCTTGTTAGCACCAGTTGCAGGTGGAAATTCAAGTTTTCCACACCGTCTCTAATGACATCGTGGAATGAGAGGAAGCAGCCTTATTACAACTGAGTGGTGGGAAATGCACTCATCCTCTACTCAACATTCTCTGACATGACCTTGGAAGAGGGTTTTTGAGGACCTGGTTACAGCGTGGTAAAGGTAGAAATCATCCTTTCCTGGGGGAAGGGTTACAGTTTCTACAGTGGTGTTTGGCTGATGCAGAATGGTTATAATCTAAAACTCATTAGGCTGTTTTTTCCCTACTCCTTTAACTAGCTGGAGTGAGAGAAATTTTCTTGGGGCTTGTTTATCTGCTACTGTTGGCATTTCAAGATTGTTAGCTTTTCCAGCAACCAGGTTAGCATATATGAGGTAAGAATAAAATCCAGAGAATTGACCTCTGTGTCTTTCCTTTTGTCCCAAGGTTTCTAGACGATGTGCTTTCTTCTCTCCCCTTGTAGAGTCTTCTTATGTTTATTGTAAGCATAAAATCTAGGTTTTTTAGCTAAACTGAAACATAAAAATAAGGAAATGTATATCTACTCCATATTTCCAGAAGTGGAATTCCTCTTTATTTTTTCAAATTCTTTTTCCTGCCTGTGTTTTATTTTTGATACTTTCTATAGCTATGTCTTCAAGTTCACTGTTGTTTTCTTCTGCAATGCCAAATCTGCTGTATTCCCAACCAGTGTAGCTTTCAATTCATGCATTGTAGTTTTCATCACTTAAAGCTTGATTTGGATCTTTGGAAAATATCTTTCACATTTCTACTCAGTTTTGAACATGTCCTATAGTTATCATAATGGTTTCATTGTCTTTGTCTCTTATTTTAACATTAACAATATGTGTGTAACATTGAATAAAATAATCATGCTTATAATCAGTTATTGTAGTTTATAACATGGTATTTTTGGAAATAAATACATGAGATAATACATACCGTGTATTATTGAGTAAAAATCAAAGCAGTGTATAGGCAGTATAATATTTCAAATTAGTCAATATCTTATGTACTTATAAAATTGAATTTTCTATGATATATTAGAGTAAAATCATGAAAATGGTAAGTGAACATTAACAGCTGATGAAATTAATATTTTTTGTATTTCTTAATTTTTTTCTGAAACATCACATATACTATCATGATTATCTATTACTCTATTTAGAATAAAACAATAAAACCAGTATAAATGCTTGTTTGATCAGTTATCCAAGTGGTAAATTTAATAATAGATTTCCTTTTGGTTATTATGAGGCTCATTCTAACCAAGTATAATATCCTAGAATATGTTCATTCGATATATTTTGACATGTCAATACAGTGGTTGCTCAACATCCAGTGTTCAGACCCTTCATTTACTACATTTGACCAGCAGTTTAATTTAATTTTTTTTTCTTTTGCATATTACATGTGCTATATGCCGAGCTGTCACCACCACTAGTGAACTTAATACCTTTTTGAAAAGGCGAAATGTTAAATTTATAGAACAGTCACAAGCAAAACAAATATAACGCGAAACTTTAGACTACTGCTGTTAGTTTAGGAGAAACCTTGAGACATTCTCTTAGAAAGAATGGACCTTGAGAAAAACACTGGTTCTTAAATAACTAATAACTTACAGTATTTTTGACCTAATTCAACAGAATATAATTCCTACTACCCTAAATTTTCAAGGATTAGTCAAAAGTTTGAAGATATTCATGGGCAATAGTTTCTTTCCTTTGCCTCTGACTTATTCTGAAGGTATCTGACCACCTAAAAACAGCCATCTCCGCTAGCTGAAAGTCTCATAAGAAAATTAGCATTATGCTTATCTTCCTTTCTACTGTCCTGTAAATTTAATATTTCAAGTTTTCATAAGATAGTAAATTCACCATTGGTGCTGGTGGTAGTTGTGGTTTGGTGGTGGTACTGGCTCTATATTTATAATAAGCTTTTAAAATAAGAAATTAAAATTTTTTTAAATAGGGAGATATACTTAGTGATTTTCTCCTAAATTCATATGCAGGTAGAAAACTATATTATTTATCCTGTAGCATTTGGCTATTACTAAACAATCAATGCTATATCTGTATCTCCCCTCCCAAATAAAGATCACTATCAACCCACTTTGTTTTATCACAGGTAACTACAGTAGAATTGTTTTCTGCCAATCAATTAGCTTCTTCTTACTATTTAGTGAAAATTTCTCCTGCCTGTCTTTACCAACCTCCTACCATTCCCACCTCAGGAAAGAAAATAACATCTGAACAATTTTATGTCATTTCACATGGTAGAGCCTATTCCTTAAACTGCCCTAAGCAACAATAACAATAATCACAATTAAAAAAAAAAAAAACCCTAAATAATTGCAAATTACATATGGGCAGGAATAAGTGCAATTAAATACAATTCACTATGACCATTAGGTCACTCTCTAAATTTTTAGTAACATTAAGACCAGAGAGATGACTGGAATTCATTTAACATAATCAAGGAGGGCTAACATAAATCACACTTAGAAAATGCACTCACACAGAACTTCAGCTGGGGTTAGACAAGGCAAAATGCCCTTATACTGAATACATGCACAGAGAGAAAGAACTCAAAATGCTTTCCTTGGGAGTTTGGCAACGACCAAGGATCAGGCTCTGTATTTTCAATTATTATGGAATAATTCACTAGCAAACATTACTAGTTGGCAGTATCACAGATATGCATTAGAATAAAATTGTATTTTCTCTTTCTAGTTCATAAATAAAATACATTTAGTTATTAACTTCCACTAAAGGGAACTGCCACTTTGAAAAATACTGTGTTATTCACTAAGTTTAATGAAATTTAGTCAGAAGTAAATTAAACAAATGCTTTTCAAAGCCAGGTACATAAAAAAAGTTATCAAAACTTTTACCTGCAAAGAGTAACCAATGTTTATTATGTTTGTTATGTGTTAGGTATTATTTGTAGTATGTAACATATATTAATTTGCTGTCTCTTCTTGGAACACAAGCCTTATTGGATTTCTCCCCTCCCCTTATGATCTAATTTTACTTTTACTAAATCCCTAAAGGCCCAGTCTCCAAATATAGTTGCATTGGGAGTTTAAGCTTCAACATATGAATTTTGAGAGCGTATAATACAGTCCATAGCACTGTCTGCTTAGCTAAGGTCTAGGGATAATAGCAAAGAAAACCTGTAAACTCCTCTGGCAAAATAGATATTTTCTTAGGCATTTAAGGGGTATGCCATGCAGAGGTTCACTAAGTAACACAGTGGACTATTTCCTTGACTAAAGATTTGCTGAAGATATGAAATTATGCCTCACAGGGTCATTTCTTATTCTGTCCATCAGAAGTTATCATTTTAGGAAGCTAAGCAATTATAATTTCGATATGAGAAGATCTATGACTTCTGTACCATATCTTGAGAGTTATAAGAAACCCATTTTTTAATCATACTATAAGTAGAATGTAATGTAGCCAAATTTTGTGGATAAATGACTATATTATGTTGTAGCCCTAGAAGAAAACCAAGAACATTTATTGAAAATAGTAATGCTTTGCCATTAGACCTATTTTAAAAAATATTTTCATTTCTTTTTGCTCTTTTAAAGCTTCATATCGTATTTCTGAGCAAACCAAAATCAGAATATTATTATAATTATATCATCTATCACTGAGAATCTGAAGCAGAAGTTAACATTACCAGCCTAATGACACAAAAGTCATTATTTCCTGGAAGATAATCATTTTTTCTATATTAATTTTAAAAATTAGTACCTGTATACCAGACATTGCCTGGAGTATTGACTTAGACCCAGTATAATTGATTCAGCAGATGTTAACCAACTACTATATAGTAGGCCTATATACTCACACACATATTCTCTCCTATAATGTAGCTGGCTTTTGTTGACTAAACATGGTTTCTTATGTTTGCATCTTGGGGAAAAAAAGTAAAAGCAAAAAAGTAATCACATTTATTAAGTAATCACATTTATTAAGTGTGTATTTTGTGGAAGGAACAAGGGTTTTTTATATAACTAACTTCTAATAAAGTTAGTTATATTATCTTATAGATGCAAAAGTTGTACCTTAGAGAATTTAAATAACTTGACTTGAAAACGTCATTAGTAAGAGTTTGAACAAGAGCATTTTTATTCAGGAGTCCAAATTCTTAATCATTATGCATTACAATGCCTGAAATTTAAAAATTATTATAGTGAACAGAGCCATATTCATAATTATTTTCTTCTGAGCTTAGTTATTCTCATTTGCTTATATATCTGGTTGGGAATAATTCGTAACTCATTTGTCATCAGAAAAATAAGAAAAAATTCAGGTTTTTTCCCCTTGCATAGATAACCATTATATATATATATATAAGCATATTAATTTTATGAACTAGGGAGACAAATTTAAATGGTTAGTGGGAAAAATTTATACATTATTATAAGTTTAATTTTTGTTGGTTTGGGGACTGTTTGTATGGAGTTTGGACCAACCATTATATATGTTATATATTGAGTGGTGAGAGACACTTAATTTACATATATATCTGAAGATATCACCATAACGCCTTCCTCACAATGCTCAGTGGCATTGGAGATGGCGATGATGATGACCTAAGAAGTAGCCAGTGCTGGCCAGATGGTATGATGAGTGTTTGAACATCAGTGGGAGAGCTGCCAGCAATCCATCATATCCTTAAGAAGGTTCTTACCCAGTCATCCTGGTATAGTTCAACATCTTCAATAATAAAAAGGCATTTGACCAATTTAAATCATGTAGCCAACAATTCAATGAAGGCTATAATTGACAAACAGTGACCTTCTTGCTTCTCTGAGAAAAATTTTAAATATTAAGTCAATCTCATTATTATAAGTTAATGAGAAAAAGATGATTCATATGTAGAAGGAGTAAGGAATAATACTACAGTCAAATCATTGTCATGAGCAAAGTTTATCACTACGTACAGAATTTGTTCTGATATACTCTAAGAACTTTAAACTTTACTTTTGTTTAATTTTGCTTAATGGATTAAGAGGCTATCATTCTCGAGTTGGTAACTGCTTCAAAAATGGGGCTATAATAGAGACTAAAAAAGGATATGTTTTACTTGAATTAAAATGGTACCTTTTCACCAGGATTATTGTGTAAGTCTTAGGAATTTTAGTTTATTCTTCCTAATGTTAGAAAATCAAGATGAGCAGCATCAATTATGAGAAAAGAATGCAATAAATCAAATTGTGTGTATTTATTCATTTATCTGGTATTATTCTTCATCGATACTATTAGCAAATATTTATTGAGCTCTTTATCTCAGATACCCTTCTTGATGTTGGGAATGCAGCACTGGAAAATATAAAAGGTCCATGCTGCTTATATTCTTGTGAGGGAAAAAGACATTAAACATGTGACAATCTCAAATAGTGATAAATGCTATGAACAAAACAAAACAAGATATGGTTGAAAGACTGACTGTAGGGCAGAAATTTATTTGATAGGATGATCACCCAGTGCATTTCCAAAATAAAGACATTTGAGATGAGGCTTAAATAAAAATAGGCATGGAAATGTGAGGTGCACATTCCAGACAGGAAAAGAAAGCCTTGAGACAGAAGGGATCATAGTACGTTTGAAGAGTAGATAAAATCCAGATACGTTTGAAGAGCAGATAAAATCCAGAGTGGCCAGAACAAAGAAGAGTGGGACAAGATGAGTGTAAAGACATAAACCATGGCTAGAATTAAGTGTAATGTGAAGCCATTGTAATGTTTAAATGATTGCTATAATTTAATCTGTGACTAAAAAAAAAAAAATGTTGTGACTACTGTGATAAAAACAATAGGCCAATAGAGATTCATGAATACCAAAAATGGGATGTGGGCCTGTTCTGTCCAATACACATATGACTATTCGAATTTAAGTACATTAAAATTAAAAGAAATTAAAAATTCAGAGTCTCAGTCACACTGACCATATTTCAAGTTCTCAATGAGCATGTGTGGCCACTGGTTAGTAGGCCAACAGTGTTATAGAATATATCCATCACCATTGCTGTTCTATCTAGGTAACAGATAATGCTGATATTGAGTTGAAAATGGAGAGAAAGTATTTGACATATGGCTTGAAGGTAGAGTTCAAATATATCTATATACAACCAGTGGTGAAGCTAAACGTGGAAAAACTCACCTATATAACAATATTTGACAATGTCAGTAGTCGTTGATGAGAATAAAAATACAATTATACCCATGAGTCAAGAATAACTTATTCAAGTCATCAGGACTAGAAAAATGTCAATGTAAAATGACAATGAATTTTAAATCTAAAGAGACCTTGCAGTTTACTTAATCAAGTCTTCTGGAAATAACATCCCATAGACTTTGAATGACTTGCCCTAGCATTGTCAAGCATTGAATTTGGAGTGGAAAATAGCTTTCTTAAATCCAACTTAATGTTATTATTATAATATGCTTCCAGCTCTTTTAGTTATATGATCTGGCTACTTCTCACCAGTCTACCATCCTTGGAGAAACAGGTAACTCATACCTGTATGCTCAGCACCCATCACACCAATGGGAACCTTATAAATGCTAAAAAAATTTAATTGTATGAATATCTGAATTCCAATGATGGAAAAAATAAAGAAAGAAAGGAATGATTAAAAGGCTTTTTAAAAATATCTGTCTGTGTGGAACATGTAATATATGATGCTATAAACTAAATATTTGTATCCCCCTAAAGTTAGGCATTAGGAGGTGGGGCCTTTGGGAAATGATTAGGTCATGAGGGTAAATCCCTCTTGAATGGAATTGGTGTCCATATAAAATAGACCCAGAGAGCTCATGTGCCGCTTCCATCATGTGAGGATGCAAGAAGTCTGCCACCTCAAAGAAGGCCCTCATTTGATCACACTGATACCTTTATGTTGGACTTCTAGCCTTCACAACTGTAAGAAATGAATTTCTGTTGTTTATAAGCCACTCAGTCTGTAATAGTTTGTGTGGAATGGACTAAGACAGATGGCAAGAAATTGGTGGTGATTAAAATAGAATCATCTTACATATGTAAATCTCTCATATAAATTTATTTCTACATTATTCACTAAAAACATGGGCTTATAACATGTATATGTAAAATATATGATGATAATATCACAAGGCTAGAAAGAAAAAAAAAATATACTATCATAAGGTTCTTATAGTACATGTGAAGTGGTATATCTCTTTTTTATAGAATGGCTTTACCGAGATATGTTTCACATACCATGCAAATCAACTATTGATAGTATACGATTCAGTGGTTTCAGTATGTTTATAGAATTATGCAACCATCACCACAAAAAGAAACCTCATCCTTATTACTAGTCACTCTCCATTCCCTTTACCACCTTTCTCTGGAAAACATTAATCTACTTTCTGTTTGCATGTGTTTGTCATTTATAGACATTTCACATAAGTGGAATTATATAATATCTGGTCTTTTGTGATTGGTTCCTTTCACTTAGCATAATGTATTCCAAGGTTTCTTAATGGAGTGCCTTGTACAATATTGCATTCATTTTTATTGCTAAATAATAGACCATTATATGGATATACCATATTTTATTCATACATTTATCAGTTGATGGATACTTGGGTTGGTTCTGTTTTTGGCCATTATGTCTGATGCTTCTCTGTGTACAAGGTTTTGTGGACATAAGTGCACATTCCTCTTGTGTATATACCTATGAGTAGAATTGCTAGATCACATGGCCACTCTATTTAACATTTTGAGGAACTGCCAGACTTTCCTAAAGCAGCTGCATCATTTTACATTCCTACCAGCAGTACATGTGGATTTCAATTTCTGCATATCCTTGTCTTGTTATTATAGGCATCTGACCAAGAATGGGAAATTTGATTTTTTGATGGCTAGTGATGCTGAGCACCTTTCCATGTATTGATGACTCTATTTTGCTGCAAACCATTCTCTTGGTTTCAAAGGAAAGGAAAGAAGAAAAAGAATATTGAGATCACTGTTTGATGTGACCAAAAATAGAACTACATTCTTTTCAGTTATACATGTTGTACTTTTCTTGACTGTAAGTAGTCAAAGTTTTGTAAAGGTAATAATGAAAGACAATGCAAGAAGTTATCCATTGTTAATTTTATTCTGAGACACTCTTGTTAATAATGATATTTTCTACCTGAAAGCTATCTCTGAGCCTAAAACACAGAAGCAAGTGTTGAGATGCACACTAGCCTGGTCATGATGCCACATACTCTGCAGACATCAGTAATACAGCATGAATGTAAAGATACATATTGCTAAACACATTAGCAAATTAATTGAACATCATTCAATTAATTCACATAGACCTGAAAACATCAAACATGTCACCAGATTTAGAAGATAATCTATAACTTATCATATCGTGATGGTTTATTTTATGCTTCAACTTGACTGAGCTATGGTGCCCAGTTGTTTTGTCAAACACTCAAATTATTTTTTCCTAGAAAGTCCAGATGTTTCTGTAAAGTATTTTTAGGTGTGATTACTATTTACATCATAGACTTTGAGTAAAGTCGATTATCTTCAATAATATGAATGTGTCTCATTCATATTATTGGAGCAAAGACAAGGTTTCCCATAGAATAAGAAATTCTCAAGGCTGAAATATAGAATCCTTGCCTGAGATTCCAGATTGCTTCCAGGCAGAATGCAAATTTAAGACTGCAACATCAACTCTTATCTAAATTTCCAGCCTGCCACCAAGCTCACAGATTTTGAACTTGTCAGCTCCCACAATCCTGTGAGCCAACTCCTCAAAATATCTATCTACATCTATCTATCTATCTATCTATCTATCTATCTATCTATCTATCTATCTATCTATCTATCATCTATCTATCTATCTATCTACCTATCTATCTATTATCTATCTATCGATCATCTATCTATATTTATCTCCAATTGGTTGTGTTTCTCTGGAGAACTCTGACTAATTATCATCACCAAAACGACTCAGTTTCAATCCTAGACCTCCCTATGTAGTTAGTCACTTTGTTTCTGTATATAAATTGGTAATAATAAGTACTACATTTCCCAATCGATAAAGATAGTAAAAATTAGTTCTTAACATCAATGAGATGTTATAACAATAAATGTGAAAACATTAGAAATTTGTTCTGCAAGCTCCTGGAGAAAATAATTGTATATAAAGAATTATCACATTATTCAAATACATATAAATGATCTAATACTTTATATCAAAGAAAAAATAAGTATTTCCATAGTATTAGTACATTATAAATTGTATTAGTAGAAAAAGCAAGCTTAGAACCTAAATATCCTGAATTTCCATTTGTAATATTTAGATGTCTTGAAAAAGAAATATGACTTAGGATCTTTGTTTTCTATGACTTAAGAACATTAAAAAATATAAATAAAAATATAAAAGGAAAATGATGACTGCAAATATTCATTAAGGCTTTTTAGAATCGGGATGTGTTACTAACTCAATAATGATTAGCAATAACTGTTCCCCATGTACTTTGAAGATAGAATTAGAATTCTACTCTGTTGATTAACTCACTTCAGTATCAGGGCATTATTTTTTCTCTGAAAATGAGTGTTAGTCACCCTATATATTATGTTCTCACCCATCTGGACTTCTTTTATTGTGGTCATGGAACTGAAACATTCAAAATTCTTCAAATTTATGAACCCATAATTGCATGCTGCAAGTGAATAATGCCCATATTTACAGACACCTAACTTAATGAATGGATATAAGAGAAATTTATGTACAAGCAAGTACATTATAATAAAAAATTAACATAAAATGTTCCCGTTTCTCCTGACAACTGTAGGGTACACAAAATGATAAAATGACATTAAGTATATCTCTATTATTCTATTAGAAAGTTGAAATGGCAAATATGTAATAGTGTAATGTCTACAAACCAAATATTTTTACTAATGGCTAGGGTAAGAAAAATGACAGGCAAATTTAAAGTACATAATTATGTAAATGACTATATTATCAGAAATGACTTGAATTTATTTTTCCCCCAAAGCAAAGGTATTGACAAGTACTGGATCTCTGTTAGAATACACAATGAGAATTATTGACAAATCAGAGGTGGACATCACAAAAAAACAACAATTATTTTGGACCAAAATGTCAATTGAAGAGATAAATTATTTTAAAATTAAGTGAATATTAAAATTTCGAAGATAAATAAAATATCTAAAACTATGGGATTATGTTGAGTACTGGTTAGAGGCTTCCATGCAAATAGCACTCAGTAAATGTGAGTTGATGGTAATGTTGGAGCTGGTCTGTCCTTTTCATGTGAAAGATGGGCAAAGTAAAGCCAACAGTATTAAGGAGGAAAATAACATTTACACCAAACCCATCTTCAACACTGTCGATACAAATAATAAAATCACCTAAGATTAATAGGGTATGTGATTCCAAAGAGAGTTGAGAAAGAAAATCTATAAATTCATTAAGAAAACTTGTGGTTTTTCAAAGAGGTCTGTAAATTAAAAGCATTGCTAGAATTGTATGCTGAGAGCAGATAGACACATAGAGATAAAATTGAGATAGTTTGATTTTGTAGCAGAATACATTAAAAAACTTTTTAACTCTAAACATCACAGTCTACAATAAATTTTCATTATGTAAGTTAGGGATATAATGGATTTATGAAGCCTCAAAAAGTTTTTAATTTGTAATAGCCTTATTATCTAAGTTAACCCAAGCCATTCTTAGAATGTGAAAATTACCACTGACTCTGCAGTCTTGGTAGTAATTATTCAATAGCTATAATATGTCATTATACTATATTCCAAAGAACTCAATCTACATTATGCAATTCAATATACAAAACTTTTTGGTATTTATAGATTATGTATTTTGGGTTGCACTCTAATGTATAAACACAAAATTATCAAATAAAAAGTAATTATGTATTTTAGGAAACAGCTTATTTTTTCTGTTAATACATATTAAAATGTCATCTCCATATCTCTAATTTCCTTTCATTAATACAATAGAACATTCTGGCTAGAAGAGACAAAGGAAATGGGCAATTCTCAACTCATTATTTATAGTTAAAAAGACTAAAGTTCAAATATGTAAAATAAATTTACACAAATTCTCATGGATTTTTAGTTCATAACCAGGATTAGATCACAGATTCACAGAATTTCACTACAGCATCATTTTTTTAGTTTTAAAAGTGCTGTCACTTCCATAAAGGGAGAATTCTGCTTGTCTTAAAATCTAGCCCATGTGCTGACTAGCTGTGTAAGAATGAGTGAAGTGCTTTACCTCTTAAAGGCTCAATTATTATCCATAAAATCAAATGATCCTAATATTTAATCTAGGTGGCCATTCTAAGTACTTCAACAAAGCCCTGAGCATCGTACCTAGTATATGCTAAGTGCTCATTGCCTACTAGACATCATCATCATTATCATCATTATCATCAACACCTCCTGGCAAAAGCCACATGACAAATACGTTAACTGTTGGATGAAAGTAAAAGAAAAAAATTTTAAATATAAAAAAAGTGCACTTTTCAAAAAAAAAATCTATGTATAATTAAACAAAATGTGAAGACTCTCCAGCTATTTTGCCTTCATAAATGATTATTTTCTCACTTTCATATTTTTGAGGAAGCTTATTGTTCTTTTAAATATGTAACTTTAAAATATTTGCAGGTTATGTTTATATTCATTTATTTCCCTACTGGATCTCTTATCAAGTGTTTCAACCATATAAGTGGGATAAAGCCATGCAGAAATTTACTTTGGAGGAAGACACCCTGCATCATCGCTAGTTTGATACAAGGTAATCTGTACTATCATTAGAATTGTTAGGTCTTCCCCTCAAATTGGGTAAAGACAATCCAGTTTAAAGGTAGAAGTAACTACATAATTAAGATATTTTTAAAATGCACAAAAGTTGCATTCTTTTCTTTATCTGTTTTTCTACTTCCACTTCTTCTCTCTTTTTTTTTTTAAATTTCTTCTATCTAATGTCCTCTTTTTTTTTTTCCCATAAAGATAATATAACCTGTGGAAACATCCCATGACTTTCTTGAGTTTTTAATTTAAAATGATTTTTTCCTCTTTAGCTGTTTGATGCATTGAAAGCTCATATTCAAAATAAAGACTACTATCTCCTTTTCTGATCTTTGATTTAAAAGACTTGTAATTTCAATTATTTCCAGTTATTAATTCTTCTGGACCAGAAAACTCCACATTTTTTTTTTTTTTTTTTCCATACATATTCATTAGATAGTGTTCGCAATTTTTTTTTAATCTAGAAAGAGGATATGTAAGAGAAGATCCATATACTTATTCTCTTCCTACACGTAAACAACTGAAATATAAGAATTACATGAAACTTAAAAAAGAAATCTTAATATGGTAGCCCCATGACAAATCCATAATAAATACTTCAGATTACCTGTAGAGTTAATACACTTTTTTCATTCTGTAAGAATTGCCTTCTCTCAGAAAATATAACTAAATAATGCAAATAAAAATTATCCAAACACAAACCTTTCAGAAAGTATGTTTTAGTCATAACTCAAAAAAATAATCAAAATGTATCCTAGTTTTTCACTTTCAAAACGTGCTGCTATTTCAAACTTGCTTTAATTGACCTTTTCCCATGTTGCAGTCATCCAGACCTTAGGAGAACAGCAGACTAGAGAGCTGAGAGCAGAGCAGGGCCACTCCTCTCTCCAGAAGAGCCAGGCAGTGGCTTGATCACAGTGTGTGTCTTGAGGGTAGGGGATGGAGCCTCCACTGCACAAAACCCTCATTCCAGCTTCCAGGCGCATCCAAGTAATGCTACCTATTTTTGTAAAATAACTTTTGGAGGGGACACTTACTTTGCATTTTCACCCAAACGTCCTAGAATGTAATGGTTTTGCTCATAACTATGTTTCCCCCACCACCCCAAATGTAGGTTCAAGGTAGAGATGAGAAGACACAGTCTCTGGAGGAAGTGAAAGCATAAGTAGAGGTGAGGCCTCACACCAACCATGTACATAGTACACAGGTAGAGGCCAACAGAGCCAATATTGGTTGATTGATTTTGTAGAATTTGCCGCACCACAGTTCTCAGTCAATTAAAAATGAGTTTGAATGTAGTCACAGCGAATCAGGTAGACTTACAGGAAAACTCATCACCTCTACTGGAATGTCAATGCCCAGGACAGTGTGGGGGTCAGTAATTCTGTCAGTATGTAGAAACAAAATGACAACATACATTTAACATAGAGCACTGACATCGAATTAAAGACATTGCAAAGTTTTCCCTTAACGAGAGACTTGGTTCCAGAGGAAAGACATCGTGGTAGGAAGTACTTGTTCAGATTTTGGAGTTCTTTTCCTGGTTCTGTCCCAGCTCTGTCACTCACCAGTAGTATAAAAAGAGCCCATCGTATTAACATCTCAGAAACAGTGGCCCCTCATTTTTAAATGTGAGATGGGAAGGTGTTGTTTTCTAACGTCCAGGATTCCGTGAGATATTTATGGAGAGAGAAAACCAACAATTCTGTGTTGGTGGCTATTTCTGCAGCTGTATAAGTATGGTAAAAGAGGCCATCAGAAAAACTCTGAGTAAAGTCTCCTTTATGAAATCATGATAATAATCAAGATAAAAATAAACATTATTATATTTGAAATAGAAAATGTGGTCAGCTCATAAATAAACAACACACATACCCTATAGACACAGATCTATACTCCAAAAAAATTTTAGAAACAAAATTACATTTTTCTAGGCCTTGTCCGTATTTTTACTAAGAATTATTTTTGCATGAAGTCAGATCTACTGTGGTATAAAAGAAGCAACCAATGATATAACACTCACCAAATACATTTTTAAAAAGATGCTATGAAATTTTCTACATACCTTTTAGGAAAATATCTTCTTTCGGTTCATGCTTCTAATTTTCATTAAAGTAAATAATTATACCACAAGTACATTATTCTTACCTACTCTAAAATCAATATGGCAAAGTGTAAAGAAATTTCTTATTGGTTATTCCAGACTAGGAATTTAATGAAAACATTTTAAAAATATAAATATCATGAGGGAGTTTATGCTTAAAATTTTTTTAAGTTCATAAATTAAATAAAATCACTGCATTTCAGTCGATGTGGGAGATTTTGCCAGACTTCATTTGGTTCTGAGTAATTTTTCTGACATATCACATTTTTCTTTTCATAAGGACACTACTCATATAGCAGAGATTTATAAATCTAGGCCACTTAATAAAAAAGTCGCTATATACACAATTTTTTAATTTTGGATTTGTTATCTAAATTATAAATTATAAAGTTCAAAAACTTACTAAGAAAACTAATAAAATTACCTCTAGAATTCATTGTGGTAGGAACTGAACATATTCATTCTTTTCTTTACTAAAATAAATGTTTCTTAAAATCAAACTATGAAAAAAAGTAAATAAAACTTGCATTTCTTCTAAAATACTACAATTAATGTTTGTCCTTGAACACCTGGGCTAATCTACAGAGCATGCAATTTCAACAGCACCTCTGCTTGAGAATAAATTATCAATATACAATAACAGATGCATATTTCAAAACTTGAAAGGAACCTTGCCTTCATCCCTTTGTAATTTATAGTCTTGCTACTGGCATTTATAAAGAAATAATGCTTATAATCATAGTTTCAACACAGAGAACAATTTTTGGAACGTATCAGATATTCAAGCAGCAACTAGTAGTTGTGGGCTTACAGCTTTCAAGAATGAACTCTACAGCATATGTTTTGAGAATGCAAAAATTCATTGAAAAATCTCAGCATTTGTACAACCAACTTCAGGAGCAACTAACCTATAGGAAAGCAAGAATATTTATTTTAGCTGAATATTAGGCATTTGCCTACTAAAACCTTTTAAGATAATTAGAAAATATATACTGTCTTTTCGCTCCACCATCATTGAATCATCACTTTGTAACATAACGAAATTCAAATGTGCATAAATACAAATGAAAGAAATTACACAATGAGAGAGGACACTGGAAATTCAAAGCAACAACATATAAGAAAGTTGTAAATGAACTTTAAGATATTATATGTATATACGGAAAACTTTAAATAAAAGAGTCACAATCATGAATCTCTTCCTTTGGTTACAATTTCAATGAGTAAAAAATTGTGGGAATGGAAGGAGTTAAAACACATCACATGACTTCAAGTTCCAATTGTGTTTAGGTAATATACACATAAAATAAACATTAAGTTTTTGGCATTCCTTAATTTTGTTTAAATTACATATTTTAAGAACTTTAAATCGTGAATCCTCTACAGCAATAGAAAATATTTTTTTACCTCAACAAGTATTTCAGCCCTTAGCATCTGGTAAGATGTAATGATAAGCGTTTGTTTACTATTCAAAAATAATTTTGCTGGTTTCATTTGATTTTCTTCTAAAAAATTATATGACTATGTGTGTTTAGGCAGATTGCTTGTATCCTCCCATTTAATAATAAGCTGTGTTTTCTTTTTCTATATGAAACATCAAAAGCATAAATGAATAATCTGTGATTCTTCGAATATCATTCCCATTGCTAACATGAGTTGCTAAAAAGGTTATTGGATTCATAGTTTAACATTTACTTATAAGCAAAATTGAGCCTGACAGATATGGTGAATTATAGTAAGATTGCCATCTGATTTGAAAAATAAAGAAACAAAAAATTTCTCCACTGGTCTCAAAACAAAAGATCTTACACATTAACAATCGAAGCTGGTTCCTCAATAATCATCTAGACTTAGAGAAACATCAGCAGAACTGGTACTATTAGGGAAAATGACTCAATTTGGAGAATGCTGAGTGGATAACACTCTCTAAGATCTGCTTGATAGATATGAATTAGATGAGAGTAGAATGTGAAATAGTGTGTCATCCGCTACCCTCAACTTCTCTTGTCCACTCCTGATAATCACAGCTAATCGGAATTCATTCCACTTGTCAAAATACCTCACCATTAAGATGAGAAACGATAGAAGTTGAAACAGAGACAATGATAGAAGGAGATGCGTGCATCGAGAGTAGCTAAGTGGGCTCTAATATCTCATAAGAGAGGGATCAAAAAGGCCAAACAGAGAGAACTGACAGACCTCCAAGCAATAATTTTCTGTTATTTTTACTAAGCAGACAAATTAAAAGGAGTGGAAGTGGCAGCCACTGTTTTGTTAGAGAACCATTGAATGCAACAAACATAAATGATTGACACAGATTTCTCGAGAAGGGCCACAGTGAGTCGATGAGGCAACAGGAAAGAGGGACACCACCAGTTTGTATCACTCCAGTAGGGTGTTCTGAGTCATGGCTGGGATGAATTTCAGCCTCTGAGGTCTATACTCCAATTATCTCTCCAAACCATACACCCAAATCTCATCTCCTTAAAGAGTCACTGCCTTTACAAACAATTTCAAAGGTGAGAAAAATTTTCCTTCAGAAAGGATTTTTTCCCTTTTGTTTTCAGGGGAGCAATTCTAATAGAGTTTCTTGTCCATAAGAGATCTATCGGGGAAAAATAAAGCCTAGAGTAGAGAGGACTTTAGTCCATAATTTCAAAACCATATGCGTGAACTTTCAGTTTACCCCTTTTTCCATTTCTCTGTAACTGTCAGTAGTGTTTAGAATTGTGATTATTCTTAAATTCGTGTGATCTTTTTTATCCATGTTCTTGTATTTTTAACTCTGAAGACAATGAAATTTACCAATTTTTTTTTCAGCTAGGAAATTGATTTAGCTTAGATGAAATACTTGTCAACTTATTAATAGTTAAATATAATATACATCTTTTAAATAAGAACTAGCTGAGAAAACTGATAAGATGGGACAGTGATTCCAGGATGCAGATGTGTTCATCATAAACCTGCCATTTGTCTCTAAGAGGAGATTTGCTTTAGATGGAAAATTCCATTCATGCTTATGAGTGTAACTCAAAAACTCTTTGAAAAAAATCTAAAAGAAAAAAGGCTAAAAATTTTCCTTTGTTCTTGATAGACTTAGCAAAATAATGAGCCAACTGACCCATTAATATTTTAGGGACATTTCTCAAGTACAACCTAAAATGATAAATCTTATAAAGTTGCAAGAAGATTCAGTGCCTTAAAAATAAACTTGAGAGATGGTACACACATGTGAAAGATACATGTATGACAAATATTAAATTATAGTAGATATAATTATTGCATATAGTAATTATAAATAAATTTATAAATTACAACTTTACTGGAGATGTTTTTTGGCCTTAAATACAGATTTATTTTATTTTTCATACATAACACAAAACCATTTGAATGAAAAGTCAAAGTTTACAAATACGATAATGAACTTTCTGACCTGGAACTCTTTTACAAAGAAACACAGAAGAAAGAAAATATAATTAGTTAGATGGAAATTTTCTGCTTAAAACCAAAGGACACTGTAACTGCACCATTAGGTATATCTGCATTAGTCCTATTCAGATTTACCTATCAGTCTTATACTCTTTCCCCAATTCTAAAAGGTTTCTTCCATCCTGTGGGTACCACTACTTCTAAATTAGCTACTGAAATAAAGGGTAGTTCAAGAGTACTTGGCTTGATTTTAGATTATGTTCTTTAAAATTTATACCCAAATTCATATCAAGGTAATAGACATTTCATCTGATGGGAAGAAGCTTGGAAAGCACCTAGTTATCAGGGAGTTTACATAATATACAGTATGTGAAGGCTCTTTATAGTCTTGTTTTTTTCCTCATTTTCATGCACAATAATACCTGACAATATTTAGACTGGCACAAGTATATTGTCTGTCAAAGGTGCTTCAAGATTTATTTGGCTCTTAGTCGACTCACATTATTACGAACTCTTTGATACACAGAGCACAAAGCATCTTAACACTGTTGCTATTAGTGTTCAGGCCACACTGAAAGCACTTCATTAAACAGCCTACTGCAGTGTAATTGTTTAATAATATTTTGATTAGGTTGTTTAGTAGACAATTCACGCTGTAAAACATTCTTTGCTGTCAAGTGAATCACTGGTAAAAAGGCTACTACAAAATACTTAAGTGAGTCTCTTAGAAAAGAAATCAAAGTGGAAAAAAAGAAACGACCTAAGACACTCTGCTACTATTACTCACTAGATTCATTTCCTATAGCTCCTTTAACAAATTACCACAAACTTAGTGGTTAAAACTACACGAATTTATTATCTTCCAGCGCTGGATGCCTGAAGTCTGACATGGACTTCAGCGCTATATTCCTTTCCAGAGGCTCTTAAGGAGAACCTATTTCCTTGCGTGTATCTAGGTGTTTGTTTCCCCACCTCTCACCCCTCCCGCTTCTAAAAGCTTCCTGCATTCCTTGGCTCATGGCTCTCTTCTTTCATCTTCGGTGCCAGCAGTGGCCAACTATTTCTCATATTGCCTCTCACCCTGACTTTTCTACCTCTCTTTCACTTGTAAGGACTTTGGATTCACTCAAATAATCAAGGATAATCTCTTTATTTTAAGACTATCTGTTTGACAACAACCGTAACTCTCTCTTGCATGTAGCATACATAATCCCAGGTTCCACGGATTGGGATGGGCATCTTTGTTTGTTTGTTTGTTTGTTTTGGGGGGTGGGTTATTCTGTCTTCTGCAAGCAACATGTTCCCTCATAAAAGTTATATAAAAACTCACATTTCTCACAGAAACACAATTCTTTGGGTAAGTCGGGAATTTTTTTAAATTTGTGGTACCTTTCATATGTATATATTCCTTGGTCTCTTCATTTTAGCATGGAATCTAATTTCAAGGGTTAATGTCAAAACATACATGTTCTGTACTCTTTAAAAAAAATTATTGGGTCCTTAACATGTGGGAGATATGATTCTATAAGTCTTAGTTATAAAGGTAAGAAGAACTTACTGTGTTCAGGAGAAAATGGTGGGTATGATGGGTGATCCATTGATTCTCCCTACTGGACACAAATAAGCTGTAGCTACCAAGAATGAGGACATGGGTTTATCAGTTCTGTTTATCAGTTCTGTTTCATCAGTTCTGTTTTCATTGTGATGTTAATATTTGGACCTTTTGTGATTAGGGGTTTTGCTAATCTGATTTCTAGCTTTAAAAAGTAGTAATCTTTAGTGTCATACAAAATAATCATTTGTTTCACAATCATTTATTAATGATAATGCATGTTTACTGAAAAAAATCTACATAATTCAGTTTGATTATTAAATTTTGATGTCATTTTGCTCAGTTAACAATAGAATGTTTCCTAATTTTTTAAGATGGTAGGCAAAAATATATAAATTTTAAAATCTAACAAAATATTTTTATTATATTATCATAAATGTTAGAATAATAAATTCTTTAAATATTATGTAATATTACTTCCTAACCTCACCAATTTGTGTCCCAAACTCTGGTTTTGAATATTCTTAAGGTGAGGAAACCTTGTATTTCTAAAAACTTGTTCAATTTTATTAATTTCTGAATATTAAAAATGTCTTCTTTATATCAAGACCAATTCTCTCATCTTAGATACTATTTTAATCTGATGAAGTCCAGCTCCTTGATAGTTATATAAAACAATTCTAATTTCAGTCTTAATGTCACTCCTGCAAATGGTTAAAGATAGCCACAATCTGTGCTCTGTTTAGAATAAACACTCTCAATTCCTATTATAACCTGGTCTCTGATTCTTTCATCAACTGGTCATGTACATTTAAATAGAGTCTCATTTATATCAGCATTTCCCTTAAAGTCATGTTCTGGAAGGAAATATGTTCTACATGTGATCTGATCAGATTTTCTTCACTCCTGTGTTAAGATACTGAATTTAAACCATCACAATTTACTTTTTATTTTTATAATATATTTTCATGAATTAAAATTGCTAATATTTTTACTTTTTAACTTTATTTTAGCTTGTTTTAATAATGCCGCTGTTAAGTATTTTTCATCCTCTATGGTATAATTAGGTTCTCTTATTGAACTACTTTTTTAATCTTTTCTTTTTAATCTGAAAAACAAAGATTTGGATATGGCTTTATTTAACTTCAAGTTATTAGATGTAGTCCAAGCTGACTGAGAGCTGCTGGGATATTGATTCTCTAACCTAAACCTATGCAATTTCCTTCCTAGTGTCATGTCAGCTGCACAGTTGATTAAATGCCCTAGATATCTTCACAAAAGTCACGAGCAAAAGTCGAACAAAATTAGTCCAAAGAATACCAACAAGGGTGGTTGCCAATGCATGAAGCAACACACTTCAGGCAATGCTTTTTCACTCCCTCGACTGGAATATTAGCTAGTGCAATAACTTTAAACATCAATTTATTATTATTTATTATTTTTTGCTTAAGTTCCTTAGCACTAGTCACATAAAACTGAATGCAAAATACTGATAATGTAGAATAAATAAAAGTGGCACTCCTCCGGTTGAAGCGAGGCTGGCATCCCAGAGCTCATTGCCCAGTTTTTACTTTTCTGGGGAATCCCTCTGCTGAACTCAAGGTCACATGCATGACAACTGGCAATGTGAAATTGTCAGTTTTGCAGAACAACAGCAACCACTTAAACCTTAGTTCAAACTTTAGTAAATGTATGCTAAATCGTCAGTTTCATAATCAGGTCCACTCTTTTTGTTAGTAATTTCCATTTGTCCTTTCAAAATGTCAACTCCTAGTATCCACTTAACTGTTTCCTGATGTCAAATTTCATGCTGTGAAATGAAACTATATTATCATTATACATTAAGCAAAATCTGTAGTCCTCAGTCTAATTGAGCATGGCAATCAGAGAACACAAAATTTAGAATTAGACAATTATTTCAGCCAGAAGAGATTTTAGAAATTGTTGAGTATGATTTTACAGATCTTATTTTACAAATGAGAAAACTATGGTTAAGGGAGTTTAGAGAACATTGTTAATGACGCACAGCTAGAAATTAACAGAACAAAACCTTCATTTTGAATCTGGTGATTTTTCTCATGTTTTTTTTTTTTTAAAGATGTGTACTAGACATGTTCTAGTTCTTCCTGTTACATTATACATCATATGAATATTAGTTTCCATACTTTCAGGAAATTACAAAACTCAACAATCAATTTGTTAAAGGTTATATAAGAATTTTGTGACTTTTTAAAACTAATACTGCATTATCCTTATGGAGTTTGAATTTTGATGTAAAATGTTTCTGAGAAAAGTAAGGGCATACTAAGGGAAAATTTGCTATCAGTTTATATGAAAATTTGCCAGTCTCTTAGGAACTACCAAGATTTCACCTGTCATTAAGCTGTGCCATGAGCAGAATATTTTTAAAAGATTTGAACTACAAAGCCACTTACTGACTTTTGTATAATGACATTCATTTACGTATGCACATATTAACATGTTTTAATGTGACAAAGGGACAAAAGGCCATTTAAAGGCACTGTTCAGTTAATAATCTTGAGACCAAACACATTTTGTGCTAATACCCTTTGAATCTATTGACCAAAAAGTATTAGAGTTCTTAAATGTACTTGTTGAAATATGTAATCATCAGTTATTAAAATGAAAAAAGAGATTGTCTAATAAAATAATATCTTCAATCTTGGGCAATAATAGTTAATGTCAATTAATTCCAACATTTTTTCTATCCTTTAATGGTTCTATCTTGTTTCAAAGTGTTGGACTCTCCTATAAATAGAGGATCTCTAAATAAAAGAATCTGCACTGAATCTGCACTAAAGATATTTACCAATATCTTTAATACGTTAAACACACTGTGAAGAAGAAGAAAGGAATGTGGGTGATATGAGGAAAGTCTTGTTCTAAAACAGCCTTAGATTTGGAATTTTGAAAGTTAGGACAGTATGTTTGGTTATGAGAAAGATTTAAACATGCCTTACTACTTGGAAATTTAGGATAGCAGCCTAAGGTATAAGAAACATCACTGCACTCAGAGTCAAGAGTCATCATAATTAATCTCTTCAATAAAACTTTATTATATCCTAATTGATTTAGAAATAGTTTAATGTTGGACATAACGTTGGAAAAAGAATCTGCTTAGTTATACATTATTTTAGAAGATTAAATAATGGACTTGATTTTATATACACACATACCTATACATAGTATACAGTTCTAAAAGTTTCAGAATATTTATTTCCTTAATTAAATTGTCATTTGTTTCACTACATGTTTGTCACCAAGTATAGTGTCCCACGAGTGAACAAGAGCTAGTAATTTTTCTGTTATCATGGATAAATAACTTGCAATAGAAACTTAAAGAATTAAAGGATATTCAAGTCATTGCCTGAATAAAAAAAAAAGTGATGAATGATATAGAATGGCTATTAAGCTGATACAGTTCTAGCAATACAAATTAGCCCAAGGTATGCAATCATCCTATATACTCATGAGCAAAGCATTAACTGTAACTGTTCCCAATTGGGAGCCTTTAAGTGAATGTGGCTCCTATTTACAATAAAATCAAAGTGATAAAACATTTTCTGTTGTTCAGAATTTTAAACTAGTATGAAGAAATATGCTGCCGTTTTGGGGTAAAATTTTAATTTATTAGTCATTTAGCAGTTAATCATATTTAAAAATCATTATTTAACTTTCACCTAATGACCTTGTGTCTTAGGGAGCTTTTCAGAATATCTTCAGTCAAAATCTAAATGCAATTACAGTAGTTCATCTAACCAAAACAGAAAAGGAGAAAGATTCTTAAGTTAATATCACTCCAGTGCTAAACACATGGGTGACTAACGCAAATCGTAATTAACAACTGTGAACATTAACAATATAACAAATCACATATAACTTTTAAGATAGGGCAAGCTAAATCAAGCTTTGAAAGCTCAGATCACTTCTGTAGGCAATTTGACATATTCTCATTGGAAAGAAGAAAGACCTTTACTTTTTTAATGAAATTATTAGAAAGCTAGTTTTTCCCTTAGTTATTTTCCCTTAGTTAAATTTTTATCTAAAAATCATATGATGCAATACTAAAAAAAAAGAAACATGCTTTTATCATAATTTAAAATGCCAATGTGCCTAGAACTTAAAAATTAGATTAATAGGTATTAAGAAATTTGAAATATTTTCCAAAAGAATATTTTAAATTGTACTATTAAGTATTTTTGGCTATAATCCTAAAGAAGCAGGTCCTTCCCTGAACCCAAAAAAATACAAAAGATAATTTAAATTCCTTTTTATATACCAACCTTCCATTATCACTACCCAAATATTTCTAGACGGTGGTAGTGGCACCAATTTATCAACTAACATAATAATGGCTCTTTTTTTGTGACACATTTACTTTATAACATCTATCTCCAAATCAAACATTTTTTTCCCTAAAACATATGCTACTAAATCCTTCTCCATAACTGTCTTTCCCCAGTGATATCTGACAATATTAAGTGAAGATATATCTACTGGGGCTAATATAAACTCCAGTATTGAAAGTGAAATTTAGGGGATTAAAAGAAAAAAAAGAAAAAAAAGTTGAGCATTCAAACAGCAGAATGTTAAATATATCTTGTATCCTTATCAGTGATCATTTTGTTGTTGTTGTTGATTAGATGTGTATGGAGACACAGAGCAAAAATGGTTCCAGATCAAGTGTTTTCAAAGATAAGTGATTTGATATTGTAAGAAATGGAAGGAGTAGTTAAAGGAAAGGCTGCCCAAAAAGAAGGGCTTTCACTTCACCAAGGCCCCAGGGAAAAAGGGCTCTAAATAATTCTAAATATCATAGCAGGGTCCTCTTCCACAGACCAATTATAATTCAATTTACTTGCTTGTTTTCAGTTAGGTTAAGTCAGAAAACAAAAAGACAGATGTATCTTCAGTGTCTATATAATATATTTACCTGAACTAAGGGAAAATTCAAAATTGATTTTCACCATGATTTTTGAAGTCAGATAAATTTTCCACATTCTAGAATTCATGAAGTGGTGAAGTAGTTGATTCCTATTAAAATTAAACAAGTGAGTAGCCTATTTGAGAGAGTCAAACAAGTAAAATCCTTTCTTTCTAACCATGATCAAATTGTGTTTCTTGTATATCCAGTTTATTGGTTTGAGATCACTTGAAAAGTACATTATAATTTTAAACTTAACACCATTATCTATGATTCATTATGGATGCCTAAAAAATAAGAGAGAAATCAAGCTCACCTTGAAAGTATCAGCAAGTTGTTCCTATGCTCTATTCATTCATTTAGTCCAAATTCTATCAAAATATTTTAAAAGATACCTAAAAATAAATTTTCTAAGTTTGTTTATATTAGTCCTCCCTTATCTGCAGAAGACACTTTCTAAGACTCCCCAGCGGATGCCTGAAACTCTGACAGTACCAAACCCTATATACTATGTTTTTCCTATACGTACATTCCTATGATAAAGTTTAATTTATACATTAGGCACAGTAAGAGATTAACAGTAACTTTATGGCTTCTCTTTGGAATGTCTGAATTGCCATCATCACTACTCTCCCACTTTTGGGGCAACTTTATTATTATGAAGTAAAATAAGGGTTACTTAAAACTGAGCACTGAGATACCTTGACAGTTAATCTGATAACTGAGATGGTTACTAAGTGACTAAAGGGTGGGTAGTTTATGTGCCTCCTGCATAGGCTGGACAAAAGGATAATTCACACATGGGGCAGGATGGAGCAGGATGGCAAGAGACTTCGTGATGATACTCTACTGCACTGGATTTAAAACTTGTGAATTGTTTCTTTTCAGAGTTTTCCATTTAATATTTTTAGACCAAGATTGACTGTGGGTAGCTAAAACTGCAGAAAGTGAAATCATGGAAAGCAAAACCATGGATAAAAACAGACTACTGTATTGTCATTTAAAGACTTTAAATTAGCCTTTCCCTAGATTGTGTTTCTTTAGAAACTATTAATTACTATGTAGACCTCTCAAACACTACTGATTATGTTAAAATGCCTATACTCCACTGCCGTGGTGTCTATGATTTTATTTCCCGAGTTGCTGTGATGTTTCTTATGTGGGAAGCAATTTATGCATGAGAGATAAAAATCATGGAACAATGAAATAAGGTTCTAAGAGAAGAATTATTTAAAAGATGCAAATATATTTTTCAATTATAGTTACTGAATGCTGAGTTGATAACAGTATTTAAATATGTGTGTAGATATATGATGAAATGCCAAAAAAAAACAAAACAGAAAAGCCATTGATTTATCACTCAGTTTAAGAAAAAGAACATTACCATTACCTTTGATATGCCTTATGGTCCTTCCCCAAACAGATATCCATATCTCACTCCTCTAAGAATACATATTCTTGAATTTGTGCAAATCATTTCCTTGTTATTCTTTATAGTTCTACCATCTATATTTGTATTTCTTAAACCATACTATTACTTGTGCCTAGTTTTTTACTTCATATAAATGGAGTCATACTTACAGTATTCAGTTACTAGCTTTCTATGCTCAACATTATGACCTCAGGTTTCATCCTTGCTGTTTCTTAGAGTTGAAAATAATTTACTTTTTTATATTGAATAGTAAACTGAACCATAAATATGTCAGGTCATTTATTCATTTTACTATTGACAACCACTTTGTGTTTTCAATTTGATTTGTTTTGTTTTATGTTTGGTATTAAAGGTTTTTGTTATGAACATTCTTGCTCATATCTTCTGGTTCATTTTTGGAAAAGTTTCTTTAGTCCTATAATTAGGAATAGAATTGCTCAACTTAGGGTTAGCCTATCTTCATATTTACTAAATAATATTCAATTACTTTTCCAAAGAGTTTGTACTAATTTACACTCTATGAGTTTCATATGAGAGTTTGTCATTGATCTATATTTTTACTAACATTTGGTATTATCATGTGTGTAATATCTTTGTAAATTTAGTGAGTAAAACTATATGTCATTGTAGGCTTATTTAAAAACCCCTAAGTACAAATTTAGCTGCTTTTTTGTAGTCATTTGACATTTGAGTTTAATCTTGTGTAAAATGACTATTCAAGAATTTTCCTACTGTGTTGTTTTAATTATATTGACTTGGAGGAATTATGTATGCTAATCATTTGTTGATTATATAGTTTGCAAATATCTTCTCACTATATTATATTTTTAATTTTTATGCTGGCTTTAGATGAAAAAAATTTCTTAATTTTAATGAAGTAAATTTGATCATTTTTTTCTTAATGTTTTCTGTATTTTCTGTCAGATAAGTATTTTCCTACTAAGAGAATATAAAGATATTCTCCTACATTGTATTCTAAAAGTTTTATAATTTCTCCTTTCTATTTAAATTTTAATCTACTTGTTATATATTTTTGTGTATAGTGTGAAGTAAGACTCTCCTTTACTGTATTTACATATGATTGATCAATTCTACCAGTACTATATGTTAAACAAGAAAGGCAGGAAAGCCTACAATCGTTCACTTTTTATTTTTATGCTTTTTAAATTTTTTATTTTATTTTGATAAGAACACTTATCATGATCCTGACCTTCTTAACAAATATTTAAGTGTACAATATAGTATCCTTGACTGTAAGTAAAGTTATGATGTACAGCAGATCTTCAGGGCTTATTTACTTGTTTAACTGAAACTTTATGCCTGTTGATTAGTAACTTTCCATTTTCCCCACCCTCCAACCCCTGGCAACAACCATTCCACTTTTTGATTTTTATGAAATTGATGATTTTAGATATGTTTTACAGTGAAATCCTGCAGTATTTATACCCCTCTGACTGGCTTGTGTCACTTAGCATAATGTCCTCAAGACATCCATTTTGTTGTATATTGCAGAATTTCCTTCTTTTTTAGTCTTGAAAGTATTCTATTACATGTATATAACATTTTATTTACCTATTCATACTTCAATGGAAATTTAGATTATTTTTATAGTTTGCTATTGTGAATAATGCGGCAATGAGCATAAGCATTCTAGTATCTCTTCAAGATCTCGATTTTAATACTTTTGGATAAATAGGAGTGGGTTTGTTGTATCACATGGTAGCTCTGTTTTTAATTTTTGGAGGAACCACCATACTATTTTCATAGCAACTTACTTACTGTCAATTTTATTAATTCTTTAATGCCATTTAATTTTTAAAAGATCTAGTTCCAAATCCCATTTCGAAGGCCTAGTTTCTAATGTCATTTCTGGTACAAACTATTTCAGCCTGAATTAACTCCCCAAAAGAGCCTCAGATAAAGCTATAGATATGAGAAGTTTATATAGAAATATGATTCTAGGAAACAGGAAGGATGGGAAGAACGAATGAAGCGAAAATAAAAAATGTATTATTAATTTGGCTATAGCAACAGGCTATGAGACCATTGAAAATTCATCAGAAGCTTCTCAGGATCATCCAGCAGAAAAAGAGGAAAGCTTTTATTCATTGGCTTCAATCATTTACTGGTGACTAATTATGAGTTTCAAAATAGTAGGGAGAGATTTTTATTCTCATTCACTTCTATACTCCCAGTACTATAGTAGACATTGAATAAATGTTTATGGGTTGAATGAATTAATTTCTTCATAATTATAATCCGTTTATAGAATTTTAATTATATGTTAAGTTAGACCTTCTCATTCTATCTTCTGTGACTTTTAATAACTCCTTTATATTTACCTCACCCCTCCCACTACATAAAGAAAAATTTCTTCAAGTATCTCTTAGTTTACTAATGTACTATCCAATTATGTCATAACTAAAATTTTCATTTTAATGATTATATTTTATTAATAGGATCTGTGTCATTTTTCTTCAGACCTACTTGGTTATTTTACATAATTTTTGAGGGGGTTATTCATATTTTTCACTTGTCTATATCCTCAAATAAGCTTACCCAATTATACTATAAATATAATTTAATGACCTGTTAATTCTAATATTAGTTGTTCTCAGTCTTCTCTCTAATTTTTCTGCTGTTTATAGCTCATGGTACCTTATTTCCTTTTGCATTTTTTTTTTTGACTATGAGCTACTTTATGTAATGCCATCAATCAAAATAATTTGAGAATTTTATGAAGGCATAATTCTGCACTTGCTTCTGTAAGTCTACAGGTAGCATCAGTCAGTAGCAAGATTTGCATTTGCCTCTTTAAGACAACCAGTATCATCAGTCAACATGACCAACCAGCTCTAAACTAAATGAAAGATTTGCAATTTGGAGTCATATAAATATAGGCGAGAGGCCATATTAGGGTCATTTGAGTTAGGAGTTTATAGGAGAGTTGTCTTTTTGTTTCAACTCACTACTAAGGTTCTAAATAAACAATTTTCTTTTTAATGCTTTTGGGGGTAAGTTTGATTAGGTTTACTCTGGTATTGATGATGATGATGTCATTTTCGCTCTCGGGCTTATGAAAGTGGGTTTTCAATTAGACTACATAACTTTGGCCAACCCTGAACTTAGAATTCTATGCCTTATTTTTCATATATGAGCAGAAAAATAAAAGCTCAAGCTTATCTTTTTAACTCCTAGCACAAAACCCAAGTTCAGCATCGGTTTACCAATTTAGGATACTAGATCGATTTAATTTTTGGCTACTAGATATTCTTTGATTTCTGGTTAGATCTATGATGCATCTTAAAAATTAAAATTTTAGTCAGTATTTTTAGATATTTTCAAGGAAAGATTTTAGTTATGGTATCGAGTGTCTCACTGCTAGAAATAAAAGATTAACATATAATTATGTCCTGATAAAAATAATGAAAATAAATAATTATAAAATTATAACAATAAAGTATTTATCTAATATTCCTATATACATACCCTATAGTGGACCCTTTATTGAATACCATCTCAGTCTCATTACCAACGTTAGAAGTGGGGTACTTATGAGGATTCTCAGCTCTGAAAGGTATGTAATAAAATGCTTAATATAAGATAGACTAGAGTGGAAATAAAGTCTGCATTTAATATAAGTTTGACTTCAAAATGTAACTATAACTGAAGTTTTAATCTTTTAAAAATGATTTATTCTTTCAAGAATATTATTAAATATTTCCTAGGAAATATAAATTTATAAGCATCAAGAAAGTGCACAGACCAGTTTTACAGAGACAATGTGCACATTTCATTCACTTTAATGTTGTTATCCAATTATTGCCCTAATAATTACTAAGCAATTTATGACCCCTAAAATTCAATCATGTATCATTTTTTTATCACTCAATATGACAAGTCTATCATATTTGTTTCCCAAAGCAAGTTGTAATGAACATTCATTCATCAATGATACTAACTTATTATATAATTCAAGAAAAAGTAATTACCAAATGATGTTTCAAGAAATCAAAATAAAGTGAATAACAAATAAAAATAAAATTTAATCAGCTTTTTAAAGTATTTTTTCAAATATGAAAGCACAAGTCTACAAACTTTGCTATAGTTAATTTTGTCCTTTATAAAGAAAAATTGATATCACTGAAGTAATTTCATTTATACTCATTACTTATCTGAAGTATAGTGTCAACAGAATAAGAAATTCAACAAAACAATAACCCCTTCTTAAAAAGTTTTGAGGTACCATTACCTATTTCAGAAAACATTTATATGTCCATAATTCAGAAATTAAACACTTTTTAAAAATATTATTCTATTAATTTTTAAATTTAATTTCTTAACTTATATTCAGGTAAAACTTAAAAATATCCACGAAGAGTCACTGAAGCATAAAGTAATGACATATTTTTAAGAGAAAATAAGCAGATAATATATAAAAATCAAATACAAGAAGCAGTGAATTTTAAGGAAGGAAAAAAACACTTTAACACTCCTTGATTATATCAGTAAAACAATAAATGTTCACTATCACATCTCACATCTTAATTCACTAAGAATACTTTTTAAATAAAGATTTATAAATGATTAAATTCCATTTAAATAAAAAATTCACAAAGAATACTGTTATTGATATGATAAATTAAAACATGGCACTGTTGATCTTCAATTATAATATAGTATTGTTAATTAAATACTTAGATGGAAACCATCAATCAGTTGCTCTGAAAATATTCTCTTTAGTTTTATCTAGTTAGCATGTCTGTCTTTTTTAGAAACAGTATATCATTTTACCTGACTACTGCTTCCTTGTACTTCAATTTTAATCACCAAGTCATATGGCTTTCACCCACAAAAGGATGATTCTTCAGAGGGGTCATATGACTTTAGATGAGTTAATAACATCTCTCCTTTGAGTTTTTGAATTTGGGTCCAAAGAAAACATTAGGTGTATTCTTGTCAGCTATAAACAAAAGTTGACTAGGTATTTCATGATCAAAACAAATTTATTTAGGAAAAAGAAAGGATTGCGATCAGGTACTTACAGATATGGCAAGCCACTGCATTAAGAGAGAGCAAGAAGAAGCAGGAAGCCCATTTTGAGAGGGCCAGGGAAAGTTAAGAGAAGAGGCTATTTTAACTATAGAGCTCTGTTCTAGCCGTAGAGTTCTTCCTGTAAGGCTTTTGTCATGACAGAAAGTGTGAAAGCTCTTTCCACAGGCCCTCTTGATTTCTGTCTAGTTTAGAATCTTTGTCATAAATTATGACACCTTCTTTCCAGAGTAAAATTCGGGAACTTTCAATGGCCATATTTTCTATTATGTGAAAGGAGCAAACTGTTGCTGAGAAAAGAGTATTTAGTAGTAGTTCAGTGAATCTTTAATAAATTCATGAATTATAAATTTCTTCCTTTTTATTTTATTTTATTTTTTGTCATTTGTTAGTTTTTATTTTGTATTTTGTAAACTCATTGTGGTGTAAAATGCTCTACAATGCTTTGGCATGTGCCTTTTTAAAGCTTTATCCTATAAAGGAATAATGCCTTATAAAAATGAAATAGTCATGCCTCTTGAAGATTGCTGGAAGCAATGCTGGCAAGAAGTAGAAAGCAGTAAAATCAATATCATGAGACTTCCTGTTAGGCATGTTGAATTGTTCACATGCTCTAAATGCTTTTCTTTCCCGGCCTTACTAAAAATTTTTTAAAGTTACAAATACCTGAAAACAAAGAGAAAGGGAGAAAGGGTGCTGGTAGAAACATGTTTAACTGTGTTTGAAAAACAGCTAATGGTAAAGTAATTGGTCAGCAAAGATTATTTCTCATAACCCAAGGGCACAGAAGTTTCCAGATTGAAAGGGTCCATCAAATGCTGAGTACAATGAATGAAACACACATATTCATGCGTGCTCACGCTCACACACACACACACACAAACACACACAACAAAACATATTATTATTATGACATTTCAAACATTAGAATAAAGAGAATATCCAAAAATATAAAGTAAATTTCAAATACAAAGGAATGTGAGTAAGAATGTTCCACCAGCACATTGAATATTTGAAGGCAATAGTGCAGTATCTTTCAAAATCTTAAAGAATATATTTTTCGTCATAAAAGCCTATATCAAGCCAACAATCCATCAAATCTGATTGATCACTTTCTACTTTTTCCAATTCCCTACTATTCTTTGTCATTCATACTGCTGTTATTTCTTCCTGACTCATCTATTTGCGTCCTTTTTGGTTCCTGTCCAGTTTGTCATTCATAAGAAATTCACTAGAGTAATTTTTTTGAGTGACTTTTTTGAATAACAAATCTAAATAAGTCTACTCACTGCTGAACATACTTTGATGGTTTCTTACTATTCTTAGCAGAAAGATGAAAATCCATACCTTCCATGCTCTATAGTGGTTTGACCCCAATCTGTTTCTCATTTAATCTCCATCTCTCTTCCTTTCTTTATGACACAAGTTTGCTCTCCTCAGACCTTCATCTTGCCATGTTCCTTCTTGCTGCAAGACTTTTACACAATGTTATTCAGGGAACAAACTCTTCAGTTCCTTCTTCACATGGTAAATTCTTACTTATCCATCACCTCAGCTCAATAATCACTTTTTCAAAAAAAGGCTTCCTTGATCTCACCTACTAGGCAATCTCTCCACCATTTTACAACTAATGGTATCAAATACCTCATATGTGAGGCTTTTTTCACAACTTCAATTTTATTTTATTTTATTTTATTTTATTTTATTTTATTTTATTTTATTTTATTTTATTTTATTTTATTTATTTTTGCATAACTAATCGGAAAAATTTCTTTTGGTTACAATAGAATAAAGTACGTTAAAACAGAGGCCTTATCAATTGTCATATTTCCAATACAGAGTGCCTGAATCTCAGTAAGCCCTGAATTATTGTTTGAAAGAGAGATGTGTTGGGGATAAAAGAATGTATGAACAAAAGATTAATGAATAAATACTGTGTCTTTTCATACAGGAATGTTTTATGTTTGTGTGTTTATCTAGTTCTTTTAAGTTTCTTAGCTGAATTTTGTAATTTTCTTGATAGAAATCTCAGGTATTTCATGTTTAATCTAGGATACATTAGTATGTATGTATGTATGTATGTATGTATGTATGCATGCATAAATGCATGTATTTATTTTTGGAACATAGCTGAACCCACTTATTTACATATGAATGCATTAAGTGCCAGAATAAACCCATTGAGTAGCTGAGACCAAGTCTAAAATATTTACTAATTGTTTCTTTACACAGAAAGTTTGCAAACCTCTGGACTAGAAGATAAGAATATTTTTAAAAATATAATGGTGATAGCAGATATTTCATTTGTTTTATATTAATGAGAAAGCCTGTAGAAGCCTGAGTGTCCAGATTCTCTTTGGATGTAGAATTCTGGGTTCATATGTATAAACTTCTGAATTTTGAACACATTTATTTATTCTTCTACTGGCTTAGTTGCTGATGACAAAGCTTCTATAGATCTATTGTCTATTTGCCTTCTAGTATTTTTTTTTCTCTCCAGTAGTTTTTATGCGTTTTTTAAAATCTGTCTTTTTTTTTTCTCCTGTGAATTGATTTTCTCTTCTTATCCCTTGGAACATAGTAGGGCTACTTCAATTTAAATTCAATCTCATTTATATTCTAGAAGTATTCTCAGTGATTAGCTCTTTGATCATAGCAGCTCTCTTATGTTTCCTTTTTTTATAATCACAGAGAGAATTGTTTCTTATTCTAGTCTTTACATTTTTTAACTTTCTTTTCTTCTATTTATCTCTCTACACTGTATTTTTACAGGTTTTCTTATTCATACCTCTCAGTTTATTCAGTTTCTCTTTATCTGAGTCAACAGTAATATTTTCTCCACCTGCTTGATTTTTTTTTTATTTCGGTAGCTATATTTTTCATTTCTGAACTCATAATTGGTATATTCTCATATTTAGCCTGTTCCTATCTATCATCTACTTTTTTTTCCTAAACATTAATAGGCTTTGATTTATTGGACTATTTGAAATATGCATTTATTTTATTCATATTGATTTATATCATTTATTTCCTTGAGTCTCACAGTCCTTATTGAATCATTGGGTGCTTTTAAATGTTGATGAAGAGGTGTTTCAAAGTTTCTTTGTGTGTTTTATAATTTGTGATTAGGAATTTTCCTTCAGTGAGGGTTTTCTTACTTAGGTGCCCACACTTCCTAATTTTAAACTATATTACAAAGCTATAATAATCAAAAAGTATGGTATTGACATAAAAACAGACACATAGAACAATGGAATGGAACAGAGACCCCAGAAATAAATCCATGTAAATATGGTCAATTAATTTACAACAAAGGAGCCAAGCATATACAATGGGGAAAGAATAATCTCTTCAACAAATGGTGTTTGGATAATTGATAGCCATATGCAAAAGAATGAAACTGGATCCTTATCTTACACCATACACAAAATCAACTCAAAGTAGATTAAAACTTGAATATAAGACCTGAGATTGTAATACTCCTTAAAAAAAAAAAAAAAGAAAAAAGAAAAGAAAAGAAATAGAGGTAAGCTCCTTGCTATTGGTCTTGGCAATGATTTTTTGGGTTAGACACCAAAAAGCAAAAGTAATAAAAGCAATATTAAACAAGTGACACTATATCAAATAAAAAATGTATATATGGGTTTTAGCAAAATACTCATGTTAATTTTCAAGTTATTTTCTTACTTGTTCAAGCAGAGGACAATTTATTTCTATTTTATTCTTTGTTTCAGGGATCACCTTTGTAAAGCTGGACATAAAATTCTGAGTTTTTTCAGTGGATTTTTAACATCCATACTGAGTGATTACTTGACAACTACAGCTTCTAAGCAGCAAAGAATCTATAATCAATATATTTCTGTAAACACCATATATTGGTTAATATAGGCTAAATACTATAACAAAGAGCACCTTAAATGTTTCTTTTTTACTCGTTTCTCAGTCCAAATATAGTCTTTGACAACAGGCTGACAACAAGGTGATTCAGGAGCAGAGCTTTCTTCTGTGTACTGGGTCAGCTCTCCAATAGGGTCTCCTAATGTTCCTTGGAACTTTACAGTTAAGAGAAGAGAGAAAGAGATCAGGTGGGGATTGCTTGGGATTTTAAGAAGCCAGGTCTAGAAGCAGCATATACCATTTCTACCTATATTGTAGTGGCCAGAATGCAGTCATATGATTTTTGCCCAATCTCAAGGGAGTCTGGGAATATTTTTGTGCCAAGAGAAGAAATAAACTTGATTATCTAGCCACATAGCATAATTTCTGCCACTTAAGTAAATTTTCATTTTGGTGTGTGTGTCAATAGGGACTTTTGTCGTTTTAAATAGTACAATCTACTTAAACACACTTTACAATAAGGCATCTTCTAGAGAACCAGAATAATTTACTGATAGGAATGTAATTTACTGATAGGAACTTTTCACTAAAATATAGGCTATTTTGTTAAAATATTTTATCTCTAAAAAGAGATAGCATTTACTATTTCTGCAAGTTTACACAATAGAATTATAGGAAAAATATGTCATATTTGGAACATGTTCAGTTCCCTGAGGATAAAGTAAACCCTTTTGAAAACTACGTGGACCAAGTTTTTTAACTATGTCAAATAGTATTGCTTACATTTGTAAGTAAATTAAAAAAGACTTTATCTGTGCAGATAGATATAGTTGAAATTATATCAAAACAACCTCTACCCTTCTTTTTAAAAGTAGGTAAATTCGCAAATGTTTTCAGTGTTTTGGGGATACTATTTACTATGTCCAATCATAATTTGGACGTAGTAAATAGAGGTAGTTTCTTATATATAAGAAATATGCTAGAGGCAGTTTCTTAAATATAAGCCAAGCAATCTGGTCATTTGTCTTTTATGCAGAAAATTTTATTTGAAGATTTTATACCTAAACAATGTGGTTATTGTGGTTATTTTAATTACCAAAAAAATAAAAAATTCTAGCATTTAGCATAAGCTTTCAAGAGACACAAAATATCTAGGTGTTGTCTCAGCTCTCAATTTCCTTTCTGTATATAACTGTAGATGCACTAGAATATCTAACTCTGAAGAATTACTTCAGCAACACCCACAGAATAATTTATAAAGTTACCATTCCTTTCGGGCTGGGTATATAACCAATAAAATGATCTTCCTAGTTCTTTTTCCTTTAAGCTATTTCCTAAGGTGGCAGGATAGCTCTATTATTGTTTTACTGTAGCTATTTAAAAAAAAAATCTAGGCCCTCAGGATCTCATTTGAACTTTTGTTTCCAAGTACTTTAGATGAAATCAAATATCATGAAATATTTACAGTTTGTACTCAAGCTATGAAATAATACTTTGGGAAGGAAATAGTGAAATGAAGACTGAAGATGAGAGAGCATAGAACTGTAAGCATCATTCTGAAAAGTTTAGGCTCTACTTGGGAGAAATCGTCCACATAGGTTAGATACTCACTTTTGGCAGTTTCCATTTAATGGCATCCTCTTTTTAACGACCTGATTGCCAATGGCGGAGTGGAAGATTCCTGGTACCAACAGGCATTTCTGCTGTTTCGGTTTGGAGGACAATTTAGGAAAAGATAGTTCATAACCAACAAAAAAGCCCTCTTGAATTGGAGCTGATACTCATTATGTTTGTTGCTCCCTATGGAAATGCTGATATTGAAATAATTTACATAAGGAGGAAAACAAGAATAGTTTATTTACTCTGTCCCCATGAAATAAGAATATAGTGATGTTTCATATTATAATAGAGTACAAATTTAAATTATTGCAACCAACAAGCAGGTAAAAGTACTTAGATACAATTAAGCAAAGCATATGTGTGTGTGTGTGTGTGTATACACACACACACACACACACACACATATTTTTTTTTCTTTTTTTTTTTAATTATGAGGAGTCAGAGGTCATGCTTATCTTCACTAAAAAGATTTGGACACATGATGTGTTCTCAAAAGAGCCCTATCTGAAGTCTGACATCTCTTAATGCTTGTTATTTTATGAATGATCAAACTAAGTTTATATCCAATTCTAAAACTAAGATCCTGTGAAAGTTTTATTTCATTTATGGAAGCCACATTAAAGAAAGTGAAAAAGAAAAAAGTTAAAATAACTTTAATAATATATTTCCTTTATCCTAATATATCCAAAATATAATTTCAACATATAATCAATATTTCGAAAGTATTAATGAGATATTTTATAGTCGTTTTGTTCACCAACTCTTGAAAACTGTATTTTACACTGAAAGCTCATCTCAATTCACTTGACCAGATTTCAAGAGTTATAATCATATGTGGCTGTTGGATACTATATTAGCACAGCTATAAACTATCTTGAAATCTAGAGTTTTGAAAGGAATAAAAAATAACGTATGTATCATTTCATAACCATGTGAATGGATCAGGAACATCAAATCTAGCAGTTTTATTCACACAGATTTCAACTCTCACACTGTTCCTAAAATATAACAACAACATTAATGTATTTTAGGAAGACATATTGTATGTCATAATTGACCATTTCTCTTTCTCCTATTATAAATATTTTCTTCAATACCCTATACTTTTATAGGTGTGCATCACTACCTCCAAAAGTGTCATTTTTTTGTCTTAGAAATATTAAAACTTCCAACATAAAAGCTTTGATGCATTCAACATTTTATCTAGATAGTTTGTCTCACAAGGTATGAATATTGATAGAAAATAACAAAATATGATCTAATGAAACTGATATTTAAAATTATCTTCATAGAATAAAACACTAGGTATTATTTCTCTTTACAACTTATATTACTAAGAATAAGAGGAGTAAGTAAAGATGGAAGAGGATGGAAAGGAAAAGAAAAGAAAAGAAGAGGAGAGGAAATTGAGGGAAAAGAAGGAGGAGAAAAAGGAGCAAAATGAAGAGGAAGAAGAAAAAGGAGGAGGAGGAGAAAAAGCAGGAAAAAAGGAAGAAAGAGAAGAACTACAACAACAACAACATTCAACAGCAACAAAAAGGAGAAAGAAGTGATGGAGAGGAACAGGAGTAAGAGAAATGGGAGGACAAAGGAAAAGTCAAAGCTTTATGTCAATAATGAGCTTGAAATCCTTTCACTGACATAAAGTTGTTTTGAAGGCACTTCATTTCTTTAGTTCAACCAACAGTTACTGTACATTCAATTTCTTGAAGACATGGCACTTGGTGAGAGAAATGCAGACAAAAGAACAGGTAACAGGAGCTTAAAAAGGCTTTACACACTGAAAAAAAGATCCAAGGAAATTCCCTCTGCTGCATCCTGACAGATGTTATCTGCTTATATACTACCGTAAACAAGAATTGACTACCTATGAGGTAGCGCATTTTATTTTTAGATCATTGCGTTCACTCCGAGTTTCCCTTATGAGGCCACAGTAGATCATTCACGTCTCGTTGTGTTATTCTGGTCTCTGGAGACAACATAAATCTGTCTATTTACCCTATAAGAGAATCCTTAAAATATTTGAAAACATTTTTTTTTGTTATCTGAATTTTTTTTTCTCTTCCTTCTCATAAAATACAATTTTAGCCCCTTGCCTCACTGACCTTTATACTTTAAATGTGCATTTGGTAAATTCTTTTTAATATTTTGGTCAGATATAAGCAGTAGTAAATTTATTGATTCATATTTTTTCACGATCTAAGCATTATAAATCTATTAAGTAGCCTAAGAATGTGCTTACCTTTCTATTAGCCATATTATAAATCCAGTGCATTCATTATAGATATTTATTGAGACTAAGTGTTATGGTTACAAAAATAAATAAAACATAGTCTCTTCCTCAAGCAGCTTATGGTCAATGGGAGAGGCACCAACTATTATAGACACATGTCTAGGGTGCTAAAGGCATAGTGGAGGAAGGTGTAGCCCAGTCTGGAATAATATTGATCACCTATTAACTGATAACTAAAATCACTATACTTTTTCACCTGTATGGACACCAAGCTGGGTTACTCCAAAATTATAACTATACAAAGTATTTACTGAGTCTCCATGAAGAAATGTACATTTATTTTAGATAAAATCAGTCCTTTTTTATTTATTTCCAAGATAGTTTGAAATGTGATTTTTTTTTACTTTTTTCTAACTTTTCTTTATCTGTGAAGTGAATATCATGCATTTCATCCAAGTCATTGACACAACTTTTGAAACGTACTGGGAGATGGCACATTACTAACATCTTATTTTGGGAAGAATCCAAATCACTAATTACTACTCATTAAACTGACTGTTTACACTTCTGTGAATCTGCAACATAGATCTCTCTCCAGGTCACTCTTTGCCATCTTATTCCCAAGAATGGAGTAGAATGCTGTCTCCACATATTTCCTAAAATAACATAATACTATGCCATTCCTCTGCGCAGCAAGCAACCATATGTAAAAAACTTTGAATTTGGCTTGACATGATTCTTTCAAGTGAATCAGTGTTGCATTCTTATGAATGACTAGCAGAAGCAATATTGGCTGGCTATGAAGTCCTGAAGTTTAATTCAGAGGTGACTGCACTTTGTTATCTTCTTTATATAATTATAAATGTGGAAAAATAAGACATTAATATAATATACAATAGACATAATATATAATATATAATATGTAATCTATCTAAGACACAATAAGGTAATATAGTAATGCATTTCAGTATCCAAACAGTGACTCCCAACTGTGAGAACCATATCCATAGTCAGAAGAAAAAAAAAAAATGTTTCCATGTCTAAAGCATGAAATTAGGAGTTATTTTCCTATCAAAAATTGTTATATAATAGTCAGATATATACAGCATGGTTCAGCTAACACAATATTTCAGGAACTTGATAGGTTAAAAGACTTTTCAGAGCTGGTCAGGGAGTTTCACTACAATTTATAGCATTATTTCAAAGAGAAAATGGGTTCTAAAATCCCAATAATGGATTTTTCAAAATAACTCTTTTAAACACAATCCAATTACAGGTTTAAATTGCCTGAGTGTAGTTTCAGTTTCACAAAAATCTAAATGTATGTGTAGGTGTGTATTATGAATACTTGTTTGCTTTATATGAATTTCTATAAAATGTAAAAGTCAGTGAACTTTGTACACTGACTGACAAATGTACAAGCCAAAAAGATTAATATTTTAACTAAAATTACATGTTTTGATTTTTAAATTTTATACATGAAATTAATTATTAACATTAAAATATAACTTTAAGCATAATAGTTATGCTTCTTCCTAGAATTATTAATAGCATTAATTTACTAAATATTTTGTGTGCCTGACCCTGTATAATGCTGTGCATGCTTTAGTTAAGTATCATTATTCCCATTTTACAGCTAATAAATTGTGGCTTAGAGAAATAAAATAACATTTTTCCAAAATTGCATAACTAGGAGAACTAGAGTGTGGATTTGATTTTCCTTGATTCCAAACCTGTGCACCTAACTGCAATTATATATGACTTTCTAAAATAAAAGTTGGTGAAAAAGGAAGACTTTCATTCTAGTGGTTATGATAATTATTTGTTAGTATGACATGGAACTACGTTACTAGAAGGGGTGTTTGTCACGTCTTTAACATCAGGCACTTAGTACTTGATAGCTAAGATCGAGAGGTGTTGCACAGATAGGAGTTATAATCACTTAATAATTTAATCTACAGAGGACAATTATTTTGATCACTTTCCTTAGCCAATAACAGTTGTTCTTCTGTTCAGTTCTTCCTATTTTTCTAACCCCTCTGACAGGCACTTGCCTATCGCTAATTCCCATTAGGAGCACTAGTGGCATTGCAGTTTTTCAAGACTTTTCAAGTCTCCTGGATTCTATGCATGACATATGGTTTCAGTAGGGAACTACTGATTGCATGGTGAAGCCTGTTATTTCTTCCACTTTTCACTGCTCAGCTCACAGCATGCTGGCAGCTGAGCTGCGAATAGGATTTTAAGGTTCAGCATGAGATCCAGGAGCCCTGAAACAACAACAATAATAAAAGTGGGCTCTGGTTTTGTGCTGGAGGCAAGTTCTGCATTCTGTATTCAGAACTTTTTGAAGGGGAACATTGGAAGTCAAAGAGACAGGAAATGAAAATGCTACCCAGGCCCCTGCTTACCACAAGGAAAACTCTCGCTCCTTTGAAACTTCAATTTTTTTCTAGATACTGATGTAAGCAAACTACAATACAGCTTTATTTCCTTTTCTGTGATGTGAAATGCCACCATTCCAGCCAAAGTTTTAAGAAATGCCATGACACACATAAAAACAGTCAATTATGTTGCTGAAATAATCCAGGCACATTTTTCTCTCCAAAAACACCCTGCTATATTTTACATGAAAAATTACTACAAATACATGTGTCAAAAGTCCTCCCAGTGCAAACCCTGGGTCTTGTGACATCGATGGATTAACACTTGTAACCTTCAGTTCTAATTGGAATAAAGTTGATGTTGGCTTTTAAAAAATGATTTCAAGAAAATCGGTGTGCTTTAAACAACAAAGGCTGAATTCTTTATTGTTATAGACATGAGAAGCTTTATTTAGGTCTCTGTTTATGTTGGCTACATGAAATGATCTTTCTCATTTGTTTAAGGTATAACACTGAAGCTTAAAAAAAAAAAACCAATACAATCAAAAGCAGTAAATTCTTGGTGATTGAGACTACAACTAACATAGAAACAATTTTTAACTCCTAAATATATACTATGTAATTAAAGGGAGACTAGGGCTAGGCTACTAGCATCTTCATAAGCAATAAATAGTGAGAATTTAAGAGGCAGCAAGGTCAAGTGAAAAAATCTAGAGTCACAGGACATGAAGTCACATTACATCTCTGCTATTTAAAACAGCTTCTTAAACTTTTCTAAAATATAATTTCATAATCCATATTCTAGTTTGAGAGGAAGGACTGAAACCTATGAAAAATAATTATAAAAACTTGATCTATAATGAAGAAGAGAGCTGATATCATAAAATAATTTGTCATTCACTTTCCAAATAAGTAATATACATAGTAAGTGTTTTGGAAGTTAGACAAAAGAGAATTCGGAATACTTACCATTCCCAAAGTCCTTTCTTAGGGTAAATATTTCCTTAAGGCAGTCATTTTATTTATAACCATAAATTTATCACCTTGACCATGGATATTTAAAAACTAGGCACTTGATTAAAGTTTTGCAAAGCCTAGGACAGTACCCCAAATTACTGTATTCCTGATGGTGATTTATGAATTCAAACCAATCTCTCTCAAGAGTTTTATTATAAAAAAACATAAGGTCAATGTATGAAAGAGTAATACAAAACAAAATATACATAAAAAAAGAAATAAGCAGAAATCGTGAATCATAAAATCTAGGAATCAGAGGAATGATATTGAGAAAAAGAGTCAAGAGTCAAGAAGAAGCAGAGATGCCCGCTTCTCAAAGACAAAACAATGAAGTCGCTGCATCATTATCCAAGCTCCTTCCAGCTTAGGAGTTGCTGCTGTTACACCTTGAAAACCTCAGTTATCAATGATTTCTCGTTCTGAATCTGCTAAGGTTTCCTCTTGCCTTCTTACTTCCAATCACTACTTTGCTTTAAAATAATTTCCCCATCTGTCTTGCCTGCAAATCTATAAATTGTTTAGATTAAAATTGTTTTTTAATCACCTATATGTTTCCAGAGACTGTCACAGTGCCTGCCATATTATAGGTACTAAATATTTTTTTAATAAATGAATTGAATCTTTCTCCTCTACTTTAGCATAAACTTTAAGATATTCACATGTAGTAGTCTGCAAGAGACTATGTAATTTACCAGAATCGATAGTCATCGTCATTTTTGTTTCTGTTACATTAAATGAAATTACACGGGCTAGTATTGTTTCTTCTTGATTTATATCTCCACACGTGTCATTGTCTCACAGCAGCTGGTGCAGTAGAAGAGATTTATGTCTTTTCCAAAGGCATAAAAATTAATAAGATTTTTAATTATTTTTCCCAATAGCATATAAACTTCAATTTAGTTTCTACTTAGGATCAATATTGATTTAAGTTACTTTTAGTAGTTTCACCTTTTCTAAAAGAAGCCATATACAACCTACCTTATAAAGTTATGGTCTAGTGCTCATTAATATTCATCACAGGCATTAAATTTGGTTTTCTCTTTGGAGTTTGAAAGTCACTGGAATAGGCAGAGGAAACAAGTCCTTCTTTCCTGAATTAAATTGAGATTACTATGAAATGGTCAGCATGGTCCACAGTCAATTGCAATGTACTTCAAATCTATTAGTAACAAACAAGTTCCACGACTTCTCAATCCTATTGTTTATCAGGAAATGTAGTTAGATGCCTAAACCTTGGAAGGGATAGAATGGTTTTAATACAAGAATAAGGACAACCTGCTATCTTTTTACGTGGAAAACCGGCCTGACCCTCACTGTTCAACCAGACATGTAGAACATGTAAGAGATTGAGTTCTATCATAGGGTGAGCAAGGCAATTCCTAGGGACACGGGTGGCAAACCTGTAGTTTTCATGCCACCAGACGTCTTTTTTGTCTCTATGACCAACATGCTCTTCTTTCGTGAGCCAGGACTCAGTTCAGAACACTGTACAAACAATAACTCTGGGCTATGACTAGTCACCAGAATTAGAACAAATATATAAACCTCTTTACACACTTTCCCTACAGCATCATGTGTGCAAAATCTCACTCTCCCACTTTAACTCCAAGCTAAGGATACTATCACTGATTGTAACCTTGTCTCTGATTTGCTCATATAGTGGTGTAATGTGGAAATCACACTGTACTTCCTCGATTTCAAAACATATTTTCTCAGAGTTTAACATTCTTGAAACTGAGATATGCACACGTATAATGCGGTAGTGTTTGTTGTTTGTCATTGTGTTGTATTTTTCTGTTGTTGTTCTGTCTTGTTTCATTTGATTTCACTTGAAAATGTTTTATTAAATTAATGATACTTTATAATATAGAATAATATCACATTTGTGGATTCACTCTTTTTAAGGGGTAGACAATTTGCTATTATATTATAATTAAAGTATATTTTGAAATACATAGTGTCAGATATTATCAAGAAAATAAGCTGTATTATAATTACCAAATTATATTTCAGTAGCACCATGACAATTTACGATTTCTTTTTGCCTCTAACAGACATTATGACTTAGCAACTAAAACATAGTAGAAATTGATGTGACATAACTCCATTGACATAGATCAAAAACAAAGCTATGTTGCTTATAGTTTAACATAAAATAATAATATTATCTCAATCATAAAAATAATCTAATAATAAGAGTGCATGTGACAAAAGTAAAACATGACAGAAGCGAGCAACTTTGGAAGAATATAATTTGCCTCATTTTTATATTTGCCCGAGGCCTTGCTAGCAGAAGATATACCAATCTTAGGGACTATATAGACCATTTTCTGCTTTTATCAATAGTTCTATAGAAATATACATATATATGACTTTTCTGAATAAACTGTATATGTTCTCAATGGTGTTCTAAATAAAGACTAAAAGCTAAATCTCTTCTTCACATAATTATTGTTTTATTTAGAGTGACAGAAAACTTTAGTTTATTCTTTTCCTCAGAGAAGTTTACAATCAAATTAGACTGGAATATTTATAGAAAGGGAGAAAGCCAGATAGCTTCGGTATATCCTCTGGTTACTAAGAATAAACTAGACAATGCATTTGAAAAAGTATAAGAAAGTTTGCAGGCTAAATTAGATATTTTATAAAATCTCCCCACATCAAAACACCTAGAAACTCTAAGGAAAGCATTACAAAATATTATTGCAATTGTATACATGTGCTTATAAAACAGAAAGAAAAACTTCACAGGAATTAAAAATATAAACTTAACAGAAGAATAATAAATAAGTTATCAAGTCACAGTGACAAGAAGTGCTTGCCGATAACAGAAATTTAGAGATTTGAGTTTCACAGTTGCTTGGGATAAGGAGGTAAATCCTTGGTCTCCATAATTTGGGGAGTTGTGACAGAGACTTCTGCATAAAGTCAGGATCCTTGAAAGGCTACACCTTTAGGAAAAGAGATTATTGGGTAAAATATTCATAAGCAAAGGGAAATTTATTTTCTCTGAGAAAGCCTTTGAAAATTTATTACCCAAGGCTTGCTCTCACACAGATGCCAGCTTCAAATATATGCTTACAGAATGTTGGTCTTAGATACCTTAAGAGGAACATTAATTTAAATTAAATTGATCTCAGATTGGTAGAGTTTTTGTATCCCTTATAAAAAGAAGCCCAAATTATTCCTGAAGGGATATACCCTCAAAATAAGCCTTAATATTCCCCCAAATACACTCATTTGAACTTGAATTCACAATCCAAAATTACAAAATACCTAAGGGAAAAAGTCACTGTAAATAAGAGCTGGGAAAAACAATTGAATAAAATCAGGTTCTCACTCCTTATGACTGCAGATATTAGAATTCCTAAAGTTCAAATATAAAATCATATGCTTAATATGTTAAATAAATGTATTTTAAATGAGCAAGAAGATACAACTTAAAAGAAAAACTGAGCACACTTGAAAAGAACAGAATAGATACCTTTTTTAAATTTACTTTTTAAATTTACTTTATTGGAGTAACATTGGTTAATACAATTGTATAATTTTCAGGTGTACATTTAATTTGACATCTATATATATATATATCTCCAAAGTCCAGTTTCCTTCAGCTACCGTATATTTGATCCCCTTTACCCAATTCACCCTTCCCCTACCCCTGTATATTTGATCCCCTTTATCCTGTCTACCTCTCCTCTTCTCCCATACTCCCTACCCTAGTCCATTGTCCATGCCCCTGAGTCTCTGTATGTCCTGTTCATTTGTTGCTTTTAGGTTTATATCCCACATATAAGTGATATCATGTGATTTCCAACCTTTTCTGACAGGCTTATTTCGCTTAGCATGATTATCTTGAGTTCCATCCATGTTGTCGCAAAATGGCAATATTTCATCTCTTCTTAGGTTGAGTAATATTCCATTGTGTGCCATATATGTGCCACAACTTCTTTAGCCAATCATCTATTGTAGGACGCTTAGGTTGCTTCCGTGTCTTGGCCACTGTAAATAATGCTGCTATGAACATCAGTGTGCAAATCTCTTTTTGGAATGGCTTTTCAAATCTTTGGGGTAAATACCCAGGAATGGGATTGCTGGATCATATGATAGATCAATTCTCAGTTTTTGAGGAACCTCCATCCTTTTTTAGGATGTACCGATTTGTAGTCCCACCAGCAGTGTATGAGGGTTTCTTTTTCTCCGCATCCTCTCCAACATTTGTCATTACTTGTCCTGTTGATTATAGCTATTCTAAGAGGTGTGAAATGGTATCTCATTGTGGTTTTGATTTTCATGTCCCTAATAGCTAGTGATGTTGAGCATCTTTTCATAGATTTGTTAGCCATTTGTGTGTCCTCTAGGGAGAAGTGTCTTGTTCAGGTCCTCTGTCCATTTTTTAATTGGATCATTTGTTTTTTTTTTTTTTTTATCAAGTTGAATGAGTTCTTTGTATATTTTGGATATTAGGCCCTTATTGGAGGCATTGCTTGAAAATATATTTTCCCATTGAGATTGGTTGTCTCTTTACCTTGTTGACGATTTCTTTTGCTGAGCAGAGCTTTTAAGTTCGATGTAGTCCCATTCATTTATTTTTGCTTTTACTTCACTTGCTTTTGAGGTCAAATTCATAAAATCCTCTTTAAGTCTAAGGTCCTTGAGTTTCATTTCTATGTTTTCTTCTATGAATTTTATTGTTTCAGGTCTTATATTCAGGTCCTTAATCCATTTTGAGTTAATTTTGGTGTGTGGTGATAGACAACAGCCTAGTTTCATTCAACTCTATCAGGTAATTGATAGGCCAAACAGAAAACAATTTTATACAGCTGCAGAAGATTTCAATCGCACTGTTAGTAAACTTGATTTAATGAATATATTTACAACTCCAAATTCCACAATGTTCCATTTATAAACACACACGGAGAATTTTTTTAAATCACCATATACCCTAGAACCTACTCTTTCCAATATGGTAGCTACTAGCCACATGCAGCTACTTAAATTTAAATCTAAATTAATTAAAAATAAACAAAATTAAAAATTACATTCTCCTGTCACCATTAGTCACATTTCAAGTGCTCGATCAAGCCCACGTAGCTATTGACTATTGTATTGGGCAGCAAAGAAATAGAATATTGATGTAATTACAGGTAGTTCTACTGAGCAACACTGCTCTAGGGAAAATAATAAAGACATTTCTACAGATTTTACCATTAAGTAACTTACAGCAAGTTCAAAGAAATGAATATCAACTTTGAAGGAGAAAAAGTGCCTTTATATCTAAGCCAATTTAAAAAAAAATGATGTCTCTGGTATAAAAGTTATTTCATGGGATTCAAATGAAACAGAAAAATAAATGAATGAATTGAAAAAAGGACTGAATTATGCATAAAATTTAATAAACAAATTACCATAGGATTAAATAAGTAACAAAGGATCAGAAAGAAATTGTAGAGTCATACCTATGAACCAGTGTTCCCTAAAGGAGAAAAAAACATATTGTAACTCTTTAGACTTTGAAAAGTCTGAAAAAGAAGCAGCCCCATTCTAAAATTTTTTATAGATATATAGATGAGATCATTTTTCTATTCTTTAGCACTATAACATGAAAATACACAGAAATAAATCTATGCATATATGATCAATTGATCTTTGACAAAAATATCAATGATACACAATGGAGAAAGATAGTGTCTTTAACAAATGATGTTGAGAAACTAGATATTTACATGTAAAATGATAAAATTGGGCCCTTATCCCATGCACAAAAATCAATTCAAAATAGATTAGACTCTTAAATGTTAGACTCGAAATTATAAAACCATTAGAAGAAAAAAACATAGGGGAAATTTTTCATGACACTTTTCTTAGCGATGATTTCATTCATAGGACAATAAAATGTCAGTCAACAAAAACAAACATGGATAAATGGAATATATCAAACTAAAAAGCTTTTCAGAGTAAGGAAAACAATCAATAGAAAGAAAGGCAATCAACAGACAGGAGAAAATATTTGCAACCATATATCTAATAATGGGTAAGTTTCCAAAATATATAAGGAATGCCTATAACTCAATAGCAAAAAAAAGAGCGATAACCCAATTAATAAATGAGCTAAGACCTTAAATAAACATTTCTCCAGAGAAGACATACAATGATCAGCTGATATAAGAAAAAATGTTCAACATCACTAAGCATCAGGGAAATACAAATCAAAACCGCAATGAGATATCACCTTACACCTGTCAGGATAGCCATTATTTAAAACAAACAAACAACAACAAAAAGACAAGTTATATTGGTGAGAATGTGGAGAAATTGGAAGCCTTCCACACTCTTGATAAGAATGGAAAATGGTGTAGCCTCTATGGAAAACAGTATGGACGTTTCACAAAAACTTAAAAATAGAACTACTGTATAATCCAGCAACCACTCATGGGTATTTATCCAAAAGAATTAAAATAGGATCTTAAAGAAATAATTAGAATTTCCATGTACAAAGCAGCACTATTTACAATAGTTAAGATGTGCAAACAACTTAAATGTCCATAAATGGATAAAGGATTTAAAAATATGATCTACACATGCAATGAAATATAATTTAGCCTTTAAAAAGAAGAAAATCCTGCAATATGTGATAACAACAACATGGATGAACCCTAAGGTCATTATGCTAAATGAAATAAGCCAGTTACAGAAAGACAAACACTGTAAGATTCCACTTATAAGATGTATCTAAAGTAGTCAAACTCAAAGAAGCAAAGGATAAAATGGTGGTTGCCAGGAGCTAGGGGGCAGAGCCAGGGAGTTGCTTATCAAGAGGTATAAAATTTCAGTTAGATAAGATGAGTATGTTCTAGACATCTGCTGTAGAGCATTGTGCCTATAGATAACAGCACTGTATTTTATACTTAAAAATCTGTTAAAAAGATAGATCTCACATTAAGTCTTTTAACACAAAATAAGAAAATAATAATCATAAAAAATACTATAGACAACTCACATATTCAATGAACCCAGTGAAACTTAAACTAATGCCAATCCCAGCTTTATGCATGGCCACAAATTGTGTTCCTCCTACGAGCTTGAATACACACCTCAAAGGCATCTCATCCAAGCCTTCACCTTGCTACTTCTGAACTCCTGTTTCAGGTCTCAGAGAAAACAAACAAACAAAACCTTCACCACATCCCTAAACAGGGCTTGCTACACATTAGGGGCTAGGAGAATAATGGTTGAATGTAGGAAAGGATATATGAATTGATAAAAAGTTTTCCAAATCTAGCATTTTGTGATTCCATGTTCTATTTTCAGTATCAAAGTGGAAAAAGTTATAGGAGTGGTGGGAGAAGATGAAAGAATTTCTGGAGAGAACCAGCCTTATACTGTGAAACATACTTTCAATTCTCTTCCCGAGGGAATTCTATCTCGTCTCTTTCCTCTCTAGATATCCAGAGCCCTGGAATTAACCCCTATCGAGATGAAGAAACTCCAGCTGTATACTCAATGTGACCATGATGGTTTTTTTTCAACAGAAATCTGCATTCTATTCTGAAATAAGAAGTTAGTTGCCTATTGAAAATCCCCTTTACCTATTCACAGCGGAGTTCATAAGTGAGGATTTGCTTCCTACCAAGATTAGTTGAGACTCTTTCAACCACCATTAAGAGAAATCTAAGTGAATGAAGCTTAAACCATAATACCTATTTATTTATAGATATTCAAGTCTTATGTATGGAGTACAGAAATGCTATTGGTTAACAGAGTTTCCAGTACCATCAGAGTTACCTTACTTTTGCATCTCTGTTCCATTCCCTCTCTGTCTTGGTTTTTATCACATAATTACCAGGAGGAGAATTGGGCTAGTTCAATGATGTGCCCTTGTCCAACTTTGGTGAATTGCCAATGTCTGCACCAATTAATTGTGGCCAGAAATTGAGAGTAATTTATAAGAACAAAGAAGGCCCCTGCAACTGTGGTGAATGGTGGGAGAGGGGAGGGGTGAGAAGGACTGACTGGAAACCCAGCAAGACAGAACACTGAGCAGATAAAAACAATAGGCGCCTAACACACTGCTCTAATGAGTTATCTTGACTATTTTCCAGGTGCATTGATACAGAAACAAACTGAGCACTTATAAAACAGTTTATAAGCATCTTGCATTCTTTCTTTATATTGAAAACAAGTAAAACAAGATATTTTGCAATATGCATTATAAAACATTTATTTTTGCCACGTTAGGAATACAACCTATAATACTTAAATGTTTCACAGGTCCACAGTTTCTCTAACTGCTCTGACCAGCTTCAGCATCTTCACTTTTGACAACCATTCAATACCACAAAATCCCTATATGTTTTTACCAGTTTCTAAAATCCGTTCATCTAGCATTAATATCATGAAACTCAATCTTCATCATTTTGCTTGGCTCCCAAAATTTCTGCTTCAAACTTCCATAAAGCTATATTTTAAAAAGGAGATGGAGTAACATTAACGATGGCAAAGACTACTACTACAACCGGGCTTATATCAGGTACCCCGGAGCATAAATAATAAAATAAACAGATACTTTGAAAAAATAATAAATTTAATGAATAAACTATGTACAGGCCAGAACAATACTGAGGACATTCTCTAGAATGCTTTTAATATCATGAATCTAGGATCCAAAGAGAAACTAATTTGGCTGAAAGATTTTTTTTCCCCATTAGGACGAAGCAACACTCAGTAAATGCTTGTTTACTCGCTCGATATATTTTGTATGAGTACAGTATATCAACATTTAAAGAACATTATTTTCCAGATATAATGAGCAAAGAAGTGTTCGCATCATAGAAGCATGTCCTTAGTGACCTGGGGATATTTGTTCACTTCAAAAATGAATTAACTACAGCAAATAATAGGTCTCAAATTATTCAATAAAACGGAAATTATATTCACTGAATTTTCTTGATCGATATATATACCCTTTGCTGATTCCTCATTATAATGCAGTCAATAGTCAGAGGGAAAAGATCAACATAAAACAAAATGCACGATTTGCAGCTTCAGGAAGATGTTGCCTTTTGAAGACACTGCATTGCTCATAGCAGGTTGGTATGTTTCCCTCTAGTGGTTAAAAGGCATTTAATTCCATCAACCAAGTCCCCTTTTGAGAAACAAAGCAGGAATTGAGAACAAGGCAGCATTTAGTGAGGCAAAATTTAACATGGGTCTTAAATGATTTGCAAGTAGAATCAAGTCTGGTTATTATGGAGAGACTAATTCAAAGTTTAAATACCTGATCAATTTCCATGGGATGAACAAGGACAGAGAATATTTTAAACTCTGCCTGATGAGAGATGCTGATGATGAGTAAGGAAATGAAAAATCAGAAGGGGAAACAATTAAAATACTCAGTAAAATCAATTCATTTTAATGTGGTATGAGATTAGTAATGAAGCGAGATTAGCAATTTTTAATACCATGTTGCATTACTTATTTTAAAATCCCTTATTAAAATAATTTCATTTTTGAAAAATCAGGATTCCTGTACTGGCTTTATTCCTATGATGACTGACTGAATTTCTCTTGTGACCCTGCAACCTCAGGATGGGCAGTGTTATATACTTCACGGGGAGGAAAAGCAGTGATACTCTAATTACAGCAATCATCTGCTGAAATACATCACCAGACCTAACATATTCCATTAGAGGAGGTGAGGTCGTTTATTTGTGACACAGGTTGTATTTAACTCTTTAAAATGCAAGACAATTACATAAAAGAGTCTATCTCTCTTCTTCTAAATACAAGAATGTATTAGGATATTGACAATCAACTCAACAGCAAAATGCCACACCAGCTCCAAATATGCACACTGGGGTTCCTTGAGCAATCAAACTTGCTGAAATTAAGGGTCAAAAGATCAGTACTGTAACTTTAGGCAACCCAGGGAAGACAACAATCTTCCACCTTTGTTGTATTCTGTGAACTGGCCATGATCACAGAATGCGAAAAACAGCTATCAGATCACAGGATCATTTCTGCGCCAGAAAGCACCTGCAGTTATTATGTACAAAAGAAGCTCACAATGCCAGGCTTTCAGAAGCACATAGAGCTAGTTGTCCTTCCAATTTCTCATAAGGAAATATGTGCACGATGTAGAGCAAGGTAAATGCCACTGATATACACACATACAAATCCTTCCCAACTCAACTATTCAGAGTTTGGTCTACACTATGAATTATTGAAAGAGAAGAGCTAAAAACAGAAGCTTGAAATTACCAGCTCATCACCCATAATGAGGCTATAGATCCTCAAGGAGGGAAGCTGAACAAAACGAAACAATTATTCTACAACTCCTCTTTGTGTTTAGCAATTTATAAACAATGTGGCCAATAAATTTATCTTGCCTTTCTAAGGCAAATAAACAGATGGAAATAGAACTGCATTCAATTATTGATCATTTACTTCATATATTTATTCATTGTCCACAATGAGCTGTAGGAAAAAAAAATGTTCCAGCCTTCTGAAAAATGAAACAAAAAAGAGAGATACACAAATATACTATTTCACTTGATATATTTTTATACTTAGTAGCAACTATACAAAGCTAGAGAAGACTGAGCAGAGGTTTAAGGGTTTTTCTGTTTTGTTTTATTTTTTTTTTAGAAAACTTAGAGAAGGTTATCAGTTGTGAAACCTAATTATAAAAATTCAAAATATATATCTTTTTCCATATTGTGGTCAGCTAAAGATTAGTAACAGATTACTAATAGATTAGTAACAAACTATATTAATACCTGAGTCATGTCAGTTCAAAGCAAAGGTGTGCATAAGACTTTAAATGATTCTTGCGCAAAAGATTGATAAAAGGTTTTAACCAAGAGAGCACCTTACCAATCTAAAGTTCTAAAGGTATTTTAATCTTATTTTGATTTTTTTCATATTTTCCATCAAATTTAGGGTAATTTATAAATTCTGAAACTTTTTTGTCCTCTTTGGCAAAGATAAGGTTACAGGATAGGGAGAATTTCATGTAACAAGTCCTGATATCTATTTAATAACCTATTTCAGTGATCATTTGCCCTTTTTAGTTGACATGACATTAAAAATGAAGCTTGTGTTTTGCATGCAGAATGCTTAATTTAGTCTTGCAATTCCATAAAATTCCGTAGGTATAAATAAACAGAAGCCATCATTATGTATGTCATAATCATCCTGGGAAAAATCCTATGTTTGAAATACAGAGCTTTTAATTTAAGAGTTCTCTCCTTTGATTGTAATATTGAACCAAGCCAGATCGGGAGCTTAAGTTTCTTGACAGAGTCCCATTAAAATGAAAAAATAAGATCTTGGTAAAGTTCTCTCTCACTGGAAGACAGAAGGTAGATGATGAGAAAGGAGGAAGCTGTGGGAAAGGGTGTATACAGATGAAAGAAATAAAAGACCAGCAAATGAGAAATGGAAAATAGATGGCCGACTGAAAGCACTTCTAGAATATCTTTCATGAAAAGAAAAGACCAATTGTCAAGAACACATATTAGAACTGTATCATGTTTTTTTTCTCCCACAGTATACTAATTTCATTTTTTGAAGGATGTGGGAAGACTTTTCTCTCACTTCACCTCCTATAAATTATTCTATATTGAGTGCTGACCTACGGACAAAGGCACACAAAGAAGCAGGGCATTAGTATTTCCCAGGATGTGCACAGGATGCCTCATACAGGTAATGAGCTCCCTGGCCAGGAGCCAAGATGACGAGCTCCAGCCACAAAGTAGTGAGTCGAGTGCAAGACAACCACGCGGGCAAATGCAAACCAGACAATTATTTTCGTTAAACAAAAATTTTGTTTAGCAAATTTATGCCACAGTAGCCAGTTAGCTCATTTTCTCCTTTGCTAAGTGGCTATATTAGGGGCAATTCCCTGAACAGCAGCCTTGAAATGCGATCTATCATAAAATGGAAAAGTGGGATTAAAGGTTTTAAGTGCTTGGGTAAGAAACTGAAAAGAGAAGGCGGAAGAGCCATCCTTTCCCACTGTAACAAGATGCTGCTTTTTTGCCCCTGCCTTTGTACAATGAGATTGGAGGAATTTTTAAAAAGTCAGAAAGATATTTCAGCATGTCAAGTGTACCACTAAATTTTTCCCCAGCACTGTTAGCACTGATTAATTCTTAACAAGTACCAGTAAATAGCCTGATGACTATGAAAATGAGAAAGAATTTACTCAATTATCTCTATGACTTCTAATGGAACTTAGTTTGTGGATTATTGTATTGTTTAATAAGATACTTATTTTTAAATATTTTTCAATCTTCCCATCAGTATGCTTTTTCTTTAATATATTCTAAAGCACTCTCATTCTCCCTCTCCCTCTCTCTCGTCATCTCCCCTCCCTTTTCCCCTCTTATAGAGCTGCTCAGGTAGAAAAACAAAATGCCATACTGACTAAGTAGATAATTCACCAATGAATTAAACACCAGTGACAGTACTGTGGCACACTGATGTTTTATTTACATTTTCATCACCAAAACTGAAGAATTCAATAAATTGGAAATGCTTTTGAAAGCTTATAAAGAAAATGCGTTCCTCATAGTTTGTAGAATTTGCTTAAAATATCTACATTAGGTGCTCATATTAATTATGTAGTTCATCTAATTGACAATGCAAACCTGAACTTTTCTGTATGTAATTTAGAGAAATTCATTTATACAGAATTTTACTAGGAAATCTTGTAACCTTCACACAAGTTACTTCTAACATAAGTTTTAAAAGCACAGTGGATTTTACCTGCAAACCCAATACGCTATAACCATACATCACTACAGGTCTGAGAGTACAACCCTAAGAGATGAGGGCACTTGTTAGAAAATAATTGGGCCAGAGGTCGATCTTCCAACAGAAAAGAAAAGGAACATCGAGAATAAATAAAAACAAGATGGCTCTTTCCAAGTAAAGGGATTAATACTACATTTCACCTGCCCCTGCCCCCATCTTCTTCTGAACCTCTACAGGAGGGTAGAAGTTCCTAATGATTTTCCTGAATGTAAGACGCTCATGGCTTGGGTATAAACATGCGAGGCAGGCTACATTTAGAGCTGAGCAGGTTTTTCCAGGCCATGGAGAGATCACAAAATGGTGAGCATTATTACTTCAGTATCTAAAGAAAGGTAGCCAATTCAAGAAAAACTGAGAAGGAAATTTTAACCTCTTCCAAGATGGGTAGTTAACATTCCCAAGAGGTCAAGAATGCTGAACCCTGAAGTCTCCTCCATCCATGCAGGAAAAGGAATAAAGCATTAAATGCCATAAAAGTCAATAGGTGAGGCAGACTGTTGTCTTTGTGGATGGAGTTCTCAGTGTCTATATACAAACTACATTCTTAATTTTGGATCATACATGTCGTATATTTTCTGTGAATTAAACCTCTTATCATAACTTTTCAGCAGAACTATATGTCCTATAATTTACATATTTCCCACAGTGCTGCAAACTAGCAATGGTTGAATTTGCCACCCAGCAATATTTCAGGAAACTAATTACCTGGGGGAATTCATGAAAGATGGCATAGATTACTGTGCCTCAACAATAAAGTAATGAGACTGGTTTCCACAAGGCATACATAAAAATCACATCTATCTGGTGTGTATTGATTTATGCACACATTTTAGAAGATCTATGCAAATTTCACCTGATTCAATTCTTTTCTCTTTATAAAACCTTCCCTACCACTCCAACTGAACATCATATTTCTATCCTCTGGACTTATTTTCCATACCACACATTTAGAATCTAGTCCTTATGTAGCTATTGGTAGTTATCTTGCTATATGTGTTTGCATTACCATTCAAAACTGCTTTCCGATATTACGGAATCTTATTATTTATCTGTTGTTGCGTAATAAATTATCCCCAAGCTTAAAACAATGGCTTAAAACAACATATATATATATTATATATGTATATATATATATGTATATATATATATTATATTATATATATATATTTTTTTATTTCACTCACTTTTGAGGGTTAGACGTCTAGCAGTGGCTTTTCTGGGTGGCTAGTGTGTCCTGTAGGGTTTCAGTCGAGCTATCAGTGAAAGCTCTAGTCATCTGAAGTCATTACCTGCACTGGAAGATATTCTTGCTTTAGTTCTTCACTGGTTGGAGGCCTCAGTTTTTCACCATGTCTTCTGCATAAGGCTGCTCATGACAAAGCAGCTGGCTTCACCCAGAACAAACTGAAGGGAGAGAGAGAATGAGAGAGAGAGAGAGAGAGAGAATGAGAGAGAGAGAGAGAGAGAGAGAGAGAGAGAGAGAAAGAGAGAATGAGAGAGAGAGAGAGAGAGAGAGAGAGAATGAGAGACAGAAAGAGAGAGAGATACACAGCCAAGAGAGAAGTGATTTTTATAACCTAATCTCAGAAATGACAATACTATCACTTCTACTATTTCTATTGTTTACACAGACCATGTGAGAAGAGATTATACACTGGTGTGAATATAAGGGGAAGGAATCATTGGGAAGCATCTTAGCAATCATGTCCCACAAAAAGCCTACTTTGTTTCTTTTTGTCAGTTTTTTTTCCCCCGAGGAATTCTAATGATGCATTGTTTGGAATAAGGAATCAATAAATATTTGTAAAATTTGCTATTATCCCCTATATCCTCAAAATATATTATTTAATTACTTTTTTATACTTCACCAATTGTCAGTGTGTTTAAAAACATTGATAATATAACATAATGTTACTTGTAGTCTGTTTGTTCACAATTAAAGGGATACACTAGAACTGAAATTATATAGGTATATTTTACCATGAACAAACATGTGTGACTTTTATTTAAATTATTCAGTCACATTTTGTCTTTCTCAATGTTTATTCACACAGGAAATCTTTATTGATCATTCACTGGCTACCAGAGACACAAAACTACAATACACTTTAATGAATATTATGGTAAGAGAAATAAAGAGTCATGTGAAATCATGAATCTGAGAATACCTTTTTCTACAATATTTAGCCAAATTTAAAGGTATGAAATGTAAGATAGAAAATAGGTCTATAAATATACTAGCATTACAAGGAAAATTAAATTATGTTTCTACAAGGTTGTGGTACTGTTGATTATACCAAAAATGATGGCAATTGGATGTGAAATTGGATCTCCTAGTAGAAACATAGAGTTCCCACGTATAGTATTATAAAAGAAGGGAACAAAATGAGCACTAAGTATCATGCAGAAGCTGTTAGCACACACTATTGATAATCTACCTTCCATCTATTCATCTCATTTTCTTTATTAGGAGATCAATATTGTTCAGATTTCTACCTCTCCTTGCACAATTCATTGTTCCAAGGATTGTACTGATAAGTCTTACTTGAGTGATTAGTTCAAATTATCATTTTTTTTTTCATTGAGCCTAAAAATGTCATGGATATAGTGACAAAGTGGCCTTAGGAAAAATTTGGAATTAAATGAAGCGTAGGTTACCCTTACCCTCTGTAGTGGTTTGAACAATATTCTCTAAAAAGTCTTATCTATGTCCTAATACCTGGAATCTGTAAATGTGACATTATTTAGAAAAAGTCCTTGCAGATGTAATAATTAAGTTAAAGATAATGAGATGAGACTTTCCTAGATTATTGGACCCAGAATCCAATGACAATTGTGCTTATAAGAGACACAAAGGAGAAGGCCCCGTGAAGAAGGAGGCAGAGATTGAAGTTACAAAGCCATGGAAGTTAAGAAACTTCTGGAGCCACCAGAAGCTGGAAGAGGAAAGGAGAATTCTCTCCTAGAGCCTTCAGGAGAGTACACGGTTCTGCCAACAACAGAACACAAATCTGCCAGTTTCAGACTTCTGGCCTCCAGGATGGTGAGAGAACAAATCTCTTTGTTTTAAGCCACACAGTTTGTGGTACTTGTTACAGCAGCCCTAGGAAATTAATATACACTCCAACCTAAGTAGTGTTCCAACTCTAATTTACATGTTCTTTTCACAGTAGGCTCAGCGTTTCCCAGAGCCAACATCAGTAAATGCCAACACCTTCACCACTCAGGATTCTCCAATAATGGTGAGCCAGTTCATCAGCAAACTAATTTAAACAATTAGTTAATGGATATAAATGTATTAATTGATTCATTACTATATTACCCTTTTCAGATGACATAATTATAAATGGGGTCTTCCCGATAGCAATGTTCATTGTATAAACAGTCAGACTGTTAGAACAGGTCAGTGTTTAATAAACTCAACTCTCATCGCTTAATAGCCTCCCATTTTATGCATATGCTTAGTCTTGGAGTTGAATGTGGGATAAATTGCAGAAGATGAATAAAGGAAATATTTTAGTAACAAAAAATGCTGTCTGTGAAGGGGTCGTGACAAGAGTAGAGGATGAGAAAAGTAAGGTAGCTACTGATTGGAAACTTGCAAAGTAATGTTGCTTAGAGTGTGGCTCAAAGAACGATAATTCCAAAAAAAAAGTTCTCCAGGGAAAGTATTGTCTGGTCAAATTAAAGCTACAATGTAATTCTCTTTTTTGGAGGTAAACGTGTATAATTGTTTCAAAATGTTATGTTGCTTAAAAATCAGAGAAAAACAGAGAGGAGGAGAGAGAAAAGAGAGAGAGGAGAGAGAGAGAATCTCAGTGATCATCCCAATTGGGGTTATTGTGACAAGGTAGAAGAATTTTGGAATAATATAGACAAACCTATTTCTAATCCAATACTAACTAATCTTCAGCAAATTACTTAGCAGTTATGGTTTCTTCATAAGTAAAATAGAGAGGTGATACCTATTAGGTTACCTTGTGCTTATTTGTTATAATTCCTGTAAAACACCTATACTTCTTAAATACAATGTGTCCTATAGCCATATATTCTCAATAAGTGATTACTATAATATTTGGTTATTTTTGTGGTTATTATTGTGGTCAGATTCTGAGACTATGGTAACTAACATCTCCAATGCCACCCATTCAACCCAAGGAAATGCAATTATCTGAAAGATTAAAGTTCTGAAAAAAAAATAATTAATCCAAGCAGAGATGGCAAAATAAGAAAGAGAGCTACTGGTTCAGCAAGGGAAAACTCTTAAGAAACCTAAAGGAATTTATTAACATATCTAAGGAAAGCATCAATCTATCAACTAAGGTTTTGGACAGCCGTGAAAGCCTGGAAAAGGAAAAACATAAAGATAAAACTTGGCACTGACATTTAAGAAGAAGAACCTCAAGTGAGTTTCTTAAAAATTCTGGTGCTTGAGGCAAAGTCAGCCAGATTGTAGAAATGACTATGGAACCATAGTCACTCAACTTAAAATGCCTTCTTCCTTTTCACAATGTGGTCCTGAGTTGTAAATGTTTGTATTGAGCAACCAACCTATCTTATCCTGTACCATTAATAACTGAATGTATCTAAATTCTTATACGGAGTTGAATAGTGTACCCCCAAAATTCATATTTGCCGGGAACCTGTGAATGTGAAAAATTGGATCTTATGTGAAAATATGATCTTATGTGAAAACAGGGTCTTGGCAGGTGTAATCAAGATAAGGTCATTTTGGTGTCCTTATAAGAAGAGAGAAATTTGAACACAGAAACATACAAGGAGAACACCATGTAACAATTTTGGCCAAAATTAGTGATACATCTACAAATCAAGGAATGTCCACAAGTGCCAAATACTATAAGCTAAGGAAAGGCAAAAAAGAAAAAAAAAAAAAGTTCCTTCAATAATATTTTATTTTACGTTCCCGCTCAGAACACACACAGAGTTTTAATTACTACTGATGTACTGAAAAGGTACTACATGACAATGAAGTCACAATAATAGTAACACCAACAAATAAACGTTAGCGTTCATTAACTTAATCAGACATTTGAGAATATCAGATTTCTCTTTTTTTAAAGAACATGCTTTATATCCTAGAGAAATAATTAACATTTTGGTATTTTGGACATAGCTGAGGTAATGAGATTAGAAAACAGTAATAATCATGCCAACATTTCAGTGGGCCACTTTCACACTAGACGAACCAAAATAATACAAATGTATTAGAATTTAACATGAAAATTTCCCAAAGAATCACACTCATGCTATGAGTATATGGAAAATATTTTTCATTCATTAATTTATTCATTCAATCAATTAAGAGACATTTTTTGAGTACTTATGATGGGTCAGGAAATATGCTAAGTGCTGGAAATACAAAAATAAGCAGGACATATGATCCGTGCCTTCAAAGAACTTATTTTCATAGGGAGACAGACACAAATAGATAATTACAGTAGATTGATTTGAGAGCTGTAATAAAGGTATAAATGAAATCCTGTTAGGTCCCTGGAAAGAAAGTTAACAATTTCTTGAGGGAGACAGGAATGCTCATTCAGTTTCCTGATAACATTATAATAAACAATGATAATAACAGGGCCTATTTAGTAATATATCTATATATTTTAACTAATTTTTTAAATCAATATTAATCAGGGCTTTTTGAATGTATCAAATTCTGGGTACTTGTTTTTTAATTAAAAAGTAAATTCCAATAAAATTTATGTCAATTAAACCAATATTTCTTTCTGTGCCTATTATTGTCTAGGAAAATCTTTAATAATTTATTTCATCAATAAATATTTTGTCCTGCACACACATGGTGGCAAAATTATGGGTTTATTTTACCACAGTATATACAAAAGAAAAATCAGTTCAAAAATAAATCAAAGAACTTCTAGTTTCAGCTCTGACATGTAAAGAAGTTAAAAGTTAAAATTGCCATTTTTGCATCAGTAAAAAAATGAACAAACAGAAAACCACCAACTCTTTTTGGACCTATCAAATAACTCAGGTATCAAGGCAAACCACCAAAAACGCAGAATTCCGGAGAAAACAGGCAACTAATAGCCAAGATCTGCTTGGAGCAGAACCATAAAGTGGTAGAAATACTTAAATGTGGTAATTTTGACAAGTTGTTGAAGATTAAGTTTGGACTACTCTGAAAGTGAAAAACTATTGGGGGCCACAGTCATAGGGGGCAGCCTTAAGCGTATGGAGGTTTTACCTTCAGGAATCCCATCAGGTTGTCAAGGTGAATCGGCAAGGAAAATCCCCATCTCTAGCTCTGCCATGCAAGACACGTTAAAATAAGTTCTTCAAGGAGAAGACTAATGATAGAGGTCAGAAACTCAGATCTACATAAAGAAAGAAAAAGCAGTTGAAAAAGAATTAAAGTAAAATATAATTATTTTCTGCGATACTGCAATGGTGGATATATGATATTGTGCATTTGTCAAGTCCCACAAACTTTACAGATAAAGAGTAAACCTTAGCATATCAAAAAACAAATAACAAAACAAAGAACTTTTAGAAATTAGGAAATCTTAGAAAGAAGTGCAGACTTAGAGAATCTAACTTTATTACAAACATATGAAAAAATCCCACGAAAAGACCTAAAGGCAAGGGAAGGTAATGACCTAAGTAACTGAAAATTGGTGGATTCTATAAGCCTGAAGGCAAAGGAACTATAACGCTGTCTTCTATTTGATAAAGCTGTTTCTCATGTAGCTTAACAATCTAATGCTACTATACATGTACACTGGAGTGAACAATTATGTTAATGAACGGTGGGTGGTGGGGTCAGATTTCTCACTGTTCAAGTAAGAGTTTACATATAAGCAGGGAAGAAGATTGGAAGGATTGTGTGGTAACAGACTAGAGTTGGAGACATCAGGATGATCTCATATTCACTTTAATAGAAGTACAAATGGTTACACATAGAAATATTTACAGATATGTGTATATGTACAGGTTAGTACACACACATATATTTATTTGTTCTGTTAGCTAAGAAGGCCTAAAAGTAAGGACACTCAAATAGCATTAAGCATACCTAGCACACAAATCTTGGTTTCTAATACCTTTCTCTTTTTCTCTAAAAGAAACCAGCAACCCTTCCATAAATAGCTGATGCTAGGACTAGGCAGGAAATATACAAGATGAGTCTGCAGTATCTTGTAGAGGAAGGAAGAAGATCTCAAAAAAACTTCACAGTGGCGGGGGTATGTCCAAGGGACACAGGTGCCAACTGAAAGAGTTCCCAGTAACCACAGCAGGAATAATTTGATAAAATATATAACTTAGTATTGAATTATAACTTAAAGTATAAAATAAATATCCATGACTCCATACAGTTATTTTTTTAAATGATCAAGTAAACAAATAGAATAGAGAGGAAAAACAAATCTCTCATGTAGAAGAATCCAAAATCATTTGAGGTGCTCTATATTAAAGGAGGGCAATGTAACTCCAACTCCTCAAGCGTGGGCTATGCACAATGACTTCTTTTCAATGAGTACAGTATGGAAAGGGGAGTAATTTCACAGTGGAGAAAACTGACACAAACTACTTCAGTGAAATGATCAAGGTCAACATCAAATTTTGATAGAGGGACATCCTACAAAATCCTGACCCAGGACTCTACAAAACTGTCAAGGTCAAAAAAACACAAAAAACAAAAACAAAAACAAAAAACAAAAAAAGAAAAACAAACAAAAAAAAACTGGGAAAGTCTAAGGAACTGTCAAAGTGAAAAGGAGTCTAAAAGAGTTATGTAGTATCCTGGATAATACCCTGAAACAGAAAAAAAGAGCTTCGGTAAAAATGAAGGGACTCTGAATGAATATGAACTTATCTTTAAAAAAGAAAGAATCTTACTCCTAATCAAAAGAAAAAATGCTACAATTATTCAAACTCTAATTTAAAAAAACAATGTTAAGTAAAAATTATACTTCCCTTTTAGTTTTTCTCAGTGCTTTTCTGTTTGAGGAAGTTTCCTCCCTCACCAAATACTTCAACAATACAGGAGCCATTCTCAAATGTTCCAGTCGAAATAGTTACTTTAAAAAATGGTGGAAGTCAGTCACCGTCAGTCAGCTTGACTGTCAATATAGCAAGAAAACACTACAGATTAGAATTAAGATCTCTCTTTCCTCCACCTTGAATGTGTAAAAAACATTATGCCCTTCTTTCTTTTCTGTAGTAATTTTGTAGTCTTTTTACCTATGCTTGTTTTAGCACTGCACAATAAGTAGCAGGTGGTAGAAAATAAAACATTTAGTTGCACTATACATAGTCCAGAGACATCTTAATTAATAATAGGATGTCTGAATTTTAATCATCCATAAGTTACATTTCTGTTTTTTTCTATTTTCTTCGTTGTAAGAATATTTTTACAGAATACTTGAAACAAGAGTAAGGGTTAAAAAATAAAAACATTTAAATAAGTAAATAAATAAATAAAAACAAAATGTTAATGAGTTGTTAATTATCAGTAAACGATAAAGTGACAATATCTATTAAATAAATCTGCATACTAATATCTTTAGATAAAAATAAAACTTTTTTATTTATTAATTTTTGAATTATTTTAAGAATGTACAAGCTAACAGGCTTTTCAACAGTCAAAGATATTCAGTTAAACTATTTTTAAGAGAAAGATGAGATAAATTACATTTGATCTTCCCTTTCTCCTACTGCTGGCCTTTCTGCCCACACCCATTCAATGTCCATTTTGTGTGTGTGTGTGTGTGTGTGTGTGTGTGTGTGTGTGGCCCAATTCTCCATCCATTTAATCTACAATTATTTGCCTGAATGGTTCAACGTGAATTGAATTTCTACAGCACTTATAGCTTGTAACAGTCATCCTGGAAATTGCTATGCATTTTTAAATATTATATTATCTAGCATTATGTTAATTTTTAAAATTAGATGACTTTTTTTATCCAGTTGTATATTCCTAAATGATCAGATTCAGGTCAAATACTTCTTTGATCTAACTTTCATTACATAATAAAGTCCAAACACATATTGGGCATTAAAAATATATTTTGCAATCAATGAAATAATATTATGATCCAATCTACTTATTGAAGCAGAAATTCATAAACAGCAATGTTTATTTATATGATTGGTTTAGCTAAAAGCCATAGTTGAAGATGTCTTGCTAAATTCTTTTATGGCATAATTGCTTTCTTAAATATTTTAGCAAAAGTCAAATCATGTTTGAACATTTTCTCAACATTTTAAAATACAAAAGTTTATCATATAAATGAGATGTTGCACTTAAAGAATATCATTTTTTGATGAAAAAGTTAAATATGAACAGCAACCATGTATTGGGCCATTAATAAAACTTTGATAGAACTTATAAAGATTCAACTTTGTATAGATTCTCTGACTATTATGTAATAAAATTAGAAATCAATAGTAAAAAGGTTGCTATAGTAAAAATATTCATGTCTTTGATTGCCAGTTTCCAGTAAAGGTAGGTTATTTTATCAACCATCTTACCAAAACCAACTGAAAATATTCAGAAAATAAAAGCATAACCTTCATAAAGTTAGCACAAATCTGGTGAAATATTAAGGAATTCCCAGACTACAATTTAAAAGAGCAAAAACAAGAGAGAGGATGAAGGCTCTAACCCACTCTGCCACAAGACATTTACTGTGGCTTAAAACTAACTATGGTTTGGAAGGATGCCACAAAGCCTAGGGACACCCAAGGTGAGGACTTCAGTTGGAGAACCTACCACGTTAATTTGTGACACTGAAGCCTACATTTCACAGCAAGATTAACATTAAATAAACCCCTCCATCTCTTTGCAAGAGAGTAGGAAAAAAAAATTCATCCTTGAGTGACTGTATACACATGTAACCCTGTATTAATAGAGCTTAACTTGTCTCATCAGGATTGTCCCCAAATAATCTTAAGTGGTAAATTCAGTTTATCATGATCCTGAGCTGTTAGTGCCAATGAGCACTGGTAAGAAATGAATCTACTCTCCAGAGGACAATCTGTCTGGCCCTTTGAGAATGCTCACAAGAAAAAATTTATAATGATAAACTCAAAACTGGAAAAAAATCAAGCATACAAGATAATAAGGCAACATGTATAAAACATAGAAGAAACAGAAAACAGAAACAGAGAAAAGGACTTCAGAAAAACAGGCTTACTTTCTTATTAGGGACAGAAAGACAAACTTGGAGACATCAGCATATGACAGGAAATTATTTTTTAAAATATATCTAGTATTAAAAGAGAATTAGAGTTAAGAGGTGAAAAGTAGTATAATATATTTAAACTCAATGAAAGAATGTGGAAGCAGTTTAATATTAAAAAATGAGAATCAATAAAATGAAAGTTGAGCCAAAAGAAGTCTAAAAGTAGAACATAGAAGAAAAAAAGTGGAAAATCGAAGAGTTTAAAAGGTATAGATAAGAGAGTTAGATGGTCTAAAATATATATTTTGGGGGGAATACAATTCATATTTATTTAAAATGAATGGAACAAATTACAAACTTTTTTTAATGGTTAAAACCCACAAATATAAAAAATCCAGAAAAAAAAAAAAGAAAATATTTAAGCTACAACTCTATAAGTGTTACGTATTTTGGCTTCATAAACTTTAATTACCTCTACAATGAGATTGAAGATTATTTTTATGACAATAAATATGAAAGTCTAGATAAATATAAAAATATAATGTACCAAAAGTGACTGAAAGGAAAATGTTAATACTATAGTGTCCAAAGTTTGAACTAATAATTTCCTTCAAAGAAAACTGCAATTCAAGATGTGTTTACTACTAAGTTCTAGAAAATACTCGATGAAAAAAAGAAATACAGTTGGCCTTCCATATCTGCAATTTTCACTTCCTCAGATTTAACCAGCCATGGATCACAAATATTCTTTAAAAAAAAAAAAAATCCAAGAAATGTTCCAAAAACTTGAATTTGCTGTATGGAGCACTGTGCTGAATCCACAAAAATGTAGTGGTGTGTAGAGATAGAGGTATCCTGCTGTATTTTATATACAATTATAGATTATGTACAATACTATGCCATTTTTTTTATAAGGTACTTGAACATTCACAAATTTTGGTATCTATCTCTGGAGGTGGGGAGGGAAGTTCTTGAACCAATCCCCCCATGGATACTAAGAGATGGCTATATTTCCTATTTTATATAAACTCTTCTAAAGGGAAGAGCATGAACAATAGAGAGAGGAGAATGGCCTAATTAGCCCAAAGTGGTTCGAATTGGTTATAATATTTCAATTTTAAAAAAGCCAATTTTTTTCTCAGTTTGGCTCTCCAGCAGGTATTATGTTTAAGAATGTGTTTGAGATGCTCTCAATATCAATATTTTTTTCTTATTGATATTGAAAAATATTTTTTCTTAATCGATGACATGTTCCCCACTGAAATTTCTTTAAAAAGCTACAGTAAAGGAAAAAGTAAAATAAAATCAGTCAATTTAAAAAACATTTGCTGCTAGCCACTCTAAATATTATGGTAGTAGTTAAACATTCTGAATTCCAAATTCATTACACTCTTTAAAAATTATGTCTTAGTAATCTCTGTTAAAGGATAAAAAAGTATTTGTCTTATGATATTCCTCAATATTTCATTTCCCTTCCCAACTATAAAAGACACCTTCCAGAGTTGGCAAGAATATTTTGATGTTTTCACAAATTGAACTGACAGAAAAAGTTCAACATATTTAAAGATCAATTTTTTCAACAAGAAAAATCTCATTGTAAATCTATGATTATTTATATAGTCTAAATTATGAAATATGATATAATCTGAGAGACGTTTAAAATGAAAAGAGAAATAGCCACCTACTACTTACCGAGTTCTTCATATTTTGAGTATGTAATTTGGAAGTAGGATCTAGAGAGAGAATAATTGTCCATAACATTAATGTTTATCAAGAGAGCTGCTCAAGGAAAGGGGATGAAATGCAGTGAAGGAGGAGGAAAGAAAATGTTGGTAGGGAGAAACTGGTAAAGTCGTATGTGATACTCCTCACTCCAAATATTCATAAAGTTCAAGTGAAATTTATGAAATGTTTGGTATGACTAATTTCTTGTGAAAATTTCTAAGGGAGTTAACATGTCTTGATTGATTTGAAGACAAAGATGGTATATAGGTGTAAAAAATGAAGACAGAAGAGTGAAAAGAAAACAAACATATTTCCCAAAACATATTCCCCCACACAAATCTCCCAAAACATATGGCCATTGGGATCAGCAGAGGTCTTGAATTTGGGGTAAGGGTGTAGGACTTCCACAAACATTGGAATTGGGGCTAGAGAATCATTTGAGGCGATAGATAGATCACATGGGGAAGAGAGACCCCAGGTAACATCCTTTAATAAGGCTTACACAGGGAATAACTGGCATCTTCATGCTTAGTGCCTGTGTCTACCCAAACACAACTCTGCCACCAACTATAAGGTTATTAGACATGTAGCATTCAGAATTGGATCATTAGATATTTTCCTACTTTTATTTTAAAAGCTAAACGTGGTAAAACTTTAAAATTGTATAAATTTGTCACGAGTGATTCCTAATCCTTTATTCAGTGACCTCTTCCATTACGCCAACAGCCAAAGAAAGACCTAATTCACCCATAGTAAACTTAAGTATTCAAGGACTCCACTGTTTCTAAATGTGACTCACAAACTCTTTTTCTTTCACTTCTTCAATGACATTGACATGACTAAAACTATAATTTCAGCCAAGATGTTATTGTCTTGATTTTTAAGAATGTCTTATATTTTCTATCTACAAATCAGGCTCTATAATCCACAAATAATGCAGCTAACAGATGAGAATTTTAAATGAGGCATTCCAGGATTCTAACGGAATGCCAAGGTCAATGAGGCAATATTCAATATGTTTCAGGCCAGCAAGGAGGGAGGTTTACGAGTGTGTGTGTGTGTGTGTGTGTGTGTGTGTGTGTGTGTGTGTGTGTATGCATATGTGTTTAAGGATACTCTGTGTCTCTCAAAGAAAACATACATGTCACTCTTTTCAATCGGGAGAATCCCAGCATTTATGAAATAGGAAAGTACAAAAGCATATATTTATTCATATTATTCATTCAGATGTAGAAGTAACAAAAATAGAACCTCGCTCAGAAAATCATGTTAGCCTCCCTCTTTCCCACTGTGAACCTTGCCCAGTCCCCAACAGATGGATTTAGGAACCCCCACACTTCTACCTGTAATATGTAGAATGTTGCCTTGAGCACTTCTGAGCAACACAGCCTTCCAAGTTAGAGCCTCTCTCCTGAAGTTCCCTAGCATACTCTGACTGACACAAATAGCTTTTAATCATCCTTGCAGACATAGAGACCTAGTCCCCCATGCCATTAAAACAGTAAGTTCACCTTACAAGGGTCAAGAGGGAGTGAAGGCTTGGAGGAAGACAGGAGCTCTGAGCCAATAAGCAAGACTTTGTATTCACTTCAGGTTGCAAATGGCATAGCAGTGACTAGCAACTCAAACAAACTTCTGTTTTCAGCTCAAACAAAGCCTTATATAGGGTACCAAGGTCATTATCACTGACATCATCAATTTTGGGGACTCCTATCTTAGCAGTCACGTTGCTTTCCAGCTGAGCCCATGAAGTTTGACTGGTTAGGCTTGACTTGCACAGTGGCGGCCTTTACATGAGAGCTCATCTTAATCTGTGGCATCTGCTGTCGTTACAAGAATAATATCTCTTACGATTTCCCTCAATAGGAAGAGTGACTTTTATTATGATTTCCTTTGTATAAAGTTCTTTTATACCAAAGAAAACAATATTCATATCGTTTTCTTTGTTTTTCTTGCACCATTTTAATACTCTGTCACTCTTACCCACTAAACTTAAATTTGGGCTCTTTACTCTAAGAAGTTTTCCAGAATAGTAAGGCTGATTGAATTAGTTTATCAATATTCCTTTGAGTCAGTTTCTTATTTTCTGATAGGTCACTTTCATTAGCATTATAAACCCAATCTGGGTATAAGAGCCCAAATACTAGCCAATGTCTTATCTCTCTCTTGAGTGCTCCCTGAGAGTGCCAAAGCTCCCTTTTAGCAGCCCGGACCCATTGTAAAAACAAAAACAAAAACACCAACCTGAGACTAAACAAATTTAAGGTTAGTTAATGGACCATAGGAAGTCCAGAACTATGAGATAGCTCAGCTGTTACCATTCTTAACAAAACTTATGTGCCCAGCTCTCTCATCTCCCAAATAAAACAGCCAAGATTCTAATGATTTTTCTAGGTTTCTGCAAAAAAAGTTATGAATAACTCTGTTTCGCCTGTGTGGTGCATGTCTTTAACTGTTTTTTTAAAAGTACCAGAAACATCTTCCCTCCCCTCCACTGTCAAACAAATCAGTGCCAGTTGTTACAATGAGGTGTACCTGAGACTGACTGTCAGATTAGTGAGGAACTCCTCTGTCACCTGCCGTTCCAGAGGACAGTTAGCAACACCCAGTCTTTGTGCATTTGATTCTCATCCTGTAACCAAGTCTCTTCTTCCTCCTCATACAGGCAATAGAGTATAGAAACATTTATTGTCCATACAATTTGTCAACATGTCACCATTTATTCCCATGGATTTTGCTCAAATCTCATTTATTAGCCTACAAAGTCTTCATCTTTTCTCTTCCATAAAGCCATGTCTCTGTAAGCATCACCTATGTTGTCAAAAACCATCAACAAAAGTCTCAGGTGTCAGAGTTAACCGCCAAACTTCATGGATGCTGGCAAATGTCACAAAACTCCAGAAGCAGAGTAAATGTTTGTTTATTAAACATTTAGTGTCAAAATACCAGCATTTGTATCATTTTCCTGAGCCCCAGTTCTTACAAGGTGACATGAATTGGGCCATATGGTCCCTGCCTTGTATTACAGGGGAGGAACCCTGAGCTTAGGGAACCTGAATATTTTATGGTGCACAGGGAGCACGTTTGCCCTTTCCTCCAGCAGGGACAACCATCTCTATCTTCAAGAGCTATAAGCAAACCTGTTACTTGCTTCAGAGGGAGAAATTAACTCTACTATCTAAGCCTATTCTCTCTACAAATATTCTTTAAAAGCTAGTCTGGAACAAAGGGCAGTCAGTGTCCCTGCTTGCAAGATGTACGGAAACAAAAGAGACCCATGGAGAATTGTCTCTCAACATCTCACAAGTAAAAGAAGAGAATTTCAGGAATAAATTGATTTACCCAGTTAATTTTTCCCACCAGAGAGCTATTTCACTATACCTTTTGTTAGGATTATTTGGTGGTACACTGAATCACATGCATATAAATATAACATGCATTGTGCAAATACATTTTTCATGTTTCTTTCAAAAAGAAACTTGAAGTTACTTTTTAATCTAAGGTTCTTCAGAGGTGGATATATAGTATATATTATCTAAATCACATATTAAAAAGGGAAAGGAAGAAAGAAGTATAAAAATAGCATAATGAAATAGCTGCAAGGAAAAATTTTAAATGATACAGAGACAAGAATGATGGAAGAAAATAAACTCTCGATTAGATCAGCACAATGGAGTGAGAACCAGAAGTACATGATGCAAGAATATGTTTTGGCTTTGAAGCTAAAGTAGATTTGAGCAGGATTAGATTTATTACTCTAAATTGTTTCTGTCTTTTGAAAATAAATATGGAAGATTTTTCTATGATGTTGAATAATATAAAGGAGGCAAAACAAATTTCAAAAAAGTAGACAGATAACTTCAGATTCAGAAAAGTATTAAGGGCCATCACTCACGTTACATTCTAATCTACATATCTGAGTTCTAAATAATGCAAATTGAGAAAGGGAGAAAGAGATAGATTTAGTAGAAGAAAGAGGAAAGTAAAGAAGAGGATGGGGAAAATAAAAAGGAGAGAAGAAAGGAAGATAAAAAGAAGATGGATAGCATAAAGGAATAAAAGAAGGTAAGAGGAAAGAGGAAGAGAGAGAGAGAGGAGAGAGAGAAAAAGAGAGAGAGAGGAGGAGTGGGGGTGGGAGTGTGCAGGGAGGGAGGGAGAGGGAGAGAGAGGGCCCCTTCGTCCCCAAACATATAACCTATAATGTATTCCAATTAATCGAGTTGGACAAAAAATTAAATAATTTAAGTTGTTCGGTATGTTTTGTATGCTCTAGAATACTAGATATGATCTGTTTGATTGTTCTTACTATTAAAAAATAAAAACAGCCTGTAATTGTACATAAATAACACAAAAAGGAAATCAGGCTAAAAGCCAGCTGTCATTTCAGTAAACACCCAAGTCCACTTATTCCAGCTCTTTTCCATTTAACCTCAACATTGTATTCCTCAGACTAGCACAACAGGTAGAAAGGTTGTCAGCATTTGTACTTAATTCTGTATTTTAGGCTTCTTAAAAGATAAAGTGGTTATAAGGTCGGAAGCAAACGAATTACTGGTTATATATCAATGATTTCCAAACTACATTTGATATTTTCTAGAATTGTAGTAAATTTATTTATTTATTTACTTACTTACTTACTTACTTACTTATTTACTTATTTATTTCAAGGACATTAGGTTCAATGATTTAAAATTTAACTTTTATTGTCGCACTCTCTTTTTTGAAGGAGGGTTGTAAAATGTATATTGAATATCAGTTGTTCCCATAAAAATTATTTAGAAAATAACTTTTTCATCAGTGTTATTAGAATATTAAAAGGTTTATTTATATTGCTAAAGTTTACTCTAATATTTGTCTTCCCTTTGTGCATCTTATAAAAACAAACAATGTACTCTGAGAAAGTCTTTGTTGATATTAATATCAAAAGTAGCAGTTTGGATGTTAGATTGTGTTACATTTGATGTTCTTTTACCAACTACACCTTTGAATTTTGTAGTGGAATCCAATAGTATACAATATAATCTGAGATAAAATCTCTTTAATAGCTTGAGAGTCTGACAGAATTCAGACATTTTTTATTTATTTCCTGCTATTCAAGGGAAAATTGTTTGCACCATTTTGGTGTATTGATTTGTCTTTTTTGTCATTTCCTAGAGAGATTCTATTATTAAACTGAAAAAAATTCAACAGTCACTTTGCTCTGACTCTCAATAAGAAGTAATTTTTTAAATATGATTATGAATTGAAGAGAAAATAAAATCTGACATGACTTTCTTGGTCAACTCCAGTTATGTTTTGACTGAAACTGTCTTCCAAGGAATTACAAACAAAACATCAAAACACCTGGGAATTTCAAAGTTGCAGGGACTTCACTTTCCATTCTAAAATTACAATTTTTATAAAATATTTCATGACAAACAACTTAAACTTGAGTATTGTGTTGCTTCTTACAAAATTTCTTTTGCATTATTCAATATTAGGTAAATAAGACTGGAAATGTTGGTAAATTCGAACACATTTGTTTGATTCCATGTGTTGCTCCACAGTTATTCTCCTAAAAAAGAAATGATTATTATCCACTCTTGTTTTATTAGGCTAAGTCCTCTCCACTTGGCCATGTTTCATAAAAACTTTATGCTTTATTTTCTACCTACCAAAAGCTGAATGCTTCAGGCTCTCCACACTAAACCAAACATGATAATTTTAAGATTGTTTCCCTTGTATCCCAATAGACGTTTGCAGCATTTCTCTTTGCTAATATTTAAACAGCCTAACATAAAGACGGAAAGAAAAAAGAAATAGAAATGTCCTTTCAAGGGTCATGAAGGTCTTGTCACCTTTGAAATAGATTGGTGGGAAATAGGCTGCTCTGTCCCTTCATCTTTCTATCAATCTACCAAACAGCGTGGCAACAGTCATTTACACACCAGGAAGAAATAAAGTCCCTGAACAGCTGCTTGTTCAGTGTGTTATTTAGCTCTCCCAATGTCAGTCGAAAGTGTTTTCATCCTTCAGTGTTTTCTCGCCTGGCAGAAAAATGGATAATGGATGATGATGTAGATGACAAAGTGCATGGACTCTGAAACTGATGAAGAGGAGAGAGAATTTGATAAGAAAAGCCCCTCAGAGGCCACAGCATTATGAAAAATCCCAAATAAACACACAAGTGGAGCCCTTATGCTGCTTCTCTGTTGCTTAATGTTTTTTTTTTCTCAAGCTCATGCCATCTTATCTCTTTTATTATAGTAGTGAAAAAACACAGACACATAAAGTGTGTTAATAATAAGGATTATTTACATTTTTCCAGTAACTGTTTAAGATATATTTGTAAATCTTTGCAATTTAAATTTTCAATTTTTTTTTATCTTTTAGATCAATATAGAAAACTATCACTACTAACAGTAATTCCTATTCTGTACATAAAAAACAAAAAAAACAAAGAAGTAACCTAAGCTTCATATGCTGACATTCTGGTATGTTATCTTGATGGGATGTGTTACACATTTACCTATTAATAAAAATAACATAATATCTTTTAGTAGATGAATTGTGTAATACGATAAACCCAAGGTAAGTAATTAGAAGTAGAAAAAGTGAGGGTATGGTGTCAGGGGAGCACAAGGAACAAAATGTGATAAAATAAACAATATTTTTGTTCATCTATCAGTTGCTCTTATTCTTCTCTGTCATTCTTCCCATCACCACTCTTTTCTCCACCTTCTCTTTCCTTTTTGTTTTAGTCCTTGTGATCTTTGTAGTTTTCCTATATGTCACTGACCTGAAGTAGGTCTTTAGTATTTTTATTTTGGGAATGAATGATTTGTTTCTTTCCCTCTCACCTGAATTCATCTGTTTTTATTTTCTGTCTTTTACTGAATGACTGTGATGTACCCGGACTTGTGCTAAGAGGACAATAATACAGCAAACAGACCCATGTACATCATAATACAACATGTGCACTAGTAGGTGTATACAGCATGTGCTCATGTCTTCTTTCGGTTTCCACTCAAACAATTCCCATTGTCTTTTCAATTTTGTGTAGTTGAGTTTGTTAATGTTTCAATTCTCAGTTTAAGCTTCATTTTCTCCAAGAGCACCTCCTCAGACTCCTAGAGTAAATTAGATATGCTTGCTATTTACTCTCTTAAAATGTTGTTTGTACCAGGTTTGTATTCGTAGTGCGTAATACTTTTGCCAGGTAAATCGTGTTCAATATATATTTGTTGTTTTAATGGAACTTAACTAACATAAAAAAAGAATGAAGGTCATAGTTTAATTTTCATATTTCAAAGAAAGCATTAAACATATTTTAGCACTAAGAAGGGAAAGTATATATTTAAAAAAGTCAAGATCCTATTAAATACAGTATATTAAACCATCATACCTCCCTCCCCCTCATTGAATAAGTAACCAAATTGCAGATATTTTAAAGAAAAAAAAATGAAAATTCATTACACCTATTTTCACTCTGTTGAAACATACAAATAAAAGTATTCCAGTTGCTGAGGCTAAAACTCATATGTGCAACAAAGGACAGCAAAATATGCATTGATTTCACTTAATAAGTTGGACAATTAGCATTTTCCAACCTGAAAGAATTGTTGCAAAAGCTCCATAAAGCTCAGTGCATTGAGCTCTGTGTTGGACCCAGGTAACCATCTTGGTCTTCCCTTGCCATCCAACACAAAGCAGATTTCAACCTTCACTAACTCACCCAACAGAATCAAAGGCCAGTCTGGTTATCAGAACCTTGAATAAGAGACATGGCTTCTGTGTATAATACTGATATGCTACTTAACTGGAAGTTTTGTGCTAATGAGAATATTATATCAAACTATTTCTAATTATTCTTCCTACTTATTCTTACCCCCTAACCAATGATATGTTTCCTATTTGGAATAGATTTTCTCTCTGTCCCTTTTACCTTCAAATAATTCTTAGACTCTACTTATAGTCATTTTTCTCCTTAGGTCATGTTTCTAGGCAGAATGAAGTAAAAAGGCAAATAATCCCCTTTGTCATTTGTCCAATATGATTGCTAGTATGACAGGTAAGGAGAGAAAAATAATGCTAGTTTAATTTCTTTAATCTTCATCTATCTTATGGGATAAAAACAATTTATAAAATGAAGTATTAGTAATATAATAACTCTCCAATTAATAACAATAATACAGCATGAGAGTAAATCACTTTTATTTTTCTGCAAGTCATATGAAATATGTATAGTACTCATGTACAACAACATAAAGCATCATCTATTTTTGGAGCCATAAATCTTTTAAAAAATGACTACTTTACTTTTAACCTGAGATAAAGCCCTTTAGCTACATATGATAAGCAAGCATCACTGAGATAAAGAAAACAATATCTAATTTTGAATAAATGTTTTTTCTATTATACAAATTTCCTAGGAATATAAATAAATATTATTTTGGATATGACTATAAAGAGAAAAGATTAGTTTCTTATGTGAATTATTAAAATAACCAAATTATTCTGTAATTATAATTTCTCTATGCTTTAGTACTTATATATTTTTAGTGCTTATATATTTATTTAGTGCTTATATATTTAGTGCTTATCTATATCAATATTTAAGATAATTTTCTAATAGTTTTTCTGGTTTTTCAAAATGTATAATGAGAATTTCAGTCTAAACGAAATGAAGATATGAGGAAGGTATGTTTTATATTCAAAAAAATTTTCAGTCCTTTCTCTTGGGTCCTCATAATTTTTTGCATTTGTCAAAGGAGATCACAGTAGTCTATCATTATTTGCAACTTAAATATTTCTTTAAGCATTTTTTTTTTTACTTTAGTATAAGGTGTAGTTAGTAAATGAAAAAATTCTATCACCTTTGTCAAAAGTTTTTCTTAGTTCATTTCCTAAAAGAGCCTTTTTACCTAATACAGATACTTTAAGGATTTGAAAAAACTGTTGACCCTTGGAAATAAAATCAGCATTGAAATTCAATATCCTCCTATATTTTACAAACTTATAACTAATTTCCTGAAAAATAAGATATCTGATATACAATGTTTACTTCACAAAACATACCCAAAATTTTAATCACTGTGGAAAAGGCAGTCATTCAATAGTGATTCTGGGGGAAAAATGTTTTTATGTTTCAGGCATCATACATTTCACAACTCTTGTCATAAGATGGTACTTTAAATAAATAAGAGCCAATAAATAGAGGGTTGCAGATGAAAGGAAATACAATACTGACAGAGACTTGGCATTCTTATGTTTCCATCCTGCCAAGATTTTTTATCAGAAAAGGACATGAAAGGTCATTTACCTTATCATACAAAATAAGAAACAAGCCTAGCACTACTACTGGTGCGAAACTTGTATGCAAATGCTACTTGCGCATAACAAGTTACAAGCTGACATTATTTCTATTAGCAGAGACTAAGCAAAACATTGTGATTGCCATGTAACTCTAAAATGTTAAAAAAAAAAAAAAAGGTGATGGCTTTGTTTTAGAGTTGCTAGTGTTGGCAAAAATGAAATGTTACTTCCACAGCATAAAATTGACAGTGCTTTCCCTTCTAAAAGTGCAAACTCTTATTAACATTTTGTATATACAACGTGCGAATTTAAGAGTGCTTTGAAAATTTGTACCTATAGATAGACAAGTATTCAATGATTACAAATGGCACAAATTGCATAATACGCAATACTGTTTCTGTTAGCCTTTATCAATATAACTATGATATGACTACTTCAAAAGTGAGTGAAAGATTTATACATATTTCCTTTGTCTAACTTTTCCATTTATCTCCCATGTTCTCATCTAGGATTATAATCTTCCCTACTCTGAATGGCAGGTGCTATCTTGTAAAAAAAAAAAAAAAAATAGGTGATTTTGCCTACTTTTATAGAAAAGTAGGATACATTATAATTGATTCTGGCACCAGATTTTAGATTTGAATACAGTTTTGAGATATTTCTAGCAATTTATTTGGATTAAATCTCCAAGGTCATTCTGGTTTTCCCAAAGCTGATCCAGATTCTTTCAAGGGGGAGAACTGCCAAGTGGGGGTGGGGTGGTGGTTGTCACTTTAGACATACATCCTTTGTGGCTAAGTAATTCATCCAAGAAAAAAAATCCTTTCAAGTCATAGTCACATGAGGACAGTCGTATTCTGAGGATTAAAATGGAAAGGAAAACTTAAAACGTTTGTATTTTCTTAGTGGATACCATATTTAAAAATATGTTTAACATATATAGTTCCAATTTAAAGTAAAATGCTAGCATTACAGATGTAAGATAGTAGTCTTTTAATCTTAACTGCATACTAATCTCAAAAAATACAAAGCAAAGTATTTTCAACTTCTAAACCTTAATATTACAATCTTTTCTTATTAAGCTTTCTTTCCTCTCCTCTGCCTCTTTCACATGTTAAAAAGGCCCCATAAGGAGCTGAGGATCTTTTAGGATTATTACATGTCTTTAGAAACAGTCTGAATACATATATTTAGTAGATATGTAGATTCACAAAATGAAACTATCAAATTTATTCTAAATCTATAAATAAATCACTTTTCTTATTGCAGCAAACGGCAAAGAAGAAGAAAAAAGCATCGTTTCTCCACTAAATTTCTTTTTCATTACAAGGTCAATAGATGTAAGTGGGAAGCTATTTTGGCTTTTCAGTTTCCTGATTGCTCTAGATGTATCAACTATTCACCTTCATGTTAGTGACTTCATTAAATTCTGATTTAGAAACTAATTTGAAAGAAGCCTGACCTTTGAAATACAAAGGGTGACAAGAGGGCAAAGGAAAGAGGTGGAGAAGATACTGCTGAGCAGATCTCAAATCATAATATGTTTTAAAAGCTACCTTATGAGCCATTCACCACTCACAATTTAGCTTTTTAATCCAAATTTTAACTTGAAAGTAGCCCCTGCTGACTCAAAAAGTGTTATAACACGCAGTGGCCAGGTGGGGGAGAAGTGAAGCCTTATCCCTTTGAAGCTTGGCTGCCCAGGATCAATTGGAGCTCACAGGTGGCCACACTTCAAAGAGGAGGCACTGGGTCTCTTTTGGTCCAGCCCTTGTGACAGTTATTTTCCCCCCACTGGCTTAGAATTGGCTTTCATGTTATACTTTCACTTAAGAAAGTAAATGAAGAGCATTAGAGGCAGATCTTGATTAAAAGGTTTTTTTTTTTTTTTTTTTTTTTTTTTTTTTAAAGCCAACATCTTGAGAGGACCTGCTACCTTTTAAAAGCTCCTATTAATGCAGTTCCTTGGTAGAAGGAAAGGTATGCCTGCAGGGGAGATTTTTAAAAGCAACCCACTTACAGGGTTGCATCGGACATTTTAGCTACGAAGCTACATCCTTTCATAGAGCTACAATGGTTGTAAGTAAATTTGTATTCAATATTTTGTAGTGGGGTGTCTATTTCATGGTGGAGTTAGATTGAAAAAATGCCCACAGTTGCCAAATCCAGGTGGAAAGAACTCAGTGATGTTAATTGAAAAACAGCAATGATCAACTTTTAGCCATTAAATGTCTTCCTGTACAAGCAACACACAAGAATGTAGTTCTTGAGAACATTTACAGAAGACACTTGCTTAAACATACATTTTCTATTAATTTTTATTTTTATATACTATGTATAAAAAATTTAAGTAGATATTATACACTTCATTTTATATAAACAAGAATCTGATATAATGAATAGTGTTTCTCTTGTCATTGATAAACAAATCATGTGAGTCATAATAACTTTTATAAATAATATATAAAAACTAATGCAATTCCTTATACTCTAGAAAAATGGTTCTCCAGCTTGGCCACTTATTGAAATCATCTGGCATGCTTTAAAAAAAAAAAAAAAAAAGAGAGAGATACCTGGACACCATTTGTAGGTTTTAATTGGCCTAGAGTGGGCCTGAGCATGGGAATTTGAAAAGCTCCCTAGGTGATTCTCATGTGTGTTAAGAGTGAAACATGCTGACCTAGAACAGAACCTCTCAAACTCTAGTGTGTATATAACCACCTGGGGATCTTGTTAAACTGAATAGTTTTCTGATTCAGTAGGTCCAGGGTGGGCTCTGAGAGTCTGCATTTGTAACTAGCTCCCAGGTGATGTCAAGCTGCTGGTCCCTAAACCATTCATTGCGGAGCAATAATTTAGTGTTTCTCGGCTCAGGAAAAGGGCGTAGGTTGGAATCATTAAGGTATTTGGTCTGGAACTACCTATATTCTCATAACCTCTAATCTTACTAGACACCCACTACCCCACCTGCCCGCAATTACTCCATCTCCATCTGCCACTATTTCTCACCTTTCAGGGTAGACTTGTTGCTGAAGGTCATTAAATCTGGTTTCTGGAATAATCTCTGGAATGCCATGCTGGGTCTTTAAAATGCAGTCACTAGTAAAAATTGCATACTGAGATATTTCAAATGAAGAAACGGCTTGCCAGGTAAGCAGTTTCCTACTAAAAAGGCAGTTCTGCATTGTTAAATTTCTACTGTCGGTATGTTGAGCTTGCTGCCAGCAAGAATGCTAAGTGGGGCCTCTACTCTGATTGGACCATATTCATGACATTTATTCAAGGAAAGGATAAGCTTAATGAAAGCACCATTTGAACCTAAATGGTGAGAGAACCAGTCATCCACATTGGCAGAGGTCAAGCAGTTCTTTATGCACAGCAGGGGATATTTCACTATGACTTGCAGTATACACCTCCTGAGAGGTCCATGTGGGTCCCGGGCTGCTGACTATGCAGAGTTCTCTAGTCCTACTATGAAAGTTTCAAGTTCCTGATGCAGGGCATCATACACACCTTTGAACTTACCTCCCCTTACCCATAGATCTTTTAAATAAACCACAGTTTATTTATTATTTGAAAAGTATAACCGACAATTCTGTATATTATCCCTCAAAAGTTTCTGTGACCTATGACAATGTGATGTTTTAGAAATGTTATGAGATCTTGAAAATGAAAAGCTTGGGTTTGAGTGGGGCTGAATTTGCTTCACTTCGGGATGTGATATATGAGTTGAAGCATGAAGAATGAGAAGGAGACTGCCCAAGATCCAAGGGAAAGGCTTCACAGACAAAGGCAACAAGGGCAAAGGACCTTTGCTGACACAGAGCAGCATCTGAATACCAGAAAGCAATCCAGCAAGGAAAGAAGAATACAGAATGGGATCAAAGAGGGACACATGGGCTAGATCACACAGAACCTCAAAGGGCATTGCAAAAAGGTTAAACCTATTTTCGGGCTGTGTGAAACCGCTGAAGGGTTTTAAGAAGCTGCATGATCTAATTTTATCTAATTTTTGTCTTTAAAAAGATCGTTGTTGTGGCTGCTGTGTAGAGAATAGGCTACAAGAAGGCAAGTTTAGAAACCCGAAGGCCAGTCAGCAGACTATCGGAGGAGTTCTGGTAAAAGATGAAGAAGTTTGGATGCTATGTCAGAGCATCACAGAGCACCCGTCAAAAAGTAAGTGCTTAATGATTGGAAGCAAGAATGATCATAATTAGCCCTAGGATGAACTCTATGGCCCGTCTATTATGCTATTGTCAGGCCACTGTTAGGGACTCCAGTCACTGTTGCTCCCTCACCTAATCTGCATGTTGTGGTACTTACTTCCCCAAAGAGCTGGAGGCATTTCTCCAACTAATACTAGGTTGCCCAGTATTGTAATAATTTTTCTGAAAAATCATTTTAGACAATGTATTGCTGAATCTCATTATCCGATATTAACCGTAGCATTTAAAATATTCTGATATTAGCAAAAGTTTTAGCAAAAAAAAAAAAAAAAAAAAAAAAACTGTTTGGAGTTGGGAATGCTTTCACAATTGATGTGCACAAATAAGGGATTATTATCTATTTTTTTCTGAAAAATTGTTATTAAATAGGCAGTGTACTTTTCAATTAATGTATATTTGAAGTTATGAAACAAGTGTTTTAAAATAATAAGAAAAAAACAAAACGAAAAAACTCATAATCACCAAATATTACTTCCTAGTAAATGAGAAAGATTTTTCAGGCAATATTGAGGCAATATTGAGCATGACTTATCACTTTGCAACATACATGAATATAACAGAAAGAAGTTATGTATTTAGAAATTCACAATATTAAAACATGTAGCTATAATAAAACTAGTCTAGTACTATGAAAATTTACTTCTCATACAATTTAGGAAGAAAACTTCAGGTTTCTAATTTAAACCATTGTCTCAATAAAGACATCACAGAGGAGAATGTTGTCCAAATTTGGAAAGAAAATAAAGAGAATAAGTATAACAAAATGTTGGAATAGTGTAATTAACCTCTAGGTTAGAAAGAAATTCTCAGAAGGACTATATCATTGCCCAGATTTTTTTTAGTGTAAGGCTCATAAATAAGTACTTTGTCTAAACCATTATCTTATCCTTTAAGGATAAAGAGAATGAAGAAAATTAAATAGCACATTTTATTCTATCTTATGGTAAAGAAGTATACTATAGTCCAATAAAGCTATAAGAAAGAATGTAGATAAATATGGCCCTGCTTTTAATAAAATCTTAATGGAAGAGGACTGCCACACACAATGATTATATAACAGTATTCAACAATGTTCATAAAAGGACAGGTGTATCATGTGTTTCCTGTTGAATGTTTCTAAAAATGACCGGTGAAACAGTCTTTGAAAAAAGGAAGAATCTACAGACTGACTTCCATTATATCAGACATATAGTTTTTTCCATTACTTTAGTTATTTTCTGGCACTTTATCTTAGTTTCTTTGCTCTCTACTCTCTTTTCAACAATTAAATATATAAATACTTTATGTGTGATACTTATCACAGATTCTTTTGAGTACAAACAGCTACCACTAATTAAATTTCTTGAGTCAGTTCTAATATTCAAAGACACTCTTATATGAGCTACCTAATATATGTGATATCTGGAGGCAGAGAGCCTCCTTTAACAAAATGATTTAAATTGTATGTGGCAAAAGAGAACTGTTCTTACTCCACATATTCAATGCTCTAGCCATAAGCAAGAATCATGAAAATTACCCCATTAGCGTCAAAGATTGAAAAATAATGTTACCTCTATATATTTGTATGAAGCACTGAATGTTATTCAGAAATCTTGCCTACCTACAAACTCATTCTTTCCACCTGAGAAATGTTGCACATGATTGCTCTTTATTTCCCTCCCCAATTCTATAGTTTAATATAAATGATCAATTCATTACATAATATGTTTCATAAAATATATACAGCTTTTACATTTTCCTTTGTGTCCCATAATGTCCATAGTGTGTTTTGTAATCCACAATAGGGAGAAAAATGAATGATCCTTTTTGCTGTTCTCTTTATGTTGGGTTTGAGTTTTCCCTTTTTCTTCCCTAGAGAAATTCAGGAGATATAAATTAGAATGCCGATTCCTAGGATAATGGCCTTCCTGCTTTAATTCAGTCAATAAATCAGTGCTTTCCCTGCAAAACAGTGTTTCCTTAGAGAAAATAAATGGGCTCATTTCCCATGCAGAACTAGGTAGGAACATAATGGAGAACCTTTTGACACAGTGTATGGCTGCTGGTGGAAATGCCAACAGAAGCATTAAGGAATTGAATACAGAAAGAAAAAGAGAACAAGTAAACAGATGAAGTGAACAAAGTTATGAGCTATCATGGAAACTGTGGAGAACAAAACCTATTTGCAGATAGAATAGAAAATCATATAGTTCAAAACATTACTTAGCTTTCTTTGGTTCCTCTTAACCTGACTCCACTCATTCAATCAATTAGAAAGACCAAGACTGGTATTTATCTCCAAATCATATACCAAATCCCACTCTTCTTTTTTATTTCCTCTAAATGATCTGTGTGTAAATCATCATTATCTACTAGCTGGTGGTCTTTCTTCCACTTGGCCCTGAAGTGGCCCTCATCTAACCCCAGCTCCAAACCCATACACCAGAGACAGTTATTTTCACTTAGCTGGATCTTTTTATTTCTCCTACATTAAAGTATTTATTGGCTACTAATATAGTTAGAATAGAATCAAAATTATTCACCAATATTTTAATCCCAGTAGTGTCGGTGCCCATATTTTGCTGTTTTTATCTCAAACCGTACCCCTTCCCTTTTCAGGAATGGTCTTTCTTTTATTAAAAGCTCAGTTCTATCCTGAGCCTTTTCATTAGCTATTTCTTCCCTCAAATACTCCTGATTTTTACATCTCTTGAAGAATATTCCTTCACCTTCTTGTCAGTAGATATTAGCTTCATCTCCACTTTCTTGTAAAGAATATCCCCGATCCCTTGATCTTAAGTAGACTTTTTTTCCAATCCAGTACATCACTGTTTTATTTCTCTGCATAATACTCATCAACAAAATATATACATATTTTTTACTTCCCATTTTTTGTTGAATTATCACCTGCCTCCCTTCTTCTATTAACTAGATTGTAAGCTTCTCAAGAGCAAGAACCTTGCCTGTCTTATACACAACTCTACCTCCAGGCCTAGAATAGTGCTTAACTTACACAAAGTACTCAATGACTAGTTTAGAATAAATGAATAGTGCATTCTTACCTCTTGTCTTTACCCCCATTAAATTAGGGTTGTCTGTGATCTGCCAGAATTTCCTCTAGTTATCTCCTTTGGAATTTATCATTTCATCATTTCTAGATAGGGATAATGGGTAGACTCATAGAGAATTTATAATTTTAAATTTGACTATTGTTTTTTGTATTAATTTATTGCAAATAGATTTACTAAATATAGAAATATTAAACATATATGAATTAAAAAAGAAAACCTCAAATTCATGTATAATTTGAAAACTCCTAACCAAATTGAAGAACTATTTATCCATGTACTTAGGAATCATGCTGATATTTGCTAAATAATTTTGTGTCTTTGTTAATTTATCACTATGGATTGTCCTAGTTCTATAGTATATATATATATATATATGCGTGTGTGTGTGTGTGTATCTGTTATTTACTCTAAGACACCTAAAATATTTTACTTATGTGAATACCTAATGTCATAACTAACTATTGCCCCAAAAAGTTCTTTTTATTTATTTGTGTTGTGTGTGTGTGTGCGCGTCTGCACGTGCATGTAGATATTGCAGACAAGTCAATTTTGGATAAGACTGCCTGTTTGAAGTTCTTTTTTTTTTTTAATTAAATTTATTGGAGTAACATTTTTTAATAACATTCTATAAGTTGTTAGAATCGCTATTATCAATAAGATAAGAAATAACAAGTGTTGAAGAGGATGTAGAGAAAGTGGAATTTTTCCTATTATGTTTTCAACACCTCACCTTGGTAGTCTGACAAGATGCAACTTCATCTCCTATAGAGGATATAGTTACAGAAAGACTGATATTTAAGTATCTAATGTTTCTCCAAATGCCCAGATATCTAAGTGCCACTGTCCACAGTCGTACCAAATATTGCTACAATCAGTCCTTTAAAAGGGAGATTTTATTTATTTCAAGCAAATTTGACCCCTAAAAAATCCAAAATTATACACAATATAAACAAGGGCATGGTTATACAGCTAATAATTCCAAACAGAGTGGAACTTCAGAAATTTCAATGTAACATTTTCTTAGAAATCATCTAGTATAACTATCTTATTGCATATGTTAGGAACCAGAAACACAAAAAGAAAAATTAAGTTTGGGAAAAGTGATAGAATAGTATCTAAAAACTAGGTCATTCATGTTCACTCTCTAAATCCAATTCTATTCAATTGTTTGGCACACAGTGTATACTCAATAAATATTTGTTGAGTTATTGTTAAAGGATTATGTTGTCTTTTTCCTATGCTAAAAAAAAATCAGATAAAGAAATTCTTGAGTACTGCATTATAGCATTGACATAAAAACATATTTCCAAGTTAAACGTGCCTGGGTTCTAATCCTCATCTGTCAGTGTCATATCTCTAACATGCCAAGATTCTGTAATTCTAGGTAGGCCTCCAATATTAACAGTTAATAATTCCCCTTTTAAAGGAATTGACCATAAGTGTACTTGAGGCTTGACTAAACTGACCAATAGTCCATTCTATGTAGCACACAGAGATATATTATCCTTGGATTCAGAGCTACAGCTACTCTCTGCAGAACCTGGCACAGTTTGCGTTTCTGCCTTTTTGAATCATGGTCAATGCCTTTGCTCATAAGAACCACCCCCTTTCTGGTTGCTCAATGCCAGATTGCTCCTGCTGCTATTGTCTCTCAGCAGGCCAAAGCTATGTAGCATCCTTTAACACAAAGGGGTTTGTCGACATTGTCAGTCCTCCATATTTATGAAGCATTGCATTTGTGGGGATGAAACATAGCCAAATCTATGTTGTTTCCAGCCTGCCTTTTCCATAACTGTCATTTCTTTGGCTCAAAATGAGTAATGCTTCCTTTCCAGGGAGCATATTTAGCTTCTTTCAGAGTGGCGTCTGGAAGGGATTTACATTCTCACACTAAACATACTTCTTATTCTAAAAGTATCAAAAATCAGCAGAATCACAAGAAAGAAAAAGAGAGGGAAGAGATGCTGAAAAGTCCCAGAAAGTTTTTGAGTCTTTCAAAAAACAGTGGGATTGAAAGTTTTTAGACATTAGCAAATATATATATGACATTTGCCATATTTGAGATCAATTAAAAAATAACACTTTCTTTAATGCATACATATATCATTAATTCAGCTCTGTAAATGTTATGACATTCAGAAACATATATGGTTTTGTACAACATGAAATTCAAGAACTACCTACAATGTGATAAAGGGACTGCACATAATTATTAGAAATTCAATCAAAAAGATATAAATACAGCAGCCTAGAGCAGGAGCATTAGAGGTCTTAAAACCTTCACCCATTATTAATTTCTGACAGTAAATTCTATGTAAGTAACTGTCACAGAGAAAAGCTGTATGTTATGATAACATTCCAACAATGCTAAATCACAATAAACATATAAACAGCTGTAAGGGCAAAATACACAGACAACAGCTTTCTGTTTGGTGCTGATCAGGAGTAAAAAAGTGACAGAAAGCTCACAATCATAGCTTTATAAATCAAATCCTATTTACCATTGCTTTATACTTTTTAAATAATAAAACTATTACAAAGAAATAACTAGCTATTTATTAAGATAATTAATGGACGATTTCATTGGCTTCATAAGAAAATAAAGTATTGCCCATTTATTTGAATTAAGTCCAGTTATTTAGTGAAAGAAAGCATGAACTTAGTTTCTGTTATCCCAAAGAAAGAAAATTACACCTATTCAAACAGTATCTTTAAACCTACATAAATTAGAATTAAAATATTTAGGATGACCTACCTATTATATAGGCAATACTTGGGTACTGTTTTATTGTTCTAGCATAATTTTTCTTTGAGATGCTCTACTTTTTATTTTACAGCATCAAGGCTGTTTTTATTCAGAAAAAAAAAGCTAAAAACATGCAGACAGTGTAGGCAATAAGAATGCAAACATTATAAGAGTATTAATCACATAAACATTTCGGCAAATATCTACTTTGCAGTCCATTTTGTTGTTGTTGTTGTTTGTTGTGTTTTATATCACTGTATTAGAGTTTCATATCATGTATTAACAATTGGATTAAAGCTGTATTGAATTTGCTTAATTGGTATCAAAGCAAAAATTTTGCAGTACTGGACAGGTTGTTAACAGAATGTAATGAAAGGAGGAAAATGTCATCTCTAGCAAATCTGAACATCACACTATTATGCTATCCCTATGAAGGCAAATGGAATTGGTTTTAAATGTCATGATGAATAATTAGGAACTGTAAGCATGATTTGTGGCCATTCAGAAAGTATTCTGTTAAAATACTGTACACTTCTGGGTAGAAACTTTGTATTTTTAAATCAGGTATTAAGAAAAAAATACTGAATAAAAAAGAAAATATTGTGCTATCAAAAGTAGAAAGTTTTCTTTTTTTTTTCTTTAGGAGCAAAAGCACAATTTTTTTTTTTTAAACCAAAGCATTCAAAATGAATATACTTACCTCAGGATGAACAAGAGCTGCATTTTTATCATCAGAATTCAAATTTCTAACCACTCTAAAATGTAATTTAAAAAGCTAGTAGCTGATTTATACACGTATATTCTAGTTGGAGTCTTGACCACTTTATGCATCAAAGAGTTGAGAAAAGAGTTCTTAAAATTCATTAGTTGGACAAAGTCACAGACTTCCAAATGTCTAATTTACTTACACACACACACACACACACACACACACACTCACACTCACACTCACACACATCTCTACCTACATCCTTCTATTCACGTTTGTATGACGATAGAGCCTAAAGCCAACCTTCTAAAATCTACTTGCAAATGGAATATAAGACTTAAAAATAAAATAATAGAGTTCTCATACATAAATGAAATTATGTATAATAAGTTTTACTTCCCTCATTTTACTTCCAAAGCCTTATATTTAAAGCAAATGCATTTCTTCATCATACACTGATAGCAGAGAAAGAAGATGCAATTAATTTAGTGACAACTGAAAGTCAACTTGCATTTAAAATTAGAAGAGGTAATTTATAAAATGATACTTCTCATGTAAAACCAATATAATTGTGAGGTGTATTATATGCCTCATTACATGTGCTTTTACATACACATTCTGCCTTGGCAAATATCTGTGTATAAGTAGAAAAATATAAGTATGTGGAAGCAGAAGTAAATACCCCTATTCCTTCAAAAAATAATAGTTGAATATTACTAACATGTTTCTATGCTATCCTATCTGATAAGTTCAAAAAGGACATCAGAGATTCATTGAATATTATGGCCAAATGGGAATTTTGAGGTCTTTTAGTGCAAACTCATCATACAGTTCAAAATGTCAATCAAAGTATATTTAAATACAGTATAGAGGAACATGTTCATAAGACAGGTTTTGAGATAATGATAATATATATACACATTGAGACAGAAGTTTGTCATTCTCAATTTTGACTACATATTATAATCACCTGAAAAAAAAATCTTTAAACACCCATACCTGGTCTCCCTGTCTCTAGAGAATTTATTTAATCTGGTGAAGTCTGGTCATTAGTGTGTCCTAAAACTCACCATCAGTATATTTCTAAAGCACATACTAATGTGAAGCCAGGGTTGAAAACCAGTGACCCACATGAATCATATACTTAGTCACTGTTAAGATGTATCAAAATGCAAATGCAAAATGTCAGAAATAAGCAGTCTATTTCCAAGTTAAAACAAATTGTTAATATTGCAAACCAGATTCATACATGTAAATTCATATAAACTGTTCTTTCTGTGTTTATTAAGTGAATCATTATGCATACATATTTTTAAATTTTAAATTAAGGCTATTTTACATTTCTATGACATTGAAGTTGTTAAAAAGCAGTTTGCAAACATTAATTGTGGTTCCTAATATCCCTATAAGCTACATATTATTATTTCTGTTTTACAAATGGGAAAACAGAGGCATGAAGAGGCTAAGCTAATTGCCCACAGTCATGCAACTAATGAATGTTACGGCTGGGAAAATAAGGCAGGGGAGATTCTAATTCTTAATTTCCTTATCCAATAAAGTTTTCCAGAGGGGTAGAAAAGGGATGAAAACCCTGCAAAAAATGTCTTCAATTTAATGCTTTCTCTTTTAGAAGATCCTCTGTTATTGTCTACAAACATTGGTTATGTAGTTTCTATGGCTAGGGTACCATACCAGACACAGTGAACATGAAACAGTACAGGACCAAGAATCTCCATTTCATGTACTGAATCAAAAACCTTCATCCCATGTGCAGGACCAAGAGCCTCCATTCTAAACATAGGACAAAGAAATTCCATCTGAGGTGAGCACCTACGAAGTAAACAGCTATACACGCATCATATATACTAAGAGCTAATTTTGTAGTGGAGAAAGAACTATATAGATTCACTTTTTGGAAAAGTTTTAACTCAAACTGGTGTAAAGATATAAAAAGTTTCAAGACCAAAATATGTACCAAATGTTTAGGAGCAATTAATTTCTTAATTTTCTTTGATCTCAGTATCTATGGAATAGAGTGTAGATGATAAAATTGAGAAATGTGGTAAGGGACAAGGGTGAAAAGACTTGAGTAGCAGTCTAAGAAATTTGGATATTAACCATACAGGCAAAAGCAAAATCATCGTTAAGTTTTAAGTAGAGGGGTGTCAAAGGCAAAGTACTACACAGGAATATTAATCTAAAACGTAATTTGTAAGAAAGATTCAGATGGGAGAAACCAAAAGCAAGGAGACTAATTAAGATATGAATGGTTGGGTGAGGTTGAGAAAGGCCTGGTCCATAATGGCAAGTGTGGGAACAGAAAGAAACACATGAATTATCAAGATATTTTTGAAAAAGAAAAATTAAAAGACTTGGTAAATAACTGACTATAGAAAGAGATGGAGAAGAATTTAAAAGTGATATATATGCCATCACATGAATAGTCTACATGTCATCTAGCTGGGTCTTAAATACATTTTGTGATGTAAAAATTCCTTATACTTCATATCAGGATGGCCCTAAATACTAAAAAGCCTATTTTGTTGGGCAAATATTTCACCCAATGTAACTATTATTCATTGGTTCTAGGTTTACCTTTATATCACTCTAGCTCACAAACACATTTTTTTTTCTCTAACAGGTCAGATAATAAATATTTTAGACCTTGCAAGCCATATGGTCCCTGTCACAACTACTCAGCTCTGCTGTTGTAGGGAGAAAGGACTCATAGAAAGACACAATGTGAATGAATGTGGCTTTTTTCCAATAAAACTTTGTTTACACAAACAGATGGCATGCCAGTTTTGGCCCAGGGGCCAGACTTTGCTGACCCCTGCTGTAGCTTATAACTATATTTTAAGGCACATTTTATGCTTCAAACTTTCTACACAATTCTTTTCTCCAGCCCAAACATGACAGGGTCCATTAACTATTTCTGATATGTCAGAATTTTGAATCAGACTTCTATTCATTTCAGTAATGCACCCATATATGTGTTAGACCATGGCACTCATGGTTTAAAAAATCCCTATCATAATGGTCAGACAAGCAATAGAGAAAGGTTATTGACTCCCTTTTTATGAACACTATAGTCTAGTAATAAATTCTATTGCTGAATTAACTATTCATGACAACCACATTACTATGTTGTCTCATGCATCAGATTAAGGCTCCTCTCTACACTTTTAGAAGATGGGTTGTTATTGAGGCTGCTACCTCTGCTGTCTATGACTCTCACTTTTGCTAATTGGGGTATGGAGACAAGATTAGTATAGGGCTGCTGTGTGTTCCAAGTTCTAGAAAAGCAGATGCAATAATTTGGTACCTAATGAACTGGCTCCTTATCTATAAAAGCCTCATCTAGGCTATACCTTCTCTGGTTCAGATTCTAGATGACTCCCAGTTCCTCTCACAATTTTCCTCATTGTCCTGTGAGCTAGACAGGCTCTGTGGAGTAGTGATCAGTGCAGCCAGAGCTCAGACTAATCCCCACTAGACTATGTTCAAACTGGCTATAGCTAGAGGAGACACTTGCTGAGACAGGAGGAGTACCATTCCCATCCCCTGGAGACTGAACTTTCTGGAGATTTAGCTCATGATGTCTGCTATTGCATCTACAGCCTTTGGGCAAAGGGTAGAATTAAAAACTATAAATGGTCCTTCATTATACATGCTTTTTAAAACTTGAGTTTTAGCAAAAACCATCTGAAGAACCAGTGCTGCTACTACAACCAGCCACTTTATCAAGTCAACATTTGTAATTGTCTTCATGGCATTTATCACTAGGTGATACTATCTTTTTCTTTCCTTCCTCCCTCTTTGGGGAGACAAGAAAACTATGAATAAAATGACACTACATAGTTATTCCTAACATGCTTGGTACTAAAGTAATACTCCTACTATTTTTTTTTTTTGGCATGAACTACTCATAGAATAACTTCTCTACTTTTTAATTAATAAACAACTCTTACGTCTATTCTAGTTATCTGATGTTATGTTATAATCATTAAAACTTGGACTGTATTTTGCTTCTGAATCTGTAATTTAGACAAGCATCTGTCTGTTTTCTTTGGTATCACCTGGAACAGCTGGAAGACTGGAGTCAAGTGAAGGCCTATCCTCTCACAACCCCAAAGACTGACTCCGGCTCTGACTGGACCTTGGCTGGAGCTATTACCACAAAGACTAAATGTGCCTCTCCATGTGGTCTCGCCTGCCTCATGACACATGACACAGAGAAGAGAAAACATTCCAAGACAGAAACTTAGCAGAAACTGCTAAGTTACTAACCTTAACCTAGCCTCAAAGTCAATAGTGACATCTTCCATTTATCTAAGAAAGTCCTTAAAGCCAGCCACTATTCCAGGGAAGAAAAATAATCTTCCTTTTCTTTCTTTTTTTTTTTTTAATGTGAGGAGTATGAAGATGTTGTAAAGCCATTTTTCCGTCTGTACCACAAATTACCTACATTTTCTTCAACATGAAAAATACGTTCCTTTCATCCTTTTATCCTGCTTCAATAAGGCCTGCCAAATAACCCTACAGCAATGGGTTCAAGCTAGAAGTTTTGGGGATTCATTACCTATTATAGGTCAAAATGACATGAAGCTCCTGGAGTGCAGTCATTTGACTATAACTCCTCTAGCAGTTTTTCTTAATCTAAAGACCTTGAACTAAATAAAAGTTATCTGATACACTATACATCCAACATACGATGGTGGAACAGGCATAAAATAACCACTATAGACACACCCATGCAAAAAAAAAAAAAAAAAAAAAAAAAAAGAACAAGAAGTATATAGTAGTCACTGTCCTATAGTAATGTTGAATTCCAGCCAGGCTAGTCTTAATTTCTGGAAATAGTTCTCAAAAGGTCTTAGTGCTGCCCTCTGGTCCCTTGGCTCTACCCTTTGAATCATCCTTCCTTTTACTTGAAACATGGCTGGTGTTTGTAGCTGATTATTTTTTTAAGTCTTATTACTGCCCATAAGAGTTCCATAGCCTATAGGGCTCTTTTCGCTTTGTAATATCTCTGCCTCTTTTAGTTCAAGCTGATACAAAAAAAAAAAAAAAAAATCTTAGACAGAGTAACCCACTCCTTCAAAAAGTCTCTTCAATATTAATTCTGCTCTACTTTAGGTTCCTCAGAATGCTACCGTGGAGATAGTTCTCTCCAGATTCTTAGAAGGCTTTTTGCCTACTTTAAAGGGTCTATCTATATGGCACTCTTAATCTTTCTGAGGTCTTAAGAAAGATTTTTACAGTTATGTCCTTAGTTTTATCTTTAGACCATGTTTTTCTGAGAGTGCCCTAGATCTGATCTTTGCCTGGAAGCTGTTATTTAATTACAGCATCTTCTGCAATCAAGAGAGTCTGGGAATAAAATAATAAAAAAATAATAATAAAAAAATGAAAACAAAAAAAACACATCATTTTTGAACCTAGCAAGCCCAGGACCATTTTTGTTTCATTTTGTTTTCCTTCCTTCCTTCCTTCCTTCCTTCCTTCCTTCCTTCCTTCCTTCCTTCCTTCCTTCCTTCCTTCCTTCCTTCCTTTTTTCCTTTTTTCCTCTCTCTCTCCCTCCACCCCCCACACTCCTCACCTCCCTCCTTCTCTCTTGATCTCTTTCTCTCATTTTTCCCTCCTCTCACATTTTACTATTAAGCAACTAGAAGAAGCCTCATAAGCACTCTACCTGGATATCTTCTCAGCTAGATTATCTACTTCCTTGGGTATATTTTCCATTTTTCACCTTTTGGTGGGAGGAGTTTCATAAAAGTTATAGGCATCTATTAAAACCATCACAATATCCAAGTGCAGTAACAAACATGAGGTTAAGGAAAGATTACTGAGCCAGGAGTCTAGACAGATTTTAACTCCAACTTTGTCATTAACTAGTACTATCCAGATTAAAATTTAGAAAAGAGTTTTGTAATAAATGAAGGTACATGTGATTATATTCAGGAAAAATAGGCATCTCTATCAGGCAAATAATTTTAATAAATGGAAAAACAGAATAAGATTTAGTTCTGACCTACTTGTTTATTGAAGTCATGATGACTTCTGCCAACATTTTTATTGTATAAAATATTCCCCAAACATCCAGTTATGAGTACACCAGAGTTTAACACAAAACTCTCCTTTTTTGAATTTATGCACAACTTACCATTTACATTTTTCCCATAACATTCCAGGGTTCCAAGGAGGATAGAATCTATCCTAGGAGGATAGAAATGGCAGCTCAATAATCTTAGTGTAAGCACCTCAGCCACTAAGTTGGAACCTTTCATATACAATAAGACTGAAATTATTTATAATAGCTAAAACTTCTATTATCATTGTATCACCAATTCTTATGCTCAATTCTATTCCAAGAAGATGAAAGTATATCACTTTAGCATTACAGAGAACCACTGTTGTCATCTAGCCCAATGATATGTCAGGACCAAAGACACATAAGCTAGGAAGCAGGAAATAATGAAATCATGAAGGCTTGTGAAAAAAAAGAGGAGTTTTCATTGTTCAATGGAAAAATCATTGAAGAATTTTGAGAATAGAAGTACTGAGGATAAAATGAGTTGGCAACTATATGATGATTAAAAAATAGTGACGAAATATTATATTTATTAAATATTTAATAGGGTTAAAATAAATTTTAAAATAAGCTTATATAAGTTTAAATATTGTCAAAGACAAGCCTTTGATTACAGTGCTAATGTAGTTGGTTTAAAAAAAGTATTAGAATCTGTATTTTGGGTGAAAATCCTTATGAATTACTTATGCCATGTATGGTCTCAACTGTGCAAAAAAAAAAAATGAAACACTTTAGGACAATTTTCAGAATCTGCCAAAATATGGGGAATTTTGTTAAAACACATGCTAAATTTAACCTGATAATCTCTGTTGGTGAATTGATGGGAAACACTGACTAAATGTCCCCAAGGCTGTTGGATGTAGTGTTTACAGTTGTGAGAAAGACTGAGAAAGACTGAGGAATGAAAGATGCTCCTATAGAAAGCCAATCAAGGTGTTTGAGAGGAAGTATAATTAATTTTGAATTTATGTTAATAGGCTAGAGTTTGGGGTATGATCTGCTGCTAACTATTTACAGTGTTAACAAAGATAAGAAAAGAGAGGTAAAAGTGACTATTTTACTTTTAAAGGATTAGAAAATGATTATTTTTTTCTAAATTGAAACAAAGTACATGTGAAATATATAACAAAAGTAGTATTCCAAAAATATATATTTGGAGAATAGAACCAGAGAATGAAAGGATTTGCATGACTATAAAGAAAATGATTCACAAATAAGTTCAGTCCCAAACTAATCTCTGAAGGACTATTTTCTATTTATCATCAATATAGTATCAATTTTTTTCTGATGGGATATTTGAATATAATTAACCATTATTCGAAACCAATATACCACTAATTTTGATTTTCTTTGTAATATCCAAATATTGGAACACTGAAAAAAGAAGTAAGAAATAATATATAGAACCATATATATGGAACCTTAAAAATGGAACTGTATTAAAAAGTTGTGAAAGTCATGCTACACATGGCCACAATGTGTGTATAGTAATATATATCATCTGCATTGATAATTTTAACATAATATGTAAAATCCATGGTTGGTTTCTGAATTCCAGTTGCTATAATATCAGCTGATTAAAGTTTCCTCCAATTCAAAAACAAAAACAAAAAACCCTAAAAACTAACATAAGAAAGCTAGTGTAATTTGACATTACTAACAATAGGACACAATTAAATGTTTTATTACAAATATAATTATTGCTGTTGCCAAATAAACTTAATGGAATAAATATATACTAATTTTATTAAATCCTTATATGTTTGTTATATTGTTAATTCAAAAGTTGTTGAGCCTTCAACAGAATACCCAGACATGTACAATAATAATGAAATTCAGTCATTTTGGCTATTTTTCAACTATCATTTATCTTTGATATTTTTGCTAACTTTTACTATTTAAAATTAGCTTTACACATTTTTACAATTTGTCCTTATGAAGGTATATTTGTCAAAGAAGTAGGGGATAAGACATTATATTTAACAGTATCTTAGTTTCATCTGCACACATACATACATACACAAAGTATGTGGACCTCCATTCTTCCCTCTGGCTTTACAAACTGTCTAGGTAGGACATTTTAATTTTTCCAGTCCGAACTCTTCTTTGCCATTCCAGACCTTAGCTTCCTATTTGGCATCTCTACTTGAATGTCTCATGTATAGCTCAAACTTAACATATCAAAAATGAAATTCTTGATATACACCCAAATTTGTTAATGTTCCTCTCAATTATATTTCAGTATAAAGCACCTCTAGTCACTTGATTATCAATGTCATCTTGAGATCAACCTCAACACACCCAATTCATCCTTCCTACAAATTCTACATGTAAGATATATTTTAAAACTCTTTTATTTCTGCTACCATTACTTTAAGCCATGATCACATTTTAAAATACATTTTAACTTCTAATTCAGTAAATATTGGTAGATATAATACACATAACAAAAGCTCTTTGCAGTCCTCAATATTTAAAACCAAACATTCAAATGGCTGTACTAGACTGTAAGCTCCATAAGTGTCGACATTGTCTGTTTTGTTCACCGTTGTATACTAGCACTTAGCATAGTGCCTGGTGCCAGATATTTGTTGAATCAATGAATAAATGCATGGATGATGAATTTGGAATGAGCACCAGTGGATTTTGGGATGAGAACCGGCTTGCTAGAATTAGATAAAGGGTGGCTAAACAGGAAAGTCATCAGCATGGGTAAACAACTTTTTCCAGAGGTTTCTCAGCAAGTTAAATGTGATAAACAGGAAGGGTGTTAAGGAAGGGGCAAGGCCAAAGATTGTTTCAAGATGCAGGATTTGGCCCTTTGCGTGTCCTCATAGTTATGTGTGCAAGGCTACGCTCTAGATGAATGCTTTTTGTTTCTTATGTCAGGATGTGTGTATGCTATGTTAAGGATCCTTTGATAGTACTGTTCCAGATGCTTCCTCTTCCACACTTCTGATGTAAGCTCATAACACATGGATTAAAGCATTTTGTAAGTCTGATTGCTTTTGGGATATCTTCAAAGCACAGAACGTGCTTCTGGCTCCCTGTGTATCATGGCCACGAAGAAAAGATACCAGTTGAACAAGTTGAAATGCCAACCATCGTTTTAAGATAGTCATATATGAAAGAAAATTTCCTTCCTCCAGTTTGCAATGGGGAAGCAATAGCAATTACTTCTATCACTGCCCTAGAAAACACCAATGAGGAATGGGGCACAGTGTGAGACACAAATGCTGCCGAGTGAGTGTGTATAAAGCTGAGAAGGTAGGGCTCTGAGCGAGCAGTTTCAAGTGGTGCAGTGCCATTCACTCTAGAATAAACCTGTATGCTTAAACATGGGCTTTTACCTAGGTATTCTTTATATGAATCTCTCTCTTTCTCTCTCTGTCTCTCTCCTCTCTCTTTTAAACTCTGATTTTTGAACTTCCAGTTCCTATAGCAGCTGCCTTAATTCTGTTTAAGGTCAGTCCTGCCTGGTCACTCAGAGCACATGTGGCTACACCTCTGATGGCTCCAACTTGCCAATTTAGAATTAGGAATGATCCTTCTAGAATCAGAGAAAAAAGAAAAAACATTTAGAGAGAAAGTAAAACCCATGGTATAAATTTAATAAGCACACTGAATGTAGAATAAATGATGGACTTTAAAACAATGGCTCTGTATCAGTTTAGTGTGATAAGGACTGCCATTTTCAGCCTGACAAAATGTATGCCCTTTTCATCAGGAAATAATTGAATTATCCTGGTAATTCAAGATCATATGGGCCAAATGGTGGTGCCCCAAAAGTTATGTACATGCCCTAGTCCCAACCTGTGAATATTACCTTATATGACAAAGGAGTAACAATTACTTTATGTGGCAAAGGATAGGATTATGTGAGGAGGAGTTTATTATGGATTATCCTGGTGGGCTCTAAATACAATTATGTGCATTCTCATAAGAGGAAGTTTTGAGACAGAAACACACAGAAGAGAGAAGAAGAAAAAGCAATGCGATCATAGAGATAGAGATTGGAATGATATGGACAAAAGCCAAGGAATGCCTGCAGCCAAGACAAGCTGAAGAGGCAAGGAACAAAGTCTCTCCTAGAGCTTCATGAGGAAAAACGGCCCGGACTGTGCAAGAATAAATATCTGTCCTTTTAAGCCTCCCAATTTGTGGTAATTAGTTATGGTAGCCACAGGACAGTAATATTCAAGGTAAACATTGCAGTCACGTTACTTGTGTTTTCTCCAGGTTCAATTTATATGTGTATGTATGTGTGTGTGTGTGTGTGTGTGTGTGTGTGTGTGTGTATATATATATATATATATATATGCATGCACATATATAATGATGCATGTAATGATTGCTACTCCCTCATTAAGATAATAGAAAATTATGTTGAAAAAATGCAAAACCCAAATTATACAGCACCTATGAGTAAGGGCTTAGCAGCGAATACGTGATACATCTATCTCCTATAGACACACACATTTGTAGAATATGAGATGTTAAAATTGGCAACAAGTGTGTGTTTCTAATGTTGAGGGAACTGTTGATTACACTCATGTAGACATTAAAACTCCTTTCACAGAATAAATATCCCTTTGCAACAGAAGACACTAGTACTCTATGAATGTATAAGTGGAACGTGATCACATCATTGTACTGTAAACATCTGTTTGCATTTCCCTGGATCTTGCCATGATTCCTACATTTTGCCTAATTTGTCACTATACCATCTGTTTAAAGATAGATTGATCACTGGTGGTTGGATTATTGGATAAGTAGTGCTTATGTTTATAATCACATGCATAACAATACCTTAAATTATATTTAATATGAATTAATTTTTAGGTGACATTGGGTGTCCCGGAGGCCCCATTTGTTTATAAGCAGCGAGAACTACAGTAGAATAAGGATGCAATTGTATAATCAGCTATATACAAACATTCCCAGAAATGAGATTTTGCATTTGATCCTAAGCTTTTTTAGATATAAAAAGGCTCCATTTGGTACCTTTTGTGAGACATACTCCACGAGCCTTGCAACACTTACATCTGTCAAGGATAGAAAAATTGCTGGATAAGAAAGTATCCATCTGAACCACCGCAGAACCTTGGACAACCTCAAGGCTCATGTTTCTCAAGTTCTGGGGTTGCTGACGAGCTATTGTTGTCAATGACAGTCAGTCTTGGATCAATAGATCACAGATACTGTGAGCAAGAGTCACAAATTCTACCTCAATTTGATCTTTTGAAGCAGACTTTTAACCTTTGATAGTATATTTTTCAAGTTAAAAAATTTTAATATAAAATTAAAATTTAAAATATATATGCAATACTATGCTAAAATCTCAGGTTATTTTAATTCAAATGTGAAATTTTATTTAATGACCGAATTAGTTTTAATGAGACTAGGACTCTTATGCTACTGTATGATTTACTATCATAATCTGTTTAAAATCTTAAGAATCTCTGTGCATCTTTTGATCCTATAGTCTTAAAGGCTGTATGTCTTCATAGATATAATTAAAAATTTATCTAAAATAAATTAATTTTGAATAATACCTATTTCAATATGTCAATATGGCAACATTTGAAGCTTAAATTCTGTATGTCGCTGTACCACATAATTTATTTATTTAGAGATGTTTGTTAAAACCGACACATAAAAAAACTGCATCAAAAGTATATACACACACATTTGAGCATTATACCAAATATTTATACTTAGCTATTGATTTGCCTCAGGTTACAATACCTTCTGGCAACTAGCATTAAATCCCACACCCCTGAATATTCCTCAGAATGTCAAGTGACAGAAACGCTTTTCATACATAATCATAAAGTAAAAAGAGGTTGTTATAAGCAAACATAGAACACATTTATTTAAAACACTGTTGAACTAAGTAATAGTAGGTGATTTTTAGCTAGTCACAGTAATTTCTAACTGGGACTCATTTCATATTCTGCACTTTTCATTAGAAGCAATATCAAAACAGCATTTTCCTTGAAAATACTATGACTAAATTCTCTGGTTTTGAGTGCCTTTCTCAACTACTACCCCCCCCACCACACCACACAGCCTCGTAGATTCAATGAGGGTTTGTTCTGATGGCCAGTATTCCAGTATTTCCATGTTCCCAGAGCTTTGGACAAATCTATCCAATCCCAACTCTTCTCAGCCCAGCCAAGTACACCTGTTTTATTTTCCTCCCTAAAGAGTATTTTATTTCTGGGTCTAAGACTGAGTTAATCATGATAAAAGGACTTTTTTTTTTTTTTTTTTTTGCTGAAAGGTGAGATTAGGCCTCCCAGAAATAATAAAGTAAAATCTATGTACTTTCTCCCTAGGGTGAGAGGGGCCCGACACAGACTGGTCCCTTGTGAACACCTAGAAAGGCAGAATCTTCAAGGGCATTGTCTCACTAATTACTACCATACAAAGGGAAAAGGATCAGATGTTTGAGATCAGATTGCTGTCCCCAGACTAACAAATCATCCTTGCTATTCAATGATGAGGACAACCTAAGGACTGCCCTTTCTAGGAAAAGAAGGAGTATATCTTGAAGGGAGAGGAAGGTAAAAATACACAGGATTTTTGTGTAGATGATGCCGGTCCCCCAAAAAGGATCCATTAGGTGATCACAGCATAGCAACACCCACCCAGATTATAGAGAGAAGTTGGAACAAAGAGGGCCATTTTTTTTTTTTTTTATCTGAAAGTCAGAAGTAGCACTACCTTGTGAGTGTTTTCTGGGGATGTTTTGTGGATTCTCTGGGAAGAGACAAATCCTAAAGAATTAGTTTTCAGGGCACCCTGGGCATCATCACTTGAGAAAAGTAACTACAATGTTAAGAGCATCCAGAAGGTCAGACATGAGCGACAGGGGGTACAAAAGACTAGGGGCCCAGCCTAGAGACTGCTCAAAGAACACCCTGTTGGTAGTTAGAGAATCCCTCCTGCATCCCCAGAGACAAAGGAAAGGAGGGCCATAACGTATAGCTGGTTTAATCTGGCCAGATGCCTATGCAGAAGGTACTTCCCTAACTTGCCCACAACCTCAGCCTCATCATACCATTATTATAATACCTGAAGTTCATGAATCTAAGTATAAAAGACTGAATTCTAGGTAAGTGTATACACACTAGGCAAAATGTTATATAGTCAAGTATCAATCAAAATGGCCTCACTTGCAATCATCTAGGAAGGCCTTTAGAACCACCCATCATGGCCCAAATATAAGGCAAACGTTCCTGCTTCTAGGCTTTCTTTTCGCCCTCTAGTTGTTGCAGTTGTTATTCCCAGCTCTGTAGTAGCTGTCATCACTGGGTCCATGTGCCTCCTTGGGTCATGCTTTGTCTTTCTGAAATACACTTTTAATAAAACTATTAAATCTCAATGACCTGTGATTCTTCACTGCTGTCATTTAAGGAAGAACCAAAGGAAAATGCTAACTACATATCTGCTCCCTTGTTATCACTCTCCCTTCCCGCTATGATTGGGGTGACACTGAACTCTGATCTGCCTAGATGACAGTACATCTAGATTCCATCCCAGTTCCCACAATAGTCTACTGGATCACCGTGGATGAGTCATTTTCTGTTTATTGCTTCAGTATCCTCTGTAATGAATTGGGTTGAGAGAGTGATTCATGTCAGAATTTACCTTCTACGTGCATTGTAAAGATTCATTGAGATTTTGTATGTGGTAAATATTTAGCACAGTGACTGACATGTGATACAGTCCATAATTGTTAAAAAATAATGATAAAATTTTATTTTCATTATTACATTTAAGCCAGAAAAAAAGTTGAGAGATACTACAGGTTCAGTGATTTGATTAAGGCTCTTCGTGATATCATATGGAACTATTATTTTGCTGTGAGATGGAGAGGGTTTTAATCCAATTCTATCTCCCCAATAGTTAGCATGAAATTTGAAGTTGGACCAAGTTTTCTGTCAGTGCTTGTTTATCTGGGACTTAATACTGAACAGTGTTGAGAGTCAATTACCTCTTCTGTTAAATAAAGTATGTTATATAAGTGCCAATTACATAGTAGGGATTCAGTATAGTCCTATTTTCCTGAATCATCTCAAAACAACAACAACAACAACAACACACAACACAGCAACAGACAAAAACCATAACAATAGACTCTTAGAAATAGAAAAAATGCTTGTGCTTGGACCAATCTACATGCTAAATAGCTCCTTAGCCTCTGAGCAAATTGTGGCTCCTGGGGAGCAGCCTAGGCTACTTAAGGTTAATCACTGGTGCTTAAAGTTAATTGTTATCTATCCCTTTGTCAAAGGCTGCTCTGCTGGAGTTTTCCATACATAACAATCAGTTCCAACAACAGCTCCAGCTCCAGGCCTGAAAGGATTTCTTATAGTCTTTCCCATTATCGATTACCAAAATGTATCAAACAGTAAATGGACCTCATATCATCACACTTGTCATCTAGCTACCTATATAGGGTTCAAATGTGAGCAGCATTGAAATCACTTGGAGAGCTTATTAAAGACAGAAACCTCAGTTCCTGATTCCACAGGTCCAGAATGGGGCCAAAGAACATACATTTCTCAAAAGATGCTGTTGATGCTACTGGCTCTAGAAAAGGATACCAAGTTTTTGCTCTTTGGGACATTTGTGAAGAAAGGCTGATGATCAGATTTTTTTCTGAGAGATCTAACTTGACTACAATTGACAACCCCATTTGTCCTCCCCAAGCCTTTGCTGCCCCACACAATCCTACGTATATAGCCAAGTGTCATCTACGGCCATTCAGCCTTTTTCCGCTTTCCACATGACCTGTGAGGATGCTTTGTTGCTCATCAAAGGATATACAGAATATGAAGCCAAAATCATCTCTAAATCAGAGAGATCTCTAGCAGCTCTTGTTCCTTGGACAGTTCATTGTCAGAGTTTGTAGAGGTAAATAATGTTCACTTACTTCTTCCCTTGTAGGTTCTTTGGCTTACTTAATCATTAAGTTGACATAAAACAGATTAACAGAAGAAAAACAAATTTAATTACATATTTATGAGAAGCCCACACAGATATGAGACTCGAAGACAGGCAGTCTGGCAATTGAGGTCTTTATACCATCCTGAGCTAAGAAGAAGGAGGTAGGAGCAAACTGGGATTTCAGGTCACCCTGTGTAATATCAATCATGAAGATATTTATAGTAATTAGAGATGAGAGGGAAAAAGTAGTTTCTATCTTCATCAGTGCACCTAACACACACACACACACACACACACACACACACAGCACATATGCACGCACACATGCACACATGCACATAGCCATGAAGTTTAAAAGCAGGTCTCATTTCAGAATCAAGTGAAATCAGGAAGGCACCTGATATGTACACCTCTGAGAGATCCACAGCCTCAATCCCTCAGCAAGTAAAATTCCCCTGACCTTCTTTATGGCCCCACGCCTACATCCTGCCCCTTTAATCACAGCCCCTCTGACCTATGATTTTTTTTTTTTACTGCTAGAGGAGGAATGAGGCAACATTAGAAAAGGTAATCTATCTCTAAGAAAAAATACATAAAAGCATGAAAAAAAATCTAAAAGAATGGCCATCTCATATTTTCAGGTTTAATTTCCTGCTAGCTTATCTTTGAGCCTTACTTAAATGGAGTCTCCTTTTCTGAACCTGAATTATGTTACCAAAAAAAAAAACAAAAAAAAAAAAACCCTCTCCTTTTACCTCAGCATAGAAAGACCCTAACCTAAGGTCCATTTTGGACTGAAATCTCCCTTGACTCTCCAAAGAGATCAAAATAGCATGGTTCGAGCTCCATATTCTCCCAGGACATGCACAAATACAAATGCATTAACCGTGTATTCACCCTTGCTGAATTGTGAATGCAACTGAATATCTGGATTTGTATTCTTATTCAAGAATATCATCTTCAGCCATTTTCCCAGCTCTGATAATTGACAAACAAACAAACAAACAAAAATACACAACCCCGAGAATCAGAATCTCTGGAAAAAAAGGCTGATGTTCTTTCCTAGAAAGCTGATGGGACTTCCTTCAGTCAGTCAGGGTTTCACACATTGCAGAAGCTACTAGAAGTAGAGAACATGTAGTGTGCACCTGAGCAAATGTGCTAATGTCACTAAACCAGGAAAAGAAGCCTGAGGAAAGAGTGGGGCTGGAAGCAGTTCTCCAAGCTCGTGTCACCAAGCCTGATACTTGAAAGGCCACAGAGTTATAAACATGTATTTAGTAGGCAAACAAGCCCTTCAGAACAAATGCCAGAGGCCCAGATGCTCACAGTTAACTACATAGGGGCCTCTGCCCAAACCATGAAGATGACCTGCTACTTTTAAATGACCACAGTAGAGGAAGAAACATTGCCTACTAAAATTGGATATATTCCCATTTCGTTCCTTTAGGACTAAGTCCACAAACACCTTAGCACAGCACTCAAGTCCAAAATGTCCTAACTTACACCAAACTTTGTGGACTCTTTGGCCTTTCACATTCATTCGTTAGGTACTGCCAGAATGTTAATTTGCTCCTGTTTTTGAAAATATATTTTTCTTTGCCTATGGCCTGCCTATACAAAGCCATAGTTACCTTTCACCGATCCGAAGTCTTGCAATAGCTAATGCGCTATTCTAAATGTGTTTGGCACATAGAAGGTGCTTGATAGAATTAATTGACTGTCAATAACTGTTGCTGTTTCTTCCTACCCCATGTATTCTCATGATATTTCTTCCCTAAGACCTAAATGGTCAAGTACACTTCTTTTTTGACCAGGATCTCTGTTATAGACTCCATGCCACAACACCATGATCACTATCTATAAAGCTATCTTCTTTCCTAGACCTGGGAGATTTTGATGGTAGGGAGAATAGCTGCTCTATAACCCTGGCATCAATGCATAACTGAAACATAGAAGGTTTTTTATCAATATTCACAACCAAAGCTAATGTGAGTCTATGTTGGCTTAAAAAAAAAATAAGAAAAAAAAAGAAAATATGAATGAAATGTATAATATAAAAGTGGAAAGTACAGACATTTTTAGAAATAAAAATATAAACTAAATTTTTTTATCATAAAAATATAAACGAATTTATTTAAAATAAAAATATCTCAATATAGAGTCATAAATAACAAATGTATCACAATTATTTTCAAATGAATACTCACTGCAAAGTGGAGGCCACTTAGAAAACAAATTCTAAGATTTTAATAGATTTTCATGACAAAGAATAATAAATGTATAATGAAGGCAAAGGTATAGTAGTTAATATAAAATTCCTGAGAGAAAGTCTGTTGTACTGAGAACTATTAGTACTAAGTAGACCCATGTTCAGCTTCTGTCTCCAATATAAATTAGCTTTATTTAGTGACTGTTTACTTCAGTTCTCTGAGCTTCACTGTCTTCAGCTATAAAATGGAATTAATGCTATCTGTCCTGATGGACTGTTGTGACAATTAAAAAAAATAAAGAGTCTATAATATCTGACATATAAATATGTGCCCAACAAATGTTAGACCCTGTCTGTATATCTGATAGTGAAATTAAGACATATATAAAGATGATGGCATCTTTAGTAAAATATTAAAAATAACAACTAATCAATATATAAAATTAATATTAACCAGCCAAGGCAGAAAATTAGCACATATTAATCAAACAGTTTTTGTCCCAAACTCGATTCCAAATAGTTATTTCTAATCATAATTCAAAGATATATTCTATTTTTAAAACAAAGGATATAACTGCCCTCCCTTTATTTTCATTTCTTGGGAAATAATACTAATCAATATCTATAAGTAAACAGTCTTCTACATTTTAAATTTACCAATACATTATAGATCACAACAAAACAACAATGTTTTAATTTCCATTGTACATCATTAAAAAAGACTTAACATGAGACTTTAATATGAAAAGCAGTCTGGAGTTCTAAGTGTTTGGACATTTTACTTTACTAATTTAGAACAAGCTCTCACAAAGACTTGCCCCTTTCACCCTATTCTGAAACAATCTACATTGACTGCAACTCTTTTTTTGCCTCCCCTCCCTTTCTGCTGTGCATACAGGCCCTAAAGAGGTAAACATTCTCATCAAGAGAAGGCTGGAAATGTATCGTAATTATCTTTCTCTTGGAGAGATGAATTCTGATCCTTCTTCTGGGTCACATGTAAATAAGACATTTGAGATTTTTATAAATAGAAGCAATGATTCCAAAATAATGCAAAAAATAAAGCATAATAAGAAGCAGCTGGTAGTGAGAAACGAAAGGGAATTATTATTGTGATTATTTAGTAAACCGAACTCAGACTGGGAGTGACACTTAAGATACATCCATTACCATATTTTCCATTAGCTACATGCCATCCTAAGCACTATCACATTGCTATTCCATTGCTAATTTTAGCTTGAAAAATATAAATTATTTTTATGTTCAATTTACTTATTTGATATGACAATTTAAAAGAAAAGTATACCTCTGAACTTAGTGTGAAAAATGACATACAATATGCCTATTACTGGCAAAAGCTAGGGTCTGTTTCAATCCTTCCTGTCACCTTGGTGGTAGTCACAACAATTATTGCTTTCCCAGATTTTGCATTTTGCTTCTTGTTTAAATCAATGCCTCCTTTAAAAAAAAAAAAAATTGGTCTATTCTATACATTTTTTAAAACCAGTGCAAATTAGAGTTTCTGTTAGGAAAAATATTTTTTGAAAAAAATGACATTACAAAATACATTAAATAGCAGCTATAATTGATGTCATTATCTTTTGGTAGGTATTTTAATACTCTGGTGAATATTTTTATTTTAAAGTGAAAAGAAATAAAATGTCCACTTTTTAGGTATTGAATATCAAAATAAAGCACTATTGAAATATTAATTTAAATGTTCTGTGAGTAATTTAGATAAAGATTGTATTTATTAGAAACATTATTTTGGAAAAAAGGTTTCACCATTTTTAATATGTAAACTGAAGAACATATCCAACTTGAACATAATTAAACTTCCTTAGGAAACAAATAGGGCTTTATGAAAGGGGAAAATTTTGTAGGATCAAACACATTTATCCTGCAATTTGATAAATATGGTCCCAATAAAGTTGTTTTATTTTAAAATCGCAATTTTCAAAAGATTATGTAAAAAAGAATATTTTTTTCACAGAAATTAACATTTAGTTTCAATTTAAAGATAGCATGCCTCCAGTTAAACATTAAACAGGAAAGAAGTGTTTATTACTTATCTTCAACATGCAAAACCAATTACAGAGGTGGCATTTACCTTTAACATCAGCTCAAAACTAAAATTATTTATTTGGGAAAAAGTTCGCAAAATCATAGCATTACACATTGAAAGGCACATTCAATTACAGTCGGGTTTATAGATAACTGTGAAATAGCTGTTTGAAAAAATATTGTTGAACTTCAGGTCTTCTAAAAGTCTCCAGATCTTAAATTTCACCTTATATTTAATAACACTTAATGACATTTCCCATCTTTGAGCCCCAAGAAGAAAACATATGTACTATAGATTCCCTTCAACATAAACAAAGGTCTTTAAATCTAATACTTAGATCAGGCGATTCAATGAAAATAAATCTGTCTTATAATTAGAAGTCTGTATATGACTACATAAAATAGAATTTTAAATTAGTTCATTTAAAACTTTCAAATAAAAAAATGTTTTTACATTCTCTCTGTATGTAACACAAATGAACATGATGCTTCAGTTTTATTAAGATAAAATTGGCATCTAAATTATTAATAACAATTATGTTCATAGCCTAATTAGGAGAATATTAAGTAGACTAAATTTCAAAGACTTTCTCATATTTTCTTTAGCCATTTTTTTATTATCAGAATAATGATACTCACTTTACATTAAAACATATTGTCTATAGACTAAGACTAGATACTGTCAAGGCTGGATTCTTTTTTCTTTTCTTTCTTCTTTTTTTTTTTTTTTTTTTTGAATGTGTTTTCCTAGAAAGCTCACACTTGATTTTTTATTATAAATAATAAAAGCAGTACTTACTGTAAAGGAGTTTAAGGCTGATAGTTTTAAGGTTTAAGAAAAAAATCTCAATGTGGGAATGAATTGGAGATACTGGTCAGGTTCCTAATAGTTAGGGTAGGAAGACAGAGGGAAGCAAAGAATGAATATTGACAAATAAATAGTTGTTTGATGAGCAAGTGGTTTTTACTAGTTGAGTGAGCTATTGTCCTGAAGAAGGGAATTGATTAAGCACTTTACTGGTTAGATAATTTTATTTTTCTGATGCTACAGAAGAAAACAATATAGTTATATATTGCTTAACAACCTTACCTTCCTGGGAAAGGACTCTCTAGGCCAAATTATGAAAGCTTAGGCCTGAGATTTAAATTCTGGGACTCCAAGAGTATCACTTGTCAGTATCAGAAAAGATACTGACTACTGGATATACACACCAGAAGCGAACAAGAAAAAAGAAAGTGAGACACTCTCATGTAATGCAAAAATAATCTTGTTTTTATGCTATAAAAAATATAATAATGGCAGGATAGTTGCTAGATAAGCACATTCAGACAAAATTCCAGAAGCATTCTACCAGGGACAAATTATAATATGAACCACTTAAATAATCCCTATCAAATTATAGCTCAAATTATTTTTCCTTTCTGAATTTTTGAAGGGAGGCATTTTAATATTAACAATGACATAGTGGGCATTATATCTCTCTGGTCTTCACTTTGTTAAACTTTATATTAGATAAAATTGAAATAGTTCTATGAACTCTAAGATATTTCCAAGTATTCAAATGTATTCCAATGAAACGTCTGAGCATTAGTGCAACTGAAATGTCACATGGGGTCTATATTAATGAATCAATTAAATGTTAAAATAAGTAGCCATGGAGTTAGCTTACATTTGGTATCCATTATCTGTACATAAGCAATATAGATTCATGCAATAAAATGGCATTTGGCCTCTCAATGCTGCGTTGAAATTATTTTCTTTAGAATACTTTTTGCATTTATGAGACATGTTAGCTGTATGAAACTCCCTCACTTTCATTCTGTCCTTCTTTCTCTCTCGGTTTCCTTCTTTTCTTACCTTTCCTTCATTTCTTAATTTCCTTCCCTGACTTTCCTACAAATAGTTATGTCTCCAGTTCTCACTAGCCACTATCGAGGGCTGTGGAAGGATATGAAGATGAATCAGAACTATGCATATAGATTTATCTCTGTCTTTTAAATAATGTATCCAGAAATATTTATTTTATTAAATGTAGTTCTGAAAATGATACCTGTAATTATCAGATATTGTATCTTCAGAAAAGTTTTATGACATCTTTCCGATGGGACCATGTGCACTTACTCATGAAATTTTACAGTTGGTTCTATGGTTTCTCCTATTTCAAGAGATCTTTGGAATTAGTTCAAACATATCCATCTATTTATCTATGTAAACTTGCTATGCTTCTTGTCATTACAGGATTCTTTTTAAGAAGTAATACCATTTAAATAATAATGTAAAAATCTCACCAAAACCTTCAGAAATGAGGGTAATCTAATATGCAAATATGTACTTTATGTTTCTTAAATAAAATGGTAACATTACTTCAATGCTTTTTTGTTTGGGATTTATTTTATTTATGGGTAGATATGAAAAGTTCTTCAAAAATAAAAATGAAAAGGCATAAAGAAAAGGGACAAATAAAACGTGCAACTGATCTGAGATCATTTTCTTATAATGACTTCTTATGTCATCTACAATGAAAATGAAGCATCTTAATCATTGGTCTACTTTTCTAGTTTATTCTAGTGCTGTTACCACTTTTACCAAGAAAGAAATAAGTTCTCTTCACCTAGATTGTTGTTTTGTAGTTACCTGGGGGAGGAGTTACTGGATGATAAATACTAAATCGTCATACATGCAAACAGAATAATAATCTCATTCTTATCTATAAATAAGGATTGTGATTCCCATATTAATGTAAATTATTCTGGCAAGTTCTACATGACTTCACGAAGGGAAACAGTTCACTTCGATTAGTTAATGCTGTTCTCTGAAAATATCGGGGTTTTGATAAACACCCGTTATTGTCCTTCCATCTTTGTAACAATCATAGTTAAAGCAGAATATTTTATATGTTATCTTTCTTTTAGAAATGAATGCATTAAAGATATTAAATTTGCTTAATAAAGTAATACTATATTGGTGCTCTTATTTCTTTTTGAATAAGGAATTCTAGCCATCTATAATGCAATCACCCAAACATTTTGGTGTGTTTATATTTTCTAGGTAGGTCTGTGTGTGTGCGTGTGCGTGTGCGTGTGCGTGTGTGTGTGTGTGTGTGTGTGTGCGCGCGCGCGCACGCGCATGTGTAGATATGAGAGTTTAGTTTATAAATTAGGGTCAGGTGTTCTTTTATCTTTCTTTTTTGGTTATTTTTAGCCTTGCTCTTGTCTTTGTTTATAAAAAAATTTTCCTTCACCTGCCCTGTTCTTTTTTCTAACCAAAACCTGCATCTGCTTTAGAAAGTTTGCTTTTAATGAATAGATAATTTAGTTATATAGCAAGTTGGCTTCTCTCAAATATACTTTTTAATAGAATTAATTTTTTTGTGCCCTATTTTTTGCTCATATCTTCTGGTTCTTATATAAGGCAATTGCTTCACTACTATCCTAGGGCGATATTTTGACAATCCCATATGGTATGCTAATGTATGGTGCATATCAACAACATAGTATCTGATACAACCAAATAATACTGGTGCATAAAATTGTTTTAAAAAGTAAATTTTTGAATAAAAAAGTGCAAGGCACATTGGAGTCTTATGGTCATGTTAGGTTGGACAAATCACAATTAATTTTGGGTAAAAGTAAAGTTAATGGCGTATTCTTTTCCTTTCTACTCCACAGATGTCAGAAAATATAAAGTAAGTGTCTCAGAAAAAGGTACTTTATAAAACCCAGGCTATCATTATATTTTAAAATGATTAAAAATTATATTTTCAAAAATAGAGTAAATTTATAAATATGTATGTAAGTATATTCAAACTTCAAACATCTGTGGTCTATCTATATAATCAAGAAAAGCAATCAGGAAAATAAATAGTCCTAGAGATTCAAGCTAATTGATCTCAAATATGCTATACTTAACAATATGAAATGAAGTATAGGTCAAAATTCAAAAACCATGGGAGGCTTACATTTTGTCAGATTTCATGAATATTACAGAAAAATAATATTGAAAGAAATAAGAATTACTAATATCAAACAGAATTTACTTTTTGCATTTTAAAATTTTATACCATCCAGCTGTTAAAAAAACCAAACAAACTATGATTGCATTTTTATCTATATGGCAATAAAAGTAAAATATGATAATATAAAATTTATGTTTGAAAATTCTAATCAATTTTAGCAGCTTACTAAAAGAATTCAATTTCGAAAATAGAAAAAATCTCTATAGTGGCATTCGAAACTACTTCCATGACTGAGGGGGAAAAAGTAGCAAGTTAGCAGGCATTTACTACATAAAGTGATATATCAGTAGTTGTCGAATTTTAGGCATACTGAGAGTTGGCCAAAAATATATATATATTGTATTGGACATTTTTGTTAGTATCATTTCACACCATGTAGATGATAACCTTATCTGCTTATATACATGTGATGGTTTAGCCAAAAGCCACAGGTCCTAATTTATCTTTACAAAGTAGGGCTTATTTCTATTAATAACCAACAAGAGCAGGCAAACATAATTTTCTGATTGAGAACTATTCGCCTTTGGTTGGAGAAAGGTGAACATTTTCTAGTGGCCTCACTCTATCCTCTATGATCGGTTTGCTAACATTTCTCTCAGGGGTGCTTTAGTTGTGTCTGATAGAACCAGAAATACCAATCTTACTATGATTTATATTTATTTACCTAATAGACTCCTTTTCAAATGGGTTCTGTGATATAACTTCAGGATATACCAGACAATGAAATTATCATTAAGTCAATGACCCCATAACCAGATAATATGATCAATTAAGTGAATACTTAATGAGTTCCTGCAATAATCTATGTTATGTGTGTGTTTAGCACTGGGAATACATTAACAAAGATATCTTTCCGTGTGTGTGTGTGTGTATGTGTGTGTGTGTGCGTGTGTGTGTGTGTGTGCGTGTGTGTGTGTGTTCCCCCCACCCCTCCCACCCCCACCAAGACTGGGAAACACTGTTTCACCAGCTAGATCTGTCTTCCCATCCTAGTGATTAGTGATCTGGATGATATGGGTGGTGAGATCCCTCCTTCTCCTTTCTTCCAAGACTTAGAGTAGAAGCAGGCCTCAGGAAGAATCCCATCTTTTCTTTCTTGCTCTTCTGGGTCTTACATTCCAGTATAAGAAGAAATAGGCCAAAATAGAGACCATTTTACTTAAAAACTAAAACAAAGATAATCTATACCACCTCCTACCTATACATTATTTTATGCTTTCAATATTGGGGGATGGGGCTCCAAAGCAAGAAGTAGCTCTATTCCCATCATATCACTTCATCTTCAGGATCTAGAAACCAGAAGAAAAAAAGAATCTGACCATAAGGAAGAATATAGTTTTTACATTCTATATTTAGACTATTGTTTGTTATATAATTATGTTTCTTCCAGCAAACTTTGACCACTATTGTCAATTTCTTTAGTTTGCTCCTGGCTCATGTCAGGTCCCAGCAGAGCAGAGAAGAGAGAGGAAGGGGAAGAAGCAAGAAAAGCAGTGGCCAGTCAGCGGAACCTAGAGCCTCCCTCTGGCTAAAAGCTACTTCATGCTGACCATGGTGTGTATGGCATGCTCAGGAGGCAGCCTGAAAAACCAGGTAGTCAGTTTAAAAAAAGACTCCAGGAAAGTGATGAAGATAATTTCCTTCCTGTTGTATTCTAGACAGCAGATTATTTATGCTGTTGCTGGCACCAAAGGATAATTAGACTGTCTGAGTATTCTCGACAGAACAGAAACGATAATCGCGAACTGAGTTATACAACATTCTGAATGAAATGCAATAAGGCGTATGATAGGCCAAATCAACCCCAAAGTTAAGCTTAAGAAAAAGCCCTCTGCTCTCAGTTGTGTGTTTGCATGGTATAACCTTTTTTTCTATTCTGGAACAAGTCAAAGTGAAAGCACCTTTGATATTAGTAATCAGTTGCATCTCAGTGAGATTCATCACACAGACATTTTGTATTGAGTAACATGGTTTAAGTGTAGAGTAAAATAAATTATGCCGAAATATAGGTAGTTGGCTATGAATTCACAATGATCACTGTTTTAATTGATTTTGGTTGAACAAAGAAATAATTATATTGTTGAGATACTTTAAGTGTCAGATGAATACAGCTATGGATTAGCAGTTATTTAGATAAATAAATTAGGTTTTCCTGTTGCAATTGATCAGTTTTCTTCACTCTAAAACAAAAAAACAGCTAATATGGAAATTGATCATCAAGATATTTTTATTAATTTTTAGTAGCTGTGTATATTTTTGGTTATTAATTTAATTCAAATTCGGTTGTACCATTATAAAAAGGGTTTGTTGTGCTTATATGTGTTTGTGTGTTTGCAGAAACTATACTAAACCCTTATTAAAACTAGATCTTTATTTTACACATTGACAGTGTTCTGTGTGTCATAATCATGTCACCCCCAAAATTCTTAATAGTTATCTCAAGAAGCAAAATAACATAAAAATCTAAAACAAAGTGAAAAGCCATGTTTTGTGGGTATCAGCATCTAGTCATTTAAATTTATTTTCACCTCTAATGGTCACGCACTGACAGGATGCAGAAGGTGGTTTTGTGTAGCTGCTTTTGATACCAGATTATAAAACACCGAGGACTGTTAGGAGTCAAAGAAAGGAACAGTAAGGAGAGAAGAGTTGATTAGCCAATTTATTTTCCATATACATTTCACTCTCTATTCTTTGAGTAAGGTTTTGCTGAGAAGAATAAAATGACCTCACAGAAATTCATGAAAATTTTATTGAAGAGCAATTACCTGAGGTCTGTATAGGAAGGGTAGGTTTAGAAGCTCATAGTGACCAAATAAAGCTTTTTCATCATTCAGGCATGATGTAGCTTGATATTAGAAAGTGGTGGGATTTTTTTTTTAATATATAAAGTTAGAAGGATTTCAGAGACAGGAAGAGTAGAATCAGCAATAAACAACAAAGAAAATGGTATCTTCATGTATAAAACCCAGTTGCAGGCTTGAATGTTCAATGGGACAAAAGCACCTCAGATTCACCATGTCCCTCAATCATAGAGTGATAATTAGTAACTAGCTTTTGGGAAGTGATTACTTTTTAGTGTATACAGATGACGAATTATAATGTTGTACGCCTGAAACATATATTTAAAAACTCGCTTTATCCCTGTAATGAATATATCTCCCTTGAAAAAATTGCTTCCTGTCATAAATTACTTATCTCAATAAACTTAATCCACTATCTTCCCTATTGCTTAGCCCAGAAGTTTAGAGGCTATCCTCATCCCCATACTTCCCTTCACCCAATTTATCCAAGCAATCACCCAGTTTTAGAAAATAAAATACGTCCCTGAACCTTTAGACTCTGCCCACTTGCCTGTATCCCCACTACCTCTAAATAAAACCATGATCTCTCTTCTGGATTCCTGTAATAACTACCTAACTGATTTCCCATTCTCTGATCTTGTTTTTATTTCCTAAACCATTCTCCACACTATAGCCAGAGAGAAATTTTTGAAATGCAAATCTGATCCTGTCATTGACTTTCTTAAAACCCAATGCTTTTCTAATGAAGTTGGTGAAATTGCAAATTTGTACAGTCACTATGGAAAACAATTTGGAGTTTCCTCAAAAAATTAAAAATACAACTACCTTATGACCCAGCAATTCCACTTCTGGGTAATTATCTGAAGAAAACCAAACACTAATTTAAAACGAGACATGCACCCCTATATTCACTGCAACATTATTTACAATAGCCAAAGTATGGAAGCAACCTAAGTGCCTATCAACAGACATTGGGTAAAAAAGATGTAGCACATATATATGGTGGAATATTAGTCATAAAAAAGAATGAAGTCTTGCCATTTTCAAGAACACACATCGACCTAAATGGTATTATGCTAAGTGATTTAAGTCAGACAGAGAAAGACAGACATCATATGGTATCAATTACATGTGGAATCTAAAGAACAAAATAAATAAACAAAACAAAAACAGATTCAAAGGTACAGAGAGCAAACTGGTGATTGCCAGATAGGAAAGGGGTTGTGGGCTGAGTGAAAAAGGTGAAGGAATTAAGAAATCCAAATTGATAGTTACCAAATAGTTATGAGGAGGTGAAGTACAACATAGGGAATATAGTCAATAATATTGTAATAACCACATATAGTGAATACTAAACTAGTATAAACAGGAATATAAACAGGAAGATATATTTATAAATTACATAAATGTCTAACCACTATGCTGTATACCTGAAAATTAATATAAAATAATATCGAATATCAACTTTAATTAAAAAATAAAAATTAAAAAAATTAATGAATAAAAAATAAAGAGCTCATTGTTGGTTCAAACAGCAACAAAATCTTCAAGTTAGATCCTTCTTTGCATGGCCACACCTTCCTCCCTAGATTCATCTTTCAACACCCCTACACTCACACTGCATGACATCCACACCAAAGGCTCTAGGTCTTTGAATAAATATACTCTGAGACAATGGACAGGACTTATTCTGTATCTCTAATATTTTAATAGTTTGCCATTTAAAGTGTTCCTTTTTTTATATCCTACTGGAACCTGGTTGAGTTGAAAAACCTGATATAGGCATAGTAAGAAAACTTTTTTTTCTAAAATTGGCCACTTTGCTTAAATTTTACATGTAATTTATCTATAAGCCTCTAGCCAATTTAGACCAGCCTCACTGTGGATTTAATAAATTCAAAGAATCACAGGGTATAAATCAATAATAAAAGTAATTCCATTGTTGTTTTCTTCTCTGAGGACCCTTATAGGAGACTCAGTTAATAATTACTAATTCTACCCATTTTCTTCGTCCCATCACCAAAAACCTACAATCACAACATTTAATATTCCCTTGATTCCATAGCTCCACTCTCTTAAGCTCTGCACCATGTCAATAAACCTGGCCTCTCTGGGTTTCTTTTAGTTTCAGTTTCCTCACCCATTATCCTGATTCTCTAAAAATGCCTTTCCCCAGGACTTGATGAAGCAAGCACGCGGAGTGGAAGTAGGGAAACTGTGATGACCCGTACATTACAAACCTTTCTAGATTGAACATTTATAGTTTAGCCTCTATTACAATAAGCATCACAACATTTCAGTGGTGCAATCACAATGACTCCTATGAGGAATATATCAAGAAACAGTCTAAAATTTCAATGGAGTATAAGGGGAGCTGATTGAAACTTCACCTTGTTAAAAAAAAAAAAAATGTGAACCACAAAATGGAAGGAGTTGACAAATAGAAAACAGTGGCACCCAATTGAAAAGAGGTTATAAAGGCTATTCAGTCTCTAAATGAGTTGAGAGGCCTGCCTTAATGCTAAGGGGAATAGCAAGCATTTCTATTATAAAATATTTTTTTCCCCTTCCCTCGGCTTAAAAATATGCTTGCCTATTGCATTGCAGCAGATCTGATAGATAGACTAACTCAATATCCGTTCCATCTTTGTTCTCATGTGTATTCTTGTGCTGCAGAAGCTGGGAAACTAAATCCACATTTCCTAAATGCTGTTGCAGCTAAGTTCCAGGATGTGATTTAGGTTCTGCCAATCATACACTTTCATGTGACGCTTTAATGTGGAAGAGAGGACCAGTATACATATTATAGTATTATTCCTGAAAGCCTAATCTGGTTGCATTTTATGTACCCAGTCTCAGTTATACTTATTCATTTGCTTATTCTTATTTACACTATCTTTCATTTATGTATTTTTGTAAGCCATCATAAGAACTTTCTAGAACAACCAATATTAAGCCTACAGTTTGTAGAATTTTGAACATTTTTTTTGTTCAATTACATTAAACGGCTATCTGCTATAGGTTATAAAAATATTTTTAAATCTTGACTAGTCTGCTGCTGAACAAAAGATTTCTCATTTTAATTTGTATCTATCTACTTCTTAGAGATGTTAAATATTTTTATGCTTTTAAGTCATTAAAGATCTGCACTGGAAAATTATAAATCCATGTCATTTGCTCATTTATCTATTAAAACATTATGTTTATATTTTAATGCATATTGCCATTATTTGGAGAATATTATCTATTGCTTTATTTATTGCGTATGTCTCTCCAACTTATTCTTCAGTTTGTAATCATGTCTGGTTTTTAAACTAGTATTGAAAGGAGTTTGCAGCCAGGAAAATAGGGAAACGCATACTGTTAAGCACTACAATGAAAACTCGTAAAATAAAACTGTTCAACACTTAGTATGTTATTTAGAATAGTTCTTCACTGAAAGAATGAACACTGAAAAAAGTAAACTCGTCTAAGAAACTGAAGAAGAAAACTTGTAGCACATACAGTATTTTTAAATGAAAATAATTTAAATTTCCTAGCCCTTAAAAGTTTTAAATTAGATATTACCACATAACTGTTATTAGTATATGTTAAGGGCCATGAAGAAAGAAAAGATAAACAACAAAAGACTGAAAATGAGGAAATACTACTCCCAGTCCAGAAAAGAAGAAAAAGTTTATGTGAAAACTATAAGTGAGGTTGATATTATGTCCTAGGAAATTCCAAACCTTGATAACTAAATGATTTGTGAATATTTAAGAAGAATGATGTATTAGAACCATGATAGTTCTAAGTTAACATATTTTCTTTTCCACTCAGATAACAAACTAACAAATCGGGAAATTTTACCTCCTTGGGTTTCGGCTGAATATTTGGCAAATCTCTCATACATCATTGTTATCAGAAAAAATAAGTACAGACTGCTGGGGAAATTCATATCTGCCTGAATAATACTTCTCATAGAAATTTGATCTTTTAGTTGAAAGAAATCTCTTAAAGTGGTGATCATCAAATTTTTTGGATCAGAATAAGAAATTAATATATAAAGCAATTTTGAGTATTCACTCTATATTTATTCACATATAAATTATTTATATATCTCTGTGCTAAAGTTTTGTCTGCTGTACAACCCACACAAAAGGTGAAATTCACAAGGATAAGATAAAAATTGAGTAAATAACATTTGAATCATAAATATATAAAAATTGCTCTAAAATATAGAGCTTTTGAATGCTTTCTGAAATGTTTTGCTATTTATGATACTTTTAGTTAATTATTCAATAATATTCTAAGGCAAAAAAAAATACATTTATTGCTGTGTTTAGCTTCAACAATGGAGGAGATAAAACTGTATTTGAAATATCTCAAAAATTAAAATTTGAGGGCTGACTTATTGCCAAATCTGCTTAGATTCTCATGGTGTGTGTCATATGCCAGATTATGAGGTTACACTAGAAGATGAATAGCAGCTCTGCCATTTTATTCTCCTTTGCTTACATTTGCAAAATAATATTATTTTCATTTTCAGTTTCTTTAAAGCTGACATCTTTAAGCTACTTGTACAGTTGAATAACCAGGAAATTCACTTATAACACACTAATTGCAACATATAGCAATGTGCAAAGTATGACCAAACTTTTTAGATTGTCATTGTCAACCCCTCTGAGTTAAACTATTCTCATCCTTTCTGGCATCAAGACTTAGTTGGTTTATGAGTAAATTAATATTAGAAATATCAGTAAAAATTAATGTAGTCTAACTGTATAGATAAAAATACATAAATAAAAATCATCTAATATTATCTTCTCTATCTCAGTGGCTCAAATCATCTTGCGAAATCACAAGGATGAGAACACTTCACTTTATAGACCATCATCTTTGATACTAATGACTTAGCTGAAGACATATGAAGCATGATTATTGCTTGCAGATGACACAAATAGGAGGAACAATTAACGTGTTGGATGAGGTCTTAATTAAATCTAAGCACAACTCTCTCAAGAATGGGAATGAAAATGAGCATGGGAGGGTATAGGTAGAATCTGCCAGGGATTGGTAGTTCAGTCTTCAGGATGTTGAATATGAGTGAGGGGAGATAAATCTCAGAAAGGAATTCATCTAGGATGTTGGATGACAGGTCAAATAGGTAAATACTTATAATGATGGACATTTTTATTGATATTGTGATACTGAGGAAGTGGATATTATGGTAATGTGTATTTGTTTCATTGTGAATAGAATCCATTCACATTGACTTTTTACACCTAAGTATATTTACTAAATGATTATGTTGAGTCTTATGAAGCAATTAAATTCCCTTGAGATATATGAAGTTTTATCCATGTACGTGAGCCTCCTTTCTCTAGATACAACTTTTCTTGATCCATATTCTAAAGATTTATATTAAAATCAAAAGAGCTGAAGTTATTTTTGCTTAAAAAAAGTGAGAAAAAACAAAATAGTCTTAAAATATATGAGAGACTGTAGAGCAGAAAAGCAATTATGCATAATTTAGAAATTTCCAGAGCATAGAACAGAAATCAATGAGTGGACATTATTCTTTCAGCAAATAAGAAAAAAGTTTTTCTAACATTTATCAAGCTACCCATAAAAGCAGTGCTCTGTCCTGTGAGGTAGAGATAAGTGTTTAAGGAGAAAAAAATGGTCACTTGATCAAAGAATTTATGTAACAATTTACTCCATAATGTGTAGAATGAATATACCCGTCTTTAAAAGATTTTCCTGTTATAGGATTCTGTGGTTCTAAAAACCAATTTAAACTATAGAACAACTTTGCTTAGTCTCTGTTTCATCTTCTAGATGTCCTCATTAACTTATATGTTTGAAAGATACACATGAAATCTTTGTCAAGTTGTATTAACATACACATTAATTAAATATTTTATTTAATACAATGCAAATGATTCAAAATTTTTCTTTTGCAGGTTCAAATACTACATTTTCTCTGCCACCTGAATAAACCCACCTGAATTTATTTCATCTTTTTTGGGGGGTAGGACAGGTTATGTTCCAGTGATACAAACAAGTGAAATAAATAATGCAAAAAATATATATATTTGTAGAGTTAGTTGTTTCATATTAAATAAATTTTAGGAACAAGAGTCAGAAATATTTTTTCTAATCGCACAACTAGCAGCAAAAAAAGTTTTTTAGACTTAATGATTGTGTCTATCTCACTACGTATCTCTATATAACATGGAAATGAAATTCAATAAATTTCACACAAAACATTCTTACTATAGGTAATTTATTAAAGTATCATTGTAAAGTATTTGTTCTAAAGTTATATTATTATACTCCGAATAAATAAAATCAGAAATTCATAAAGAATTTTGAAAGAAAAAGTATGTTTTCTTTGACTAAATACTTTAGATAGATTGTTTTATCTCCTGTATCTAATTTTTTAATAATACGTTTTAGGTCTTAATAAGGCAGAATTCTGATTATTAATAAGTTCCACACATGGGTTAAAATACAGTATTAATAAATATTTACTGATTGCAAGGAACATAGCAGATATTTCTTAAAATAGATTCGCTTATGGTTCTATTCACATGTTGAATCAAACTACATTATCAGTACAAGCAAGATTTTTAAAAACCAAATAGGAATTAAATTATGATATATAAAAGTTAAGGGACACTAATGAATAGAATTAAATTATGGTATATAAAACTTAAGGGACACTAATGAATAGAATTCTCCTTAGTATTCAGAAAACAACCTTCATTAAAAAAAAAAAAATGAAACAGCATCTTTTAAAAATATAACCTGAGCAATAAAAGACCATATTACTAAGTATAAAGTTTCTATTTCAATAAAAGTCCACAAAGTATACATTAAATTTATAATTGTTGGAGAAGAGGGTTAACATTTTTTTTTTTTATAAACTTTTTTCTTCTAAGAATTAATCACTAGATAATCTAAAGAAGATTTTACCTTGGCCAAATTCTTCGGTCTGCTTTCCTCAATGTACAAAATGAAATTTAAAAGTAATATACTAATACATTGCCCTCCAGTAAATAGTTATCTGCTACATATAGAAATGTAGCCTGACCCCTCAAGATACTATCACTAGAATCAATGAAATTATTAATGATATCATTGAAAAATTAAAGCTTTTTGTATGTTCCCTTCTATTCCTTCTGTAAATAAGGAACACGTTTTTCAGTAGCAGAGCATTGTATTTGTTTTAAGGTGTTTCTCTAGGTGTTGTTTGTTTGGTTACTCTCAGGTTTCTTTCTTCTAGTGGAATAACAATATTGAATGTTTGACTCTAAAGCTTTCTTGTTTTGTCAATTTTTTTTTAATTGGAAAAAATTTAAACTCAATAATTAAATTTGACAGATCCACATTGGCAATCTTCTATTTAATCATGGTGACATCTTTTGTCTTCACTTTTAATTTTTCATGTCATGAAAAATAAAATTTAATAATAAAATTCATTAATATACCATGACAGTCATTAATTTGCCAGTCCATAGTACTTTGCTAAATAACTTACTATATTATTGGTAAGTTTCATCTTACATAAAAAAGTCTATTTAACTCTAATTATAGTAAGTTGTCCACTCTTCAGAAAATGAAGTAGAGCTTCGAAATAAGTTAGATCTAGGAAAGCTAACCAAACCAAAACCAAAACCACAAACCTCCACATCCTGAAAAAAAACAAATTGATATCAGATTAAAATTTTAAAAAACTTGAACCTAATTTCAGAGTGATACTTTAAATATCAATCATTTTTTGGAAACTTTTTTTTTAATGAAAAAGATAAAATGAAGTTATGTTTTGTGTCTATGGAAAAATATGAATAAATTTAACATTAAAATTATAGTCAGTTCACGCAATGCTTTTGCCACAGTAAGAGAGATCTCTTTTCTCAAGGTGAGATAAAAGAATGTCAGGATCTGAAGGGCTAGGCTATCACAAATACAGGGAGATTGTTGCCTTTAAGACTGCAACTGATACTGGAATTTTTAGTAAATCCTAATTGATCATAACTCTTGAAAGCATCTATTATGTAATATGATACAAAAGTCATACTGTGTGGCATAAACTTTCCAAAAACCAATACCGACAGCAGCTTCCTCCATGGGCACTCATTTTCTTACCCTTTGCTTGAAAAAGAAGAGGAAGAATGTGAATCATTCCACATTCCAAAAATGATTATTAAATAATTTAAATGTGTAATGTCAGTATTTTATAAATAAGAACATTTGCAAAGTGATTTAATGCACTTAAAACAGACAGGAGATAAAGGCAAATTTACACATCAATAATTATTAACATGACCCTTTCTTTTAAAGAAATCTGCCTAGACTACTTTTAGCTTTAAAGATATGTCAATAAATGAAGTTTTTTTACAGAATCAGGTATAATAGAGTTCACTGATACAGGATAAATTTTAAAATGATTTGTATTAGGATGGGTATACAGTATATTTATACACTTTTTATTTCTCATCATTAATGAAGGAAGATAATCATACTATCTACAAAAAATATGAAGAATAGAGATGTTTGGAGCTATTTATATGTGACAATAAGAGCTATTTATATGTGACAATAAGTAATCAGATGGAATGGAAGGAAAGCAAAATTCTAGCAGGCTATCTTTATAAATGAGCCAATTACTTAGTAAAATTGCCCATAAATAGTAAATCTCAAAAACTGGAGACACTTTTTCTTTTGATAATTATACTTAGGGAATTAATGGTTGGTTTCCTGAATTCCATTCTTTTTAACTTCCATTTCCTTTTATTCTACCTGTTCATATACATGACTGCGTAGGAGGCAGATGAAATAGATTACTGTTAAAGGGGTCAGAATATGCCATCCCTAAATATGCCACTTTGGCATATTTTGAACTGAAGACAATTGGAAAACAGCAGACACAGAAGGAGCTCTCTTTTTTTTTTTTTTTTTTCTTTTCCTGACTAAATACCTACATACTGCAAGCAGGGCATACATTTTCCTTTGTAAAGGTAAACTAAATCTCCATTTGTGAAGGTGTCCACTTCTCCTGTACCTGGAAGGGGAAAATGACTCTGAGAAGACTCATTACTAGAAATGACTTGAGTCTGCATGATAAACCTTACTAAGCAACCGTCATCTACTATACATTTGCTATTAAACTTCCCGCAGTTTATTGACTCTGTAGGAGCCCAAATTCCCCCTTCCTTTATCTAGTCACAATTTATTGCTCTTTAATAAAATGATGTATAATCCCTCTAATATAATTGCTTCTTTGAGTTTTCATTTCTTTTCCATTGAAGTTCCCATGCATGTAAAAATGTTAATAAAATCTGTATACTATTTCTTCTGTTAATCTGTCTTTTGTCAGTATAGTTCACAGCTTCAGGTATAAACCTAAGAGGGTATAGGAACACTTCTTTTCCTCCTCTACGCTGTCAATGTTTATCTAAGGGAGACATGATACCAATGTCATGAGTAGATGAGAACACGTTCAGGTTTTTAAATTTAAAAAACTTTACCTAGTATGCTTTAGGTTAAATATGAAAACTCTTTTTTTTCCTGTTTAGATTTAGAAATTTTAATGTAAATGATATTTTGACTCATGGAATCATCAAATTATTTCCTTTATTGTTCACAAAAGAACAAAAATAATTCTTAATTAACATCGAGGATACAATTAATATGAATAAAAAACCACAGACTAAATTTGGTTGCCATAGTTCCAAATTTCTACCTTTTTGTTGAATCTGTTAAACTCCTTTACATAAAATGCAACAAGGGTCCAACAGTTGTTTCTTCTCTGAAGTAATTAATTATAAAATTTAAACTAGACATTTTTTTTTCCATACAGGCACCTATTTTATATAACTATATTTTTTCCAACAACACAATATGTTTACACAGATGTCTTCAACTCTAGCAATAATAGTAGTAGAGCTTAGTTCTTTTTTTCTTTTACTAGTAAAACTTACACAATTACATAGATATGGTTTTCCCTGGATATACTAAAATTTGACAAATGGAATTTAAATGTTTTTTTTTCTATTTGAATAGAGAAATCCTTACAGTCAAAGGAAAAAAAAAAAAAAAACATGATAGGCCTTCTTCAGCAAAGATCAACTCAGTTCAAGATAATGGTACCAAGATGTTCCAAATTGAATACTCTTCCTGCTCCAAGGAAACAAACCACAAAATATACAAAGGCCTCAGTGCTGATGACATTTTGGTTTAAATTATTTTCTTTTGTAGACCATGTGTGTTCCTTCTCTTGACAGACTACAGATCCCATGAAGGCAATTATGTTTTCAGATTTTTCTTCTTTGGGGTCAGTGGTATAATTATAAGAGTTTGCACAGCTAAGTTGGTAAGTGGTATATTTATTTAATTGTTTACCACTTGAATTTGAGCCAGCTTTAGTGGAACAAAAGCCTAAGATGAATGTTCAATCAGATCCATTATAATTTATAGTTGGCTGGATATGCTGCAGCTAAATCATCTGGCAGAACCATGCCACATTGACCCAGGAATGCCCAGCTCTTGGCATAGGCCTCGGTCATATTACTCAATCCTAACAAATGAAGCTTATTATTTCATGGACCTCTCAGTGTTTGTTTCCCACATGTGCAATTGAATTATTCTAATTCTCATATTGTGTATAAACCTCAGGAACATTATTTAATTATGCAAAATCAAATATCAAGTATATGTAATGTTATTTCTGAGTTAAATAATACCTACAGTATGTATGTGAATAAGGACTTCCTTTTCAAACAGCGTTTGAAACTATAGCAAACATCGTATAATTTTTTTTTTTTTCCTTTTCTTTTTCCTTGTGTTTTTTTTTTTTCTTCTTTGGCTGATTTATTCATAAAACTTTTTCATTTCTCTTTTCTTCCTCAAATTCTTCAAATATATAAACATTTACTGAGCTTCTGTTTCAGGCCTTGATCCATGCTGGGTGTTACAGGTGCTATAATAATAAACCAACAGATGATTATGCTGTCATTGTGCCAAGGACTGTGTCATAACCTCAGTCCCTAGCCCATAGTAGGTGATCAATAAATATTTTTATATATTTATAGAATATAATAAATTATTACTGAATGAATAAATTCCCTCAGTACACATTGCCAGTTTTGAATGGTCATGAAACAAATAATCTGGGATGTAAGCTCAAGTTTAAGGATAAATTAAGCACCATAAGCAGCTACAATGACAGTTAACTACAAGAGTACTTAAATTAGATTATTTTGATTGCTTAATAAAATCCAGTACTTTAAAATAAGCAAAAGGGGTTCACAAAAAGAGGCAGGTGGAATCTTGAGGTTAATGTAATATATCATTGAACTTGAAGAAGCATTGTTTTTTAAATCTGATTAGATTGAAAACAGGAGGTTTGGGGGATGATTTTACAAATGCATGCAAATTTCAAGCCTGTGATGGATTTTATATTATTAATGGAGGATTTAAATTATTGCCTTGTGGTCTGTAGAAATCATCTTATTAATGAACAATAGTAATGACTGGTGTCCATTAGAATGTTTTTTCTTTTTTTAACTGTTAATACTTTAGAAGAAAAAAGAGCCTTGGTCATTTGGTTTGCTCATTTGTATACATGGTTTATACAGAAACATGCAAGCATATCTTCAGAGCTAATGAAGAGAAACATGTGCCAGAGAAAACTAGATCCGTAGTAGAAGCCTACATCATTTCAGGGAAAGAAAATTGAACAAACATAGTCAAATATCATTCCTTTCTAACCATTGCCTGAGTCATTTTTGAACCTCATCTCCAAGGCATGTGAAAAGCCTAAGCACCTGGCACTAACCTTCTGGAAATAAGAATCTATTGGAAATTGCAACCTAAACAAGAAGTGGAAATGCTCATCATTCCTCCACTAAATTGTCTTTTTCTTTTTTTCTGTACAAAATTTTTGGCCTTGAAATAAATGTGTTATGCCACAGATCATCCACATCCTCAGCAAGCAGTCCTGAGTTTCTGCATTCCTTATATGTACTATGTGGATATTTCTGGTTGTTATTTCCTACAGGGCACTCCCACTTCTGTCTTTGTCTTACCATCTGTAATCTAGGCCCAGATCCTTTTTCAGCAGAATGACTGGAATTTCACGAGTCTTCATTCCTATCAACATGAATTTTCTATGATCAATTTAAAATCTCAGCAAAAGCCACGATCTCAACTTCTCAAATGTAATTTTTCCCTAAAATGTTTACCGATGTATAACAAATACATAAAAATGCACACAAAGAATGGCTATGCCGCTTTATATATTTTCATAAAGTGGACACACTTTAGTACACACACTATATCGAGAAATAGAACATTAGTAGCTATTTTATTATATTCTCTTGCCACACCTGCACCTTTAGCCATTCAGATGGGTGTACTGGTATCTATCCTGGTTTTAATTTACATTCTCCTGATGACTAATGAGATGATTATGTTTAGGGCCCTCTTCCTCTAAGTATATCTAATTCTTTACCTATTTCTTCTTAAGTGGTCTGACTTCAACTAACTATAAAAGTTTTAGAGTTCTTTTACATATCCTGGATAAGAGGGTTTTATTATTTATACGTTGCAAATACCTCCTCTTACTCTATTGTTTGCTTTTTTGTTAACTTAATAATTTTTTTGGATGAACATAAGTTCTTAATTTAGTCATCTTTTTGTTGTTCCTTTCTGATTCATGCTTTTTTGTGCTTTGTTTAGGAAAATTTTACCTATGCAAAAAATTTAAAGATAAACAGTATGTTCTTTTTTATTCTCTACATTACCAATACTGTGATCTGACTATAATGACTGTTTTATTCTTCCTTTCAAATTCTTTTGAATTCTTTATACTCCAGTATGTTAAATAGAAATAATAATAGTGGATATGCTTACCTCATTGTTTAGCTCAAAGTAAAAATTTTCAGTATTTTACCATTTAGTGTGAAGTTTGCTGAATCTTTGTTAAAACTCTATCATGTAAAAGATATTGTCTTTTGTTACTTGTTTACTAAGAGTTTTGATTATAAATGGTTATTAAATTACAGCAAATGATATTTATGCATATTTTGAAATAAATGTGATTTTTTTCCCTTTCAGTTACATTGATTGATTTATAAATCTTTTTCCAATCTTGCATTCCTGATTTAAAGCCCACTGATTTTTTTTCCTTATTTTATTTTAAAAAAAATATTGCTTTATGAGAATTGTGGAGCCTCTTGGTGTTCATCTTCTATCAGAAAAGGTTTTCCTTATTCACTAGTAGGCAGCTAGAGTGGAAACACATCTCTTTAATCCATTTTAGAAAAGAGCAAAGTCAAGCTTGAATTTGAGTTTTTGTACGACTTGGTGTATTTCAGAATGTCTTGTCTCTGAAGCTTTGTGGCTCCTCAGAGCAGAGTGAATCTCTCCAACAGCTCTAGGAAAGTGACAAGATCTCAGAGGAAAAAAAAATAGATACATTCAGACAGCTTCTCAAAAAATTCATATGTGCAAAATGTAACATAAAAATAGTTGAGAATTAAGAGTTCTAAGGATTTTTTTCTCATTAATAATTGTTTTTAAGAAAATGTGTATTCTTAGGAAACATTGTAATCCCTCCAGATTCACAATTATTATGGAAACCCTTATGTTTTTCTGTAGTAAATATTAGTAGGAAAACCTTAAAAAATTGAGGGTTGGAGGTAGCTTCAAATGCAGGTAGTTTGGGGAAACAAGAATGGGGAAGTTGGGAAGGAAGGATTCCCTTCCTATGACCAGTCAGTATCCAGAATGGACATATTCATAAGGGCCTAGAGTTTCTGTCCAGGAAGAGGAAGAGGTCTGACCTGGACTTGGAAGGGAACTGGGATTCAACAATCCTCCAAATTTGAGACTTGTTCTCATGATGCAATCCTTATCAAGGAGGCTACACTTTCAAAATGTAGGCTTTACATAAATATCCCCTAAGAGATTTGTAATAAATGACTTTCTTCTATCAACCTTGGTATAATCAAATTAAATCTGAATGCAATATATTTTGTTAATTTAAATTGTACAGGAAAGCAAGTTCACATGGGTATTATTTTATATATAATATAAATTTATTTTTATTTGTTAGAATTAGTCCAGCATAATGTATATGTAGGTGTCTAATAAATTGTTTGGCATATTTTGTGGACTTTTCCTTGTCATACTATCTCCTGATTTTATAGTCAACCTCTACATTTTGAACTAATTTGTCAGGTTATGAAATTCTCAAACCTAATTTTCTCTTATTTTTTTTAATACTTACTACTTTAGAACTCTTGCTAGTGGGATAATCAGTACAAAAAGTAAAACTTTGGCCTAAGTGTCTTGGGAAAGAAGTAGAGAATTGCCTCATTGAGGTTTTATAATCACTGTGAGAAATTCTGTTAGATGGCTGCTGTGACTTTACTGTCTGTTTGACTACTTCTCAGTGGTCTTCTGCAAGGAGATATCAGACACCTATTAAATGTATCTGCTCCTCCAGGAATCTATCATCTTCCCTGACTGATGCTTTCAAAATCTGCATACCTTTGCTGAGGGCAACCTCATATAACTAAATGACAACCAGATACCCTTTTAAAAAATTATGCAAATCTCAAATTCAAATTTCTGAATCAAAATTTGTCTGTGCCATAGGTTTATATACCTACTGTCATCTATAGCTATATCTATATTTATATCTATCTTCTGTCTCTGTATCCATCTATTGATCTACGATCTGTTATCGCTTATTTCTCCTCCCTAATTGTTAATACCTAATTTTAAAACTCATTATCTGTCAAGTGGGTTATTCTTGTAGTTTTCCCAACTGCTTTTTTTTTCTACTTTCAGCCTAGATTCAGATACAATTCATCCTCCAAGCTGCTCCTAGAGTGACCTTTTTAAACATTCAAATCCTATCATATTAGTAGATATTTTAAAACCCTGCAGTGACTCCCTGCAGCTTTCAGGACAATATTAAAATGCCATTGCTTAACATAAAATATCATTTATTATTTGGCAATTCTCTATTTTATGCTACTTATGTTTTTTTGAAAGTTCATAAAAGTCCCCTCTCTTCCACCCTACTTCATTAAATAATACCTACTCAATTTCCCAAAACTCAGTACAAGCTTTTCATGGTCACCTATCTGGATTTAGAAACCTTTCCTCAGTGCATTTATAGAAAACTATTAGAACAATTAGCGTGCTTTATTAAACAGGTATTTTTCTTACTCTCAAATTAAGCCTTAATGATTTTGACATTGTAGGCCAGGGAAATCCCTTAATATCTAGCATATAGTTGATGTCCAATAAACTTCTGCTGTAATCATTGATGAACATATTTTTAAATGCAAAAATAATCAACTTATAATTCAAAAACATAAATACAGATAAGAGAAAATGTTTCCAATCCATAAAATACTTACTTCAGTCCTTTTTCCATGTCTGTCAGGAACTGGTTTCAGCTCACACCCCCCAAACCAATATCTGCAAATGCCCAAGTCCTTTATATAAAATGGCGTAATATTTGCATATAAACTGTGCACTTTCTCCTGTATACTTTAAATCATCCCTAGATTACTTATCATACTCAATATAATGTAAATGCTATATAAATAGTTATTGTACTGAATTGTTTAGGGAATAATAACAAGAAATAAAGTCTGTACATGTTTAGTACAGATACAACCACATAACTTAACTACATAGTACATGTTAGCAACAACCTAATTTTTTTGGAATATTTTCAATCAGCAGTTGGTCAAATTCATGGATGCAGAACCCACGGATATGGAGGGCTGACTGCATAAACCATAAAGAGTTGACAAATCAAAAGAAACTGTTTATCTAATGTGACCACAATGTGATGAATGATGAAGATTATTTCCTTTGAAATGCTATATTTAATTGTACAATAAAAATGCACAGGGTTATAAAATTTAATATACACTTTCTTATTTTAATAATAAATGTGAACTATTTAAACAGGGATTTGTTAGAGTTGCTTTTATATGGTTCTTTTAAATTTGCCTCTTATGTTAGGTCTGATAATTGATTCAATAAGTTCCGCAAATCAAAAAATGGCCAATGAGAAGCTGAGTCGTCAATTGCCTCTTAATTATAGTGATTTGGAGAAGTCTGGAAGATGACCCTGAGGGCACTTGGAAACACAGACTTTTTTAGTGCATTGCTGTGGTTTTGTTAATGTGGCCTGTGGTTATTTAATTAATTAAGAAGAATAGTTTACATAAACAACAGACCTTCTAAATAAAATATTTCCCATAATTCTAAAGGCAAGGATTTATTGCCTTTGTTTTTAAAGTCAGAACAGAACGAAATAAAGTTCTTGTTAATAGTGTCCTAAAATTTCAGTACTAGGGATGAAAGAATCTTATCTTTAGTCAAGCCCAGACATAAAATAGAAAACTCTTGTTTTCCAATGATTTTCAGAGGATATACTTGTACATGTATGTATGTGTGTCTGATAAAGCATCAGAAATATATATTTAGTGACAATGTATTCAATTGTCTTGCCTTTGTTTTGTTATACCCTGCCTCTATAAGAGTATTCAAAATAAGATTTGTTCTCCTGTTCTACACTTGAGTTTATTTAATATGTATGGTAAATGTATCTGCACATAAATGCTATAGTTTACTATATATAATTTTCATTTTTCCCATGTGGTCTGCTTTAAAATATTAGAACTTAAGTATATTCATTTAAAAAAGTCTCCCCCAATAGGACATATTAAAATGTATATGCACATTTCTCATGGTGATACTTGTGCAAGTACTTTCAAATTTAAATATGTCAAAGTAATAATTATAGTAAAATGAAAGTAAATTCAAGAATGGCTTGAGAGTTTTATCCTTTTAAACTGCAAATTTCACTCTTTTACGTAGGCAGGTTTCATTAGGAAGATTTTCACAGTGTAGGAATTAATTAATTAGTTAGTAATGTATGAAGCCAGTAGAGCATTATCAGGGTTACATCCCAGATGGAAATCTAGAACAAATGAGGAATTTTACATTTAACTTGACCCTTTTAAACTTGAAAACTTTAGGCTTTTCTTGTTGTCTTGTTACATTTTCATTATTTTATCCTCTGTCTTTGTCTGTCTCCTGCTCCACCCCCACAAAACTACAGAATTTTTAGACTCTTGGGGGTAAAAAAGGAAGGTGAAAACAATATGACAATGACAAATAATTTAATGGCCTTGATAAAACTTATTTTAAAAACTAAAGTCATTCTTCACCGTGATAGCACATCATCTTGAATGGGCTGATAGTGTCCATTTGCTCAATTGCCTCCTTTATTAAAACAAATGGAAAGCTAGTGGTGTGGGAGAGTTAACGGCCCCAACCCCACATCCCCTCCTCCCCCTATACACACATACTACAGAAATCAAACAGTCTAAGCTCTTTGTCCTTCCAGGTTACACTTATTATTACCAAAGTGTTATATAAAAACTAAATAACAATGTGAGTTTAACCATCACATACGTTCCTCTCTTTCACATCTATTCTTATCAAGCCATGATGCTAATTTGACAGGTGAAATCTACTTAATGCTATGAAGTATCATCATTGTTCTACCTCTTGTGTTTTTATGGTCATTATAGACAGTGAGCCAAAACAAATAACAACAAAGACAACAAAAAACAACAAATAAAAATCTGTGTTAATTAAGTTTTTCTTTAATTTTAGGGCAAAATTTCAGCCTCTTCCATTCTGTGTCTCATTTACCAGTAGCAAATAAGGCAATGTGTTACAATGGAAGTGTCACCGCTGTGGTGATGTGAAATACGGCATTGCCCCAACAGCGTAGGGGAAGAGGAGGTGGATCGTGGATGGTGGTGTTGCGTGTTGTTGTTCCTCGGTTCTTTCCCGCCGATGCAGCAAAGAGTTACAGGTCTGCGAGACTGAAAAAAAAAAAAACCCTAAGATTTATTGAAAGTACATTTTAAAAGGAGATGGGCAGTTCTAAGAAAGGCTGCGAAGCTGTGGAATCTAGGCAATAAAGAGATAAGATAGTAAGCTGCAAAGAAAGGGGCAGGTTTCCATCCGGGAATGCTGTAACAATGCAGAAATGGAAAGGTCTGTTTATTTTGGGCCATGATGGGAGGTCTGAGATGATCCCTCTGTGAGGTCACCTTGACTGACAGTTGGCTGCTATAAAACACTTTGACTAGTGCACATGTGCTCACCCAGAAGTCAGTCTGTTATAATTAGATTCATGAACTTTTAGGCATAGTCATGATATTATAATGATGGTATAATGAGGCTAAAGTTATAGGCACTATTTTCTGTGCATGCATTTGTAGCTGATTTAGCCACCAGTTTTTATGGTCTTTGTGCTCTTGGATTTGGGGTAATTTATAACCCTAAAAGGGAGATATTTCTGGAGGGTATTAAGGAAGGTCTTCAAGGGAAGTTTCTGTGGTTACAGAGCTGGGCCTTGGCTCCTGTCACTCATGCCTGACTAACTACCTAACATAAGGATCATCAACCTTGTCTGTATTTAAGGAGTATTTTTTTCTCTGAAAGATCTAAAATGGAGATATGACAAACTTCCATTCTTAGGAATAGAAGATGAAATAGTTAATTCTTAAGAGTCTTACTTAAAATAATAGAAATAGAAGCATAATCAGAGGTGCACATGTCTTGTCCTATCAGATGAGTGCAGAGAATTATAAAGGAATCCTTAATAATAACCTAATTAAAATACCTACCTATTGCAATGAGAAAAGTAGCTAAACTCCATCCTCAAATGAAGAAGACTGGTTCAGAGGAGGTATCAGCCCACTGGTCCTATCACACCCACGCTTGGCTAGGGAGTAAAACAGATTATGACTGCTGTCAGGATAGCCTTTATCAGAGAGTATGAGTTCCAAATATAGAGCCAAGAGAAGAGGATACTGAAGGTATAATATCTTTAAATAATCATAAATATAAAGTGGAGCATTTCCTTATTAAGGAATCAAGAAAGCAAAAGGAGAGGAATAGAAGAGCATGCTAACAAAAAAGTATCCTGAAAAATTCTAGAGTACTTATATTTCCCTTTTCAAAAAAAATAGGATTGGTGGGAAGGTCACGATGTACAGATCTGTAGTTATTTTCTAATAATAGTTTAGAAAAGTCTTAGTTTTACCTATAGTTTAATGGAATCAGTGAATAATTCTGCATTTGGAAATTTCCTTTTACTGCATTTACTATGTCATTTAATAATTATTCACTATAGTTGCCACATTAGCTGCTGTAATACAAGTTTGAATATGATGAGCAAGGTTTTTACTTTCATGAAGCTTCCAATTTAGTGTGGGAATGAGATAACTAGAGAAGCAATTACAGTACAGTGCAACAAGTACAATTAAGTACAATTCATTGTGACAGAAGAACAGCAGCAGAAATCAGAGATCCTAAACCAGGTTGTGGGAGGCATTGGTAGTGAGGACTTTTCTTCTTCAATAATATGACATCTAAACTATAATCTGAGGAATGAGTAAAGTGTTAACTAGGTGGAAAGAAGAAAAGGGTTGTGTCAAAAAGAGTTTTGAATGGGTTGTTGATGATCAAAGAGGAAGCAAGTTATATTCAGTGAAGAAAGTCATGGTGAATATGATTGAGACATGGAATTACAGAATGAAGGGTGAGAAATGGAACAGGTATGATAGGTATATTTAAATGTAAATTGTTATTTTGTGGTAGTGGCAGAATTGTGTGTGTGTGTTGATTATAACTCAGTCTGAGCACAATCTACTCTAGGATTTCAACAAGATCCTAAGCCAGCAAGACAGAGAATTAGATGTTGAAATAAGGGAAAAATGATGAAATAATCTCAGCCAGACCTTGAAGAGATCCTTTTATTTGCAATGTAAAGAATTTCACCGGAAGCCTTCCCTCTACTTCTCTCTTCTCTTTGTCCTTCTGTCTCTCTGTTCATTTAATACTTCTTAATTTGGTGGAATTTTCAAAATAAAATCAGCTGCAAAGACAGATTGATTGATTTTTCCCCAACCACCTACTTTACTATAATTCTTGATTTCCTCTGCAAATTTTAACTTATTCTATGTAAATGTTTCAGTTTGAAGGTGAAAATTTTGTTTTCAGTTGCCTTTCCCACATCTAAGTTTAAGCATTTGATTTCTAATGTTACTGCCCAGTACTTCACTGATAGTCGGCTCCTCCCACAAGCTACAAAATCACAACCCTTTGGGATATAAATTGTAAAACTAATACAGTGAAAGCAACACCAGAATTATTTTCCGTACATTCAGCACTTGGCATTTGTAGCATTTTCAAGCAAAGTTTATGAAAGAAATGAGACGCCACTTGGCAGTAGTTCTTGAAAGAAGACTTGTGTTTAACTATTGTGCGCTATTGTTTTGTTTTCCTTCAGAAATTGGCAAATAATTATTTAGCAAAGGCAGCAGTTTATATTCACAAAATTAATCAAAGCTAGGCTTTTCTCTTCACCCAACTGTCCAACCAAATTTTACTAAGTGAATCTGGTCTTCCCATAGATGTGTATGGTGGCTAAATCTTATAGGAACATAGCCTTGAGTCTACTTTAATCACTTTGTGATATTAAAAAAAACAACAACACTAGAATCTATCAAGCTGTTTGACTCACCACATGAACAACTAAATAGTTGTTAGAATCCAATGAAACAAAGGATAGAGAATAAATGTATTTTATTTTTTAGTTCAGGGCCTAGTCATCCATATGTGCGTGCTACTCAAGTAGAAATGTATATTTGAACAACACCACTTCATTTTCTGATATCATTCTCAGTAGAGTGAAGCAAAAATGATAATTTCCTCAGTGGTCTGTAACTACTTTCCTAGAGGTAAATAAATACAGTATAAGTATAAGCTGTCAGTAGTATTTATTGGGTTACTCAGTTTCTCTTCTCTTAAAAAATATTCAGCTGTAATATCTGGATATAAATTGCAGTTCTTCAATTCACAGAGATATATTTTGTGAAACAAAAAATAAAAATTTAAATAAAAATACATTACTGTCTTGAATTTGACATAACTTTTCTTTCTTTTTTCCTTTAGTGTTAAAAGGTTAAGAATTAGCATGCTGATTGCCCTTAAAAATCACCACTTTTTCATCTTATATTAATATAGTTGAGGTGAGCTTGAAGCTACATAACAGCTTCACAGGTAAACATATGGCCAAAGCCAGGTCAATGAAACTCAATTCTAGGACTCGTATTGAAAAAATTGGAAAAGAAAAGTACTCTTTACTCTTTTGCTTCCCAGCTGTGAGAATGTGCAGCTAAAACTGTTTAGGGCTTCTAGAGTGGGAGAGCTTGTCTAGAAAGAGCCAACAAAGAGGAAATAAATTGCCAACAGAGGGAAAGAGATGATTTCCTTACAATATTATTTTTGGCCCCAGATCTAGCCATGCCTAAACTTTACCAACTTGTGTAAAACTTTTTGTTCTTGCTTAAAGCAAGTTGAGTAGATTTTTGTTGTTGTTGTAACTAAAAAGCTCTAATTAATACACCAGTATCATTCTTATGAAGTTGACCAGAAACTTCCCCAAAAGAATTTTCTGCCAAATCCACTAAAATAAGTCTCTCAGAAGTACTTCTAAAAATCAGGATTACAGTAATGCATATTTTTATGAAGACTTTATGTGAAGCACTAATTTAGAATATGTTCGACTGTGTGTAAGTCATATCTGGCTTATCTTTGTACTCCTATTGCCTTATATTCTGTCTAGCATATAATTAACACTCAATCATCATTGAATAAAGTGTCCAAAAGGTTCCATACATTAGTTGGCAACAGACATATCGAAAGGTACAAAATCAGGTTAGTTTCCTTTGAGGAGAACGGAAATTATGTAATCAAATTATTGAAATAATCTACATTTTGCTCTTGTCTATATTAAAAGATGTTCCCAAGAATTAATAAGGGTTACAAGTTGAAGTAATTTGGGAAATTGCCTACCATTATTTTAACTTTTAAAAACCTGAAAATACATGAACACATTAAAGACGCCTTGAAGTCCTGCTGCTTGAGGAGTCAAGTCCAGGCTGCCAAATTTGCAGATGGAAACTTTTTAAAATGAAACAACTATTAATGTCTCACATGAGCATTATTATCACTATTAGAAAAGCCGCAGCACTGCATGGTAAAGACAATACATTGGGATTGGACAAAAGGATTGAGGTGAGGTCATCTGAAAAGGATATCTGACATGGCTCTTGAGACATTTTTGAGAGTGTATCAGAAAGAGGAGGTATTTAGTGGCATTAGAGTCCAAGGGCAAAGTGTGTGTAAAGCATATAATTCTGTCAGCACTATAGTACAGAGAAGGGCAAAGATTCTTGACACTAATTCTTAATATGGAATATCCTTGTCAGTGATAATTACTAATAATTTAGTCTTTGTTTTGTGTTATTTTATTCAATTCTTATAAGTCTATGAAAACTCTGCTCCTTCCTTCCATCCTGTGCTACCACTACCATTGCCAATAATAATAATAATAATAATAATAATAATAATAATAATAATAATAGCAAAAGTAAAGAACCTACTTGTAAGGGAGGTTTCTAAGGACTTTGTGTGTTTAAATTCTTTAACTCTTACAACAGCCTTGCAAAATAGGAACTATTATTATCCCTGTTCGGTACCAGATTAATGAAATACTTAGGATCTCATTGTACTGAGACTGAGAGATGTTAATTAGACACCCAAAATCATGAAGCAGCAGAGCCACATCCAACAAGCCAAGACATCTGGTGCCAACACCTGCATTCTTTAATGTCATTTTCTACCACATGCCGTACTAGCCTGGGTATGTGTATATGTTGGTGAAGAAACAGACAGTTCCCCTACCCTGGTTGATTTACAATCTGTGAGGAATATTGACCAAAACAAAACAAGAAAACAAACAAACAAAAAGCAACTAATCTTAAATTAGGACTCCACTTCCCCCACCCACCCTCAATGAAATTTTTTTTCAGTGAAGCAAGTTGAGCACAAGGAAGAGAGATGACAGTTGGTGACAACTAGTCAATACAAGGTTAATTGCTTTGTGTGAAGAATAATTGTCATTTCTAATATCAGGATTTATTTTTATGAGTTTTGAAACATTTTTCCTTGATAGTTTATGAAACCTGATTTTCTGTAGTTAATGTGATAAAATTTCTTTAAATATCCTCAATGATTACAAAAAAATAAGAAACAAAAGGGCCCATGAAGGAAGAGGAACTGGTAGTAGAGGAAGAAATGCTTGGGTAGAACCTGCAGATACAAAAGTGTGACAACGGAGTAGAGAAAGGAAGTAAGAAGTAACCTCAGCAAGTGCTTACATTTTGCTGGGTAAGTCCCTGCTTTATCTCTTTTTCCTCCAGGACAGAGAAAGAGAATTGGGGATGGAAGCCCAAGTGCCTAAAGTTAAATAACCACTAAACTGGTCTCCAAACACCACCCTTGCAACTGACATTAGTTTTATCTATCTCTTCCCTCTCTCTACCTTTTTTCAGATTCTGAAATAATCTTTTTCTCACCATTCTCAACAAAACTCCCATTCCTTTAGAATGATTAACATGCATTACCCTGAAAAGTGAACCTTTTTTTTCTAGCTGCTAGTTTTAGTGCCTCTGTATACAGCAAAGTCTCCAGTGGCTTGGTCATCTTTGCTTTTTCCCTTATGGGAGGACATCATCAACTCCCACCTAGCCTCCTGATTAGTCCAAGAATCCACTCCATCTATGTTCTTTGTTTCCTAGGGACCAAAATCCCAATAATGATTACTTAATCTCTTTTCCTTGCGAGCACTGCTGAGGATAACACAAAGTATTGTCAGCGCAGTTTCGCTGTTGCAGCATTAAGACAAGGAATAATTAAGATAAGCACAACCTTGTGAATTACTGATTGAAAGCTTCAAATTTGAGTCATATCCATGCTCATCTAAGTTTAATATTGAAATATTTCACACTTTCCATGTATACTCTATCTTTATAGTCAGATATAAAATATAGTCAGTAAGATAAAAATCTAATAATAACAGTAATAACACTGTTTAAGCAAATACAGAGGACCATGGGTCCTAACCATGAAAGTCAAATTTCTTGGTCAGGATTACTCATTCAATAGTCTAATACCTTCGAATACCTATGAAGTACCAGGCATGTCCTAGAGCATCCCTTAAAAACAAATTTCCCCTAACTGAAATTCATGATCATATTCTCTGTCCCAGAGAGCACATCCTCAATGTTTATAAAAGAAACATAAACTTATCAAAAAAAGAAAGAAATCTAAACATTAAAGAAGTCCCCCCAAAATGAATATGATATTTATTTAAAAATAAACTTAAAGGTTACTTCAAGAGAATAATTAATAGTAAAGTAGAATGAAACTGTCCCAGTAAGAGATTAATCTTTTCTCCAGAACCCCGATTTAATCAAATAGGTTCACAATGAATTAGAAGGAATCAAGAGTACAGAAAAACTTATATTGACTTTTTAAATACTGCAATGAATAATGTAAGATTAGGATTGGATTGTTAGTATCAGAATATTTAAATTTCATGATTGCTTTAATCTTCACTGAACAGTTTACTTTCTTCAAACGTCAGTCATTCTCCAGATTTTATGATATAAAAGTAAACTTATTCAAAATAACTTTAAGGGTCATAAGTAATGCATATTTAAAAACTAAGAGTTAATTCAACATTTAATCTCTTGGAAAATATACAAAATCTAATGATAGCATTGGTAAATCTCCAGAATGATGTCAATAGATTATGTAAGCCAACTGAGTTTAACACAACACACTGGACACATTTGTTTTTAATATTCAAGGTGATCATATAGAATTAACATCCATTACCCAAAGGATAAAAAAAAAAAAATGACCAAAAGTATGGCTGTTTAGCTACTCTTCAGGGTATGACATTTTACAAAAAGAAGTATGAATATCCATGCAAACACACTAAGTCCATTGAGTAATTTAGGTCATAATAAATGAAGTATGTAAATATATTTTCCAGTGAAGTACTTTGCGAAGTTATCCAACTTACAGAGCACAGAGCATCACACATAAATGTTTGCAATCTCATTAATACATATTGTGAGTCTATTTTTATCAGCAGAATTCTGAGTTCTAGAAAATCTGTCTAATTTTGAACAATAAAAAATATGCATTAATGTGACAAGTAGAGCTTTAGTAATATATCAACTCTCCACTTCTCTTGGCCCATGAGTTTATAGTGTTTGCAGAGCCTTTCTATCAAGAGGAAAAATTATATAGAATTTCTCGAGATTTAAAAGTTTTCCTCTAAAACTATGTTTTAAATTTTATGTATTTCTCCTGTGCATAAACATGGGGAAAATGCATTTAGAACAGGGAAAGAACTTAGAAATGATCCAATTCTAGGCTCTCATTTTAAAGATGAATAAATTCAGTGCCAGATAACTCTCCAACAGAAATCCTTAGAAGTATTATAATCTTACTTCCCATGTGCCACTAATGAAGGAGTTTCTAAATCATATCTTGTCACATGTCATCATAAAATCCAACCTGTTCCATCAGCTTGGATATACTCTAGAAATTCTAGTTCCTCACAGAGTAATTTTCTTTCTATATTTACCATCTTGTTTTATGACACACAAAGGAGTATGCTATATTCTACTGTCCTGATTTAAAAAAAAAAAAAAAAAAAAAAAAAAAGGCCAGCAGCAGACATATTGAATACTGCAAACAGCCTCAGTAAATGTCTGGGAGACATTTGGTTTCTTATCAAAGACACAGTCCAAGACTCTAATTGTATTTTTTTTTTGAGAAATAGATGGTAAATGACAAGATGATACCTAACCCTCATAACACAAAGTCATGAAATTTATTGATTAATCTCAAAACTGCTGCTGTTTCCATATTTCAGGGCTTTCAAGTAGTAGTGTACTCTCTGTATATCATGCACATTAGGTTTTATTAAAAATTCAATGAAATATTTATATCTCAGTTATAAATCCCTGATGGGTAGATGAATGCAATCAAGACAGTGATTTTTTAATGTGAGTTTTATACGTAGAACATTTTGTCATAGCAATGGATGTCTTTTAGTTTTAAAAAGATAACAGTTGTTAAGTGTCCTACTTCTTACATGGGAATGACTTATTTGACCACTATTTCAACTCTTCTTCTTTACTCCTGCTCTAGCCCCATTCCCATCAGAAGAATAAAATTGATTTATAAAAAAATTCCCAATGGAACTATTTCAAATGTCCCAGGGTAATTTTGAAAAAAAAATATTAAAATTTCCCTAGGTAATTCAGAAATAATTTCATAATAATGTATAATAAATTTCATGCAGATTTTAAAGTTATAATCCTTTCTATTAAAATTCCCAAGATAACATTTCTTACAGTAATTCTATTGTGTAAGTACAAAGGCAATTGTCAGAAATTCCAAATGATGTCGATATTTGAAGATAAAAATATCTCTCTCAAGTTCCACCAGCAGGGCTGCCATCTTGCTAATCTCCAGGGCCAGCATTGACAGAGAAAAGAAAGTAAATGGGAATAAAAATGTTGAGATGTAGGCCAAGGCACTCTCCTCCTGGAAGAGTCACTGTTACATGATTCAGTTATAGGTTTAAAATGATTTAAATTATTACATCTTTCTAAAAAGTCTCTAGAATTTAAGAGTGTGTGTGTGTGTGTGTGTGTGTGTGTGTGTGTGTGTGTGTCCCTGCCTTGAATACCAATCAAACTGTAATAAAACTTGCTTCTGAACCATTTTTTAAATTTTACAATAAATATCAGTGTTTGGCAGGAGAAAATTTTACTAGATCTCCTGTAAGTACTTTTAAAAATATTCAGTAATATAGACACTGAAACAAACAATAAAATCTAAAAGAAAAGAAGTAAACTCAATATGTTTTTCTAAATTATTTGATCTTGAGTTTCTTCATGAAATCTAAGTTTAAGTTTACGATATCCCTACCAAAGCCTGGTTTAAGAAAGGCAAGGGTAGTGGAGTGATCAATTTGATTTCTAAATTCCTGTCCCTCTCTCTGAATATATCTGCTGATAATCTTTTTTTTTCTAGATTTAAAATGTTAATAGTCATCTAACAATAATTAGACCTTAAATTATATCTTTTACCAATTTACAGTGCTATTTAGAAATTTTAAGTCAAAAATCATTCCCACATGAACAGGGATTTAAAATACAATCATTAGGATTCTCTATCTTCCATTTGTAGAAAGGTAATGTCTTCCAAAGTAAATAATGTTAAGATCTGATAACCCCGTTGCTCTCTCCTACAGCATAGTTCAATTTTTCAAGTGCATTTCAGTAAGTGTTTTTTTTATGTTTGTGCAAAACATTCACCATAATCCCCATATTATTAATCTGCCTTTATATTTTTATAAGGTTTAAACTGAATAACTCTTAAAGAAGGACTAAGCAAACAAATTAAGCCACCAGTACAGCAATAACTTGATGTATGAACCTTCTTCGAAAAACACAGGATTTTAACTGATGACATTCCAAGACACAAAGAATATTTCCTATCCATCATTTTCTTTATCTAATTCTAGTCTTGAAGTTTTTAAACTTGTGTTAAGATTAAGGGAGGTAAAGAACAATGAGGAAGGAGATAATCTCATATAATTGTCATCTGTATGGATGGACATAGTAAGCCTGTTTGAAGTGAGGTGTGTTCAATACTCTGGGAAAGAAAATTCAAATCAGATAACTTTTCTATCACAATTTTAAAAAATCAATTTACATGAGAAATATAAGAGGACAAAGGCAAACTATAAAAAAAAAATTATTGAGACAGTAAAACTCACTCTCTTTCAATAATAGTTTTACCATCTTTTATTCTTTAAACTTCCAAGGAATTGAAGTCTGTTAAAAGTGAAGCCAAATATTGTGTATCAGCCTGTCCCTAGGTTATTCTACCATTACAATCATGTCATGGCTGAACAGCGAAGGTCTGACATTGGCTGTTTTTCCTCAAGAGCCATGCTTACCCTTTGTTAATATTGTTGATGTAATTGTCCTTTGTACTTCTCCCATTTCCCCTTGAACCTGCATTATAGATTAAAATGATTTCATCTCAAGTCTCGCCTTTCTAAGCAGACTCCTCACAGATTAATTCTAGACACAACAGACTACTAGCTGAAACCTTGAAATTAAACTTGAAAGTGGTGAGTGAAATGTATAGGAATTCCAGATTTTTCATTTCTTTTGTTTTTCTCTTTTCATCTAAAAAAAGAGTGAATTCTCAAACTTCCTTCATCCAATGCTGGCTGGCAATGAACATGTATTAGAATTTCTCTGAAGACATGAAATCACAACTCCTAAATAATTCAAGATTAAAGTTTCTTAAATCTGATGATCTTTGATGCATTTATTAGTTAATGGTTGCATTACTAGATATCTCCATTACTCTACTAATTATCTCAAGTCTAGCAGAATCTTTTAATCTAAAGAAAATTGTGGTTGCTGCCTCACAAATGGTTTTCTGGAGGTCAGTATGAGGAAAGTATACTTGCTGGAAGGATGCTTGATTGTTATTTGTTTAGCTAAATGGATAATGAAACTTTAGAATATGAAAGCAATTCCTGCATTCATTTCTCAGCATTCACTGCTGCCAGAAAATTGGTGGGAAACTTGGCTGTTAGGACAGCCGGTATTTTCCTGGATAATTTCCAAATTTTAGATGAATTGTTATTAAAAGTAAAGTCTGTCTGGTTTACATAGACATATAAGTTCTGATTATATATTTTGGAGAAGAATTCCAAAGAATTGTATGACCTTTCTGAATATTCAGCTACTTTTTCAATTTAGCCATCTTAGGCACAAGCTAAATAAAATAAATTTGGTTTTTCTAAAAGTTTCCTTTATCTAATATACATCATATATCATAAATATGTATATAAAAATATATACATGTTTAAATGTGAATATGGAACAAAAATAAATTCATGATAGTAGTATTAACTAGATAAAGGAAAATAGCTTTCCATAAGTTAAAACATTTTTGAATTCTGTGTATTTTTTCTACCTTCAGTATTTTCAAAGTTTTAACATACTAACTCTAAAGCACAGTGCCAGACTTTTCAAAGAGCAGAAAGTATAGTGCCTAGTAAAGTATATTGTAAAGTATAACGCCTAGCTTCAAATATCTCACATTATGTAAAAAACAAAACAAACAAAACAAACAAACAAAACTAAACTAAACTAAACTAAACTAAACTTATTCAGAGGAACAATATTTTCAGTTAGGAGACCTAAGGTCATCAAGGTATATTTTGTGACTGAGCCATAAAGAATATAAAGACTTTTAATAGGCAGAAATCTCAGTGGGTAGCATTCCAGGTGAAGAAAGGAGCAGGAACAAAGGTAAAAGGGAAGGGATGCACATAAAATAGTAAGTAGTCAAGTTCAAATTCCAAAGCCTGACATATGACATTATTCAAGTTAGCTATTGCTGCGTACTATGTAACAAGTTACCCCAAAACTCAATAGCTTAAAACACAAATCATTTCATTGTCTATTAAGGTTTCTGTGTCAGGAATGGGGGAAGGACTTAGCTTGGCAGTGCAGGCTTAAGGTCTCCCATAAAGTAGCAGTCAGACAGTAGCTGGGGCTGGAAAAGTAGGAGGCTAGAGCAGCTAAGAGCTGACTGAATATCTGCCTCTCCTTACGTAGTCTCAGGCCCTTTCCATGTAGTCATTCCATATGGGCTAGTTTGGGCTACCTCACGCAATGGTGGCCAGTGGGCAATCAGATGGCTTGTAGTGTGGCTGGAGGCTCCAAGAGCAATCATGATAGGGGCTGTGTGGAAGTTGGCTCACCGTTTGTGATTTAGTCTAGGAAGTCCTGCAGAAATCCTGCATGTTACTTATGCTGCTTTCCATTATTTACAAGCAGAGTACAGATATTTCTAAATTCTAAGGAAGAAGGAATTAGAGTTCCTTTCGTGGTGGAAGAGTGGCGAGGTTCTCTAAGAGTACATGAGACAGGAAATAGTGTTATTGTCCTGGGAAAATACAGTCCCTTACAGACATTATTCATGACCTGACCCTAGTTAATCTTTTCCAGGTTTAATTCTTTCTCTTTCTTCAGGTAAAACCTTGCATCTTCTATCACAGGGAACTATTTGGAATTCTAAGATATTGTTACATTTTTGCATATCTCTCTGCCATTGAGACCATGTCACTCTGCATGAATCACCCTCTCTTTTTTGTATATACCCAGAAAAATCCTTTTTGGCTTCACAACCCCTGGGCCACAGACTTTTATGTTTCATATGTGTGTGTGTGTGTGTGTGTGTGTGTGTGTGTGTGTGTGTGTGTGTAAAATTTACTATTTTAACCATTAAGTGTACAATTCAGTGGCATTAAGTACATTCACATTGTTGTGTAGCCATTACTATCTCCCATTCCAGAGCTTTTTCAACCCAAAGAGAAAACTTGGTACCTATTAAACAATAATTCCACACCCCACCCAACAGTCCTTGGTAACCACTAGTCTACTTTCAAGCTCTATGAATTAACTATTTTACGTACTTAATAATTGCAATCATAAGATATTTGTCCTTCTGTCTGACTTATTTCACTCATCAAGTGAAATTTTAAGATCCATTCATGTAGCATGTATCAGAATTTCATTCTTTTAAGGTTGAATCATATTTTGTTGAAGGTATAGACTACATTTTATTTATTCATTTATCCATTGATCTGCATTTTGATTGTTTCCACCTTTTGACTATTATGAATAATGCTGCTGTGAACATTGGTGTGTACTGCAGAAGTAGTGTCCATTAATTCTCTGAGAAAATACATTGTATTATAAGCATTTTCCTACATTCCTGTTTGAACATCATTTAATCACTCAAACACCTTATATTTTATGTTTAAAACTTTGAATTATTAATTTATACATCTCTATAACCTAGAACACCATAGGTGTTAAATAAATACTGTATATTACACAGTAAATAATTGAGACAATTTCCACAGCATAAGACCATTTGTGGCCTTCGATCCTTTTTTGCCAAAGGCTTTCTCACTTATTTTAACTGAATTAGATATCTCTATTTAATAGAGGAATCAGAATATATTAAATACTATAATACACACAGCTATAAGAAGGCCTGATTTGCAGGGGCTCACATTCTTACATTAAGATTTAATTTCTTGATATGGTTTAAAAAGAAAAAAAAAGATATTCATAGAAAAAAGAGTAGATTTATTTTCTGATAGGTTTAAAATACTATGGCTTTCTGGAAATTAGATTGTGATGCACTAAACTCTTAAGCTACGTGAATGTAATTTGTCTTTTTCCCCATAAATATATATCTCTATATATTATAGTAATTTATATTATGTTTAAGTAGGCCATTCATTACTGTTTAGGCTGTAAGCATGGTACTTTGAATTTAAAAGTTATACCATAATTGAATTCCAATATTAATAGCTATACCTTATATAGAAATACAGGCAAATATTAGCTAAGAACTGAGGAGAAATTATTGTGATGGCTGTAGAATAATCTGTGTGACATACTGATAAATAACAAAAACAACTGCAAATCACCACTTCATTGGGTTTTTAGAGTCCAGAGCTCAACGAACTCAAGGTTCTATTCATACATAAAATACATGGTGGACAAAGAAGGAAGTATATGCTTTCTAATGGATTTGCTGAATGGGAAGGGAAAATATCAAGTAAAGTTTCATAATATTATTTGTTCTCTGAGTTTCTGAGCATTGTTGATGAAAATATTCTGGTAATCCATTATTATAAAAAATATAACAACTAAAAAGAGGTGGCAGTTTGAAAACTTTCTGATCCTCACATTAATTTTCAAAGTATTTATATGCATTTTTTATTTGTTTCTATACTTGTATGCCCAGTCCCTAGTTGACAGCCTGACAAATCAAAGGTATTTAATCAATGTATAAATCATTTATGAATGCTTAAAACTTAATTTTTTATAATAGACATCTTATTATTTACAGAATTGAAAAACCAAAATTACTTAAATGTCGAACAATAGAGAGTGGCCAAATGAATTATGGTATACACATACATATTGTGAAATCATTGAAAATACATTCTTGAAAAATTTTAACAATGTACAAAATTATTCAAAAAACAATAATAACTAAAGAAAATTATAATGGCTCTAACTTTATTTTAAAACACTGTATATACACACACAGGGATATATACACACAGAAATGTACACAAATGCTTTGAATATACGCTGATATATATAAAAATATTTTTCATATTCGTGTTTTTGTATACATATCTATTTTCCACTTATATCTGGACATGTTTTATTTGTATAATCACAAAATTAAAGCTCTTTGTCATAATATCATTTCACATAATCAATTCTCAGATATGAGTAATACATCATTACCATTATTTTATTCACCAATGGGAAAAAGGAACAGCAATGTATTTATATCAAAACATAAATCCTGTATATGAAATATTTGTGGAAGAACATCTTTTCAATGACATTTTTTAAATGGACATAACAAAACTAAAATTTCAGATAGATTTTCCTTTTAATCCCTTGGAGAAACCTAAATTACTTTAAAAAGAAAGGTATCAGTTCTTGAGGAAAAGAAAGTTTGCAATATTGAAAACAAAATTACTCGAAATTTAAAAATAAACCCATTACCTGATTTCCAGCAGACCATCATAATAAAGCACATCTGAATTACTATTAAACATGTTTTTACAATGGAAGTTATGATGTTTCATAAGGAAATTATCATAAGGAAATTATCTGTCAGGCTTGAATATTTTAAGTATTCTGTTTATGAGATTCTCATTTAGACTAATCATGAACCTAAAGAATTACGTTTATTTTCTTGTAACAGTGAAGAAATGAACAAAGCAACTGCGTATAAGTTATGGAACAAAGTAATTGAAGGAAAGTATATGTGAAATTTTACTTGACAAAACTGATTTAGGCCAAATAAATCTTATGGCAAACCATTATCTGTAGGTAATAACAAAAAACAATACAAATAATGGCAATATGCTTTTACTGGAGTGTTGGGCACTAATTTTATTAGGTAAAAAGAACATGGCACTTCTGTTTGTGATAGTTTGATGGATTAACTTGTGCCCCTGAAAACAATTATATATTCTAGGAGCCTAAGTGAAATTTATATTGTATGTACTTGTAAAAATAAATATAAAATTAAAAAGACTTAGTCTATATTCTTTCTAATTAGAGATGTATAATGAAAAATTAAATATCACTCTAATATTTCTAAATATCTTTGAAAAATTAGAATGGAAAAGCAATAGTAAAATTAAGAATCAATAGAGGAATCTACATTTGTTTGTTTAAAAGTAATGCGATTATAGAAACCATGATTATTATCTATTTTGAAAGTTTCTCATAATGCTATTATAGTTTCTTCATTCTGTCCATCCATTGAAATAAACATTTTTATTACTTTTTAAATAAGAGTTGTTTTTTAGGGGAAGATGAAAACTTAAATGATAATTATATTCTTTATGTATATAATTTCATTAAACAACAGGCATAACATGTTTAGTTATATCAAAAGACCACAAAATAGATCTCTACATTTTGATATATAAGATTATGAAACTACTTAGTGTTTATCTTCATAATTTTTCATAAACTTATTAAATGCTGACCAAAGGACTATTTTAGTATGATTTTACATATACAACTTTGATTATTAGATTTTATCCCTAAATTTACATCGTTCTTTAGAAAAAGTTTCATGCTGATCTGTTGTTCTGGCAATGGCAAAGGAAATCAATAACAGCCAAAGTACAACATTCACAAAGTGTTTAAAAAGAATGATACTGCTAAACTAGGCATCATCTGTTAAGTTTTGCTATTTTTAAGTGAAAAGAAAGGGTGGGGAAGGGAAAGCCAAGATGTTGATGAACCAGAATCCTAGCTTTTCATAGCATTACCACCAACAATACTGAAATATGTCAAACTCTGTGTGAAAAATGAAAACCAGTGACAATGAAAGCATTCAGCTTGAAAGATATATTACCTCTTTCCCGTGTTACACTTCAGAAACAATACAAAACATGATTACTAGTCTCAGAGGAAGGAAGGACTCTTTACAAGTGATATTATCATTTCAAAATATCTTTGTAAAAAAGCAGAGCTAAATAAAGACACTGAAACATCAAAACTTTGGAGACAGAGCTGGAATTTTTGTAGAGATATATTCCTGGATAGAAGAATGGTAGATGTGAGTGGAAAGAAGTCAGTTTGTACATCATGGTTCATGTTTAGTTGGAAAACAGTCAAGAGAATTTTAAAAAGGTGAATATAAATGCTATATTTGTATTATTACCATGAGCAGTGTGAGTTTATTAATCACAAAATACAAATCAAATGTATGTTACCGTCAGAGGATCCATAGAAAGTGCTCATTCAGAGACTGAAGAGCTAAATGTCTGCTACTCAGTTGAAAATTAACACACAACCTACTTGGTGAGAAGATTCCATTTCTGATCTGTGTTGGACATTTTCTAAGACTTCCAGGAGGCTAAATGGGAAAGGATAATACTACATTTCAAATTCCACTTTTCTTTACTTTTTTTCTTCAGGCATTATGCAGTATGAACTTTTTTCTCTAAAAGTGAAACATTTCCTATGAACTAAGGAAAAAAAGTTCAACTTTTTAATGAACTGTTTAGTGTGCTCAGGCTGCTATAACAAAACATCATAGACTGGGTGGTATTGCTTACATTCATTCTCTCAAAGTTCTAGAGAGTAGAAGTCCCAGATCAAGGCCCAGCAAGCTGGGTCTGGGATGAGAGCTCTCCTCCTGGCTTATAGATGGCTGCTTTCTTTCTGTGTCCTCACAAGGCAGAGGGGAAGGTGGGGGCGGGGGAGGGGATATTTAAGAGCATATTCTCTTGTGTTTCTTTTTATAGGAACACTAATCCTATTGATCAGTGTTCCACCCTTATGACTTCATTTAACCTTATTTACTTCCTAAAGACCCTGGGTCCAAATGCAGTCACATTGGTGACTAAAGCTTCCACACATGAATTTTGAGGAGACACAATTCAGACCTTAGCATAAATGAAGCAAAGCTGTATAACCTAACCTAATAAAGCTAAAATAAGATGAGGGAGATTATTAGTTCAAATTTAAACTAATTTGAGTTCTTCAAAGCAATTTTATTGTACTGATTTTAGTTGAATGATTCCTCCCCTTACTCTCACCATTACTAGATATAAAATTTTTTCCAGTTTGAGTAATCACTAAATGAAGATCATTCATGTGTGCATACATTCAAACGTGTGTTATAAACTACTTTTCATTGTTATCACCTTTTTGGAACAATTATTAGTGCTTAAGAAATATAATAATATATTTTTTTATTTTTATGTACTGTCACATCTTTAACAATTTTATTTAGAATATTTGCTGAAGAAAATTTGTGATACATTCCAGAGCTAAGATACTGCACTAAGCTTTGCTGAAAGTCCTCTAGTATCCACCCACCTTCAGCCAAGGTGTCCAAATGATCACTCTTAAAAAATATTTTATTGTGTTTTTGATTCTTCCTAATATAACTACAAGAGATTATGTCTATAAAAGTTGAGTAAATAAACACCAAATTATTTTCTAGTGTAACACAACAGAGTATGTAACTAGGATTATATAAAAATTTTTTTCCCTAAATTCAAAACTTATAGTGTAGTGAGGGGACTGTTTTAAAATTATTATTTTAAGAAAATTGATGATAGAATAGAGAGATATAACTATTTTAAAAATTCCAGATAGATATCATTTTTTAAAATAAATATCTCCTGTGTGCCTAATCCTTCTTACAATTTCCCCATTTCAACATGAATAAAGATAACATGCATACAGCTAACTTTACTGTTTGCCAAAAGAATATTTCTAATAATTTAACCACTTGGAATAGGTTTCAAGGAAGTAAGAATGATATAATATGAATCTTTTTTTCACTGTCACTCCCACCATAGGCAGGTTTTGACACAGAGGCACTTCCAAACATTTAGACTGTTTCAATGAACCTCTTTCTGATGTGCTGGTGCCAAGTGGATGTCAGGAGAGTAATAGCTGTTGTCTGTACATTCTTCCTCAAGAGATGTACTTTTTGACAGAAAACATGGTAGGCCTACAATGGGAGGAATTATTCAAACCCAATGTTTCATTTAATTCCCTCACACAATTTTGTCTATAGTCTACAAATTCAACCATTACACTTACAGTTGAGCAATGCTGACTTCTTTGCATTTCTTGCTAACTCTATGACACTGAAAATGACAAGTACTAGAATGTCCATAGCAGCATAATGTTCAATAGGCCTAAACTGGTAGCTTTCACAATGTTCTATTTTACCCATCAACTGCAGAATGGATAATTACGCTGTCACATGTCCACAGAATAGAATACTATAAGATGAGAATGAATGAATTACAAATATATTTTAAAAATACGAATGAATCTCACGGGCAGTAAACAGAAATCTGAACCAAGAGTCCCGACTGTATGATTTCATTTATGTAAAGTTCAAAATCCGGCAAGATAATCTATAGCATTAAAAGGCAGCAGAGTGAGTGGTTACCCTTGGGGCACAGTTAGAGACTGGAAGGAAGATGTGGGGGCTGCTAGGGTGCTGATAGTGATGATTTATCTTGGCCTACGTTACCGTCAGCTTGTGAAAAGTCAATGAGCCGTAGACATGATTTGTGCACTTTTCTACATGTATGTTATGACTGAATTTAAAAGTTAAAACAAAACAACATAGATGCAGAGTATCCTCAGGGATGAGTATGGGCAGGCGTGGTTAAGGTAGGTTGAAATGAAATAAGCTCAGTTTAAAGTTTGTGAACAGTAATGTTTTTAAGCATCTGATATATTTCTTATGGATGCAAAATTTTTTTAAATGAAAATATCAGAACCAGTGATTTAGCATTATATAACTAAATCATACCTTCTCAATTGACAGTTTTATCCATCAATCTTTTATTTTTCCAAGAGTACTGTAGCAATGTTCTTTATGAAATGACTGATTCTTGTCTTGATTTCTGTTTCGTGTTTATTCACCGTCTCATTTCTGTTTCTGTAATCTCAGCTTCAGATTTCAGAAACTGATTTTTTTAAAAATGTTGGCTTCTTTAAAACTAATCTAAAATATATTCCTAGATAGAAAACAAAATATACAGCATGTGACTCAAATTCAAAAATTCTAAGCAATAGTCAAAATCAACAATCACCACCATTTCTCACTTGCATAATCTAGATAATAGATGCATTTCATCTATCTTCCCTATCCACATTCTATCAAGTTTATATTTCTACACCCAGCACAATTCATAAACAGTCAAAAAATTAAGGTGATATTAACAATCCTCAAGTTAAACTTGGGCATTATAAACAGAAGAAGCCAGTGTAGTCTGTCAAATAATTTTTTGACTTGTTTAAGTTCAGCATGAAAAAATCTCAGAGGAGTCTATCTAGCTTCTCTGAGCCTCAATGGTTAAAGATAAAGATAGTGGTTATGGATGTGAGTTCTAGAGCATGCTACTTGGAAAACTTCAGTTAATTCTTCTATTACAAAGCAGTGAAAAGTTCATGACAGTGCTAAATAGAGTGAAGGAGCCATTTGATATGCATAAATTTCCTGGATATATTTTGGAGCATTTCTTTCTGTTTCATACATAATAGAAATTAGACCGGGGTGTGAGTTTGATCAGTCTTTAAGTCTGTATTATTTTCTCTTCTTTATTTCTGTAGTCCTACAACCCAGCATAGTGCGTATATTATAAACTGGCAATGCAAACATTTTTGACAATATGCATGCAAAACTTGAACAATGAATGGAGCCAAAGGAATTCGAGAGTGGGTAATTCGCTCTGGGCCTAATGAGCAGAACTGTGAATGGCCATGAGAGTTAGAGACATGTGGGTATGCATTAGCAGATACTTAATGAGCAGTTTAATTACCATGCTTTTGAGTCTGGCCTATATCACAATGCATTATTGTGTGGTTATAAATTATTTATATGGCTTAAACATATGTATCTGCTTTCATCCTCTTTTTTTCCCTAAGTACTTTGTATTAACTAGCATCTTGACAAAAAAATACAATTATGTGTATTTCCTCAGGATAAGGGAGAAAATATTTCTCAAATGGAAAAATCAATTTGTTAAATCTATATTTTCATGTTATAAAGTATTTTCACTTTGAGAATTACCAGGATTAATTGCCCTCATTTGCTCTCCATGTGGCAGTATTCAGACCTTCCAATAGATGTATTCCCCTGCTCCCAATGAGTGAACCATAATTTCTTAAAGCTCCTTTTGGAAACATTCCCAGATGTAAGTAAATATGTTGAAAATAATGGAACTGAGAAAATAATGTTTTTCAAAGGGAAATTTTATAAAGGCAACTTTTAGATGGAAACTAATTTTTGTTGAATTAAAGAAGAATGCATTACCAGGGGCCTGTGAAATACCAGCACAATGAATGGTAAGTAGTGAATGAGTACGTGGCTCATCAAGACTGCAGCAAGAACTTCAAACAGCACTTTGAAGATGGAAGTGGGTGTAATTCCACAAAGTTCCTAAAAATAAACACACTTAGGCCCTTTGTATGGACCTGAGCAGCATTACTCTTAGTAAAAATGTTGGTGAACTGGGACCCATCAACTTATAGCCACGATTAAAAGAAAAAAGATTTTGTTAATGGATATAGGTTCCAGAAAGATTGCACGGCATTATAATTAACTACTTAAGAAAGATAGGCAGGATGTTAGTAAATGTGGTAGGTTCAATTGTAAAGTTGTGACAAAAACAGAATGCAATCAAACTAGCAAATGACTTTGTGACCTTTTCTTTTTTTAATTTGGGGATAATGGTTTTCCTGAGTACTGAAAGTCAAAGGTAAACATTAAGATAAAGTGTACATTTGTTACAGCCCACTCTTTGTGTGTGAAGCATAGGCGAAATGGTCAAAATGTGTCCAGGAAATTTCTTTTATGCATATATTTAATGCTACTTTACTCTCTACCTTTTGAATGCACCATGTTAAGAAGACCAAAAAAACCATCATAGTTTGAGCCACTTAGCTTCAGATTGTTCCACAGCCATGTGTTAAATACCCCTAATATACCTAATAATTTGTGGCAAGAGATGATGGATGCACCATAGTAGGAAAACAACTAAGAGAACGTGGCTACTGAGAGTTTACCAATTACACAAATATATAAACTCAATCAGCCCCTCATCCAATATCTGTTCAGCACCCACTATGTAAGGCACTGTGAAAATTTTCTAAAGTTATAATAAAAAAGATGACTGACTCTGTACTCAATGAGCTCAGGACATAACATTATAGTAGAGCCATATTCACTATGCAGAAAATTCTATATACAACGAATAATCAAGCAAAAACTATGAGCCCTTTTTAAGAGGAAAAATACACATTTGCATAGATATCCATAGAACTCCATGTGTAATTTTGGTGGTCTACACATCACTAAAGCCTATCCATATGCCCAGGAATTCATGAATCACATGTTACAACTGCTGCCCGGATGGTCCTTCCATAATTAACTTTCATGATTCCTCATTTCGTAGCTTCCTGACACTGAAGAAATTTTTTACTATCACATTGTACTAGTTATATGGGTAATAAACCTTAACTATTCCACTAGTTAACAACTAAAAAAGACAAAAAATTAATGTCACATAGTTTCTGAGGGTCAGGAATCTTGGAGTGGCTGAATTCAGTGGTTCTGGTGCAAGGTCTTTCAAGAGGTTGCAGGCAAGATGTTGGCTGGTCTTGCAGTCATCTTGGGGTTTGATTGAGTCAGCATATCTACTTTCTGGCTCACCCAAATGGCTAATGGCAAGAGGTCTTGGTTCCTCGCAGGTTGTTGCTGCCATCCTCACTTCCTTATCACATGGGCCTCTTTATAAAACTGCTCTGACATGGTAGCTGTTTCTCCCAAGAGGAACAAAACCAGAGTGAAAAGGAAGTCACAGTACCATTTATGACTTATCCTCAAAAGCAAAATAATTTGTTTTAGTCTATTTGTCACAAACACCAACCTGATACAATGTGGTAGGGGATTTCACAAGGACATGAATACCAAGTGAAAGGGTCATTGGGGACCATCTTGAAAACTGGCTACTACAACATTCAAACTAGAATAATGAAAATTACATTGAAGTGGTCAAGGTTCTTGGAGCATAGTCCAATTTCTAAAATTAGTTAAGAGTAAGATATTAACCAAGTCAATCACTTTTCATATGTAAGGAGAGACTTTGGTCGATAAACTCCCAGATCTCTTCCAGCTTGAATATGGTGCGATTAGATGACCTTTCCATATTAATTGCAATGACTAGTAGTTATATAGCTATTAGGAAGATATCCCTAAAACTCTGTCAAAGCCAACATCAAGTCAATCAATAAATACTCCCAACTTATACACTCAGGAAGATAAAATTTATTTTACCATATTATAAAAGTAATGATTATCGATATTACTGCTAACCACAAATATATTGTTTTTACTTTGAATTTTCATATCTACTTGGTGATTATTAGTAAAATTGCAAAGGAACAAATTGTCAACAATGTCCTTCAAAAAATTTAGTGTTGTTGAACATGTAGAATTTTGTTCATAAAACCTGGAGCATATTGGGTATCTCCAGCTTATAGACAACTCCTAACACAAGGCCTAGAAAGTTTTCTGAAATCTATTTCATGTTGGATATGTTGTCATCATGAAGCAATAGTTCATGAACAAGTGCCTCAAGGACTTTTGAGGAGGATTGCAAGTTATTGAAGTAGAAAAGCCTTTTAGGAGATCAAAATATATCCTAATATCAACCCCGAGGTCCCTTGTTGCATAGTCAAGCATGGCTGCATAAAATAGATTGAATAAAACTGGAACCATCAGATAGTTCTGCTTCCCAGGATTAGTGATGGATGGCTCTGGCCAGATGCCATCAACACTAACTTGACCAGTCATTTCATCATGAAAGTTTCAAGCTGTTGGTAAACTTCTCTGGCAAACCAACTTATATTGTAGTTGTCAGAGCAGAGATTCTTTGCTGTCAGCAAAAGTTGTGGTAGATTAATAATTACAGTGTTGACAGCTAAAGGATGTAACATTCTTGTTCGTTGTAAGATGGTATCACTGGAAAATAAGTGGCATAGCCTTAAAAATTGTAATGTGAGCTATTCTTGATTTTTAAGAACAATTAAAATCAGTAAAATACACTCATCATTCAATGTGATTCAACAAATATTTAATGAGGAGACTTCAGTAAATAAGATCTCCAATATCCTTGCCCTCAGGTAGCTTACCGTTTAACCTTTGAAGAGAAATAGAATGTAAATGTTTATAAGGTTGATGAATAAGGACTACCATAAACAGTTTTCATAATTATAATGAATAATAAACCTTTCCTAGGTTCATTTAAAAATTTGACAACTAACTACAATCTTATCCTTTCTCTCTCTCTCTCTCTCTCTCTCTCTCTCTCTCTCTCTCTCTCTCTCTCTCTCTCTCCTTCCTTTTTCTCCGGCGTCTTCCCCTCCTTCTCCTCCTTCTCCCTCTCTTACGCACACCCCACCTTTTTTTGTTCTTCCTTCCTAAACCATATATCTTTGCTGGAACCAGTCTCTGCCCTTTTCTACCTTGTCCCTGGCTCAGGAGACTGACCCTGAATGGACTATACTGATAGACTTCCCTACCCCTCTAGTTTCCACTGAGTTTAGACAATGGGGAGTGATATCCGCAGTAGAAAGGGAGCAAATTGAGATCAGGATATTTTTCTCCTGGCTCCTTACTTCACTGAGTCATCTCCAGTTGTCCGAGTCCCTTGACCAATGAGTCACAAAGTTTCTTCCTTTATGCCTTTATGCCTAGTATGGTAACAGATCCAGAGTACTGCACACTACCCCTGTGGTTTCTCTACACTTACAGATTATATCTTTGAACGTAATTATTTTACCAACGTCCTCTTGCATTGTCCTAATTTGAATATTATACTTCTATGAGAAAAATGCCTCTATGTCATTTTTCTTTTCTTCAGGAAAGATCTAATTTCAAAGATAAAAGAAAACAGACAAACCAAACAAAAAACTAGGCTCTGCAAGCAAGCATTTGCCTGAGACTTGTCATTGGCTCATTGGTTAGTGGTTTCTTTAATTTTTGCTTCTACTTCTTTGTTTTTGCTTTGGTGAGGAATGGCAGAAGGAACTGACTTCAGAGTACTAGTGAGGGGGAAGAGGCAAAGTGAATACAGGGTAAATAGGATAAGTACTAGAGTTATAGTTATGCCATAAGAATTAATTTCTACTACATTGATAAAGATTTCTGTAACTGAGGAAATTAAAACTTGGAGCAGAGGAGGAGAGAATATAGAGTAACTGTGAGGGGACAGGTAAATTCTATGAATGCAGCAGGAGAGGAGAGCCCTTTTCCACAGCTGAAACTGAAAAATTAGGGCTTATTTCCCTTTCATAAGACAATTAATCATTGGATTCATTTGGGGAGAAAACTAAAAAATAATTACAATAATTATTTAAAGTAATTTATAACATTTCTATTTTAATTTCCTTTCAGTAGGACATTACTGCATACAGTGCAGAACATTATATCATTAAAATTTCGAATGATAAATTTTTATAAGAAGAAATATTCTTAATTCTAGTAAACCTACCCACATATACACACACACATAGAAGATAATGCAATTTCATGTAAGTCTATTTATTCATTGTGCAAAAGTCATTGGTGCCCACTAGTAAATAAAAGTCTATGTGCATTTCACATGTATGTTGGAATTTCACATCTAAAATGAATCTCTTCAGAGACTGAAATTTAGTCAAAACTTTTTTTGTGTATATAAGTTACAGTAATATTTCTAACCAACTGGTAATCACATACCATTATAAAAATAGAAACAAGCTCATTCCATTAAAGACAGAAAAGGCAGTTGGACAAGCCAATAGTTCATGATAGCAAAAATCTTAATACCTTTTTTATTTTTGTTATTATCCTTATTAAAACAATTAATACTTTTAATAAAACATTCAAGTAGTAGAGTGTATTGGATTATTCATGGCCACAAATTTGTTCCCCTCATCAAGAAATGGAGTTTTGCAGTAAGTATCAGAAATAATTTTGTTCTAATGTACTTTCCTTTCCTTTTTCATTTCATGCATATTTTCCTCACTTTTAAAATACCAATATACAAGGAAAAAATAGAAGAAAGTAAATGTTAATCAAATGTCTTAAGGATAAATTAATAGCAGATATTACCAATCAAGTTTAATAAAAGGGTCAAATACATAAAAATGAAAAAAAATGAAAGAAAAAAGAAAGAAAGAAAGAAAGAAAGAAAGAAGAAAGAAAGAAAGAAAGAAAGAAGAAGAAAGAAAGAAAGAAAAAGAAAGAAAAGTCAGTTTTTCCATTTTTTGAATCTAGGCTTGTCTTGTTACTTGCTCTGACCAATAAAATATAGAAGTTTTTTGTTGTTTTTTTTTTTTTTCTGCCCTTTGGAAAATGGCTGCCTGTGAACAAACTTAGAGAGAGACCACATGGAGAGGCCTAGCCATCTCAGACATTCCAACATAGGTCCCAGACATAAGAGTGAGGCCATTTGGGACTAACCATTCACTAACTAACCTACCAACCAAATGTAGACAGAAGAGTCTAGACATGACATAACAAAGACATAACATAAAGCCAACCCAGTTGAACTTTTCGAAATGGCTAACCACAGAAGTGTAAGCAAATAAATCATTGTTTGAAGTCACCAAGTATTGGGGTGCTTTGTTATACATTAATATACAACTAATACAGATAGAAAGGCATAAAATGATAAGTAAAAATTCTCCTTACACTGACTCCCCCTACCTTATTTCCCAGAAATTAATTATCAATTAACATTTTTTGTCTGTTTGTTTATCTTTCCTGACATTTTATGTACCTTGGTGAATGGTTACATAGAGGGATGGGTAAATAGGTAGGTAGGTAGGTAGGTAGATAGAAAGATGGACAGATAAATGATAGACGGATGGATGGATGTGGATAGATAATAGATTTCACAACTATCATTCAATAAGATATTCTTTAATTTCTGCTTTAAGTAAAAGTATATCATAGACAATTTTTCATGTCAATAACGTACATACATTACTCATGCTTTTCAACAACTATGTAATATAAATATTACTATATACCACTTTATTTAACATCTCCTTATTGGTAGACAGTGGAGTGGTTTACATTTTTCCTCAGTACAAAATGTTACTGCAAATAATATTATCATAGACTTTTAAAAAAGTGTACATATAGGAGGGGGACAAAAGACTGTACGTGTAATTGCTGGGTAGAAGATAATTCTTAAAAAACTTTTAATAGTAAGTTCCAAATTGTAATTCTAAAAATTTGTATTTCTTTAGTTTATTTTTTTCCTGAAGTTTTGGGCTGTTTTGGTCTGTTGCTAACAAACTTGCATAGAAATGCATATGTTTCCTTCTACCATCTTTATATTTCAGCCATTGTTGATGATTGTGAAGATGACTTTCTATGTTATTTGAACACGACCTCAAATTTTAGAAGAGTGTTCACTTTCTGTGTATTTGGAATAACCAGTTTATCTAGTGAACATGATCCATTTAAAACTGCATTTGGAGTGAATGTAATTCACTTAAGTACCCTGAAATCTGCTGATGGCCAGAAAAAAGTTTAGTGCTCTGTCAAACCCATTCAGTTTGAAGTCAGTCAGCCAACAGTCATTTTCATTGGGTTCTAATGAGATAATCCATTATGAAAAATGATTTTTAAAAAGATGTAAAAATTTGTAGGAATGTCTGAGCGAAATAAATAAACAAAGCCAAGGTTTAGTGGAAAACTATTAAACTTGAATAAAAAAATAATCTTAAACTTTTCTTGGAAAGAAAAGATCGTTATGCATATATACACTGAAATATAGCATATAAAAAAGAAAACAGAGTAAACCTGCTGAGATTTAAACCGCAGGTGTGTATATTCCTGCTGCTTCCCTTCCAGATATGTTATCCATCAAAGAGCCACCCTATTAACCCTCATGGATAAGTCCGCTCTGTGCAATAAGGAGTAGTCATTTCTCTGGCTATCCAAAGATGCCTGGTTAGTCACTGCTAATGTAGACCTTCAGGTCCTGTCAGTGGCCCGATCTAAAATGCTCCTTACCAAGCAAAATACTCCTCACATTGTCCATGACTCACCAGGTCAGAGCTTCTGGAAGCAGCTAAAAAGGAAAAATGATTCGGTCTGGCTGCAGCTGCTTAACTCTGCCCTCCCCCACCCCCTCAGTTCCAAAAGGGTTCAATATAATTCTTGTCCAGGTGGTTTTCTGGGCTACCTGAAGCTCGAAAATCTAATTCCAACTGTAATACTTGATTTGCCTTTCAGTTATTCTGCTATATTTTCCTGCCTTGATACATGATCCAAGTTTGTGAGAAACTGTGATTACCTCTTTCAGTGATAAACTATCCACATCGCTAATTCATACAAGTAAAATAAATAAGTAGCAATCTTACCTATTTAATAAAAGTTTTGTTTAATTCCCGTAACTAAGTGGGGTTTTAATTAATTTGGAGAACACTAGACTATATATCAGTAAATGAAAATCTAAGTTTATCTGAAATCTAAAAGACCAAAAAGTTCAAATACAGGCATACCTTGTTTTCACTTCATTTTACTGAGCTTCACAGATGTTGCTTTTTTTACAAATTGAAGTAAAAAATATTACGACTCATTTTATTGTAATATTCCCTTTATTGTGGTGGTCTGGAACTGAACCTACAATATCTCCGAGATATACCTGTAACTTCATCTTCTTTTACACATTGTTTTATCAGAAAGAGTCAAGGAAGTAGCTAAAATCATTAATTCTTTTTCTTCAAAGCAAACATATTCTAAAAAGTGTCAAAGAGTCAGCACAAGTTTAAATGAACCTTGAAGTTGTAAGAAGAGATTTAATGTTCATATGAATGGGTATGAGGAGATAGAGTCCTAAATATTTAAGTCTAGTCTAAATATTGTTTTATTCATAAGGATTTTTGAAATAATTTAATAACAATAATAGTAAGTGCTTAATAAATGTAAGCAATGTACTAAACAGTAGTGTAAGCATATTTGTTATATCATCTTTTTAAAAACAATTCTGTGAGTTCTAAAATATTACCACAATATTAATTTGAGTAAATTCTGGTTCAAAGAGGTAAAGTAATATACCCAAGGTCAAAGAGCTAGTGTCAGTGCCAGAATTTAAATGCATGTAATCGATTATTTACAAAGAGTGACTTGTTACAGACAATGAAACAACACATATATAATACTTTATATCAATCATGGTAAACATCAAGGTTCTTTTCTAGGTTCATCTTCTAACAGTCTTGTGGGTGAAGTTCAAAACTGTTATCTCTACCATTATGCAAATAAAATTGATGAAGTTCAGAACATGGACTCTTTCAAGGTTGTCCAGTTAGTATATTGAGGTGTATTTGTCACCCAAATCTAGTTCTTTGAGAAGATTTTTCCTAACTTACCCAAACACTAATCTAGGAGGCACTTGATAGAAACTAAGTTAGAACTAAAATGTTATCAAGTAAATAAAAAATCAGAGCATTGTGATCAATCGATATGTGATCGATTGATAAATTTTAATTCCAAATGATGAATTAAGACTATGCATTATTAATAGAAAGTTAATTTTGTGTTATTTTTTATTCCAGCAACAAGTATACAGCCTAACACAGAATAGATTGTTAAATACTGATTGAGGGAGTGAATGAATAAATAAATGAATCTATTACAAGACATCACTGTAATAAATCTTTGTCTTGTTTTTATTTAAACCATGAAGAAATGATGCACCTATGAATTTAAATTCCAAAAATCTTAAAATTTAGTCCATCTCTGTTTGAAAATAAGGAAAACATTTTTGAAATAATTTAAAACTGATATAAGTCCATATACCATGATTTCTTGTTGTGAAAAATAAATAGAATAACTAAGTGCCAGACACAGCAAGTATTAACAATTATGCTGTTATAAATGATCAGTAATATATTTAAATACGTATATATATTTTTAAATAACCAATAACTCCATTCTGACCAAATCTCAAGAGTATATATACAAATGACAGCCTGGATTCTGTCCTATTTAAGATGTGATAATTATTCCCAAATGTTATATTTTTAAAAAACTCATATAGTATTGCCTCAAGTGTTAAATGAATCAATCTGGACAGCTTGTTAAAACACAGATTATTGGCCTTATTTGTAGGTCTGGGACAGAGCCTAAGAATTTGCACTTCTAACCAGTTTCCAGGAGTTGCTGATATTGCCCATCAAAGAACAACATTATATGAATCACTGCAATAATGGAAAGCCCTCCATTTGCCCTAAACTTCTGCTTTTTTAAAATTAAGAGTAGAAGATATTAAATTGTTACGCGTACATAGTTCTTAACTACCATCATTTCTTTCCCCATTACTCTCCAGATTTGTTACACCTGATATGCCCACGTGCCATAGGTAATTCGTCTTTGTAGAAATCAATAGATTTCTTAAGCATATAGGTCTCAATACAACAAAAGGGCTTTAAATTAAATGTAGAATAAATTCAGCTCATAATGCAGGATGCAATGATTATAACAATAGCTTAAGAAGTCAACATTTTAAATCATTATAATTGATTTTCTATCTAATTGAAAAATAAATATAAGTAAAAGTGCAATATTTTACTATTATCTTACAAAGGTGAATTAACTAATACTAGAGCTAGTGAATCAATGTAACAAAAGATGTTAATTATTTCAATTTGACTATATCTACATAGATATCATGTCTAAACATCAACTGCCACTAGCAGTAACTGGCTAGAAGTAATTAATATGACCTTGAATATTTGACCTCATTTTTCAATGGCTTGCTTTTATTGTAGTTGAAATGATTCTAGCCATAAAATGTAAAATCTGTGACACATATGCTGTGTGACTTTATGTGATACTAGAGGTAAGACCGTGTTCAATTTGGAGTTTAAAATAGTTAAGAAAAAAAAACTAAGAACAAAATAAATTATTTAGAACATCATTAAAATGTCAAGATTAGTGAGAAATAATGAAAATTTCAAAAAATCTATGAGAATATAAAGAGATTTAAGCCAGAGATTGCAACTTGATTGGAAGATGTTAAATAAGTGCCAGAATTAATAACAATAATGGCTATCATGTATATTTCACTTATTGTCTCAATATTGGTTTTCCCAACAACCTACTTATCATATGAAGAAAACAAAGGTCAGATATTTGGCTTGTCCAAGAACAGATAGGCAGTGTGTCAAATAACGTCTAAATAATGCCTAAAAAAGCCACATACATTACAATAACCTTATTTACTAAACAAGCTTGTGAATAAAAAAAAAAAAGGGTATATTTTATTCAGCTTCAAATATAACATCTTTATATCTCACATTTATATTGTTGCCAGTGGCTCCTACCATATTCTCTTCTTTCCTCTATGCTTTTCTTGATCAGCAACTACTTGGAAATGTTATAAAATTATAACAAACCTATTTAGTGACTAATTATTAAAAAGTGTTTTTCCCTTTAAGAAAATTTCAGCAGTTGTAATTTCATCATTTTACTTCATTGGTAATTAAAGTGTAACATTTCTATCTTATCAAAAGACTATTTTGAGCCTTATGGGGTTAACACATGTTAAGTTTATGTTCTTCTGAAACTGATGCAAAAATACAGTGAGTCCCCACCTAACATAATTAACAGGTTCTTGGAAATTGACTTTAAGTGAAAGGACATATAATAAAACCAATTTTACCATAGACTAATTGATATAAATAAGAGTTAAGTTCTAGAGATATTTCTGGTCACAAAAACATCATCAAACTTCTAAAAAGACCCCGAATTTCTAATATTAAACATTGAAGTAAATGTGAGCTGTGCATACATTAACAAAAATGAATAAAAACCCAGTAAAATAATTCTTTTCCAACCCACTGATTCCATTTCAGGATTAGAGGTGGCCGGAGCCCTTCCAGGCATCTCAGAGCACAAGGCAAGAACCAATCCTCTATCACAGTGTACATTCACACACACACACACACTCACTCAGACTGGGACAATTTAGATATGCCAATTCATCTAACGTGCACATCTTTGGGATGCAGGAGAAAACAAAAATACCTGGAGAAAATCCATGCAGACATGGAGAGAATGTGCACAACTCATACAGACAGTGCCCCTGGCCAGGAATCAATTTTTTTTTTTTCTCATCAAGGTTATAACAAAATAACTTATTCAAGAACCTGCTGTAGATTATTTCAATGCACTTTATCTAACTTAGTCGAGTTTCTCAAGTATGCATTTTCTGCTTTTGTAAGCTTCTACTTTTGTAAGATTTCTATTATGTTCTAATTATTCATATTACTTTTCTCATTTTTCTTGTTAGTTTAGCATCTCAATCAGATGAGGTTATCACTGATTTCTTTAATGTCATACCACTTATAATTTGTTAGTGAGCTATTTTCTATCTCTTTTTTACTAATATGATTATAAAACCTCATCTTTTCTCCTCAATGCCTTTTGTTTTCCTTATCTCATGCTTTTTTTTTTTTCCATTAACTTTCTGCATCCTATTAACTTTTCTGCAAACCTTATGCAATGATATATTTTTTTTCTGGGTTCAAATTCTACTTTTCTGATAGTAAATCTTTCAAGCAGTGCACTTGTGTATATGTGTGTATATGTATATGTATTTGTCCTTGTAGAAAGGAGAAACAGACATTTTAAATTACTCAATTCACAAGATACAATTATAGTATCTCCATCATACTCTAGTCTTCCATCTCAGACTATTATTTTCTAACTATCCCTCCCACACACAGACACACACACACACACATCCCTCGTACAGTAATATATATATGTATATATATAATTGTTCTTTATACCACAATATTCATTTTATTTTTGCTCACTCTTTTACCTTTAAATTCTGTCTCCTTATATATTAAATGGTTAAATGAAGCAATAAATAGGACACTAATTATTTATTTATATACCTTGGGAAAACAAGAGCCAACACTGTAAAAATAATAAAGACCATAACTTGTAAGAATTAATGGAATTTTTAAAATAACAAACTTCTTCACAGAGAATAACTTAAACTCTAGCTAATCATTTTGAAAATATAAATACTTTATGACTAGAAACATAAATATAAGATAAAAAATGGGTTGGTTAAGATCATTTTACTCTCAAGTAACATTTTGCAGGAAGTCGTGTATTTGACATACCATTAAGATATGAGGCCGTATTTAAGTCACTTCTATAAGAGAGTTCTCAAACCACAGTGTCAGCTGATGGACCATCGCACCACAAGTGCCCCTCCCTACTCCTGAATGAAAAACATGTGACCCAAGAACAGCCAAATCAAATCACAGGTGGGCTAATTATCTATGACAAACATATCTAAGTTTTACATATCAAAATTATTATCTTTAATTGTTATAGCATATTTTACAAATCGTATCTCTTCAAAAAATCAGCCTTCACAAAAATCTCTTCAACAAAACTAGAAAAAGGCTTTCGTTAAACATGGCAGTTATTCAGATCTTGATATCATCTGTCTGAGGACACTGCAGGAATTATCTGAAGTCATCATAGTCATGAGTAATTATGAGTGAAGACTATTCTGATTGCACCGACAAGAGAAGGAGAAGCAGGTTAAGAGAACAGCAGATGGGATTCAGATTAAAATATTAGAATGACATTTCAACTCTCACTGAAATATGCTTTATTGGCAAGAAGAAAAAATCCTTTTTTTCCAGAAATTTCTGAGGACAATGAAGACTATAGTAGAGTGATTTTCAGAAGCACAAATAGAGATTAAGGTTTTCTATTTAAATAAGCTTCTAATTCTGATTCTAAATGTATACTTTTATAAAAGTCACTCATATGCTTGAGCAAATACTACCACACTTTGCAGCAATAAATTAAATATATATGCATGGACACCTATAGATACACATTCATAACTACTTATCTAGCTTTTTAAAACCCACTTTACAATTATTTCTTGAAAGTATTTATTTTACATGTTTACTAATCCATTCATAAAATAGTCATTGAATGCTGGTTACATTCTATACACTGAGATAGATTCTATAAAGATACAAAGGTAATCTGTACTGTATTGTGGGAAAAGATTATCAACAAAATTTACTTCCTGAGATACTCTGTCTTTACGTATCACATCTGCCAGTGACTGAGGAACCAATTTTATTCAAGTAGCTTGTCTTTTTTCCTCGTTGTTGTTTATAAATTATGGCATTCAAATAGTCCTATATATGGAAATAAAAGAAAAAAAACCCTCTATGCTCTTTATTGCACAAGATCTCAGGATGTTTCACAATAAGGATCCCCTAGAAGCAAAATAAATTGACTCAAGCTAAGTTATAATATCAATTATACTTCTTTATTTTTATACAATCAACATTTCTTTAATTTTAGAGTCAAGCTATTGAAACGACTAATTAAAATATTATTAAATTGGGTGAATAATGGAATAATATAGATCTAAATTGACTTAATAATCTTAAAATTTTGTTTTATTTTCTTGAGCAATAAAAAGTGAAAATGTGAATTAAATTTAGTGTATTCACACACTGAACAGTGCAGAGAGTTGGGATTGGATAATTTATGAAAGCAATCTAATTTACATAAATAAAAACAATAGCAATGATGAGTTCTTTAAAAAGAATGAATCAGACAGATGATCACAATTTAGTATTCAAAAATGTAAGCCATAAAAAGAATCAAATGGATAACACAGTTGTCCCACTGAGCATCATATTTTGTATTATCTTGTACAGGAGATGAAATTTACAGAAGAAACATTTTACCTTTAATGAACTCTAATTTTGGTAATCGAGTTGCCAATTAACAGAGTAATTGCATAGGTAAATTAATGTCACAATTCTCATTCAGTTATCTTATAGCCCACTCTCTATGTATGTAGTAAATATTCAGAGCACATTTTTTTTTTTTTTTTTAGCATTTCCTCAACCCAGATTTTACCTTAGCATAATTGACAAATTTGGAGGGCACATTTTAGCACAAGAGCCTGAGGACCTGATCCTATCATTAAAAGCACCTCAGGAAGAAAAATTCAAATGCAAATTTCGACTGACCTTTGCGGAAACAACTCATATTATTTTGCATCAGTAGCCACTAGAGATTCGTCTGGCTATATATGGATTTCCACATCTGTCAGCTATAAGTGCACTTCATCTGTCTGCTAAATCAGAGAGCCAGAAATAGATGACAGTGATCAAGCCTTTGAGCTTCTCTTAAATTAGCCATATCATGAGGTAAAGTTAGTTTTTCCACTGAGCTTTCATTCTAAAGATTTACTCTTAAGAAACTTACAGCAAACAATACATCAGAAAAGCAAATGGAGTCTTACTTCTTTCTTCCTGTGATTCTTTTTTTTTTTTTTTCTTCCTTGGGATGGAGTGCTGACCAGACAGCCTGTCTGAAGGTAGGTCCTGCTGGGAGAACTGAGCATAAATTACTTTTGTTTGCAGCTACCTAAGTTCTGCTACCAAAACAGAGCAACGACAAGAGAGTTTTAATGAACTTCACCTGTGCCCAAGTTCCCCTACAGTTACTTGTTCCTAACCCCCTATTGTGTCCTTCCTTTGTGAACGGATTTAAAAAAATAAAACCTTACTCACCCTTGGACATGAGTCCAAGGTGATATGCACAGCAGCTGCTAGTATGGACAATGCATTGATTGTTCCCCTTATTCTTTTCCATCTCCACTCTTCATTGAATAATGGGTCAATAAGCTGAGATGGGGATGTACAACCAATGGTATCAGAGCGCACACGTCTGCCTAATATTTGGCTTCCCAGTATGAGCATTACACTTCGCAAAATATTTTCTGACTAAGACTAAGGAAAAGTAAGACATCTCTGAGTCACTCTATGTAGTGTCTGGATATTATTTTACACAGTGTAGTCGCATGGAAAGAAACAGGTGATAGTAAGAAAATGTGTAGAGAAATGTCTTTCTGTTAAAAAAAATTAAGAAAAAAATGTTTTGCACTTAACCCAATAATTAGAGTCTTACTCCCCTCTTTAGGACTGTATTTTTAAGGTAGAGGCTCTATTATTAAATACGGAAGAGAGCAAAATAAGTTTAGAACCTTATTATATCCAAGATTTGCATCCATGATTCCAAACATCATCTCTATCACTGTGTGCACTACTGCCTAGCTACAGGAATCTGACAGCAGGAATAAGACTGTGTCTTCTATGTTATCTGGCACTTAGAGGTGCTCAGTGTTGAATATTACTTGACTGAGTATGAATAGGTTTCCTTAGCTAGAAGTACCATTTTTTGTCCTATATGTTCAAAAGTGGATACCTAGAGTACATAAAGAGTGTGATCTACACTCTCCCCAAAACTATTCTTATTGTCCTTGATTTTATAGTAGGTTTATGGACTTTCAAGGAGAAATATGGATATGTAGCACATAACTAACTTAATGGAATTCATTATATGGGTATTAACATTGTACTTCTTGGCAAACCAAGGAATTCTTGATGCACGCCAAACGTCATTTTCTAGCCAAAAACTCTTAAGGTACTATCATTAATTTCTTCTACATTAAGGTTAATAATTAAGCTGGACTTCCAAACTCACGCTAATGTGTTTAATATGATTGATCAAAGCAATTGAATATGAATTACAACTCAGTACCTTTTACCCTTACAAAGTTAATATCTACATTAATATTTCTATACTTTCTCTAGCTGTGAAATAATCTACTATTACTATTCCCTGTGTTATTAATAAAAATCTTCAAATGTCCACTTTTAGGCTAGGTGTAATTTAACTTGGGAAAAATAGAAGAAGAAAGAAGGGGGGGAAACTATCTGGTGATAGAACAAATATCTTTATAAAATACATCTATTTTTACATCAAGGGATGTTTCTCTAACATCCCTTTTTATTTCTCTAATATTTTCTCTCAGAAACAGATTTAAAGTTTCTAAGAAAGTCCAAGAGTTACTCTTCAGTTTCTCAGGGAAGTCTGCCTTCACCTAGAAGGGCTGGTTGTTTTAGAATAATCAGGAAAGACCTGGCAATTATATACACTTTGGTTACATGAGTGAGAAAAGCGTAGATGTACACCATAACCCTGCTAAACACTCATGTCACATTTATATTTAATTGTACCAAGTACAGGTAGGCCTACTATAGTACCATAATACAGAGCAGACATAGTGGGTCACTCCAGATCACAGACAGGAAATAAAGGCAGCTCTATGATCTTAGGCAATTTGTGTAAATTATATGTTCCTTACCATTCAGATGGAGAAATTATATTCATCCAATAATGTTTTATAGAAATTGAGTGAAATAACACTTGTAGTGCTTGGCATTTACAGTCAATTAATATAAGCAAGTGGATTAAAAATAAAGATAAAAGCCTATGAATCATTATTTGCCAGGTCACTAATTACCTCTTTTATTTCTTCTTTTTTTAATTATTTAATTTTATTCTTCTTATCTAAAGAAAACCTCACTCAGTTCAAATCCTTCCAATATGGTCCCATCATTTTCATTATTGATGCTGGTGTTATCTACTTTTCATTGTGACTCACTCTGACAGCTAAGTGTCAAATAGCAGTTTGTAACAGCCCTTCCCACAAATTGAAATCAATCTCTCTTTCTCCCCCACAATGATTCTTATATTCTGATGCATCACTTTATTTTTCTAAGATTAAATCTGAATTTTCTTTTAGAGTAGACTTGGACTCTCATTTATAAAATGGTATCTCTATAGGAAGGTACAACACAGCATCTCCTAATTTTCCTTTGAATACAAACAAACAAAAAAAAAAAAAAACTTCACACAAATTAAACAAACAAACAAAAAACTGTGAGAACTCAGAAAAGAAGTAAAATTCATATCATTTATGTTATGCTGACTTTTATGTTACGAAGAGGTACATGGAAAATCTAATGTGAAAATCCACAGCAAGTGCAGATACACATCTAAACCCATCTTTATTCATTTTCTCAGAGTCTCTAGACGTGTGAGGCAGCCAAGGATTAAATTTAGTGCAAGTACTGACTGGTAGTCCCATTAGTATCTTTTGAGGACTCCTCTTATCTATTACCTTTCCTCCGTACAGACCAGCACCAAAGGATGCAGAGTGGGCCTCAGAGCTGAATAGAGCTTTCTAGTGAAAGCAGCACACTCTGGGATTAAAACAAAAGCTGTGCACATCACACTCTATTCCAGCTCCTTATGCAAAAACATTTGACAGCCACCCAAGTAGACAAACCTGACAAGTACAAGTTATATATCTTACCAGATTCAAATATCAAGCCCGCATAGAAATTATTCACCTAAGAATTTATAAAGAAGAAAATAAAGTGACACAAAAAGTTAATGTAAAAGAAAAAATAACTTCTATAATTATTCATATTAATTTCTTTAAAACAATTTCTTAAAAAGGAAATCTAATCTAACAGATTAAACTGAAATTAATAATTTAAGATTAAAGCACATATTCTCACTGATGATGAGAACTAAAACCAAATTTAAAATTTTAATACCAAATAAGAATCCAATTAGAAGATCATCTAAAAAAGAAAAAGACAGGAATGGACAAGATATCATTTCAAAATTGATACCAACTATTAGGGAAATGAACATTATAGAATGTATTGAAAAATATAAAAGTAAACAGCCACATAGCGAATGTAAAATAGGACCTAAAAATTTCAAAACATCAGAAAGCATGAAAGCAAAAGAGTAATTAAGAAAAAAGGTAGAACTAAGTAATAAAAATTAACAAACCAAAGCTAAAATGAGAAAGAAAGTATACTAGGCAACTGTGAACTAAAAGAAATCAGGAACTACTATGAAACAAAATATTTTTAAGCAGGTAAAAAGAAAAAAAGAATAATTTTATCCCCAAAAATGGAATGGTCATAGCAATTTCAACATATCCAATAACATTGCATTTAAATATATAAAAGAAAAGCTATGAGAAGGAAAAAAAAACAACAACAACATGGAATAAAGATCAGAAGTACAATATGAGTGAAGAGTTTTAATAAATGGTCTCAGTCTTAAACAGGTTATGATAGTAAAAGTAATTAATAAAATATAAAATTTTTAAAATGCCATTATTAGATTTGATTTTAATAGTACCAACTTAAAATTTTTGCCCCCAAACCTAGAAAATGCTTATTTAAAATACAAAAATCACTTATATTAAAGTATAAACTTCTAGACACACCAGAGTAATGTAAAGCTCAATGACTTATCCTGCAGTGGACACCCATTTAACCATCACCAAGTTAAAAGTAGGAGCTCTCAGCACCCTAGGACCCACTTCATGGCCCCCTGTAGTTTTTACTTCTTCCTTTCTCCCCAGGGAAAACTAGTATTATGGCTTCTAATACTACAAATTTATCTTACTTGTTTTTCAGCTTTATGTTTATGGAATCATATATTAGGTATCCTTTTTTTTATTTTTTAGCTTCTTGGAAACATTGTGTAATGAGAATTACACATGTTGTGTAAAATTGTCATTCATTCACTTTCATAGCTGTTACTTATTCTCTTCTATTGCTGTGTAAGTTAAACCATATACATAATCAAGAATTTATATTTTCATTCTACTATTGGTGAATTTGGGTTAATTATATTTTTAGCCATTATTGTTAATGTTGTTAAGGATATCATTTTACTTACCTCTAAGTATACATATGCAGCCATTTTTCATGGAGAATATACTTTTAAATGAACTGCTGGATCGTATCACATGGGTACACACAACTTTAGTAGATACTGTCAAACTAAGCAGATGTACCAACTGAAATTCCTGTACGTTTTAGTGTGTAACTGTTTCCATTGCTCCCATCTTTGTCAGTACTTAATATTGTCAGTCTTTTGTTTTGAGCCATTCAGATAGGTGCATTATATCATCCGGTTTACTTTTAACATTTGTAGTTTCTTCACAACTAATTTGAAATTGAATGCCTTTCACATGCTTATTTTATGAAGTGCCAGTTTATGCCTCGTATCATTTTTCAATTTTTACATATTGGAGTCCTTTATATAGTTTGTACGCAAGATTTTGTCATGTGTACACATTACAAATATCTTTTCTTGCTCCATGGGGCACCTTTTTACTCTCTTAACTTTCATAAAGAGATGTTCTTAAATTTTAATGTACTACAACTCAAAAGTAATTTTCTTTAAGGATGGTGCTTTTTTGTGTTCTGTGGAAGCAATTTATGTTGATCCCAAAGTCATAAAAATATTATCCTGTGTTTTCTTATAGAAATTTTATTGTTTAGCTTTAAGATTTATATCTACGATATACCAGGAATTGATTTTTTCTATATGAAGTAATATAGAGACTAAGTTTCATTCTTTTCTACTTTGGATATTCAACAGATCCTACATCATTTAATGAAAAGACTTTCTTTCCTCATTGCTGTGAAATACAAACTATGTCATAAATCAAGTGTCCACATAAATGTGTATCTACTTCTAGGCTGTCTATTCTGTTCCATTAATAAATTTATTTCTTCTTGTATCAATGTCATCTCTAGTTATTGTAAATTTATAATGTCTTGATATTTGGTTGTGTAAATCCTTCCCCCTCCTTGTTCTTCTTTAATTTCTGTTGTCATATTAATTTTACAATTTTGGCTCATTTCTGCTTACATATTAATTTTAAGTTCAGAATATCAAGTTATAGAGACACACACACAAACACACACATAATTGCTGGCATTTCTATTGGCATTTTACTGACTCTATAGATCTATTTACAGAGAATTGAAATTTTTTTCAATATTGAGTCTTATAGTCTATGAATATGATATATTTATCCACTTATTTGGGTCTTTTAAATTACTGTTAATATTTTATCATTCTCTTTAGAGAATGGACACGCCTTTTACAAGATTTATAAATTTTTTGGTATTATTAAAAATGGCAACATTTTAAATTTTATTTTTTTTGTTATAGTAGAATAGAATGAAATTTTGTATATTGAAGTATTGGTCTTGCATCCAATAATCTTCCTAGATTCACTTAATCATTTCTATAATTTATCTATAAATTAATTTGAATTGCTACATACACATATACCATCAACAGATAATGAATATTTTATTATTTCTTTTCCAACTTATACCCTTTTATTTTTTTGTAATTTAATTGCACTGGTTAGAACAGTGGTTCTCAACTGGAGGTGATTATCCCCTACTCCCAGAGAATATTTAAAAAGACTAGGAATATTTTTGGTTCTCACACCTGGGTGAGGTCAGGTTAGTTCTGGAATCCAGTAGGTAGAAGTGAGGGATGATGCTGAACATCCTACAAAGAATAAAACAGCCCCCCCGCCCCACAACAAAGAATTATCTGTCCCCAAATACTGATAAAGTTGCAAAACTCTGGGTGTGAACCTTCATGGAATATAGAAGTAAAGTAGAAAAGAGCAAAAGTCTTGTTTTTATATCCAGTCTCAGAGGAAATTATTTCAATATTTCACCATTAAATAGGGCATTTGTTTTAAGTTTATGTAGATAAAATTTATAAGAATGAAAAAAAAATCCCTTTAATTTCTAGTTTGCAAAGCTATCCTTAATGAATATTAATATTTTTCAAATGCTTTTTATGCATCTATTCTGATGATCATATGATTTTCCTTCTTTCTCTATTAATATAGTGAATTAAACTCATTTTTCAAATGTCCAACTAATCTTGCATTCTTAGAGTAACAATTTATCTCTGAGCCACCTAGACCTGTTTTTTCCACTTTGGAGAAGGTTTTAATAATAGATGTAATTTATTTAATACTATATATTAAATATATATCTACTTGTACTTTCTATTTCTTACTTCAGTTTTGGTCAACTATATTGCTTTAGCTATTTAACCTATATTTTTAATTCATCATCACTGAGTTGTTTACAATAATTTTTTAGAATCTCTTTAATATATGGCACATTTATTGTCAGAATTCCTTTTTCACTGCTTATAAAAGCTATCTGTACTTTTAACCATTTTAATCACAAAAAAATGAAATGATAGTAAAGAAATGATAAAATGGAAAACAACAAATTATAAGAGATGATAGAGGAATCTAGAAAAATAATCTTCTGTGTTAGAAAGTCCTCTGTGTTAGTAGAAAGAAGTTAGATTAGCTAATCCCCAATCTATATTAAATTGTTTTAATTTAAATAGTAAGAATATACCACTGGGGAGGGGGGAGGGACAAGGAAAAAGGATACAACCTTATGACATGATTTAAAATGTATTAACAAAAGTAAGAACAAAATCCTAGTAGTCAAGGTTTAGTGGAGTGCAGCAGGCATTTGTGTTTTAGGTGCTCAGATGATAATGCACAGCAAAATCCCAGCAAATTGTGCCTTTTCCTACAAAACTGCAGAAAGTGAATTTAGAGCTATACCTCCCCTTCCCAAACAATGATTGAATACTGTTCTTAGCTAATGAATGTCAAAGAAAATTTATAAATATTTCTATGACAAATAAAGCAATTAGCATATCCATCCACTTATCAAAATAAGGAATTGGAAAAACATGATATTGCAACTTCATAAAAGTATAATATGATACATAAAAGTCTTAGAAAGTATAATACAAATAACAGAAAAATAAGCCTGTATAACATTTACCCTAAAAAGAGTATAATAAAAATATAAATTCAATGAAGCAAGGACATTACAAAGCACCAAATTCAGATGAAAAATTAGGATGAAACGTTGTAATTATAAAACTAATTAATAATTGAAGACAGCAAGACCTAGAGTTGATACAACAAAAACCAAATTATACACATAAGTAAAAGGCTTGAGATAATAACAATGAACATAGAAAAAAACTACAATTTTTTGAATAAAGAGGATCATTGATACACATATTCATATGTGTATTGTTCATGTACATAAATTAACATTTGCATATATACAAATATAGTATGTGTATGAGTGAAGAGAGTGAGAGACAAAGGTATAATGAAAAGCCAATAGAGAACACAATATTTTGAACAGAAATTATATTTAGAGACATAAAAGAGTGACATTTCCCTTAAAGAAAGAATAAAATGTGCCAAATTTAAACATATAAAGAATAACTTGCATTCAAACACAAAAGAAAAAATACAAAACAATAAGGAGACATATCCTAGTTGTTTTTCAAATTTAAGAATAAAGGAGATTATTTAGAGAGCCAAGTAGAAAGAAAAAAGCTCAGCCTGCAAGAAGAGAAAAATAGAGTTAGCTTCATACTTTGGCACAGTGATTCCCTATGCCAAAGAAAATTGAACAATGTCTCCCAGTTTTGAGAAGAAGACAATTTGATACATGAGTATTATGCTTAGTCAAATTGTCATTCATGGTATAAATCAACAGACAGACACTCTAAAGATGAAATAACTCAGGGAAATACCACCCAAGGGTCCCTATTGAAAAAGCACTTGGCAAGTAAGTCAGTTAAATAGATGAATCAAAATATATAACTCAAGAAAGAAGAAACCACGGTTTAAGCTGAGTGTGAAACTAAGATTCACTTTAAATATAGAACTTAAATAAAACAACAGATGTTGAGTATGCAAAATCTAGATGTGATACATTTTGAAAAATCATTATATATCTGGATTGGGAAAGAAGAGAAAACAAGAAAGTATCCAAGAACTAGACATCAATCTTTACTTGCAAGAGGTCAATTAACATTAAAAAGCATACGTATAGTGAAAAGAAAAACAGAATGAACTCTTTATAGTTCTTAATATATTTTTTAACTTAACCTAAGATAAATATTTTAGACAGTAATGTATTTTCTTGGTAAAATACTATCTAGATTCTTTTAATTTCACATCTGCATCTTTTTCTTCCAATAAATGTAAATTAAATTTAATGTGATGTTTTTATTAAATCGCATTATGACATCTGCCTGTCTACACGTAAATGTGTAAATTTGCAAAGACAAATGGCTGAAATGTTGCTTATTAAATATCAGAAATTATTATTTATGGTAAGCTAGTAGTGTCTGTTGTTTACTTTTAAATACTTTCCTGTAGAGTTTAATTTTAGTAATAAGCATTTATCACTTTATAGAAATAATACTCATGATAACATAACAAACATTTGGTCACAAAGAAAGAATAATATGAAATTGTTAGCAATATGAAAGAATTCTTTAAGAAACAGTATTTTACTGTAGGGCAAAACAGAAAGCAGCAAACTATTTTATCAGATGAGAAGTTTAAATTGCATAAAAAGTTAATTTTTTACAATTAGTTCATGGAATTAATTAAATATAATCTCAATTAGATGTTTGGAATTTGGAAGATAATTTTTTTGAAGAACAGACAGGTGAGAAAAGCTAATAAATTTATGAAAAAGAAGACTATGAAGGACAAAACTGTTGGTATTATTTTTACTAAAAAACAAACAAATAAGCAAAAAATTGTAAAGAAAAATAATTAACAAAGTGTAATACTGATGTAATAATAATTAGATCAGTGGAATAGTATTTATATTTACTTAGAATCTTTTAAATGCAATTTTCCTAACGAATGAGAAACACTTGTGAGGCTTTTGGAAAAATATAGCCAAACTTTTTACAATATACAGATAAGATACAGTCAGCATAAATTAAAGAACTAATATGTTTAAATAAAGTCATTAAAAAACTCTTAAAAATTTCCTTTTTTGGATGTGATTCCATTGTCTGAAAGGCCATTCCCAAACAATGGTAACAATCATAAAGAAAAATGTACATATTCTATTTCTCAAGAAGTACCAGATGGCTTTATGTCAGCATAGATTTGAATTTCAGCTTTAGCCATACAAAAGATGGATAATATTGTTAGCACTTTAAATATATATACACTTACTCAAAGAGTGATGTTTGCATTTCTAGAATAGAATAGAAACACATAGTGCTACATGGAGGCCCTAGCCAAGAGCATCTAGGACTCTAAGATCATTAGTAGAAGCAACTGGTACATTGACCCTATGTGTATAGGAAAAGCAGAGGTGGGATTAGTGCCTGAAACCTGGAACTGAGATGGAGCTGTGGAGACTGCAAAACAAAGCCAAAAATTTCCTTGACTGCTGCTATGAGGAAGGAGTCAAAGAAATCATCTTGGACAAGCCATCCTTTGGTCCTGCACTCAAGATTCCTGGGACCAGGTAGAAATAAGCAAACTACTGATAAAGAGGAATACATTTGTGGAGAGAGAGAGGGAGAGAGAGAAAGAAATAGTCACCCCAAACGAGCTCACAAAAAATGTCAAAGCACTACAGAGAGAATTTCATTAGAACGCACATCCATAAAATTTAATGATCAAAACATAAGTTCAATTCTGATAAAAGGAGAATAGTAAAATAATCTCAAAATTATTCTTTAAAAATGTGAGTTCCTTATTTATTGGAGTTAAAAAGGAAAAAGCAAAATAGTTAAATACAAGTAGATTAGTGTTAAGAAGATGGGCATAAAAAGAACCAATTAAAATAACTATACCTGAGAAGACAAAAATTGTAATTACTAATATTATTATAATATTGAATAAATAGGATATATTCTAAATAAAGCTGTAGAGAGAATTGGTGACTTAGAAAAACATGCCTAAACATTTTATAGTCCAAGGCGCACAAGAAGGTGAGTAAATATATGAAAAAGAAAATGAAATACAGGCTAGAAAAATGAAATTTTAACACAAACAAATTCTAGAAAAGTAGATAAAATAAGATTTTTCAATATAGATGAAAGATAATATTACCACACTGACTTTCTCATTCAGCCCATCATATGTCAGTGATTTATTTGTGTTCCAAAGGCAAGAGTCATCTGTAGGTTACTCTTCTTATTGGTCTAATAAAATAAAAATCACAAAGGACACTACAAGTCATTGAAAGAAGACAAAGTAGCCAGTAAACCTGTGAAAATTATTCAATCATTACTAGTAATCAGAGAAATAAAAATTAGCATATAAGTGAGCATTTCTTCCACTTTTATAGGAAGAAATAGTAAAGATCTAAGATCAGAAAAGAGAAAGATTTACCATTGATAGGCATTTGTGCTTTCCCCTAACTCCCCATTATTATAAGTATGACCATAAAATGAGTGTGTTTGCTGTGGAAGAGTATTTATTGAGATGTCAACAAGAGAATAGGAATTAATTTTGTGGAACACCAGTAGTTAGGAGAGGGAAAGAGGATAGAAACAAAACAAGCCATTGACAAAAATAGAAGAGAAAAGAATGAAAATGTAATAACTTAGAGTTCTAGAAAAAAATGTAGTGATAAATATTGTATTCTCAGATGACAGTGAAGATAGATATTAACAAAATGTTATTGAATGCAATGAATTTCTAGTTGGAAATTTCAAAGAGCAGTTTTATCATTTTCTTGGAAGTCAGGTTCAAGAAATCTGCGAGTTAATTAACAAAGAAGAAATAAATGTAATAGTTTCACCCACTTAAGACATTTAACCAGGTTGTGAGTGGCTTTGGGACAGTTGTTTTAAAGTCTTAGTTGCTAGTCATTTCCAGGCATATAGCAAACCTTCAATAATATTTTATGGATTAAAAAGTGAGATTTTCTATATTCACTCTCCTTTTCTCTACAATTCATTCTTTTATCTCATCGTTCGGCCTTTCTGCCCAGCCATCTTTGTACAAAGCTTTTGCTAAGGCCTCCAATGACTTTCAGGTCATTAAATCCAATGTATTTTTTACCTTTATCTTGACCTTTCAGCAGCTTACAAATTTTTGGACACTTTTTACTTGATACAACCTATCTCCTTGGTTTTCGAGATCCAACGCTTTCGTAGCTTTCTTCCTCTGACCATTCTTCAGTTTCTTTCACATGCCCAACTTCCTCCTCTAAACTGTTAAATTGGGAATGCCTCAAGACTTTAGGTCTAAACACAACTGATTCAGAAATTTACGTCTATAGTGCAAACCTTTTCTCTGAGCTCCAGACTTATATATTAACCCTTTATTTGATATTTCTTTTTAGATTATTTAAAGGAACTTCAAAAATATACGTAAACCTTGGGCTTTATCTCAACACAAAGTGCTTTCCTTCCGGAGGTCCTTATCCCAATAAATGGCACAATTGTGCAGCTGAAGAAAACGAAACTGGTTATATCCCTGGCACTTCCCTATCACTACCCACATAAATCCATTGTGAAGCCATTTTGATTTCCCATCCTAAATATCTCTTCATTACTTCTGTTTTACTCCAATTTTACAGTTTCTATGTAGGGCCAAGCTAATATCATCTCACGACATCAGATGTAGATAGAACCCCCTAACTGTTCTGCCTTAATCCCGTCTGCCATGCTCTCCATCTATTCTTCATATCGTAATCACAGTGATTTTTTTTCCTTCCAAATACAAATCTAGTCACCTTATCTACTTATACTGTTTCAGTGGTTTTCTTCAATCTCATGTTAAAATTTTAACAACAAAAAATGTAATAGATTTTTAAGAGAACGAACTGAACCAACCCCTGTTTACCTTTGTGGCCTCTCTCTGTTCCAGTCTCATCTGCTTTCTGTCCATTCTTTACATTCTCCATACTCTTGCATATATGTGAATGCAAGGAAGAGATCTTCCTGATAATCTTTTCTTCAGTCATTGAGGTCATCTCTTCCTTCAGCTCTCTCACCTCAATTTTTATTTCTCATTTTACAGGCATTTACAGGAGGAAAGTCTTGCTTGAGGTGAGCGCCATATACTATGGCATTGGTTTATGTAATTCTTTAATTAATCTGGTTGTTTAAGTAGACTATAAACTCTGTGAGGGCAGAAGTAGCATTTATTTGCTCACCACTGTGTCTCCAGAACCTGGCATAAAGTATACACTCAGTAAGTATTCATTAAATGGACATGAAATTTGCTAAGCAAAATGAAATTTGCTTAAAAAATTAGCAGGACATGTGAAGGATCAATCCATGTGTGAAAAACATACACAAGTTGGAAGAAAGACACAAAGATTACACGAAAAGGAGACATAAAGATAGCAGGGACAAGGAACACAGGAGGGAAATCAGGATGAGCCACAGAAGGGAAGCGTAATGCCTGGCACATTGCATTAACACGATATCTATTTCAAAATTCAATGAACTTTAGCATTGGAGACTAGAAATACATTTTTTTTTTCTTTAGAGGTAAAATGAAAAATTATTTAAAATACAATTTCCAGTTTAAAGGCCAACAAATTCCATTAGTATGATTTTTGTCCTCAGAAGTGAAATGTTCTTTGCTGTCTGGGTTGCAGAGCCGTCCTTCTGCTTCTGGTCCAAACCTGAAGCCTCTTGCTGCTACTTGCATAGTAAATTGCTAACATCTTATCAGATGTTCCAAAAAGAACATATAAATTAACTTTCTTGTTCTGGGCTCTAGCAACATGCTCCACTTTCCTGAACTAAGCATTTCGTCTCATTTAGCTTATTACAGCTTCTCTCTATTTTCATTCTCTTAACTTCTATTACATGAAAATAATTGACAGTTCCGACTCCTCAACTTGATTATCAGGGACACCTACCCTCCCATTTGTAGATTATCATCATCCCACTATGTCCACCCATCACATTTCAGTGTTGTTCTTCTCAAGCATTAGCAAACCCAATAGCTGCTCTGCACCTTGATTATAGTACAATTTCTTTGGTCTCATTCAGACTTGACATGTTCCTTAATCTAAAATGACTCTGGAAAAAAAAAAATCTTTATCTCCTTTAAATCCACACTCTCTTGACTGGCCTTGAGGCAAATTAATAGAGCTAGGTCAAGATATACAGGCTGCTCTTCTTGATACTAAGTGACTTGTAGAAACAGTACACACCCTCGGGCTATTTTCTAGACAGCATTTCTTAGGATTAAGTCACATTAAAGCTTCAAATTCTCCTATGTCAACATAAATTTTAAAAAAACAACATATGATGAAGGGAATAGTTGGAAAGCATCTTTTCCTTCATGTCAATACAATTTTCTGATTTTTTTTTTCTTGAAATAATCTAGCATATGGGTCTCTGGAAATAAAATGCCTTGAGACAGAAAATATCCACAAGTTTTTATACTGATAGCCAGTCACCAAGGACAATGGAGAGAGTGGAAAGCTCTCACTTTATAAATGATCCTAAACACATAGACTCCATCCTGAAATACCAATGAAATTTTTTACAGCTCATAGAAGAAGCTATTCATATTATGAAACTTACTTTCCTTATGGAATCCCCATAAATAACAGAATTGAGATTTATCTCTCTTCATAAGATCACAACAAATTTTTAGCTTTCTGGTAATATGTGATTTTTATTTCCTCCCAAAATAGTTTACAATGTTAACAATTTAAAAAATCTATTATATGTAGATTGACTGTACCACCTGGTTTACTCAGGATGGTACCAGTTTAAGATTCTTGTTTCTGTGTAATTATTAACGGTGACTTCTATTCTCAAAGATTGCATGATAAATTATATGGTCACCTAATTATAAGGCTTTGATGACTAGCACTATATGTTCCAAAATAATTTACAGAAATAGTGCTCCACAAACCATATGTTTAAAAGTGTAATGTTTACCTATCCGAAGGAACACAATGTGTTTGTCTATTCAAAGAGCACGGTTTCAAAGAGGGAAAAAAAAAAAAAAAAAACCTCTCAGCAGAGGCCCTGGGTATGAATATTTAGAATCCATGATTAGATTCCTTTGAAAATGTCACATTAGTTATTACCATTGCACTGTGCAAATTGCATTCATCTCCCTAACGGTCATGAAACAAGAGGAACAATAGTTTATCATCTACTTCACAAATAGATGTAGTACCCAGATAACAATTTCCTAGGGAATCTTCTCATATACTTGGTGTGGAAAGAACTGACACATGTCAAGCCTTGTCACCTCTCTTGTGTTTCAGTAAAGAGTGTAGCAAACTAAATCTTTGGGTTTTCTTGGGGACAAATAAAATATACACTGGTGGGTTAATGGAAGGACATTTTTAATCTCCAGTTTTGCAGTACAAAACTATATCTGTAGCAAATCCTGCTACAATGGTATTCAAACCATATGTTTAATGGCTTTAAACATCTGCAATACTGTAACTAGTTTTAAAAACCCTGCTGGTTTTAAGCGCTGATGGAAAACAGCATGTAAGCTCCAGGGAAAACTGCTCTTTGACAAATATCATCACCACCCCTTCTCACCAGTTCACTTTCTCTCTACTTCAGGATACCCATATTGTTCAGCAAGTGTTGTTAGGAAGGAAATTCCAACTCCTCTCAGAGTTTGCCAAGCCATCAAAATCTAATTTGTACAGATAACCCTCCAAAGCTAAAAAATCATAATTATTCTCACATGAGAAAAAATGTCTAGAATAATCCCAAGAATAATAATTTAAAAAAAATAGTCTTTTTGTAATTGAGTCATCACTGCACAATGAGTTAGGTTTTAAAATCAAGTTCTCTGATAGGAAATGAAGTATATCTAAATAAGTTGGAATAGGCAGAGAAATTATACTTAGATAAGAAAAAAGAATAGTGAAAACCATGAACAGTATATTCTACATTTATTTTATATAAAAGAATAGCTTATTTACAAAACTGAACATGATTCTTAACTGAATTGTCTATAAACTAGAAGATGACATGTAGTTTATACATGTATAATCTAGAGATTAGAACATAAAAGAAAAGGTAGGCAATGAGACCATGGAATAGTCATTTGGATATTTTAAATAATTCAGTGGTGCCACATCTACCCAAATTATTTACAGGGAATTTAAAGAATCTGTAAATAAATGGCTTATGAAATGGAGACATGCCAGAGGACTGGAAATATTCATATGTGTCCTGCTTTTTGCAATGGTAGCACAGGATCAGTTCTGGAAATTGCTAAAAAAAAAAAAAAAAAAAAATGCTTGATTAAAGCTCCTGGCAAAATTCTACATCAAACTATTTCACATGTATCAAATTAAGAAAACAAAAGAATAAATGTCAATGATGGCCTGAAGTTCTCTCTTTCATGAATTTAAAACTAACTTGAAGCCCCAAAATAAAATTAGGTTTCTGAGCAACTTTACGCTCTTATTTATAAGGTGCCTCTTAAGTCCACACAGTTTAAATTGCATTTTACTTCCCACATTTCCATTACCTTCCTATGATATGGATCTGCTTTTGGGAAGATGGTGGCTAAGGAGAGAAAAGAAGCAGTAGTAGCCAAACCCAGAACCATTTCATCTTGTGTATCTGGTTTTCAACTTCTCTCCCACAGACAGGGTGCATCTCTTCCCTAAAAAGGGAAGACACTGTTTCCATTACTGCATAAAAAAAAAAAAAAAATAAATAAATAAATAAATAAAAAATAATAAATAAATAAATAAAATCTCAAGGCCCTTCTCCCTGAGTGTCAGTTTTCTCCGTGACCAATCACAGCCTGGCTATTAGCTAACCGATAAATTCCTGCTATGCTTTCTCCTCGTTACCCAAGACCAGCTGTGTGCTTACCAGCGATACAACTTGACCCTCTGGGTCAAGCTTTTCCATTCTCCTTTTAGGACCAGAAGTTTTAACATACATGCAATGGCTTCCTTGTTTGCCTCGTCTCCAAATTTCAGCTTCTCCATTGCGTATCATGCTTTGGGAGACTTGGAAACTTTACTCCTTGTGGTTTGGTTGTCTGGTGCTATATATTTCCAAAGAAGTCTTCTAATTTTCCTTTTCCTCTGTTGCCTGATTACACTGGCCCTTCCTGTTTTTGAAGTACCTAAAACCAAGATAAAGATTCTAGTTTTTTTTCACTACTACACCCCCATCTCTTTTTGTCCATGAAGAAAGAAAACTTTCCTGCCAAAGTGTCCTTCATTCAACAAATACTGACTACTTACAGTGTTCCAGACACTGTGCTTTGATCTTGTAGCTACATTAGACTTGTCCAGAGTGTGAGATGGCTACTGCTAGTGTGGAGGTGTGAAGAACACTGGGAAGTCAATGAATAATTTTTCAGTGATTATATCAAAAGTCAAAACAATGATAACAAATCTAAGGGTTTAAAAACTATGGCATGGCTATCTGACATCTTTGAATGATGAAATTCTGAGAATTCAGAGTGTATACCAAGGATGAAGTAGTTCTGAGTAAGGAGGAGCTCAGAGATGGAGACAGGTTGTACAGAATTTAAAAGGAGAGCAAGGTGTCCAATAGCAACAGAAAGAATAGAGACTGAAGAAACTTTTTGGAAGGTATGAGTTGTAAGGATGGTTGTGTTTGAATCTTTCATGGGTCCTACTCCTTCTATGGTCTGGTATCATTACTTTTCTAGATTTCCCTCAATATTTACCATTTCTTTGATTTTCATGCATATGTATCTTTACAACTAAACCTTTACTGAAACATACCTTCCAATAATTATTGAGCAATTAACAAACATTAACTGTACAGGAGCTATGTGCTTATTATTTAGTTTAAATTTACAATTTAAAGTAAATATTGTCACTCCCACCTTTTATAGTGGGAAACTGAGGGTCAGACTGACTAAAAATACTGTAGTGCTGAAACAGAAGAGTATTTTGCCAGAGATTAACTTTCTTCCTCTCTTCTTTAGTGAGAATGTTACCAATTCATCTCAATGTTGGTTATGATATAAAATCATCTTTAAACTTCTGCAGGTAGTATTCAGAAAAGAGAGAGTGATAAGACTTTTTAATTTTATTTTTGATTTCTTCATTTAAAAAGAAAAAAAAGAAGTTTTCTTATCTCTGAAATGAATCGATTTCTAGGGAAGAAAAGGGGTTCAATTCTGTGTTTTTGAGGTGGAAAATGCTGGAACTTGTCCAAAATTTGGTGGAGTCCCTGATAGGTGGAATATATGTGACCTGAGGGAGTTGTTACCTTAAAATCCAGGTACAGTCCCTTTTGATCAAGCTTAGTCCTAACAGAGTAGGATCACTGTTCCTTTATGAACCAGGGAGCTTTGGGAAGCCCTCTAAATTAGCAACAGAACCTTCAAAAATCATGAAAATGCATCACTGATTGGATAATTAAGGAATAAACTTCAAGAGTAATAAAATTAGGAAGCTTACTAGATTTCAATTCACTGTAAAGACTAGTGTGAAAAATTTTTTGGACAGGCAAACTCCTGGGACGAGTAAGAAGGAGTGGCTCAAGGGCAATGCTCTGATAAGAATGTAGGTGAACCAAATGGTTAATTAGAAAAATAAAATAAGTTTGGGGGAATTCTTATCCCTTTCCACAACTTCAGTTTGTATAGTGGTTCATATTGGTTTCACAAATAATTTGCCCAGAGCACACAGCTAATAAATACTAAAGCTTGGATTCAGTTCTAAAACCTTATGATTTCAAATCAAAACATTTGCATCATGTGCCATCATTTCTCATTAATTTAAATGCGATGGAAATAGTTTTGATACAAATATACATATAAAATTATAAATTGTTACTCATTTAGTTTGATGAAATGCATAATTGGTTCATATTTAGCTATATTCTATCTTTTATTCCCTTTATTGACATTTTGCTTGTCAAAATGAATGAATTATGCTTGTTCTTTTCTAAACATACTGAAAATAGAAATCTACATAGTCTTTTAGAGTCTATAAATTTTATGGAAAAAGTACAAAACTGAATATTGATATCTTTAATTTTCTAGCACTTTATCTCCTAATAAGAATTTGAACTATGGGTAAATAGGCATAGGTGAATTCTTTTATATTAATATACTCGTTTATAACCTGTCTGTAATATTTTGAACCTATTTTGTTAAACAACAGCAACAATAAAAATAAAGTTGGGACAGTTCCCAAGGGAGAGCGTGGGATGAAATGGTGGCCTGGGTCAGGTGGAGGAAGAGAGGAACAGTTAGTGACCTCATAACCCCATTTGTCAAAAAGTTGAAACACTTTTTGAATCTCATCCTTTTGAAGAAATAATCATATCATGTTGTTGATTTGGCCAATGAAATGTGAAAGAAAGTAGCATGTGACATTTTTTTTTCTGCAGAAGCTTTAAGAATCATTGGTTAATCTACTATTCCACTTGTTTATTTCCAAGATAAGGGCTGTTTTATTTATTACTCTGAGCTCTGGAGTAAAGAGCTAAACTGACTCATGTTGGACAAGTATAATGAGTAAGAAATAAATGGCTATTGTTAAGCCACTGAGATTTAGGGTGTCATTTGTCATCACAATCCAATTTAGCTAAACTGATTATTCAGAAAGTGACACCCAAAAGTGAAATGCTGCCCTAACAACAAAACAAAAATATAAAATATTGGCTTTGAAGTGTCAGATAGTAAGAGGTGAGGAAATTATTAATGAAGGCTGAAAAGATGTGACATATGTTTACAGTGGCAAGCAATTATTAAAGCTATCATCTGCTATATCTTAGAAAGCAGATGATGAACCTAATGTACATTTGGTTTTGGTTGTAGAAGTGGAAAAATAGGATGGATGTTAATAGCTTGCATTGGTTGCATTTAACAAAGCACTACAAAAATGAAATGAGTTCAGGAAAGACTTGAACAGATTGTGAACACATTTGAAAGACAATTGAGAAAGTCCTGAAATTTCAGAAAATGTAAGTTAGAAGTTGTAATGGATTATCACTTCCAAACAGTAAGATACAACTAAGAAGGACTTTGAAAAAAAAATGATTGATTAAAATGCAGTATCCTGGGAATAGGAGCAAATCAAGGATCAAAGCATATTTGTAGGGGGGTGGGGGAGGAAGAGAAAGGGAAGGAGGGAGGGAGTGAGGGAGGGAAGAAGGAAGGAAGGAAGGAAGGAAGGAAGGAAGGAAGGAAGGAAGGAAGGAAGGAAGGAAGTTGAAAGTTGAAAGAAGAAGAAAGAAAGAAAGAAAGAAAGAAAGAAAGAAAGAAAGAAAGAAAGAAAGAAAGAAAGAAAGAAAGAAAGAAAGAGAAAAGAAAAGAAATTCATGGGCATCTAGGAACCAGCAAATTTTTGAATTATTTAAAATGAATCAAGTAAGAAACTAAAAGTACAGCTATCTTAAGTGATAGACTTAAACAACCAGCAAAATACATTGAGAGAAAGAGAAAGAGAGAGAGACTTAGATATTTGTTTTATTAAAAAATGTGGATTTCGGCTATTCACATGCAGAGCTATTTACAGCTAAATATATAGATAAAAAGATGACTCAAGTTCTCAAATGAATTGTACGGTCAGAAGAACGATCAGACTAAAAGAGACAGTAACTAATAAACTCACAAAGTGACTTTTGCATTCTCAACCTTGTATCGGCTGAAAGCAGGCTGAGAAATCTGCTCAGCCCCCAAGAAAGGCTTGTTTTCTAATTTCCCTTCAGACATAACTTCAAAGGAAAAGTAAAAGAAAGGAACTTCCAGTGAGCAAAACTCAGAGCCATGAGGAACAACTGATAGGGGAGCAGAACCCAAACCTAGCCAAGAGAGCTTCCTTACCCTCTTACCACTTAACTCAAATTCAGGAAAACCTTTCCTAGATCACAGGGTTTGGTCTGGGCTCTCCTTTTTTCTTCTCACAGAACTATACATTGCTGTTTATATTTCTTAATCTCATTTTGTAATCATACATTTAGTTTGTGATTATTTTATTAATTCATGTCTCCCTAAATTGTAATCTTTATGAAGGCAAGAACTCTATTTTGGATCACCGTTACATTTTCAGAATCTAGTCCCATACCTAGCACATGATAAGTAACTGACAAATATTTGTTAACTAAAAGTGTTTTCTCCCTTCGTTCCCTTAAGCTGAAAGTGTTTTGAAGATGGAGTTCCCAGTGTACACCTGCCCTATAAGAGCAGGTTTACAAGTATCATGAATAAGTGCCCAGGTTTAGAAGATGAATTATATGGTGCTTTTATTCCTAGTTGGGGCTACCCTGCTTGAACCTTTTCATTCTCAGTCTAAAATGTTAGGGTTCCCCATGTTTGAAATAATTGAAATTTACTCCTATTAGAATCTAGAGTGCCAAAGGCAGAAGTTAAATTACAGATATTTTCTTATGAATTATGATGGTTATTTAACCTAGTCTATTAAAAAATAAAATCAGTTAGACGCAACTTCCTCAACTGAACAAAAAAAGCAAAGAAGGTCAATATCGAAAATAAAATGCAATAAGTGTCAAATTGCTCTCCATTTTTAGGAACTAAGGGCTTTGAAAACGTTTCATAGAAGACAAAATGATATATGGGAATTTCTCTGCCTTACAGAGACTCCCACACTGAGTTCAATTGTGATGGTCTGCATTAAAGGTCTTTATTGCTAGAGCAAATGAAAATGCGATCTGATGGGAGTGAAAAACTTGGAAAATCCCACACTGTTAGTAAATTAGGTCTTTTAAAAAAGGAACATCCGGCAAGCTCGAATAAATCAATGTGACTCTAAGAAATAGCACTGAAAGGTAAGTGCATTTTCAGGGTTGCATCTTTGTTCTCTTTCTTTCTTAGCTATTTGACTCATGTAGTGAAGTAAATTTCTCTTGATTTTTTTTTTCTTTCATGCTATACAAGTTACTGAGTCTGATGGACTCAACTAACCAGAGTTTTAATTACAAAGCAATATATTTGCTGTATAGAATGGCAACACTATGAATTTTACCTTATTACCTTATTACAAAGACATATGAAAGCAGAAATTACAAATCGAATTTTATAGTAAAAACATTCTATACAGAGAATTTATTAATTCCTGGCACAAAAACTCAACCACAAAAGGTAAACTGAGTGCCTATAATGGACACCTAATTATGTATAACAATAAATGGAGTTCCTTAACTCAGAACTTTATGAACAACATGAGTAGTCTAATCTGAGTAATTTAAGACACACACTGAAATCTGAAACATATATATTGTAGTAGAATTAATATAAGCTTAAATATATTTTAAAAGATTTGACTGTTAAATAAATCCTAATATCAATATCTATTTCCTAGTCACTCACTAAAAAGCTAGAATAAGCCACTATTGCTAGGAAACATTCTTTCCATTTTTGTTCCATGAGTATTCCTTCACTTCCTTCCAAGATCTGCTGTCTTCTCCGTGTCTCGCACTGCTTTCGTTTTAGAAGCTTTGTGCTTTTCTCTTTCTATTTATGAGGCACATTGGCTTCTGCCTGTCTTTCTCCTCTCAATGGCTCCTATGATTCTGATCATACTGCAGGAAGGGATCTATGTTTTATAATATTTTGAGAAGCAACTAACTTCCTGATTGGCATCCAAATTGAAAACCGATGTTCCCCATTGGCCAGAATCATGGGAAACATTGTAAGTTCTATGGAACTTGTTTGATAGCATTAAATAGACTTTTGGCCACAACAATTTTTATTGATTCCCACCCAGCATCATCTGTGACATGTATACAGTGCTAACCTCTAAATATATTTTGATTAAAAGCTCCATGTATACATATTTATCTCTTCTGTTATCTTTTAAACCAGCTTTTGCAGGTATATTTGAATTGTTATTTAAAATTTTAATTGTTTTATAATTTTCAATCATTTCCTCTAAAGATAGCTTTGCCTTTTTCTCTATAATAGAAAAATATGACCATTTTACACAATAAAAGTCTCATTTTATTATTAATTGAGCATGCATAGCATTTGTATCTTTTATCTTCACCTGGTTTCATCAAAATAAAACTCTCCACCACCAGACACATTTCCTCATTATCAATATCATTTATTTATTTATTTATTTATTTATTTATTTATTTATTTATTTATTTTCGGATGTGTAGATGTTTAAAATTTATGGGTATTTTAGAATTTATGGGTGTTTAAATTTTTGTTTTATTAAAGCCAACTTTAAATAAAAATTACATCTACCTATTTTGCCATTGTTGTTATTTTTCTATGTCTTGCTAGTTTCTCATGATGAATATTTGTACCATGTTAAAAGATTTTAGTTAGGTTTTAAAATATATTTTTGTAAGAAAAGTAACTTCCTGATAATAGTTTAAGCTAGAAAACTGGGATACATAGAAAACAACTTAAATAGTAAAATTTGGTGTCAGGCATAAAATCTTCAAGATAAATTCAGGGTTCCACGTAGCTAATAGTCATTTAAATCAGGGATCTGCAAAGCTCGGGCCTGGCTGGTTACAGGTACCCATCTGTGGCCTGGTAGGAACCAGGCCACACAGCAGGAGGTATGTGGCCGGAAGCCAGCGAAGCTTCATCTGTATTTGCAGCTGCTCCCTGGTACTAGCATCACCACCTCAGCTCTCCCTCAGACCATCAGGCATTAGATTCTCATAAGAGCACTGATCCCTGGTGCTAAAAAGGTTGGGGGACACTGATTTAAATAAAAATAATTTTAAAAAAATTAAGTAAGCAACAAGAAAAGAATAAGCTCTGCTTAATCCTATACATAACATTATCATTAGAATAGTATATAGAGATTGGGGAATAGAGTGAATCTTTTTTCCTATGGAGTTTGGAAAGATTTTGCCAAATCTAGGGAAACTTTCTGTAAAACAAACAGACAAGCAAACTGTGTTGCAAATGTACTACGCACCAAATAGAGGACACAAACTTTGATCGGTATCAACTGATCTGTATGTCCTACCCACACAAAGACCAACATGTCAGGTTTGTGTTCCTAAAGAGAGATACTGGTCAACTTGGGGGGGGGGGGCGGGAATGTAAGAAGGGTGCAATAATATTTCTCAGATTAAATTACCATATTGAAGTCTTATGACTTCTTTTGTTTATGCCTGAAGACTTCTAAGATCTCTACAGAGAATAATGAATAGATGATAAAGCCAGTCTGCAAATTGATGGAGTTCATGTTGCCAGTTTAAAGGAAAGTTACAAGAAGACATCAATATGTAGCTGTAGCTATGGTGAAAATGACCTACAGGACATGAATATTTTTTATTGTGGTAAAAATAAATAAAACATGCAATCTCCCCTCTTAACAAACTTTTAAATGTACAGTAGATTTTCAGAACTTTTTCGTCTTCCATAACTGAAATTTTGTACAGATCGAACAGCATCTAATTTTAACCACTAGACTTCAGGAGGACTTTTAAACGTTGCAACTCAAAATGTGTTCTTCAAACCAGCAGCTTTAGCATCACCTGGGACGTTACAAGTGCAGGATCTTGGCCCCGCTCACAAACCTGATGAATTGAAATTACCTGGGCATATGAACAAGATCCCATTTGAAGGTACATTAAAATTTGAAAACCATGGCTTGAAAACACTGCTTTCCTTTATTCCTCTAAGGCAAAAATCTTAGAGAGTAAATGTATTTTCTCTGCTGTGAAATAATATGATGAAATTTGTGAAAACAATACTTAATTCTTTAAATTTGTGGTTTGGGGTTACTATTCTCATCAGTGAATCATTCTGAAGTCGAAACACAAACATTGCCTTTAAAAGAGAAAGGTTTTGCTTTCAGAAGACCTCCGAATTGTTGTTTCCTAAAGAGCCTGCACATTTGTGGAAATAATTCTGTTGCTATGGCTTTACCTGCAGAGTCTGCCAGTGTTCCAAAATGTATCGCTACTATTCACTGTGGCCATGTAGTTCTCCTTCTTTATTTTCATTATTTTTGTCACTTTTTGCTCCACTGCTGTATATATCCTATGTCCTATAATACTAAGCAATCCAGGACACAATTCTAAAAGCATCATTCACAACAAATAACTGCCTTGGTCCGATTGAGAAAAATACCATAAATGTGCTCTTTTATTCCCCTAAAGAGCTGCAAGATAGAAAACACCACGGAAAGTCATTTTCTTCAGGAATTATTTATACACAGATTTAGGGAGGTTTTTTGGCAGAGATAGCTATTTAGAATATGAATGTCACCAGGTCTTTCTCCAGAGTGAACAAGTGGAAAGCACGACAAGGCAAATGCATTCTCCTCTTAACTTTACATCAAGCTTACCTGGTTTCTCAACTCCTCTGACAGTACTTGGATTTGTGATTTTAGACAAAATACAATAAAACTGGGTATTAAATCTAAAAAAAAAAAAAAAAGCATAACTTAGAATGAACTTTCTCCCCATTTATCTTTTTTATTCTTTCCTAAATCGATTTTTAATATTTTGTCCCCTCTGTGACATTGGGCAGTAAAATGAGAAAGTTCGGAAAACTTATGGTACATTATTAGTCTATGGTAGTCACCACAATTATGCTTTATTACTAAGCATTTTGTTAATCTTTTTCATCAAAAAATAAAAAGATCTTTATAACTACTTTCAAAGAGGATTCTTTAAATTTTAAGCGTACTTTCTAAACTGAACATTGAACATACAAATGAATAATGGGATCTGTTTCTGCCTCTGAGGGAATGGCAAGCCAGGAAGTTAGTGGTTTCTGAGCATCGACACCAGTGCAAAGGATCCATGTCATGAATAATCCATTCGGCCTTATAAGAATGTGATCACGTATTACATTTTCTCATTACCTAGGGAAGTTAAGACTATAGCAAGTCCAGACCCCTTTTCTAATCCTTTAGGCAGCTAGGTTGCTGGAAGCTTTGCAATGTAGCCTCATAAACCTCACACTTTTAGCAATAGGGAATGACTCCAGCCTGTGTTAGAAAATTGAAAACTGGCAATAATGCATGACAAGTCTCTTCTGATGTTAAAATAAACAGAAAATGTAAAATATAAGTGTTCAGATAATCACAATAATTCAATTTAATAAGCAAAATTTAAGTTGAAAAGTTAAAAATATGTTTGCATCATTGACTTGAAATCGCTAGAATTATAATACAGTTTAAACAGCATTTACACTTCTTATCTAACCTCTCTAATCAGATTATGTTCATACTTTAAGTTAAGATGATGTAACTCCATGTCAAAGACTGCTATAGAAAATGTTATAGAATTAGAGCAGTGACCTCTCACTCTCCTATTCTGGATGCAACTACCCCATCTGTGAGCATGCACGAACTTTCATCCCTTACAATGTTAAAAAGGCTGTATGAATGTAACAGCCACAGTAAGAGCTTTCTTGTGTTTTTACTAAAAGAATTAAACTTTGCAGGAAAGTGAAAGGAAAAGTTGTTCTTTAAAAAAAATAAAACATCACAGTATAGGTAAAACCTGTGGGGATTCAACAGAACTTGAAAGACTACTTTTAAGTATTCTTGATCTAAATGATCTAAGGGGATTGTGAGAATTAATGAATAGTGGGTTGCAGACTAGGTCAAAATAGAACTTCTCTACCCTATTACCCCCCAAATTTTTTATTGTAGAAGAACATTCTTATCTCACTAATGGGGGTTATTCAGTGGATATTTGCATTTCAAGTAGTCATTTAAATACTAGATAGTTTATGGAAATCTAATGAAATTATAGAAATAAAGGTATTCACTTTTAAAAATATGCCAGAATTCCATCTATTAGAGAAATCAATTTGAAAGGTAAATGATATAATTTCAATTAATTGAGTCTCTGTCATTGTATAAAACAAAATTTTAGGCATTAAAAGGTGGGTGACAAAGCTTAAGCCTCAAGCACTGCTTTTCTTTGCATGAACATCATCTAATCAGTCAAAAAAAAAAGTAAGAATTATTCTAATTAAATTACAAACATTAAACAATAATAAATCTTTAAAATTAAATGTATCTAATCGATAATTATGAAAGAAACCAGTAGTATCATGAGGTCACATAATTTGAACAAAGGATGAAATTATGTGTACACACACAAAGATGTAATAATTTGGATGAGAAAAGCAAGCCAGTCTTGACTCTCTTTAATTAGGATCACTATATCAAGAGTCAGCAAATTTTCTTTGTAAAGGACCAAATTGTATGTATTTTTGGCTTTGTGGGTCATTCAGTTTTTGTTACAACTACTCAAACACTATCACTGGAGTACAAAAGCAGCCATAGACAATATGTAACTATGAATGAACATAGATGTATTCCAATAAAATCTTATTTACAAAAATAGGCAGTGGGCCAAATCTGGCCTGATGGCCATAACTGGCCAAAATCCACTATACAGGATGCTTAAATTACCTCTTGAAAGCAGATTCCTGCAGGAGAGTGTCTGTTGGTGTGGTATTTGTACGTGTGATAAACCAACCACTTCAAAACGTGACTCTAAAGGCTGAAACTTTACCATGTATGCACTTTGTGCTGTTGAGCGTTAAAATTACTCAGTATTTATTGAACTAGGGTCATTAATGGCTTAATATGAAAAAAAAGTAAAACACCAGAGAATATATTTCAAGGGACAATTTATTTAGCCTCTTGGGGATAAACTAGATAAGTTGCAGCTTTTTTTTCCATTTCCATTTTCTGTATTTTTGTGATTTATTTAGGATGAATTAATAAAACAGTTTTTTTACATTAGATTCCATATATTGAAGTTTAATAAGCTACAACCACTAGTCAAATAACTATTTTTTCAAATGACAAAAAAAAATAATAATTTTACATTTTCTTAAAAGAGATGTATTACAAACATGTACACACAAACAAATCAAACTGAAGGTACTATAACCCATTGCAAAAATCAACAGGTTCCCTAAATTAAAAGATATATCTGACACCTCTAATTTAATTCAGTTTACCACACAGACTACATTACTTACTCCCTAGGAAATTGTAAGAATAAAATATTGTAGCTTTTATTTAAAGATGAATGATCATGAAGGTGAAAGGAAAAACTGTATGAAATACTTGCAATAAGGAACTCAATATCTATTCTGTAAGTATAGTAATAAAATTGTGCTTTGCATTGCAAATGTTGTCTTCTGTGTTTCTCACTAACTAGTTTTCAAATGCTGAGGAGGTAACATTCTACTCTGAATCTATAATGTCTGATTAGCAAAATATGTAATTTTTAAGTTGACAAACTGTAAAGGTTTAATACACACAAATTGTACAAATAAATAATACCAGTCTGTGATATATCAAGTATAATTTATAAATCAATAAGATAGATGTCTATTTAGATTTACTTCTTTTGAAGTTTTAAAAATTTTAGCCATAGCAAATTATTTTTAAAAACTGAAATTATTTAAAGCCCTTCATTGAAAGATCCCAGAGCTTTTAAAATAAGTTTAAAGCAAGAAATTTAAAAAATGTATATTCTCCTATAATAAGATGTTGAATTTAAAAACATTTAGTAACACGCATAAATAATCAAAAAAAAGTTTCAAATTTCTATGCTGCTAGAAATGTTCATGAGTGATCTAGCCTTTGCAATTCTAATATTGAAATATAGTCTTTCTTAAATATTGGTCTGCTCTGAATATTACACAATGAGGATGCTGGGCTTTGCTCCAATTAGAGTTGGATCACTAATATTTTAACTCAAATAGTGAAAAAAAACTAAAACTGGGTGGCAGATCATATTGACTTACTTTAGACCATGTTAGGGGTTAGCATTGTTAAGGCTCTTAGTGGCTTTTCCATGATGAAACAGAGTAATGATATCTTTTTATTCGATACAGGGCTGTTTCAGAGACCTATTTCATACTTGGAATTACAAAAGTATCATGGCCCGAGCTGCTGTAGGTAAAAAATATAAGTAAAAGGCAAATTGAAACCATATCTTGTGTTCAAATTGTAATGAAAAACTTTTTTTCCAAGTCTTCTCAAATAGTTTCTAATTAGACACAGTTTGCCACATTGCTATTTTTTATTGGTTGAATTTTCTCTCCAATATTTGTTAACATGTAAGAAAAAACTAACTTTTGAATAGGATACTTACATTCTTTTTTCTTATTTTAGACTCTGTAATAGTAATAATGTTGTTTCAGACTAGAAATAAACTGACTAAATTATTTTGTATTTAAATCTATTGAAACACGTATTCATTTCAAATGTAACTTCCGTATTGATATATGCCTGAATAAAAACAGTAGAATATTTTTAAATGTTACAGCATTTTTACATTTTTCTTATGATTTTCTTGTCCATGAAATATTTGCTTCTGAGTTTTCATGTGTTACAAAACCATCCAGGGGCCAAATATGGTGAATATACGTAGAAAAATTGAGCGTGGCATCTGCTACTGTGAACATTTTTAGATTGAATTCTTCAAAACAGATTCCATAATGTCAAAATAAACAGTTTGTAATGAATGTGAATTTACCAGGCAGAATTTTGTTACTTTTGGATACCCCAGAATGATCAATTTCATGAGGAAATTGCAGTTTTACGGTTAATTATATTCACTAATGTCTAGAGTTTGAATCCAAATTCCATAGTTATCTTTGATTCTTAGATACATTTCTAGATGCAGATTTGTTTTCTTTAGCTGGCTGAATGGAGAAACAAGCTGAATAAATTTTGGCAATCTCTGCTGCTGTTTCAAAATTCAGTGCTCTAAGATTATTAACTTGGTATCTAGTCATTATTTACTTCTTCACATAATACAGGCAGGTATGCTTCATTTTTAGAGTTTTATGGCTTCATTTTCTTGCCAATTGACCTCCAAGTAAATCACAATACACTTTTTTATTAAGGAAGTCCTAATAAAACTAATTATTTCCTTAAGAAGCAATTATTCCCTGTCATATGAGGCCAGACTATTAGTAAAACATAATAAAAAAAAATTCATGTAAAGGATAGCAAGAATAGACATTGGCTTATATAGGCAAGTATTTTGAGATATGACAAAAACCTTTGCTTATCTGGAAACATGAGTACTTAGTTTCAATTTAAATATGTTATAAATAGTTCCAGAACTAAAGATAATTTATTGGATAAAATAATCACAAAAATACTGACATATTATATGCAATAATGGGGAAAAATTGCTATACATAGAATTATCTGTCCTTAGTTTAAAAAATGAACTACTTCTACTCTTATCTAATGAACTTCAGCTAATAGAGTATTTTTGGAGAGAGAAACTAGAATTCTCATTTTAAACTCATTCATTTACTTATATCTCCATTAAACACTGCATGTGGACTTACAAGAACACTCCTGGCAGCTTATTTTGGTTAACCTTAAGAAAATGCTCTTCCTACATTAGAAGCATACTTTTATTTTATTATTATTATGTCCACAGCATCAGTTGGTGTGCTTCTTAAAAACGAATTGTAACAATTAGATAGAAATCCTTCAGAATGGAAAACAAATCAGAGGAAAGTAGTGCCCAGCATATAATACCACTACAAATGTTTTTTTTCAATGGTTATTAAATTTGGTGTGTGTTTGTACACAAATAAGAAAATAATTTATTTTATAAAAAGCAACAAGCAGTGAGAAATATAAGTATTAGAGGAAAGCACAGTACCATAGCATTGTTTCAATGGTTACCAAGATTTCATAATTCTTCCCATCATCTCATAAGAGTAAGCTTCAATGATGTAGAGCACCTGTGCTGTGGAGTCTATTTCAGTCTAATGTTCCACCAAAACATGATTTTTTTAGAAGCAAATTATTATTTTTTAAACCTAGTTCAAGAAATATAATTTTACAATAAAATTGGAAATCATAAAATCCATTTATGAATGAATCATTTGAGAGACGATAATGCCAATGATGGTATAAAAGAAAACTACTTCAACAGTCAAGCTGGACTTCTATCCGCCTCATCAGAGAGATGTCTTAAAAGATGCATGCCAGGAGTGTGAGGGCAGCATGCTGCAAAGGGAAACTGGCAAGCATTTGATTCACTCATAATGAACTAAAACTAGCATCTGGAAATAACTTAGAAGTAAGTTAGTTTGCTTTTGGTATGGAAAAGGCTTTAATTAAAACTGAGTTAGACTTGAAATGATTTAAATGGACAAAGAGAATGCAGTTGTTTTTGTTATTATACCACTTCCTATTGATGATGACACTGTCTTAGGATGTAAATTCAGAGCACAAGGAAGCATTGTTTTAATAGAGAGTTTTCAATATGTTTGTCATTTATGAGATGTAGCACATCTGCTACAGTCAAACTATGGCAAATCGATGCTCCCCATATCATTAGGGACCAGGGTATGGGAGGTATCAGTGTGTTATCATGAACAGCAAGTATTTCGTGGCTTCCAATCACCAAACAAGGAAAATGTTCTAAGGGTAACTCCTCTCTCTTCCTTATTCCCACATAATTCAAAACATGCAGATTACAAATCCTGATAGACACCAATGGATTAGGTTATAGTCTATATAGCATTGCCACTATTATAAGTCAAATATTAGCAATTCATGCAGTGCAAGTTTAAGACAAATCATGTTAAACTCTAAATGGAATTCACTTTAAAAAAAATCACTACTCAGAGATCATAGCTGAGAATAAGCAACACGGGGAACAACACAGTCTAAGTTCGACAGTAACCAGTCTTTGCTGAGAAGTCAGCCCAGTCATGGGACTATCACTGCCCCAGCTCACCGCCCCTGGGTAGCACAGGAGGATGACTGAGGAGGAGACTTAAAAGCAAAATCATACTTAAAAGCACTGTTTTTTGAAAAGAGAATATTCTCTCTTCCTACATTTCTACTAAAGAAGAAAAATGGTGTCTCTTCTTCCATAATAGAGTCATGTATAGAGCTCATAAGAAAAGGAATTGCTCATAAAACTGAAAAATAACTATAGCAAAAGGTATTGACCTTTTAGTGCCTGATTAGATATCATTAATGTGCCCTACTTGCTACAGGCAGAGTGCTATGGACTGAAACTGGTCCCAAAAAATACATATGTTGAAGCCCTAACCCACATGTGATGGGATTTGGAGATGGGGCCTTTAGGAGATAACTAAGTTTAGATGAGGTCGTGAGTGTAGGGCTCTCATGATGAAATTAGTGCCCTTGTAAGAAAAGACACCAAATAACTTGCTCTTCCTCTCTCCTTACCATGGGAACACAGAGAGAATGTGGTCTTCTGCAATCCAAGATGAGCACTTCACCAAAACCTAACTATAATGGTACCTGGGTCTCAAACGTATAACCTCCAGCACTGTGAGAAAATAAACGTCTGTTGTTTAAGTCACTTAGTCTATGGTCTTTGTTACAGCAGCCCCAGCAGACTAAAACACAGAGCAAGGAAGACTTCAGAGCAGTTGATGAAATGGGGCGGGGGAGGGGACATACAAAAAGAGGTCCAGGACCACCACCTCAATGTTTCATTTTCCAAGTAATATATAAGATAGGTCCTACTTTGTCCCATTTTACTTAACTTGAGGATTACAGAAAGTGGATAGAATAGAGGCCTCAGTCTTACCTGTAATCACAGTCCTATGAGGCCCAGGTCTGATGCTCCCACGTGAGTTTCAGTTATAAATGTAGCTACAGGATGAGTGGCGGAGAAGTTCTCTTGTCAAAAGGTATATGAGGAAAAACAACAACAACAACAACAACCCAAGTGGACAACGATTTCAGATAATGCTAATACAGGGAAGAAGATATGTCTTAGAATAGGAGAGCCCCAGACACACCTGTTGAAGCCACAAGTCTGGTAGGATTCCAGTTCGATGATCCTGAGCAAACAGGACTAAGTTTTTAAAAATAGGATTATATTTTTCTAGTAAGCAAAGGAAAAAGAATGATAAGTTAGAAAGTCAGACTGATATATTTATTATTAATGAAGTCTGCTACCCATAGTGAGGAAAAAGTAGCCACAAGAAAACAGTTGGTGTCAATTACTGGGAAAAGTAAAATTTTTCCAAATTAATAGACAAACCATTTGAAGCTCTTTTTCTAAAGCATTTATACTAATGTTTTAGAACATGTTACATGCTGATACTGGTGGGCATTTCTAGGAGCATTCATTGTCATTCTTTCCATGGATAGTACTCTGAATTACCATAACATTGTTTCTCAGGAGATTTATGCTAGACAAATGAAAACATCTTTGAATGTTTTGCAACAAAAGGTATCACTGAATCAGTTTCTGTAACTAACGAGCATTAATTGAGTACTTGGTATGAGCTGAAATTTCAAAGAAGAAAAAACATAGTTCTCGACATCAGTAAAATCAAATTCTAATAGAGAGGCCAATGCTCATTCAAATAATAAATTTTAATAATAAAGATTTCACAATATACATTCATTTCTTTTCTGATTAAATACATTTTGCTACCATCTTATTAGTATTATATAAAAGAATGTATCGTTATTTAAATTGTTTATGCAAACACACTAATGATAATACATATATTCCAGAAGATAAATTATATTCCAGTTAATTGATTATCTTAGAAAACAAATGCTTTGTATGCATGTAACAAATGTTGATTTAATATCTCACTGCAATATTTTCTAAATGAAATTACAAGAATCATTAGGCACAGAACCTATGATCAAGATCTTCATAATTATTTACTCTCACTTCTGTTTGGCCTATTTTTTCTGTTTATTTCACTACAAATAGTTTGTAAATGGTAACAAGTCAGAAATTTTGAGTGACAATTTGTGATATTTGTTTATGAAATTTATTCACTTCTTAAAATTAAGTCTAATAATTTCTCTAAATTAGTCCTATTATCTACATACAAAATGACATATAAGTAGCCCCAAGTTTCCAAAGGTGAGGGTTTTAAAATCACAAATATTTGGTCAGTGATTTTCCTGTGTTACATAATTCAGTTAACTTCAGTAAAACCTTCCAGTGAACAGAGCAGGAGGTTAGTTTTTTGTTTGTTTCTCAGTTCTCCTGCATCCTATAAATTACAGCATACCAACGTATTCCACCAATACGCTGAAACCTTTATAATTCTTCCTCCCTTTTACCCTTTACATTCTCATTTCTTGTGTTCACTGCAAGAGCTTCTTCTTCGCCTCCAGTTTTTACCTGCCACATGTCATTTTGTACAAATCTACTATGTCAACTACCTATATTAAATGTGTAGAGAGAGGTCTAAAGTTTTTATATTGCTTATAAGAAAAAGATTTCACACTCTTTAAAGTGACATTCTAGGTTCTTTATGGTCATTAACAGTCTCATATACAGATTTTTACTAATCTATTTACCTTATTTGTAACAACACTTCTCAAATACGGCATGAATGTCTAGGCTGTATCAGTCAGGGCTGAATAGGATTTATTGTGGGAACAAACAACTTCTTAATCTCAGTGACTTAAAACAGCTAAACTTTATTTCATAATCATCACAAGTTAAATGAGGACTCTGCTTTATGTCCTCCTCACTCAGGACTGAATGCTGACAGTACATGCAGAAAATGACTGGGAGAGCGGAATGTAGAACGTGTTTTACTGGCTCTTGTATGCTTTTATTCAGAAGTAATACATATAAATTATACTCCCAACCTATTGAAAAAGCAATTCATATGATCACACTTATGTAGAAAAGCCAGAGTATGTGCAAAGTCACATGTCTTCATGTATTCGCTCATTCCCCTTTCACTCCCCAAATTTACCTTTTTTCGTATAATAAACTCCTTTTCATTCTTTATGGGTGAGCTCTTTTTATACATCCAATAATATCTTGCTAGTGTGTTTCATAAGCATTTATCTCACTGTAATAATAGCATTAATAATAGCACAATAATAGCACCAAAAACATCACTTTTGAGCACCCACCATGCTAAGCACTACGCTAGGTACTTCACAAATATTATTTTACTCAGTCCTGAGAAAAACCTTGTTGATACGTATATGTCATTTTGGAGAAGCAAGCTTGAAACAGCGAGGGCAAAAAGGCTTCGCTGTATCTACACATTCAGTAAATGGACAAGTCAATATTGAATCCTAATTTGTCTGGCTACAGAGACTAGTTGCTGAACAACAATCTACAATCTCTAACTTGCATGATAGAACCCATTCTGAGTTCCTTAAGTGCACAGTCATCCTTTTATTCCTTCTACTAAGGAGTTTTCAGTAAATAATTGGTAAATTATTTAGTATTGTTAGTATATTTTCTAATGACTCCACAGTCCTCTATTTCTCCTGTAGGAAGTGGTAATAGTCCTTTAAATAAATAATTTGATTCACTTAAATAAGGAAAAGACTCTATGAAACCCAGATTCGTACTTATTGCAGAAAATCTTGTTAGACTTTGCTTTCCATGAAACTATGGTTGAAAACTATTGGCAGAGCAAATCATGCAACTGCTTCTAGATTCCAGTTGACCAATCCTGAAAGTGCAAACGAATAATGGCAATTCAAAAAGAATTCTGAAATCTCCACGGGGGTGCCATTTTAGAGTCAAATGCACAATACAACTGTGCCTCTATAAGGCAGTTTAGCGGCAATATTTGAATTTTATCTAATTTCACTCTGTTTTAGTGGCCCATTTACATGGTATAAACTCTGACTACATTAATTATGGCTGCCACTTTCTCTAAATAAATATCAGTAGCAAATAAAACTAGTATTCAATACTGTTTTGTACTCAGGCGTGCCTGCCAGTAAATGAGTTTGAGCCTTTGATAGTGATTTTACACTGAGCTTGGTTAGTGCCAATATAATTGGTATAAAACTTATGAAATCACATCATAATTTTAGAAGCAATATAGTTACCATATGCTTGCATTATAATATAACTGTTGGTTTTGTTTGCAGATTACACATGCCCCAGGCATCCTTTAGAGTCATTTTGATTTATTTAGAGAAACTTTTACATGCAATCTATTGGAATGATGTTCAGTGAAAATTTAAAAAAAATAATAGCTTAGTTAAAAAATATCTATATTTATTTTTCTCAACAAATGATCAGGGAAAGCAAAGTCCCTAAAGTTTTTACAATGGAATTATGGACAGTAAATAGAAAATCCTTAGTGCTAAATATAACAGAACTAACCAAAGCAAAAAATGTTTATATTTTTTTCTGTGTTGGTCATTTTTATGATAACAGAAATCAATTTTAAAGTTACATCAATTTAAAATATCACTAGAACAGTTTTTGCATCTTTTTTTTCCTCATGATATCAAGCTTCAAGTGGAAAAAGAGTCAGATAGAGAGAGATTGGCTATGTAGACTAAAATAAAATTAAAATAAGTGGGGTTGAGTGTTGACACATCAATGACAAAAAAAAATCTTATAGATTAAAATTTAGACAAGTAGTTTGCCCTTTTCCCCTGAATCTTGATAGTTGCCAAACATTTGAAAATATCATAGCAAATACTGTAGCATAAAAAGAGGGAGATTTTTCTGGTCAATTACTGGATTTTTAATTTTTTTAAGATGCATTCTCTAAGATTCAGAATATATAGCCACATAACTAAAATGTATTAAGCAGAGTTTACTTAATATTTAATAATTCAGAAGATAGTTCAATGCCTTGCTGCTTCACAGTTAGCTCTGTAGTCATTTAATGAGAACCCAAAGTTAAGCATGGGCTGTCTTCTAGTATGATTTCAGAGGCATCCCTAAACAGCTAAACTAGGCTGTTCAAAATGTTTGAAATGATTTTACCAGGAAACAAAATCTTTAAACACACTAATAGAGATAGGCTTAAAATGTAAATATTCTTGGTTGAGGAAATATTTTAAATAAGATTTGTAATTAGGTACACAGATGGCTTTTGGTTTTTCCCTCACAAAGAATCAGTTTTTACAGAAGAGAGCAATGTAGAATAAAAATGAGGCCAGGAGCACCTTGAACTCTTTTCAACTCTCTTCAACAAGATTAACATTGAGATCTAAAGAAGCACATAAAAATGTATCTACTTACTTGACTTCAAATACTCCCCTATTTGGGTCACTCCCAAATTTGGGTATCATTCATTATCTCTTCCTATATTCATGTCTACTATCATGTCAAACTCAATAGACATTAAAGGGCATTTTGGTCCTAAAATTATGATGAACAAACTATTTTTCCAGTTCTCAGAAACCACTTTACATTAATCATTCACACACACACACACACACACACACACACACACACACACACACACACGATCTTACATTTATGTCTCTAAAATTTTATTTTCCATATTAAAACCCTCATGTCATCCAGTCTTCACTCCATATGTCTAAATCAGTTTACGGTCTCCTATTTACTCTTCTCATCTTCAGTATCCTGAAGTTACATATCTTTAAACTATCACTTAGGCAAACTTTTTTTCTTTTAATGAATGTAGGATTTCTTTTTGCTAAAGGTAAGATTACTTTATTATTTAAGTGTGATACACTTCCAATTGTTTGAAAATAAGCAAAATGGAGATTGAGTGTCTCGAAGCCTGTAAAATTAAACTTTAAATCCAACACAGGATAACTGGAAAAAGAAATTTAAAATAAAGAGATTTTAGAAAGAATAGTTTAAAAAGAAAAAGGTTAACTAAAAAAATTAAAAATAGGATAACAAAAATGGTGCAAGCATGTTAAGCAAACATTTTTAAAACATTCTTTTTATTGGGTCAACTCTGTTCTCAAGAATGTGTGATGACTTTACATTGTCCATTTCTCTCATAAATATTTTTTATTACTCTCTAATATACAGATTACACTCTTACTATGTGCTGTATGTAATACACTCTACATATATAGTGCACTTTCCATATATAAAACCTATTCCATTCATTTGTTTATAAAAATTTTCCCTAACCCAATTATCTATTAAAATTTTACAATCCTCAAAGATCCAGTTTATGTCTTCCTTCTTCCATGGTATTCCCTTCTACTTAGATATTCCCTTTGAAGTTCTGCTGCATTTACCATCAGTACTTACCCAAGATAAACTAACTCTTTTTCTAATGGCTTCAAATACTGAAGTTTCTTTTTGTTTTCCTTGAGAACAGGGGTAATATCCATATTATTACTTTTTATAACTTACAACATATATTCAATGATGACTAGATATCAGATCCTGATATTTTTTATCTCACATACTGATTTCCATTAAGTTCAAGGCTAATTTACTAGACTAGGTAGAAACAAATTGTCAAGTAGGTTAATTTTTTTACTTTCATGCAAATGTTAAATCCCAATAGGTAATTGTGTCTTGTCATTTATTTAGGATTTGTACCCCACTCCTACCACTCTTCTCCGAAAAATAGAAGACCTAGATGAGCACTAAATTGCTTCTCATTCCTGAAATTTTATAATCTGAATTATATAACTCATATAAGAAAGTAAAATTGAAGTCAAGTCAGCTTGTATAGGCTAAGGTGGTTTTTATAGAAAACATTCTGAGGTGGGTTACTGCAAAACCTACAAAGCAACAAAAATTATAAATATGTAAATATAAATATATCCATCTGAAATAAAGATAAAATTATATGTTGGAAAGATTGATTAACAAGAATGATTATAATGAGCTAAATTTATGATGCTATGTCAGTATTGACCTAATTATTAAAAACTGAAAAGTTTAATAAAAACATTTAAATATATTATTCAAAAATTAAAGGTAAAGCATAATTATTTTATTTTATTTTAATTTTTTAATTGTTTATTGGTGCATCATTGGTTAATACAATTATATAATTTTCAGGTGTACAATATCATTTGACATCTCTGTGTATTCTATGGTGTGTTTACCACCCAAAGTCCAATTTCCTTCAGCTACCATATATTTGATCCCCTTTATCACTTCACCCTCCCCCTAAACCCTATATTTGACCCCCTTTACCTGTGTACCTCACCTCCTCCTCCCCTACCCCACAAGTAACCACTAGCCTATAGTCCATGTCCATGAGTCTCTGTTTGTTTGTCCTGCTCATTTGTTGCTTTTAGGTTTATATCCCACATATAAGTGATATCATGTGATTTTCAACTTTTTCTGTCTGGCTTATTTCGCTTGGCATGATTATCTCTCAAGGTCCATCCACATGGTTGTAAATGGTAATATTTCATCTCTTCTTATGGCTAAGTAATATTTCATTGTATATGTACTACAGCTTCTTTAGCCAATCATTTATTGTAGGACACTTCAGTGGCTTCCATGTCCTGCCACTGTGAATAATGCTGCTTTGAACATCAGTGTGCAAATAGCTTTTCAGATATGGGTTTTCAAGTCTTTGGGGTAAATACCCAGTAGAGGGATTGCTGGATCATATGGTAGATAAATTCTTAGTTTTTTGGGAAAACGCCATACTGTTTCCATAGTTGCTGTACCAATTTGCAGTCCCACCAGCAGTGTATGAGAGTTGCCTTTTCTCTGCATCCTCTCCAACATTTGTTATTGTCTTGTTGATTAAGGCTATTCTAACAGGTGTGAGAATGATGTCTCACTGTGGTTTTGATTTGCATTTCGCCCTAAAGTGATGTTGAGCATCTTTCATATATTTGTTGGCCACTTGTATGTCCTCTAGGGAGAAGTGTCTGTTCAGATCCTCTGTCCATTTTTTGATTGGATCATGTGTATTTTTGATGTTATTGAATTGTATGTGTTCTTTGTATATTTTGGTTATTAGGCTCATATCGGAGCCATTGCTTGCAAATATATTTTCCCATTTGATGGTTGTCTCTTTACTTTGTTGATGATTTCTTTTGCTGAGCAGAAACTTTTTAGTTTGATGTAGTCCCATTCATTTATTTTAGCTTTGACTTCCCTTGCTTTTGAAGTCAAATTCACAAAATCCTCTGTAAGTCCAAGATCCTTCATTTAGTTCCTATGTTTTCTTCTATGCATTTTATTCTTTAGGTCTTATATTCAGGTCTTTAATCCATTTTGAGTTAATTTTGATGTGTGGTGATAGACCACAATCTAGTTTCATTCTTTTGCAGGTGGCTTTCCAGTTTTCCCGCACCATTTATTGAAGAGGCTTTTCATTCCCACTGTATGTTTTTGGCTTATTTGTCTAAAATTATTAAAGCATAATAATTATTATTACACTTTTGTGTTCTTTAAGAATTGTGTGTACTAGAAGTTAGAATATATTTTAGTAGTGGTTCGATTCACTCTTATAGAATATAAATGGCAATTCATGTTACTTATTAAAGTTTGGGCTGTTTTAATCTAAAGGTAATTATGAGAATATTTTCCCAGGAACTTACAGGGATACAAACTCAGTGATAGCTTTTGGGACCAAACCCTGAAGAAGGCATGAGCTTTGACTATATGCATCTAGAAACTGTCCTCATTCTGCAACCAAGGAATTAGCTACAGAACACAACAGGGCCTTTCTCTAAGTCACAGATTTTAGGAAACTATTTCCTACCTGGTCACTCTCATCTTTTTGTACTATTAAAGGATGCTGTAGAGATTCCTGCACAATAGAATACCAGGGTAAAATAGAAATCAACCTGTTTCTTTCTTCTTAAGAGACAAAAAAGAATAACCCTCTCTTAACTTCAATGCGGTTATCCCTGCCTTTCTTCCTCCCCTACCCCTCCACTCTGCTCTGATTCATCCTGTTTATTTTCTACAAATAAAAGATTTACATGACGTTATCATAAACCTTATACTGCAAAGAAAAGTTAAAATCTTGAATGAAAAGTTATTTCCTATGTAAAATGTTTCAAACCCATGTGGGGGTCATAGGAGGTGAAAGCAAACCACATCCTGTGTATTTTCCATGTTATACATGACTCCTAAAAGCACTTTTGGAGAATTCAGATTGGAAATTCATGGGAGTGGTTTTAGAGATGGACATCCAATGTAGTAATTACTATTTGGTAATAAAAGCACTCAAAACCCCGCAAATGACTGAATAAAATAGTCTGCAAAGAACACAAACAGATATGTTATAGGTTTTTTATATAATTTTTTAAGGCCTTCCAATATTTTCATAAGATTTGGGGTGGGGTACATGCAAGGAGGTAGGAACTCACACCAAAATTCTAGCCAGCAAGTCTCTAGGGCAGTTAGGTTAAATAAGCATCTGTTTCAGAGAGAAATAGATCTATGCATATGGATGTGGGATTACTTTCTTTGTGCAGGATTGATCTTGCCCCCCAGTGATAGGTGTTAGGGAGATCCTCTGTTAACTAGATTGTAGGCCAGAAGTGCGAACTCAGATTCTGACTGATACATTCATCATGTAAGTATTCACATAGCTAATGAAAAGGACATTAATGAATTAAATCAGTGTATTCTATTGCAAATGAATTCTTAGAAAGGACACAATTAACAGCCAGATTTTTTAAATTAAACTTGAAACTAAAGACTTAAAATGTGTAATAAGCATATAAAATACCTAGCTTTTCCTGGCGTCATCTCTCTTTCTTACCTCTTTAAGGAGACACCTAGCTAAAGTGTGGAAAATCTTATTTTATTTTACCTTAGAAGGAGAACAGTAATTGATTAGAAATGATGAAAGAGGGAGAATGATATCTCAATGGAAAAATAAAGTGTTGGCCTTTCTTCTTTATGCAGATTTGAACAAAAGCACAGTTTATTGAGTATTTTATTATCTTACTGTACCCTGTTCTTTCTGATAAGGTAGTAATCATGAGAACAATTGCTATCTAATGTTTATAGTACTTTATAGGCATTATTTCATTTAATGTGTACTTTGTAGGCATTATTTCAGTTAATATGTGTAATAATCCTGAAAGGTGGGCCCGATTGTACCCATTAACAGATGAAGAAGTTGAGGTATGGGGAACTTGAGTTATACTCAGGTTCGAATCCTGTTACAGTGGCAGAGCTAGATTCAAAGCCAGGTGCCTTTATCCCATAGCTGAAGTTCTTATCCTTCTGCTCTGCTATCTCATAAAGCTAGAATTTATATTTCTTAATGAGAAACAAAGGGAAAGGAACTCTATGCTCTGACTTTTTAAATATGTGAAGAGTTTAGTCTGTCCTCAGATTAATAGCATTCAGGTCTCCCAAGACTTTCTACCTTAGCATATTTAGAATTTGATTTTAAATTTTTCCTTCAAACTCAATGTCCTCGAAAGGCATACATGCTAATTTAAAATATGCTTAAGTCAAGCCTTTTTCTCCAAGATTTTTTATGAAGATTAACTGGTAATAAGAAAGCATTTAAAATTTGTAAACCAGAGGACATGCCATGATATTATAAAGCCTAGTTTTACTTTGCAAGTACATGAAGAACTCTAAAATGAGAATAATTTTAAAATATGGGTATCTTCTCTTTTGAGTTGAGAGTTGTCAAAAAGACACTGATTACTAGAATTTATTAATGCAGATATTACAAATTATCTTGTATTATCCTTAAATTCAAAGAGATGTTGGGGCTTCCAACAGAAGTTTAGATCTGAAGGGGTTCTAAAACGAAGACAACTTCATTGAAAATAGATCAGAGTCAGTTGTCACAAGTGCCTAGTGTGTTGTTTATGATCATTAGTAATGTCTGCTGCATTGCAAAGCAGGTTGAGGCTTTTTGTAGGAACAGCTATGTGGTGATGAACTACAGTAGATATTATTGCATTCTGATATTAAATTACACCTTACAGTGTATCTGTAGAGTTGCATCTAATCCCACAATATAACATTTGCTAAGCAAAACTACTTTAATGTCTTTTCTAGGCAAGTAAATGGCAGAGCAAGTGTACATTATTCTCAGCAGGGAAATTCAAGTATATTTTGCTGCTGCTGACAAAAAATTAAATAAAGAAAATCTAATTTAATATATCAATGTTCCAGCAATAACCTATATGAAAACAGAACTCCGAAATAAAAAAAAAAATTGTTACCATATTCAAGAATAAGGACTTGCACTATTTAAGACAGTCTAAATATCATGTCCTTTTTCATTTTTTAAAAAAGTCATTTGCACTAAATTATTTATCAAATGATTGAACTTTTCCCCCATAGACAACATATGCAAAAAAAAAATGCTTTTTCTTCTAAAGACAGGAATATCATTGTTTGTATATGATACAAGAATAAGTATTTAACAGACATTATCTAATTAAAACCTTTCAATGGCCTTACAAAAAATGTTATTTTGTTAGGGTTGTACAGTGGACAAACATTAAGAGCCCGGAAATTTCAACAGATAATCCAATATTGCACAGCTAGTAAATTGCAGAGCCAAAATTCAAAGCCTGTCTCCGTAACTTCAAGGCTAATCAATTCCCTTACTTAGATGCTATACTTTCTTGTGACATAAACTATTATTCACCATGTCTAGCACTTTTTATCTAACAAATAGGTTATAATTAATAATATTATAAGAAAAAATTAAAATTATTTTCTTCTGTGTGTCAAAAGAAATTTGCGGTAGTCAAATAATTTGGAAATGAACTTGCTATCTCTAGTGATTGCTTTTGAAAAATATTTAGCTGTCCTATATATGTAAAAACATATTAAATTAGATAAATAATTTTTTCCTGGTGAACAAATGCAACCCAATTTACTGGGGAAAAAAAAAGGAAAAAGAAAAAAAGAAAGAAAAACAACTCATAGAAATAATCTCTATAATAAGATTGCTGATTTGTTGTTGTTGTTTTTTTTTAATACCTTAGTACCTCTTTCAAACTTTGTAGGAAATCAAATACAATCATTTTGTGGTAAGTGCTAATCAAAGACAATAGAAATACAATTCACGTGAATGTGTTATTGCAATTTTTCTCAAAGGCTGTGTAACATTGATGTCTGGACGATCAAGTATTCAACTTACCTATACCTTGAGGAGAATCATACATGTTTTCTCGCCAATTTCTTACACAAAGCTGGAAATCCAAGCTTCAGTCAAGAGGTTGATTTCGCCTCCACAAAAACAGTATGATTCTTTTCACACTCCTGCCAGAGGCAATTATGGCTATATTTAATTCCCGAATGTACAGTTCTTTGAACTACTATTCACCGTCTCAGAGGGGAAAATTCATGTGCTTTGTGTCAAAATACAGTATCTATTATTTCTTATTAAGATTTTATTTTTTAGACCAGTTTCTTAGAGCACAGCAAAATTTAGAGGAAGACACAGAGATTTTCCATAACCTCCTCCCTACACACACATAGCCTCTTCCAGTATACACATCCCCTACCAGTGTGGTATATTTGTTCTAATTGATGAACCTACATTGACACATAGTAATCACCCAAAAACCATTGTTTACGCTATTTTTCACTCTTGATGTTGTATATTTTATGGGTTTGGAGAAATATATAATGACATGTTTTCATTATTATGGTATCATAAAAAGTTTTTCACTAACCTAAAATTCTCTATGCTCTACATTTACATCCCTAGGTACCCAACTAAACTGTGGCAACAACTGATTTTTCACTGTATCTATAGTTTGTTTTTTTCCAGAATGTTATGTAGTTGTAATTATACAATATGTGGTTGGTCTTTTCAAATTAGCTTCTTTTACTTAGTAATATGCATTTAAGTTTTCCTCATCTTTTCATTGTTTGATAGCTCATTTCTTTTTAGCATTGAATAATATTCCATCGTCTGGGAGAACCACAGATTATTTATCTATTCACCCACTGAAAAGCATCTTGGTTGCTTCAAAATTTTAGCACTTATGAATAAAGCTAATATAAACATCTCTGTCTGGGTTTTTAAGTAGAGATAAATTTTCAACTCCTTTGAGTTAAACCAATGACTGTGATTGCTGGATCATATCATAAGGTATGTTTAGTTTTACAAAAAACTAACAAGCTTTCTTCTAAAGTGACTGTACCATTTTGCATTTTCTCCAGCAATGAATGGCAGTTTCTGTTATTCCACATCTTTGTGAGCGTTTGATATTGTCAGTGTTCCATATTTTGGCCATTCTAATAGGCAAGTAGTGGGAACTTGCTTTTGTTTTCATTTGCATTTCTTACCTATTATGTGGGGGCACCTTTCCATATGTATATTTACCATCTGTCTATCTTCTTTTGTGAGGTGTCTGTTTAAGTCTTTGGCCCATTTTTAAAGGGGTATTTGTTTTCTTATTGTTAAGTTTTCAGACTTCTTTTTATATTTTAGTTACAGTTTTATTCAGTTGTGTTTTTTTTAAATATTTTCTCCCAATCTGTGGTTCATCTTTTCATTTTTTGACATTGTCTTTTGCAGAGCAGATGTTTTTAATTTTAATAAAGTTTAGCTTCATGACTGTCCCTTTAGTGTTGCAACTAAAAAGTCATCTCTATACCCAAGGTTTTTTTCTGGGTTTTCTTCTATGTTACCTTCTAGGGAATTTTAGTGTTGCAAGTTACATTTAAGTAGGTGATCCATTTTGAGTTAATTTTTGTGGGGATAAGTCTTTCGATTAACTTTTTTTTTTTTTTTTTTTTTTTTGCATTTGGACTTCTAATTGTTTCACCATCATTTTTGAAAAGACTATCTTTGCTCCATTTTGTTTGTTGCTTTTGCTCCTTTTAAAAGACCAGTTGGCTGTGCCTATGTGGGTCAATTTCTGGGCTCTCTATTCCGTTCTGTTAATTTATTTGTCCTTTTTTTTTTTTTTCTTTGCCAATACCTCATTTTCTTGATTACTATAGCTTCACAGTGAGTCTTTAAGTAAGGTGGTGTCAATCTTCCAACTTTGTTCTTCTCACTCAATATTGTGTTGGCTCCTCTGAATTTTTTGCTTTTCTATATAAACTTCAGAATCAGTTTAATATCCATAAAATAACTTGCTGGGGATTTTAATCGAGATTGCATTGAACCTAAAGATCAAGTTGAGAAGAACTGACATCTGACAACATTGAGTCTTCCTATCCATGAACGTAAAATATTTATTTCCTTCATTCTTCTTTGATTTATTCATCAGAGTTTTATCGTTTTCTCATGTAATCATGTACATATTTTATTAGATTTATATCTAAGTATTTCATTTTGGGTGCTAATGTAAATGGTATTTTGTTTTTAATTTAAAATTCTACTTGTTTATTGTTCGTATATAGAAAAACAATTTACTTTTTTTTTTTTTTTTGTATACTAACCTTGTGTTCTTCAACCTTGTTGTAGTTGCTTATTAGTTCCAAGAGATTTTCTCTCAATTCTTTTGGATTTTCTACATAAATGATCATGTCATCTGTGAACAAAGACAGTTTTATTTCTTCTTTCCTAATCTGTATAACTTTTATTTCCTTTTCTCGTTTCGTTGCTTAGTTAAGACTTATAGTATATTGTTGAAATGGAGTGATAAAAAATGACATTTTTACATTGTACCTTATCTCAATTGGAAGCTTCAAGTTTCTCATTAGTAAGTTTGATGTTAGCTATAGATTTTTCATATTTTTTATCAAGTTGAGGTAGTTTCCCTCTATTTCTAGTTTATTGAGAATTTTTATCATGAATGGGTGTTAAATTTTGTCAAATGTTTTTATTACATTTATCGATAAGATCATGTAATTTATACTTTTTAGCCTGTTGACGTGATGAATTACATTAACTGATTTTCAAATGTTGAACAGACTGTATACCTAGGATAAATTTCATTTGGTGTGGTATTTAATTCTTTTCAGATGTTGTTAAATTTAATTTGCTAATATTTTGTTCAGAATTTTTACATCTATGTAGATGAGACATATTGGCCTATAGTTTTCTTGTAATAAGTTTAACTTTAACTTTAACTTTATATGCTGGCCTCATAGAAAAAGTTAGAAAGTATTCCCTCTGCTTCCATCTTCTGAAAGAGATTGTAGGGAATTGGTATAATTTCTTCCTTAAAATTCTGGTAGAATTCATCAATGAACCCATATGGGACTAGTGCTTTCTGCTTTGGAAGGTTATTAATTATTGATTCAATTTCTTTTATTGGTATAGGCTTATTCAGATTGCCTAGTTCTTCTTGTATGAGTTTTGGCAAATTGTTCTTTTCAAAGAATTGGTGCATTTCATCTGGATTATTAAATTTGTGGCCATAGAGTTGTTCATTGTATTTATTATCTTTTTAATGCTCATAGGATCTACAGTGATATTTCTTCTTCATTTCTGTTATTAGTAATTTGTGTGTGTGTGTGTGTGTGTGTGCGTGTGTGTTTTAGTTAGCTAAGCTAGAGGCTTATTGATTTTATTTATCTTTTCCAAGAACCAGATTTCGATTTTGTTTATTTTCTCTACTGATTTTCTGTTTTCAATTTCACTGATTTCTGTTCCAATCCTTATTTCTTTCTACTTAGTTTATATTTAATTCATTTTTCTTTTACTAGTTTCCTAGGATATAAACTTAGGTTATTGGTTTTATATTTTTTTTTTTTTTAATATATGTATTCAAATCTATAAAATTTCCCCTAAACATTGCTGTCACTACATCCCACAAATTTTGGTAAGTTGTGTTTTGTTTTTATCTAGTTTCAAATTTTTAAAAATTTCTTTTCACTTTTCTTCTCTAACCTATGTGTTATTTAGTAGTGCATCCTTTAATTTCCATGTATTTTTCCAGTTACCTTTCTGTTATTGATTTCTGATTTAATTCCATTGTGATCTGAGAGCAGACATTATATGATTTCTGTTCTATTAAATGTATTGAGGTGTTTTATGGTTCAGAAGATGGTCTGTCCCAGTGAATATTCCTTGTGAAGCTGAGAAAAATGTGTATTCTGTTATTGTTGGATGAAGTAGTCTATAGATGTCAAATATATTCAGTTGATTGATGGTGTTGTTGAGCTTAGCTATGTTTTTACAGATTTTCTGCCTGCTGGATCTATCCATTTATGATAGAGGGGTGTTGAAGTCTCCAACTATGATAGTAAACTCATCTATTTCTTTAGTATCTCTTTTTAAAAAATAAGCATGTTCTATATGTTTGATTCACAAATAATATGTTTTTAATAACAGTGTAATAATAATCTTTCAATTGACGACTTCCATTCCAACATATGTAATAGATTAGTACTCTACAGTCTTATTTCATCTTAAATCAATCAGTTGTCTTATGCTAAAATTAAAGGTTTTCAAAAATTAAAAAGTACTTTATAATTTACTCTGTATTTCACAAACATAGCAGAAGATAAAGCCTTAGTTGTTTCCATTTTTTCATAACTGCTATCTTTCTACCTTTGATATTATCAAATCCACTCATGGAAAAGAAATGTGAAAAAATTTTATATGAAGACCAATCCTTTGGCTTATTTTACTTCCTAATTGGACTTGACTTGGCATGAACCACTCATTCCTATCACTCATTTCCATATATCCATAAATAATAACTAGAAATGTTTCCTTCTTCTTATTCACCTGTATCTTAAATTAGCAGATGACTCCTCCTCACACATAGCTATTTTTATTATATATGTATAATATTTAATACAATTTGTTTATATTAAAATAAGTTCATTATATTTAATGTTACAGAAAGTTTTTACACCATCAGCAAAACTCTCAAAACCCACAAATACTGAATGTCTAAACAGTATATAGTTGTTCCAAGTTCCTATTTTTTTTTTTAGTTTAAACAGAAGCTTTTATAGTCTTCAAATCTCTTTCCTAAATTCTCTCTTAATTTTATACTTTGTTGGTGTAATATCATAATGTCTCCACCATTCAAATTGCTACACACAAAAGAGTGCCAATGATTCTGTAGTCAAGGTCATTTCTTATGAGATGTGGGCAAAAGAGATGCTCCTATGCTCACTACCAGAGAGATGACCTAAAGAGGTTATAATCCCAGCACAATGGTTTGCAATATTGAGACCAAACTTTATATTCATGGCTAAGAAAAGGATAAGTTTATTTGAAGGTTGATATTTGCTTGTTTTTGTTCTTTATCAGCAGTACCAAAAGTTAAACATTTTGCACTATTCTGTAGGATGTAAGTAGAGTTTAAAGAGAAAGAGTTAAGAAAACAATATTGACAATGGCAATTTTTAAAATTTTGACAAGCATTTAAATTGTTAGCTATTGTTCCAATATAAGTCTAGTCCGTGGACAAAATTTTTTTAGTTTTCTTCCAAGAACAAAATGACTCTAAATTGGGCATAAACTGATTGAATGATACCGCTGTAACAGAGTGAGGCTGTGGAATATAGCAGTCCAGAATATGATCCCTGGAGCCACATCATCTGGATCCACTTATCTACAAAAGGAAGACAACCACGGTACTTACTTCACAAAATGTTATGAGGACAAAAATGGTTCATAATGTTGAAGTATGCTGGACATGCATGGGAATTAAGTGGTCAGTAAGTCTGGATCTCCTTTTGTATGCTGCACATGGTATGGGTTAGGAAAAAGGAATAGAAAGCCAATAATCCCCATACCTGATGCTATGCAATATGGAAATGTTTCTGATCAAGCTCCAAACAGAAATAGTGCTTTCTGCTAATAAGGATTGAAATAATCATAGAGAGAGGCTGTCAGTTGCTGCAGGGAGAAAGCTGGTTCCAAATAGAGGCCCACGCTGCTGACAGCCATAAAGAACCCTGTGTTCTTTTGGTATTGGGTAAAGCAAGCAATGACCATTTTGTGAAGCATATGGAAAGAAAACATTTCACATACACATAATAGAAAAAGATTCAATTTTAAAAGTTTATATGTTGAGCAAGTATACAACTAAATGTCCTATAGCTAATAATAGAGGCCTAAAGTAAAAGGAGAAGTGTTAACACCATTGTTGTTGGATGTAGAATTATGGTCCCCAAAGTCTATATCCCAACCCTAAAACCTGTGAATGTGTTACCTTACATGAAAAATAAAGGACTTTGACAATGTGGTTAAATTAAGGATATTGATAGGGAGATTATCTTGAATTATGCCTGCTGTAATTAATTAATCATGAGTCCTCAAAAGAGCACGAAGAAGGGTCAGAATCTGAAAAGGGGATATGGTGATAGAAGAAAAGTCAGAAAGAGAAAGAGAGAGACTCAAAATGCTACATTTGGCTTTGAACATAGAGGAAGTAGTCATGAGCCATAGCAAAACAGTCTTGCCTACAGCCTCCTCATGGAACACGGTACTCCTGACACATTGGTTTTAGTCCTTCTGGCCTTCAGATCCATGAAATAATAAATTGTGTGCTTTAAACCACTGAATTTCTGAAATATTTGTCTGTAATTTCCTATACAGCTGAAGTAGGAAAATAACATAATTGACCATACAAGAAAAGTATCTTGGATGTACACACACACACACACACACACACACACACACACACACACACACACACACATTCTGTTAGTCCAGGACTATTATACTATTGCATCACTGAATAATATGCCACCAATTCTTTTGTAAGAAATAGCTAAGATAGTATTAACTACATATTCTTTGTACATTGTTCTAACTGTGTAGAATACAGCAAAAAACTTCCATTCCCATCAACAAAGTATTCTGTTCTATTTACTTTCACTAAGTCACTAGTTTGAAAAACCAACAAAGAATAACAAATAAGCTATAATGTGTGTGTAATTCCTGAACAGGGAATCAAGTTTCTGGTCCTCTAAGTTTGCATTTGGTCTTTAAGGTCTATAAAGCTAGAGTTCATGCTTTATTACCTTTAAACCTTGCACAGATTATGGCATCACATAAGGTCTCATTCACAGTTTGTTCAACTCAATTGAACAAGATAATAAAAACTAACTGAATAGTGTTTCTTACATAATTTTTTGTGCAATCATTCTAAGTATGATATATGTTCACTTATGCCTGTATGAATATGTGTATAAATGTATATGTGTGCACTCTCTATCAGCAGATAATGTTTATGTTTTTATTGTTCTGTAGTAGAGGATTTTTTGCTTTATGACAATATTTCACATTTATTAGATGCCTGACCAGAAGTATGAGTGAGGCCTCTGTTCGTGAGTCATCGGAGAGAAGAACTGGTCTTCACCAGAATTTTGCTCACGCAGCATCCAAAACAATGTAGAGATCTCAGTGCTTATTATAAATTAAAATGAGATTTTTATGATGATGATAAAGTATTCCTTTTAGTTACTGTTTGCCAGTGTCTATGAACAAAAAGTCAGTCTGAATGTGCATTTACAAGTGAAAAAAAAATCTCATAAATTCAAAAAGGATTGATTAAATCTATTAATATTCAGCTAATATATATTCTAATCCACACTAAACCCATAAACACAAATGCCTGGTTTATTAAAGACACATGGTGCTAAACTTTGTGCATGATTACTGTCTGGTAATCTAGCTGCACAAATAGCTTTAAAATGGAATGTAACAAATGAGATTAGCATTCTCATCTGAGTGCTAAATATCTCATTGCAATCCACAGCAGCCAAGGAAACTTCAAGGTCTGCTACTGCTGGGAATTGAGAGGGGGTAGACTAAATCTAAAACATTTACATTTTTAGTGCATCATTTTTCCCTTACTAAGAACTGTCCAACTGCTGTCTCATTTTCTCCATTAAAATCCCAGTTCTCGTCACTCTATTCTGTCTTCAGCAATAAGAAAGTAATTAATCAAACCCCAAGGAATAGTTTTTAAAAAGTCCTTTTATAAGCCTGTATCTGTAGTGTAATTATAGAGCTTCCCTATGCTGCCATTTTTTTCGGGCCCTATGAACTCACATATGTGCAGGGACAGTAACAGCCGTCATGAAGAAGCTGGAACAGGTTTCTGAAAGGATTCCAAGACATTCTGCCCTCCCAGAACTCTTCTAGCTCTATTGCCCTCCTTGAAATTCTGTTGTATTCCTTCTTATGTTCTTTCTTCCTATCCTTCTGAATACAGCATGATAACACATTCTCTCGATGTCATAGCCTCTTTGAGGCCACAATATTCTGGGCCAAAATTCTAAGGAAAGAAATAATTAGGACTGCTGTTGCTATTTTCTGTTTTCATTTAAGTCAGGTTTACAATAAGGTAGTATCCAAATAACCTAATACAAATTTATAAGCCATTAAAAGCAGTGAAAAAATGAGGATAAAGCTTGTTTTCAAAGAGACCAAAATAAAGCACAACACAAATAAGAGCATGTAGAGTGGTAGCCAAACATAAAAATTGTATCCTGCCATTATAATCTGGATTGATAATTTTTAAAACTATTCCACATATGGAGGACATGAGAGGAGAGATGGGGGGAGGGAGAGAAGGTGGGAGAAAGAGAAGGAGGGCGGGAGAGAGAGAGAGTGAATACTTCATTTAGTCTGAACACAGAAACCTGGGTTTGGTCGACAAGAGCTACTTTCAGACCTGCATTCAAAGGCTGTGAGAATGAATTGGCCTATATGGTAGGAAGCAGGCAGATGGCTCTGATCACATGAGACCCCGTTCCTCCCCCCTGCTCACACATTTATGTGTCAGGAGATGTTTAGCCTCCCTTTATTTCTTTATCTAATTAACCTACCTACTTTGGAGTACAGTACAAATGAAATTATTTCACCAAATCTTTTATGTACAAAAGCCAAAGTATATACTCCCCAGAGAGCTAAAATAATAAAACTTAGTACTATTTCTGCGTTAAAATGACCAAGCATATCTACAGGAAAATACGTTCCTAAAAATTCAATTAAAAAATGTTTTCATCTGGAGAGCAGTACTTATTTCTTAACACAGTTATATATGCACATGTAATACAACAATCCTTCCTTATTATAGTCACAGGGGATATGTTCCAAGATCCCCAATGAATACCTGAAACCACAGATAGAACCAAACCCTATATATACTATTTTTTCTATACATATTTACTTATAATAAAGTTAATTTTAAATTAAGCACAGTAAGAGTTTAACTACAAAAACTAATAATAAAATAGAATATAACGATATACCATAATGAAAGTTATGTAATGTGATTTCTCTCTTGTGCTCTCTCTCTCTCTCTGTCTCTCTCAAAATATCGTATTGTACTGTACTCACCCTTCTTGTTCTTGTTATGATGTGAAATGTTAAAACGAGTAACTCTACATGAGCAAGGGTTACTTGAACACAAACACTGCAATACCATCATAGTTAACCTGATAACACAATCAGTTACTAAGTGACTAATGGGTGAGTAGCATATACAGTGTAGGTACAGTGAACAGAGGGATGATTCATGCCCCAGGTCGTGTAGAGCAGGGCGCACAAGATTTCATCATACTACTCAGAATGGCACTCAATTTAAAACCTATGAATTGTTTATTTCTGCATTTAATATTTTTGCATTTAATATTTTCAGATTACTAATGCTGCATTGACCACGGGTAACTGAAACTAAAGAATGTGAAACTGTGGATAAGGAAGGGAGAAGACATTACATATAATAAACATGTATTGACTACTTTTAAAAGTTATATAAAAAATTAAGTGTTAGGCCACTTCCCTGCCCACATCCTTCTCCATTCTACTCCACAACATATGTCCCAATATCAGTGGGAACATGTTGCCACTCTGGAAGTGAATCTAATGTTTAAATTATTCAGTTTTCATAAAGCAAGGCCCCCTACGCACCACCCAACTGCTTCTTTTGGTGTTTCAGCTAAAAAATCAGTGATTAATTCTCCAGAGGAATTTAAAAGCACTGCCGAGAGCACAAGGTGGCTTCTAGCATAGCTCAGCTGGTTGCCCTGTCGCCTGTGCCCTGAGACTTAGTGGGCCCAGTTAACAAGGCTCCTGCAGAAACTTCATCCCTAGACGTGCCCACGTGTCCCCATGTTCCCACAGAACCACTTGAGACAATTTCCGGCAAAACTAAAGCATCCTTGGGAGAAACCTATTGAAGCAAGAGTGGGGATTAAACTAGACTGCTTGGCTGGGTCTAAGCTGCTCCCTGTTCCACGCTACAGTCTTCAGTTTGAACTTAAGTGGTTGAGAAAGCAAAGGGACAGCAGTGAGGTGGTGGTTGAGGAAGATTTCTCCAAGACACTTTTGCTCGCTTTTCTCTGTATCTTTTCAATTTTTCATTCTTTTTCTCTGTGTATCAGGAAAAATACTCTGTGGATGTGACATAATGAGATGTGTTCTAGTTCTCAGGTATTTCTGGGAAAAAAAAAAAAAGCTTAAAGAGTAGATTTAAAAAAAAAAAAAAGATGTGTGGAACTGATAGCTTCTTGTAAGTCAGCACAATCAGCAGAAGTATAAACATCTCTATGATGGTATTTCTCCAGGACAGCTGAAAGGCCATGCGTAGCCTACCGTAAGACAAGCAATAGAGAAACTGTTACAAATGTAAAGCATCACAGATAGCTTGCATATTCTGTAAACATCTGTGATGGGCAGGCTGTAATGATAAAATTCAAGGCCAAAGTTCAAATTAAACTTGTCTACCAAACTCAAGTATAACTTCCATTCAGTAATTGATAGTTTCACCTCTACTTAAAAATCAGATCTGCCTAAATATTTCTGACAGTCTTTCCCCTTCATTTAAATCAGGGTTTCTCAACTTCAGTGCTATGAACATTTTGGGTTGGATAATTCTTGCTTTCTGGGGGCTGTCCTGTGCATTGTTGAATGTTTAGCAACATCTCTGGCTTCAAACATTTAGGTGACTGCATTACCACACCCCCTGTTCTGACAACCAAAGATGTCTCCAGATGTTACCTTATGTCCCCTGGGGGCAAAATCATCCCACCCATACAACTCCAATCGATATTTGCCTTTACTGGTTCCATTTAAACACATTTCGCAGACACAAAAATGAGAAATAAGGAAAACAAAGACTGATTTCAATTTGAACAGTGTTTGCTTCAAGAAAAAAAAATAGAGAAATTTTAAGGAAATGCTAGAACCAAGATGTTCTAAGAAATAAGACTAAAACTGCATCAAATGCTCGACATCGAGTCTCGTTGAAAGAAAGGGTATGGATTGTAGGAGAAAGAAAATGGCTTAGTAGGTGGCTAGAACTAAATGGCTGGAACTAGGGGAGGTGCTCAGTCAATTCAGTCCACCTCAGACCAGCCACGTGGCTCTTCAGTGATGAGGGCATCTAGATGCATGTCACAATGCAGTAGTAAAATCATGATTTGACCCCCATAATTACATCAAATATTAGTTATGTCTATGTAGATGAATGAACTCATCTCAATAAACAGCCAATAATTATACTAATGCTAAGAATACCAGCTTGAATATAAAACATTTCTGAACTTTAAAGACTTCACATTCTATCAGAGTAAGACCATAATTTTGACTTAAAATGTATACCATTGTGTAATTTTTTAAATAAGGAATGTACAGGTTATTAAAAAGACATGAGGATTTAAGCTTGTAGAAACTGGATTTAGTGACGATATTTACCTAGCAGATGAGTTTGGGCTCTGAAGAGAGGGTTAGCCTTTGCTGATCACCTATTTGCTATATTCCAAACAACAATTCATGTTGATGTTATCGAAGTGATATGATTACCTCTGTTTTAGAAAACAATATTGAGACACAGAGTAGCTTACCTAAAGTCACTCAGGATTTCAACTTATAATTTTCTCAGTCAAACTCATGGTCTATTTTCTTTTTTAATTTGAAAGTAATTGCAAATATACAAAAAGTGGCAAAAATAAGAAAGCATATAGAATACCTATATACCCGTTACCAAAACTCACCTAGTGTTGGTTTGCACCATTTGCTTTGTCATGCTCTTTCTCTCTGTCCCTTTATATGTAAAAAAAAAGAGAGTGATAATATATTATAATAATATTTTTATAAATATTAATAATAAATTATATTATGTGTATTATATTTATACATTATATATTTATATAATAGATACTTTAAACTAATATATATTGTATATAATGTCTTTTCTGAACCATTTGAGAGCAAGTTGAATACATAATAGCCATTTACCTTGAATTCCTCAGTATGTCTTTCCTAAGAATAAGGATATTCTTTTAGCCACAGTACAAATATCTACTTCTATAAATTTTAACATGAATACAATGCTTCTATATATATTTTCATAACTATATTCCAATTTTTTCAATTGACCTAATAATGTTCTTTATAATAAAATTTCTCTCTGGTACAAGATTCAGTTTAGAATCAGGTATCATATTTAGTTATTCCTATTTCTTCTTTGATCCTGAAAGTTTTCACAATCTTCCTTTGTATTTTGTGTGTGTGTGTGTGTGACAGTGGCATTTTTGAGGAATATAGCCTCTCCATCTTAAAATGTTCTTCATTTGAGGTTCGACTAAAGTTTCTTCATGATTAGGCTCAGATGCAATACTGGTTGTCATGCTAGATTAGCAAGGGATATCCTTCACAGGACATGATATGGGCGATGCATAATGACGTTCTGCCTTTTATTGGTGATAGTAATTTTGATGCAATTGTCAAAGCGTCACCTCATTTCTCCACCATATAGCTACTGTTTTTCCTCTTGCAATTACTAAAGAGTCTCCGAGAAGACACCTTATGACAATACATATAATCTTACTCCTCTTTAATATTTCTGTCTAGATTTAGTATACGTTGATACTTTCCTGAACCAACTCCAGCACTCCTCCACATTTACCAATTGGCCCTTGACATTCTACAGTACATAAAACGTTCCCTTCTCTCTCATCTATTTGTCTATTTATTTTTGGTTTAAAATCATGAATGTTTAATTTTTAGAAATTACCTAGAGTCCATTAGTGTCATTCATGACTTTAGGGCACAAACTGTTCTATATTTGACCAGGAAGAGATTTTTCAAGCTGGGCCAGTATCTTTGCAACATGCACTATCACTTTTTGAACACAACTTAATTTTTTGACAAAATAAGATCTCCCAGCCTTATCTTTTACTCATCTTGCCCCAGTCTATAAGTCCTATTTCCTTCTGGCATAAGATAAATGGTAGAGAGCAAGATGTGGGGCAGAAGATACACTTACTGTTGCTGGGATGTTGTTGCTTCTAGACCTAATTGCTATCTAGAGCTATGCATATAATAATTACACATACACATATAGAAATGAGAAGTGACTTTTATTCTTACTATTGAATTCTTCAACTGCATGAATCAGAATGATAGTTAATTGACTAAATATTTAATTAAATGTGTCATCTGAGGCCCCTCTCTCTGAATGGAAGTTAATTTATACAAACTGTACTTCACAATCAGTACACATGGGGTCTGACCCAGGAATGTTTGCTGACAAGTTCTGGGTCTCATTGACTTCACAGGTTCTCCTGATTCAGAACTACTAGTAGTGCAAAGTTAATTAAATTGATGGCATGTTATAAATGCAGCTGTTGTGATTTGGGGGTCTACCTGGGATATCAGATGGTGAGTATATTATAAGAAGTTGAATATTTACCATTTGATAGACTTGGATTAAATTTTTATCTCCAAATCTTTGGGAAATGTCCATTTTCTAAATTATATGATTAAGATTATTATAAATATAAGATAACCAATGTGTATCTTTCTCCTATATGCTTATTAACGTGTATATGTATCTATTAGACATTCATTGGTGCTATCTCCTTCCTTTACGTCATCATCTTTACAATAATCTTAATTACTATTGGCTAAATTTGTAGTCTGCGCATGCAGAAAAGGTATCACATGATTTTAGATTAAACCTTAGTAAATCTATTTCCATATGTAAGTAGTTATCTCTATTATATCTCAGAATTGTGTAATATAGATAGACCTTACATTATCACTACAATATTTAGTTTCTAAAACCACATAATTTAGACTAAGGAAATCTCATCCTTAGGTCTTCCAAGTCCCATGATGATTGATTGTGGGGACATCTTTCCTTCAGGGACAATTCCAAGTTCTGTCAAGAAGGGTGTGTCTTATTCCCCAAATGCTATTGAAGATCAATATAATACTTCTCAAAAATGGTGTTATTTACTCTTCTGGCACTCACCTGATAAACCCTGAGTGGGCCACTCTTTCAGTCCTCTGATACTTGGACAGACCTGACTAGCAACATAATCCCAACTCCTGCACATCATGTACAAACCCGGGCCAGTCAAATTCCAGAATTACAAAGCAGAAGCACCTGGACACCAAATTTCAAATTGAGCACCACACATGCATAGCAGACCATCCCAAGATAATGGAGTTTAAATAACAAACTCTAATGCAGTTAGCCATATTTAGAGGTGTTGCTTTCTACATATGGGACAGAATTTGGAGTCTCTGAGGTTTAAAAGTCCTATTCCACTTCTCTACTCCACTCCTCATCTTTAAGAACTTTCCTCAACTCTGTGTTAAATTAGGTTTGCTGCTTAGCAGTAAAAAATTTTTCCACCGAGTATTCAATCTTTGGCCTCCATAGTCTTTATTTATTTATTATTACTATTAGTATTGTTGTTGTTATTGTTATTATTATTATTAGCATTAGCATTATTATTATTTGTTAACACACATCTATATACTACTAGCTCCTTGTTGTAAATACCATGGTTCTCTTGGCCTGACAACTTTTTTGGCCATGGGAACATGTTCAGCTCCCACACAGCAAGGCAGAAGTGCCAAAAACAAAACAAAACAAAAACAAAAATAAATAAAAAAAAAAATCCCTAAATCTGCCCTCAACCCATAATAGAAAAAATGTTAGTGATAAATACCTTAACTCCTACTTGCTTGGGTAACTCTGAGCCATGTTCTATACTGTTTCAGGTCTTGCCAACAAGACTGAGTTCCAGTTGTCCTTCCTCTGTGGTCATTGACTCCCTGATCTACCCTATATTGGTTTTTCTCTCTTCCATACCTCATGTTCTGTTCTTTTACTGATGCTTTCTCAGACTTGGCTTCACTTGCCAAATAAACCACTAGCATTCAAAACCGTATCTCAGGATCTACTTCTAGGGGATCTCAAACCAAGACAACTGTCTTTTCACAGGCTTTTCTAACAAATGAAATAAAAAGAAGTCCAGTCCTCAGCAGCATGTCTGGTTTTAGCTTCCAATCTTTGTAACAATGACAAAATGTTAAAAGTATATTCTAAGAATAATTAATACTCTGCAGGCACTGGGAAATCTAATTCCAAATATAAGAAAGGAAAACCATTTTAAATCTTCAGAAGCATCCAATTTATTTTATGAGATTGAACATATAACATTTTTTAGCATCTGCCTTTGGGAAGACCTTCAGGAGAAATAAGTATTTTCTCTACAGCTACATGAATACAATGTCTCAGCAATTTTGAGTGTATTGGAGAAAGAGCTCTGTCCAAAGGTAAATCCCAATTTCCACTTTCAGAAGCAGAAAATTGTTGAAGCTTCGAGAGAACAGTCCTGCAGCATCATATTTCCCTTTTAACACTACTGTTTTAGATATGTTTGCAGACAGGGATTTAAACTTAGCCATCTTTATTCATCTAGCACCTTGCAGGCTCCAGTATGTTTAAGAAATATTTGTTGACCTCAACAAAATTTAATTGAAACGCTTCTTTAGAAAATCTGCAGTTATAATCTGCTACCCTAGCCAGTGCAGCTCTGAAATCCTCAAGGTAAAATAACAACAGAGTTTTGTTCTATTAATTTTGAAGCTGGCTAACAATTAATGAATGAATAGATTTCAGATATAAGATCAAATGGATTTAAAATCAAATATAAAGGTTAATAATGCAGTTGAACAGAGCAGCGATTTGTGAAATCACTTGTAAATAAGGATTGCATATAGTTTCAAAACTCAGATTCTGGAGGTGTATGAGGACGATTTCATTAAATTTTATTTCAGTTGAATTAGTTGTTTAGTGAATTACATATGTAGTATTAAAAGTTTTTCTAATAAATAGAAATGTACTAAAGAGTTTTGTATAAATACAATTAATGCACATTTGCAAATCATTATTAAATATATTATTTCCTTATTTATAAAACATAAATGAACTTATGAACTTATAATATGGTATATATGTATATGTACATATACCTATTTATATATATTTCACAATACTACTTGTATTTCAAAGTCTACTTTGGGAAAAGAAATTTTGTGGTAAGTGTCTGACTATATTATAAGTATTACTGATAATTAGATTTTTAATTTATAGGGTATTAGTATGTGACACATCATGCTATTTAAAACTATAACAGTATTTTATCTAATTATATCTATGTTTCGATGTTTCGCTTTACTACTCTACCAGAAACACACACTTTGTTCTTTATAGTTAGATTTTCACAATGTTCATGTATTTTAACTCCATTACTTTCCTTTGTTTATTAATTTTATCAAATAGAAGAACACTTGGTTGTATGGCTACAATTTGTCCATCTGTTACTATGGCTATAATCTATAATACTGAATTTCATTACATTATATATATATCATTAATGTTCATAAGTACTTTTAAGAATATATGGAAATTACAGACAGATTATGCCCTTGCGAAAGCCAAAGAGCTACTGAGGTACAAGTCTAGCTCAGCTCTTTAAAAATATCATTTCAGACATTATCAATAGTGTATTCAAAGAATATACACCTTTAAGAAAATAAGTATAAAGGAGAGGATGTTATCCCTTGGAAAATACAAAGCAGGATCAAATTAAAATGAATTCGTAGGAAATATGGCAACACTGTTAAACTGTTAAATTGAAATATTTTAATTGGACTTCTGTAAAGAATAAAATGGACTTTCAAATGGGAAAAAAAGAATCACAAATCAGTAGTAAGTAACCAGGAAAGATAAAGAATATTGATATTGAAATGAAAATATTTTCATACACGAGGTCACTTGTTTGCTAGGAATTTAAGAGAGAGATAGAGCACATTGTGAAGACATTTGGAGCTGTGCTATTGATAAAGACATTTAAAGACAAGTGTCCCTCATTTTTACTCTGTTCCCCCAACACTGCGCATTGGTTTTATGCAGTTCTCTTCATTATGATTTCCTCTGGAGAAGAGCCCTCTCACTAGCCTGGGAGCCCCTGGGGGCAGCACTAAAACAGGCATCTGTGTATCCCTGTTCTTGGAGCACAGGTTGTGCCCAGGCTTTCCTGACTACTCCAGCTGGGTTGCAATTTTTTTTTTCTTTTTTCTGCAGAAATGTTAAAATTCATGCTTTCATAATTCTCAATGTGCACTTTAATATTAGGATATCACACAATGGGTGCACAGTGCTATCTATTAACATAAGAAAAACTCACTGAAATTAATTTTGAAAAGAAAACAATGATTCTGTGTTTGCAAACCATGATGTACTAAAACTTACTAATAACAGTAAAGTGTGTCCCCCCCCTTTAATTTCAGTCTAATATACAAAACTACTTCCTATTATGCTTTGTTTCCCCCCCCCCCCATTCTTTTGTGATTTATTTGGTGGCACAAATGGGGATGAGGTGGGAAGAAGAAAATGTATTACCGTGTATTGAACTTGTATGATTTGTACTGACAGTATAAAACTTAGAGCTTTTCTTCAGTAAGTATATGTGGTTTCACCTTTGTCTTATGTTGTCTAAATGGGCCAGAGGCACAAGAGCAATTTCTGCTTGGTTCGTATTAGAAAGATCTCATTGTTCATTAACCAATAAAAACAATGACATGCTGTTTCTGTTCCACATCACTTTCATTTACTTAATTGTCATTTTTGAGAATTTTTAATTCCTTATTTTTATTACTTATTCAAGAAGATGTAATAAAACACTTATCCTAATGATATAGCCTTATAAAATCCAACTCTTTCAAAAGGAGGAAATACAGATTTATATTACATTTTTGATTTCATGATCTCTTTTAAAGTTACAGAACAGAATGAATATGAATTAATAATGATTTAATTATTATTCCAGATTCTATATTCAAGGCAATGTAAATGAAAAGAGTTTGGAAAGTTGACGTATTCAATAGATAATTTGTCCCTTGATGTGTTTAAAGAAAACCATGCACCCGAAGTGGCTAAAGCACATAATACCAAACCTAGATTAGACACCTGATCTAACCTCACCCAGAAATATAAACTTAATCAGTCTGGAATTTTCTGGTCAACACCAATGAAGTAATCTATCACTTGGGCCCTCTCCATTCACCCCCTCCCATAGAAAGAAGAGGCAATCTCTATTTTAAAAATAAATAAATAAAAAAGACCATCCCCCCCCCACACACACACACATACACATACCTCCCACCCCTGCCAAAGAAGAGGTCCTGGCCTAAAAATCATCCTTTTCTTTTGTGAATAGCTCCCTTGCCCCACTCTTCTTCCTATCAAACCTTCCATTATATACAACCCCTCAGTTTTCCCTTCTAGTTGCTAGATGGTGCTGCCAGATTCATGAATCGCTAATAAAGCCAATTAGATCTTCAAATTTACTTGGTTGAATTTTGTTCTTTATCAGATTCCATTTGAACTTATGATTGGCTAATTTAGCGCTGGTGACTTAGCATGAAAAATAGGTTTATACATTTTGACTGGATTTCCCATCTCAGTACCGAAGCCACATTGATCATTCCACTAGTGAAAGAGGGTTATATTTTAGAATATCAAATTTGTTTTGAAGATACAGAAAAGAGAATTAAGTGTATTGTTAAGTATTCTTTCTTCAATGTGTGATAAGTGTAAATTGTTGACATGTGGAGAGAAGAGATGCACATTGCAGATCATTCTTGTTGGATGAAGCACTTACTGAAGTATCACTTTCTAACAATTAAGAAATTAGTACTAACAATTATGTGTTATTTCTTCTCTAGAGTTCACAGCATGATTAGTTTATGCCTAATTAAGGGCCTAAATCAGCAAAGAATGTCTGGCTTCAGCCCGAGGGAGAATTCCTGTAGGCTACTTTCTAAGCTTTTATACTTAAATTAAAATGTAATTCGATTTTAAGTGATAATCTAAAGAACTCTTTACCACTTCACAATTCTTTCATTTCAAACAAATCTTTGGTTTCCATCTTCTATCTTTTTTCTTGCTGTCCTTTTTAAACTTGTCTAAATAAAAAGAGAGAGAGAAAAGAAAAAAAAAAAACAAAAGTTGAAGAAACGGTCCATTACATTTGTATAGTCTTTCTTTTCTTTTCCAACAGGTGGTCATCTCTATACAGTCATGAGCTGCAAATTAATGTTGCAGTCAACAAGGGACCCCATGTATGATGATGGAACACCATATAGCCTAGATGTGTAGCAGGCTGTATCATCTAGGTTTATATAAATACACTCTATAATGTTCACGCAAGGACAAAATTCTCTTTCTCGGAACATATTTCTCAGAATGTATCCCTGTTATTAAGCAGTGCGTGACTAATTTCAAATTCCTCAGAAAATCTTTTAAAATTAAAATCTACAACTCAGGACCAAAAACCACACCTTTCTCTCAAATAAAAAGAAAGTAAACATTTATTTTGCTATATTTAAAGTATTTTATTGATTCTTTAATTGAATAAAAATTTTTTCAAACACCTTATTAAAAACTAACAACATAAGCAAATGATTGGACATAATAAGATTACCAGAAAAATAAATAAAATTGATAAAAGGCACATATATACATACATATATGTATGTATGAATGCATGCATATATACATATGCATATGCACACATATACACTACATATGTATGTATAGATACATACTATATTTAATGTATGTAAGGCATTTATACATACACATATGGAATTTATCATGTTTGATATTCTTACGTGCATTATATTATAATATTATCTCTATTTCTATACAGCTGAGGAAACTGGAAACTGAAGCAGAGACGTGTTTATTAACTTTCACACAGTCATACAGCTAGTAAAATGGCTGAGGCACAAAGTAAAGAATACAGGACAGACTAATATAAAATAAAGGTCAAATGAGTGCAAATAAAATTCCTAATTTAACGTTGCCTGTATGATTAGTTACACCCCTTTGAAACTAATTTAACCCTTAAGGAACTTCTTATTTAAAAATATAAAACAAATGGCTCTTATACTTTATCAAAAATAAGAAAAAGATTTTAATGCAATTTTTCTTTTTCTTTTGACATTTCTTTGCATGACAAATTTAGAAAACATGACCAAAGGGAAAGCTGTTTTCCTAAAAGAGAGAAATAAAAAACTTTTATGATATCAATATGGTAAAAGAAAGCACCAAAAAACTCGATCTTATGGACTATAACAGCAAATGCTATATGTTAGAAACTACCTACAAGAAATTTTCCATGTTTTAACTAAAACTAGTTTTATCTCCCCCAATTCTCAGAATGAAATCAACCTTCTAAAGAATAAAAACAAAAGAAAACTAAAAGAGGGAACAAAAAAAGAACCAAATTATATATTTTTTAATTAGAAGGCAAGCTTGGAAGAAGAAAAATGCCTTTTGTATACCACACATTAATCCTAGAGGCTCCCTTTCACTTGCAATTTATTTATTTGGTTTGCCAGCATATGCTTGGCTTAAATGATTCCCCATCCATGTGCATAATAACTAATCAAGAAAACACTTTGTTTCTTTTCTCTGAGACAGTAGAAAACAAAAATGAACCAGGTTAAAAAATCTAAAGATTTTATCTCTTCCAGCCACTCAATTTACCTCCAAACTGCTTTCAAATAAATACCTTTGAAAGACTAGCTACTCTTGCTGGAGGGGGCCACAGAAACACAGCATTATTGATGACAGGCGTGATTGTTTAATTTTACTTAGTATTTCAAATGCATTTATTATTGGAGGACCATTGTTAGAGACAGTTTTAATATTTTTAAAGATTGATATGCTAAAGTATATGAATGTTTCTGTACATATATTTATTTATATGTAAATATTCACACACAAAGTATATAATCTAAAATAATACACTGTTGGTAGTTGAGTTTTGTCATGGACAACACTTTCATCCTGGGATCCCTGAAGAACCAACTAGTACATAGCAAAATACATACCCATATAAAACCATTAACATATATTCAAATATCAGAGCAAAAAACGTCAGAATGGATCTTAGAAAATCAGGGATTTGACCTGAAACTATTTCTATACTGTTACATTTGGCTTATCCCCAACTGAAGAGGAATTTTACCAGGAGAAGCATAAAGTCTAGATTAGTTACTATGGGCATCACCACCACACTTGCATAAAATACAAGCAGCAAAAACTTATGGTAACATATCCTAAAGAAGAAATATTTTCTACTGCCAACTTCATTTATGTAATAATTGACATAGAATATTTATTCTATTATCATTAAAAAAAAATTTTAATAATAATAATCATGAAAATGTTGATATCCTGGTATTCATTTTAAAAGAATTATACGGCAATTTTCATTTTATATTGATAATCGTGAAGTAATTGAATTCTTATATCTGAGAAACGGAATAAAATATCATATACCAGCTTATTTCATACTTAAAAGTTATATGGTTAGAAAACATTTCTACAATGTTTTGCCATTTTTCTATCTTCTTCAGAAAATATAGAAGATTTTATATTTATATTTTTAAACCAGTTCAACAAAGCTTAACTTTGTTCTTCACAAGGGCTGTAATTTTAAACTCCTTTGTTTCCCCTTGCACAATACCTGTATTTCCATCAAGTTTTAAGGAAGGGGGGCAAAGGTGGGAGGAACAATGGCTTATTTATTCTACCCAGAGCTTTTCACCTATTGAAAAGTCCCATAGAATTAACCCTAAGGATTAGGTTATAGCAAAATTCCAATGAAGTTTTTTTTTTAATCAGAAGTTTTGCAAGCAAATAATCACTAAAACTGTTTTATGTGTTTTAATTGAAACATATTACTTTGATCACAATACTATCGAAAGAAAGGAAGGCAAGAAGGAAAAAAAAAAGCTTATTTGGGAAATACTGGAAATACTAGATTAAAATGTGCTGTAAATAACTACCTTTTTGTAATTTTTAAAGTTATTTTTGTTTTATTCTCAATCTGGTTTAGAAAGCAGTTTATAAAAAAGCATTCACCATTGCAGGCATCTAAATAGAAGGCCTTTGATGACAAGTTTCTACCCTATAGTAGTATTCAATATTCATTTGGTTTAAGAGCATTATCTAGTGAACATGACTGCTTTATAATGGCTGAATCAATGATTTATGTTGAACCAAAATATTCATCAATTAATAATAAAGAATATTGTCTGCTCTTTCAGAAACAAAATGAACAACAAATAAACACACGCAGACATACACACAAACATAAACCATCAAAATTTGGTTTTTTTCATTTGTCTCTGGCAATGGGTAACTTCTAAGATGTTAAAGAGAAATATTAATCTTTAATGAGGAGAATGATATGTTTGTAAAATATATAAATAGAGGAAATAGTTCCTGGCCTGAGCTACTGATCTGGTTATACTACTGAAAAAAAAAAGTTGTTTCCTCTTCAAATATTATTCTAATAACATTATAGTTATCCAAATAAATGGATAATCACTTTCTCAGACTGCTCATTAATAATTTATAGAAAAACAATGTTAAAAACAGGGTACAAAGTTTTCCATAGTCATTGCCAAATATTGGAAATTGAGGAAATATTTGGATAAATTTTTTTATCTTATGAAACATGTCTTATATGCTTTTAAGAAAAATGACTTAGAAAACCTAGTTAAATGGGAAATTTCATGAAACATGCAATAAGTTGATTTAATTATCAATAATTAAACAGCTTCTGTGTACTGAGTTATGGCTGTTTTAAGGGCCACATTCTAGGACTCAGACCTTTGACACAGGTATGTAAAGAAGCATAAGTACCAAATGTATTTTGGCTCCGAGGGTGGAAGGAACTGGGTTGAGTACAGGTACAATGACCTTTACTTGGGTCATAAATTGAAGCTCCTGAATAAAGAATTACACTTCCCGGTACTCATTAGATTGTGTGGGGTAATAGTTCCACCCTTGACATGAAGGAAGTTTGAGAGGAGAATCTCACAGAAGATTTCAGAGCCTCACTCAATACCACCTAGTTCTGGAACGTAGCAATTTCCAATGTCAAAATAATACTACAATTCAATGTCTACTATTTAGACATGGCTGGATATACGTGTGTAGGTAATGCAAATGAATATTATCTTTTAAATTACAGGATCAGACAATAATTCCCAACATATCTTTTTGTCTTTTTTTCAGAAAGTCCTGAGGTAAAAGCACTGTCTGGTATTGTTATTGGTGTAAGTAGCCCACCCAAAGGGAAATATCCAACTTCTTATCTTTGGGTAATTAACTTATCTGAACCTCAGTTCCTCATGAGTAAATGTATACGTATGGAGCTTGTTGTGAGAATTAGATGCATTAATAATCTTAAAGCCACATTTGAGAAAAATAATTACCACATATTAACTGTTAGGTATAGGTATCTATTAGCTAAAGTTAGAGATATGAGACTAGAACTCTAGAGAGTTCTCAATTGGAAATAGGTTTAAGAAGACTCCAAGATTGAAGGTTCCATGATAGTTGGTGAAGCCATGAGAATAAATGATTATGCGAGAAAAGCAACACAAAAAGGGAAGCATACAGGTCAAATCTAAACCCTCGGAGATATGCACATTTAATGAGGAATAAGAAAGCTGTATAGAGAATTAAGAGTGTGGTAATGAAGAGAATATTAGAATATAGTTGGATAGAATCTGAATTCAAATCTTAGCTCCTATTTTCTAGCATAACCCTGCCATGTTATTTATTCTCTCTGATACTCACTTTCCTAAGCTATAAACTGAGAGGAATAAAAAATGTCAGACTCACTGAAAAGATAAAATTGCATTAAATATTAAAGCACATAACAAAAATATTAGTTCTTAATATATAGTAGTTTTTTAATGCAGTTAGTAAAAGTAGACCAAAAAAAAAAAAAAAGCCAAAATAAATAAAAGAAATAAAGGAGAGAAGGAAAGAAAGAAAAAAGGAAGGAAGGAAAGAAGGATAAAAAAAAAAGGAAAGAGAAAGAGAGGGGACAGAGAAGGGAAAGAAAGACAGTAGAGAAAGAGAGAAAAAGAAAGAGGAAAAAAAGAAAAGAAAAAAGATAAATCTCCAGGGAATTTTAATTTTGAAGAACCATGATCAAGTGTTTCCAAAATATGGTCACTATTCCTGGGGGAAAGTGGGGGAGAGGGAGGGCTAAAGAGTCCTAAAGATAATTATACTACATTGATTCTTATTTCCTTTGCTATTTTCATCATAACTAGAAAAATGTGTTTTGAAAGAAAGTTTGTTATATGTTTGTATAAACACACACACACACACACACGAAGATAGGAAGTTTTTAGGACATTTACTGTTTTTTTTTTCGTCATTCTTAATTTACCAAAGTGATATTTTTATTACAAAGAAGTAAAAAATTACATAGAATACCATATCCCAGACATAAAAATGTTACTATTTTCTACATAACTTTTCATATTTTTCCAAGCATATCGGTATATATGTTTTTGTGTGGCTTCATAGGATACATATTTTATGTGCACTTTTTTATTTAACAACATAATGATTGATATATTTTTACATGTCATTCTAAATGGTTGCATAGAATGTGCCATGCTCTCTAAACTAAGTTCTTATTGTTTTCCTCATTTTACAACTGAAAATAAAATTGTAATGAAAAGTCCAATACATAAAGCATGTCCATAGAATAGTTTTAGAAATGAAATATCTGTATCAGGGCATTTAAAAAGTCCTTATAAATCATAAGTAATCATTAAAGTAAGGAAAATTAACACCGATCAAGTAATGCATGTCAATATAAAATACTACAAATTAGGGGGGAAAAACTTTGAAGAGTGCCATTTAATGGGCAGTTCGACAAGCAGACAATGATGGAAAAGCGATTGATCCCAACCTTCTTCAACGAAATTTCATGACAGCAAGGAAACAAGCAACATAAAGCTGTTTGTTAATTTTTTTTTAATTGTTTTACTGTAGTCCTTCTGGGTATGAGCAGAAAAGAAAAATGTAATTGGCTCCAGATGATGATGTCTGTTCCCTCTTGCTTTACTGTGAGGTCTGGCTTTGGAGTTAAGTGGAGAGAACTTGAATTATAAAGGGTAGAAAGAGAAGAAATGTGACAGGTAGCAAACAAAAGGAGACTCCAAAAAAAGGGCAGGAAAGGAAGCCATGAGAGGGAGTCAGGAGTGGGTTGCCCCTGTTTGGAAGTGGAACGGCAGAATTAAGGTTGCTAAAAGCTCCATTTCTAAAGCTTCTGACAGGAGTCTTTCAAAAAGTTAAGCAAGTTCTCTCTCCTACATAATTTATTCCTTCTAGATTAGAAAGAAATATATTTACCTGTTTGAAAAGTCTTTTTTAGAAAATTTGTAATCCCTTTGAGATACAGCACACTAGCTTCCAGGAGACAAAATAGCTTTTTTCTGGCTAAAAATATGTTCTTGAAAGTAAACATAGTTTAAAGTAATATTAAAACTTTTTCTAAATTGTATTTATATATATTCTAATTTCTATGTGTTACATAAAAATAAAATTGAAGCACAATAAACATAGTTAACATTTACTAAATGTACAACAGGGAAAGTTCCAGATAGTGTCTGTTCTGTCAAGTTGGCTCCCAACATGGTGCTGGGACAACAAGGGGCTGAGCCACAGTCTCCCCATCAGGACATATAGCAGGGATGAAAGAATAAAACAATGAAAAACTTTGTCATTGAAAGCCACTTCAGTAAAATCTAGGTTAGTGTGCATCTCAAAAAACCAAAGGAAGAACCAGGAAATTCACATAAGATAAAGTATAATAAAATATGGATGAAATATTACAGATAAAAGAGCTTTTTCCTCACCAGAAATAAAAAAGTTAAATCAATGATTGTGTATTATACATATATTTTAAAATAAGAATCAGTGCACTGCTGGTAAAAATGTGGTGAGCGAGCAAATGATGTAACTTTCTAATAAGTAATCAAGAACCTTGAAAACAGATCTGCTTTCCATTGGATTTTCTTCATACTGTTACTTATTATTATGAGTAATAACCAAAACAAACAAAACAACAACAACAAAAATCACACATAAACACAGACACCGAAGTCTTTGTTTCACTATTCCCAAAAATAAGAGAATGGTTAAATATATATTTTATATCTTCATTTTGTGACAATTATTTAGACATTAAAAGTATATGTTAGAAGATGAGAAGGTAAAAATGTAGATTTTTCTATGAATCATAAACATTAGCATAATTTCTCATACTTTGTGAGCCTCTGATGTGTAGGCCAAATGTATGTGTATGTGTGTACATTCTGTGGCAATGATTTGTGACCTTGGGTGTTATATGACAAGACAAAATCGGGCAAGGAGAGATGGGAGGAATGGCTTCGGAAGAGGGCATTTACTGTGAATGTATTCAGCAAAATGCTACATCCTGCGCTGTGGGACATGCCTGCAAGGACAGCAATCTTCTGTTATGTTACAAAACTTCTTGTGGAGAAGTTTTCTGCATATTACCTAAAAAATTTTATTGTAAAAATATTCTCCTTGAATTTGCGATGAATTGCAATGAATTTGAAAACATTGGGGATGTTTTCAAAAGTACTAAATTTGCATCAGAATTGAGGGTATTCTGAAAGGTTATCCATGAGGTTAATGGAAATGACTTAGGGAGAAAAATAACAGGTAGTGAAAATTTCTAAGTATTAAAATTTCTAAGTGTGTACGTGTGTGTGTGTGTGTGTGTGTGTGTGTGTGTTTCTAGCAGAACAAGAAAACTCAGAGCTAAGTTTTATGCTTATTTACAGCAAATTCCTTTTTTTCTGGATTTTCTGTTTATTTCTTATTTAAGTCATATTTTAACATTTCTTTATTCTTATTTTCATAGTTTCATTGTACATTTATGATGTTATAAGCTGCCTATACTTATTTCGAAAGTGTCTACACCTGCCATGCTCCTCTTCACATTGTAGTAACTGAGCATACAACTCTACAATGGAACGCCTATGCATGTATTGTTTTCTTTTATGGCAGAACTGGTAAAATTATTTTGATTCTACCAAGTTTGGACTGATTATTAGCTCCTCTGGGACCAACAATGATTTGTATATTACTTCCACAGAAGTTATAATATTAAATAGTAATTTTTACTTTTCACAAGCTTTGGGTTTCTTGGTGACTAGAGTTACCTTATTCATTTTCTTAGCATCATGAATACCACCACAGTGTGGAATGCTTAATAAATACTTAAATGAGTAATGTTAGACAAATAGTAAAACTAATGAGTTTATCAATTACTTAAACGATCACATTCGATTTCTTTTTCAGGAATTTATTTGTAATTTTTTGAAGTTGTAGAAAATAATCCAAACCATGTTTTTTATTAAAATCGGTTTCTATTCATGTGGTTTAATAGCCATTTTCTGCTCCATTTATCATTTGACCATTTGTAAAATGTTTAATGGGACCTACATTGTGCCTAGTGTTGAACTAGAAACTGGAGAATCAAAGGAAAATAACACAGGCATGATCAATGCCCTCATGAAGTTTCATTGGAGCAGCAGAGGCAGATATTAAACAATTTGTTATATATTTTTTATTTATGGTTATGAAAAATGCAAGCAGAAAATGCACTGTGTTCTAGGAAGTCATAATGGAGGTTGAGGATATTTCATTCTGAATAATGAGTAGAAATTAGCTTATAAAGGTTGGAGGGTAAAGAGTTAGGGGGCTTCTGGGGCCATGGAAGCTCAGTGTAAGTCCTCAACTCTTTTAAAGTCTTGAAATAAACTGGTGGCCAAGAGATATAAAATACACTTTTAAGCCATTATGAAAAAAGTAATCTAATATCTGGAATGTAATAGTTTGAAAGTGAAAAATTAGTTTCACAGTAGGATTCCTCTCCACTGGATACCTACAAGAGAAGAGATGCTTTTTCATCTTTGCGCTTGCTACTTTCCACAGACACATAACAGATACATAAATATTTCTTGAATACTTTCCATTATCAATAAGAAATTTTGTTTTCTGGAGAGAACTAGGAATTTTTAATTTACCTTTTCTTGAGGAAGGCAAAGAAGTATTAACACAGAACCCTTTAATACAACACTAGATGAACAATTGGGAATGAACACTTAAAAGCAAAGCTGTAACTCACAAAGTGTGGAGACTAACTTAAAAAGATACATGCCCTCATGTTCACAGTAGCATTATTTACAATAACCAACACATGGAAACCACCTAAGTGTCTATGGATAGATGAATGGATATTATGATATATATACATGTGTGTATGTGTGTGTATGTGTGTATGTGTGTGTACACACACACACATGCAACAGAATATTATTTGGCCATTAAAAATGAGAAAATCCTACCATTTACAACAGTATAGATGGACTCTGAAGGCATTAAGCTAAGTGAAATAAGTCAGAGAAAGACAAATACTGTATAATCTCACTTATAGGTAGAATCTAAAAACAAACAAACAAACTTCCTAGAAAAAGAGATCAGAGTTGCAGTTACCAGAGGCGGGAGATGGAAAGAGGGAGAACTGGAGGAAGGTGGTCAAAAGGTCAAACTTCCAGTCATAAGATAAATAAGTCTAGGGATGTAATGTACAACATGGTGATACAGTTAACATTGCTGTATGATATGCAGGAAAGTTAAGAAAGTAAATCCTAAGAGTTCTCACCACAAGGAGAATTTATTTTTCCTTTCTTCTTTTCTCTTTCTTTTTATTGTATCTATATGACAAGATGGCTTTAGGTGAACCTATTGTAACCATTTCACAATATATATAAATCAAATCATCATGCTGTATGCCTCAAATTTATACAATGATGTATGTTAATTATTTCTCAATAAAACTGAAAAATGTACAGGAACATAGTTATTAAGAAATAAAAGGGCAAAATCACATTAATAACGTGAGAAGAAAACTAAGTTTTGATATAACATGCACTTCTTTTTTAATATAAAATTCCTTATATTTGCATATAGTTTTTATTCAAAGCTCTTTAGCATAAATAATTTCTTTCAGTAGTTACAGTAACCCTTCTTTTAAATATTTTCACGTTCTTCTTATAAACCACTAGCAGAATATGATCACATTAAATCAAGTTTGTCACCACTGAGCTAGGAACACCTATAATTTACTATATTATGACCTGATTATTTTGGTGCTTTCTATTTTGCTCCAGTTTTAAAAATTTGTATCTACCATTGAGTAACAACACTCCTTCACACAGAATTGTCAAACAATGAAAATTTGGTGATTGGTTTATTGATCTTGGTTATATTTTATTTCTGCTGTCATTTTGATCTTATGCAACTCAACTAATACATTTCAAATTTTAAATTTACTTTGACAGTAATTTTAACACTATGCCTATTTTTATATGTATTTTATCCATAATAACTTCTTCAAAGTCCCTTCAGTCTATCAATACATATGTTTGTATTAGAACTAACTTTGACAACAGATTAGCCTGAAACAAATCAACTACAGCTGTTACTCTCTAATTGTGAAGTCCAATATTTTGGCACTTTTTAATAAGACGGCTTTTGACCCAAAATACGGCAATGGCTTTTTTTTTATTTAGAAAGGGAAATATTGACATAATTCTTCTATGCGTAGTGTGAAAATTACAATATGTTAACTAATGAAAGCAATAAGCAATCTGCTTTCTGCTTCAGTGGGAAAAATCTCTAGAGAAATAAAACATTGATCAAATGGAAAATAATCTTTTATAAGGTAAATTTCTACTGTAACTCAATAAAAGATCATATTTAATTACAAAAATAATAAATTTTAAGTTTTCTGTACACATACACAATTCTTATTTAGAAGTTTAAAAAATGAACAACTGCAAATAAATTTAGGAAGTACTCATAACTTCATTAAAAGTTACTTGGTGTTACAGAAAATTGCAGTCAAGCCTCTCTGAAAATTCTGCTACAATTAACACAGCTTAAACTTTCTGTATCCCAATCAAGATATTTGCGATCTAATGCCTTCTGCATTATACATGAGAATATTTTAGATTATTCGTATCACCTCACAGTATTTATTAATAATAATAATGAGAATAAAATTAACAATCACTTAGTAGGGAAGAAGAGCATAAATCGACTCTGTACTTGATATTAGTTTTAGTATCCCGTGGCATCACAGGGAAATCAGTCAATTTGCAAAGCTTCATCTGAATATCTCCATTACTGCCCAAATAACCGCCACACTCCTCAACTTCCTACTCACTAACTAACTTTCTGTCTATCCTCCAGACTTCATTCTGTGTTGTTTTTCTTCCCTCCCCGCCCCCCCGCCACCCAAAATACAAACACTAATTCTGTCACCTCTCCATTCAAAATCCATCACTTTCTAATATCCTCAAGATGAATTCCTAAAACCTTTACCTCTTTACCCTTTACTTACTTACCTTTTTTAAAAAAATGTTCTCACTTTCCTCAGTCTTTATCTATTAACATATAGGTTCAAATATCTCTTCCTGTGTATCCTGCACTGCCACATTTGGGTCCAGTTTCTTGACTATATCACAAGGCACCCATATACCACTTCTTCATTATGCCAATCACGTTTATCTTTCTAATTTTACTTTTAGTCTCTGCCTCTCTTACTAGATTCATGAGGGTAGGAAAAGAGTCTGGCTTTGCTTAGGATTATTGCCTGTTGCCTAGCACAGTTCCTGGCATATAATTATGGCTCATTAACTTATGCTATATTTGAATGAGAACTGAACCAGGAATTGAAATCTCTGCTCTTAATTTCTACTTGACTGTTTACTAGCAGTGTGAACTTGGACTCGTGTTTGTGTGTCTTACCATCAGACCGCAGAAGAAACATTTCTGTAGACTCTCAACCCCATGGATAATTAAACCTTGGTGGTACGTTCCCCGTATTCATTGGCCAGTTTAAAGGTCACAGATTTTCTTACCATAATTAGAATCAAAGAGCTTCATTCAAATGGTAGTAGCTCTAGTCATATGGAGTCCATCAAAGACCAATTTAGAGCCATGGCAAAGCAAGTATACCGAAAGCCAAAGTCATTGAATAATGCTACCAAGAGAAAGCAGAAAGTTGTTTTACAGAAAGAAGAAATAAATAAATGGAATAAGAGACACTGAGATAAAGGAGTGAGTAGCTGGGAAGAAGAAAAAAAAAGGGAAGGAGATCCACATGGACAGAGAGAGTGTGATTAGTTACTTGTGACTTTCCAATTTCCCCTCAGTCCTGGCTCTGTTCCCAGCTTCATTTTTCCCTGATATTTTTTTGTGTTCTTGGAAAAACTCCCATTTTTTCTGAATTAGACTTAGTGAGTTTCTGTTCATTTTAACCAAAAATTCCTGGCTAAGATATTGAGTTTCTTAACGTATCTGACTCTCTGTTGTCTCCTTGCTAAATGGGATTAATAAAAGGCCTGCTGTTTATCTCGATGCTACTTAGAAAAAAAAAATGCATGTGAGAGAACAGGCATTTATAAAAATTTTAATTGATTTCTTCGTATATCCATTCAATAAACATTAATTACTTGCCAACTATGGGCCAGATATTGGGCTTGTTCAGAGATTCAATAATGAGTAATCTCTATAATACCTTTGAGAAGCTCATCATCTAATAAAAAACACTAAACACAATTGTTTATTATTTTGATTTGAAACTATCAGTACTGTTTTGTTTTTCCTTTTTTCTACAGCAAATTATCTAAAACTTCTCACATCATTTACTATCTAGTCAGTTAAGAATAAGATATGAATTACTTCATTAAAATCTATTTTTTTCCAAACTGTGAAGCTTATTGTCATTGCTATATGAAATTTTGTATGTAACTTAATGAGAATAAGTAGTTAATCATGCAAAAAGATCTAATCGCTAATGTAGGAATCTGGTTGTAATTTTTTCCAACATAAACCATATAGCAAATATTATCTTACACAAAAATCCTTTAGAATGGATTATAGTCATGCTCACTGTCTGAATATTTTTATATAGCACACATTTTGAGATTTAATTCAATGTTGCTAAAATTCTGCTACTAAGACTCTAGTATTCAGCAAGATTTTTATAGGTATTGTGTTAAAAATAGTTCTGAAGTAAACAAAACAACTAGATTTCACTCTCTACTCTCTCCTCATATATATATATATATAAACTTGAGATCTCTAATCTCAAGTTTATGTGTGTGTGTGTGTGTGTGTATACGCACATATATATATACATATATATACACACACACATAAACTTGAGATTAGAGATCATTAAGTGATGTCTACATGTATTATTTTCTCTAGTAGTGCTAACTGTACTAAAAGAAGATAGATGTTAAAAATATACAGAGCTTGAATCTTTTGCAGAGTATAATAGAGGAAAATGGTGATAAGGGAGATGAGTGTATTTTACATGTTATAATTATAATGATGAACCATGGCATCTAAGAGTAATGAGGACAGAATTAAAGGCAGGAGTAGCCTGAAGAATAGAAAGGAAGTAGTAGACTTAATTGATTAAAAGCTCAACAATGAGTTTTGTGATCTTTACTGTGTACAAAAATAATGTGCCATTTAGTAGTTAAGGCATTTAAGAGAATGTGTGAGTTTCATACTCACTCTTTTTTCCTGTTATGGTGACCTAGAAGCCACATGTTGAAATTATAGAGCCAAAGGTGTAGGTAATGGATTCCCGAGTCATCACTTGGGAGCTATCCTGGAGAACCTTTGGTTGGTTATAGAGCAGTATGCATAAGCTCTTGTGTACCAATTAATTGAAATTTCTGTTATGCAGTATAATATAGCCTATTGTGACTCTTATAACAAGTGAACAATACTTTTATGTGAAAAAAATAAATGTAACAAGGAAGAAAAGTGAGTCATCATAATTCTCATAAGTAGTTATTTTAAATACAGGCATACCTCAGAGATATGGCAGGGTCTATTCCATACCACCACAATAAAAGAGATGTCATAATGAAGTGAATCACAGAAATTTTTTTGGTTTCCCAGTGCATATAAAAGTCATATTTACATTGTAATGTAGTCTGTTAGTGTGTAATAACATTATGTCTAAGAAAACATAGATAGCATAAGTAAAAAATACTTTATTGCTAAAATATGCTAACCATCATCTGAGCTTTCAGTGAGTCAAAATCTGTTTGTTAGTGGAGTATTTTGCCTTGATGTTGATACCTGCTGATTCATCAAGGTGATGGTTGCTGAAGGTTGGAGTGGTCATGGCAATTTCTTAAAATGAGACAAGAAAGTTTGCCACATCGATGACTCTTCCTTTCATTTGAACATTTAGAGGTTATTGTAGGGTTATTAATTGGACTAATTCCACTCTCGCTCTGCCTCAGGGAGTAGGGAGGCTTGAGGAGAGGGAGAGAGATGGGGTTGGGAGAGCAATCGGAACACATAAAACAATTACTGATTAAGTTTGCTGTCTTATATGAGCATGGTTCCTGGGACCCCAAAACAATTACCATATAATATCAAAGGTCGCTTATCACAGATCATCTTACAAATAACTACTACTAATAATAATGTTTGAAATATTATGAGAATTACCAAAAATGTGACTCAGAGACATGAAGTAAGCAAATTTTGTTGGAAAAGTGTCACTAACAAACTTGTTTAACACAGAGTGCCACAAACCTTTATTTTGTAAAACAAAACAGAACAAACAAAACAAACACACACACAAACTATAAACCATATGAAAGAAATGTTTTTAAGGATGTTAGACTAACAGATGTGTATTGCTGGGACCTTAACATCACTCCTCTTTTGAAAGGAGTCCTTGATACACCCACCCTTCTAGACTTTCAAGAGAGTTGGTGAAACACATGCTGAAGTAGTCCAAAAGGCTTCTTTTAAATACTTATCAAACATGCAGTATGACTTTTTTTTTTTCAAAACATTCATAAAGCTACATCCTCCCGACTATTACAAAATAAGTCTGCCTCTGTAAACAGAGAAATGCCTTGGTTTTAGTCTGAAGACAGTATAGGAACAATGATTTATTGTTCTCTGAGACCTTGTGTTCCTTGGATAAATTGCGCAATCTGAGCTTCCTAGCATCTCCTTATGTTATGCCTGTTTAAGAATCCACTGCTTGGCTAGAAGGAAACTGATCATAGACTCCTTATGTTTCAAAAATCCAGAAAATAATAGTCTTTTTGGCCCCACTTCTCACACATTAATTATTTGAAGAATGATTGCAGTGTATATCTAGAGAAGCAAGTGCTAGCAAAGAGCAGGAGAAGAGGGAGGACAAAGAATTTTGATTTGATAAGTCTCCCTTGGGACTTATCAAAATCATGAATTAGATCCACATTTCACCTGTTCCCTGAGCCCTCTGAAGCTCTTCCAGAAATTCATTCATGGAGTGTGGCAGAGCCAGGACAATGGTGGCAAACCGATGAGTGACCCTTCAAGGACCAAGGGCCAATTGGACAGCATCTGGAGTCACTCTACCTGTAGTTAATCACATGTTTTATCTCTGCTGCATGATATCTTTTCTAATAAATCTAACAAATCTCTTGTTTTAGGACAAGGAATGAGGACTGTTACTTTTGGTAGACTCTGAAAGGTAAATAATCCCACATGTTTTGAAAAAGGATCAAAGACCAAATATCAGGACGAGACCTCCTAAACTTACAGTGACTGGGCAAAAGTAAGGGAAGAAAGCTCATGTTTGGAAAGAGGTTCACATATGGGCCCTATATGAGCCCAGCATCCAAAAGAATTGGATAGGGCAGTTATAAATTGGGTAAAGTCGGTATTCAATACAATTCTTGCAATCGTCATAGATCTATGTTATATCTCCTTTGTTCATTTTATTACAGATTTTTAGCTTTTTTTTTCTCCAAAATTTCAATGCTTTCAAGCTTCCCTAGGTCTTCACTCACATAGAAAGATAATTAAATCAATTAGCATTAACCTGTGATTACTGAATGCTTCAGCATTTCACTAAATATTATATTTTTAAAAAATGCTGTAAACTCAACCATTGTATTAAGCCATGCCATTGCATGCTCAGAGCATTTTTTTTTAAATATTTGTGATGAACTACACGTAATATGAGAAAATATTGTAGGAAGTGAGTATTTTCAATATATCTCATATGATACTGGATCACATACTATTACAAGAATAAAGGCAGAAATCTACCTTGTATCTTTCAAAATGCTATCTTAATGAAACCGATGAGATGAAATATTTACTAATATTTTACTCTTCCAGAAACTAGAACAGTGCCTGAACATAATAATCATTCACCAAATATTTGTCAAATGACTCAAATATCCAGAAAATAGCTTTTGTCAATTGACAGCCAGGTTTTGACAGGTACTATGTAGTTATCTTTCTTTTTTTCAATGATCCAGTCATAAATCTTAAAGAAAAATTAAGCACTTTTCTCCATATAATAACAGACATACCTATGAGTTTAATAAATCTTAAATTCATAATGAGAGAGGTATTCCTTCTTACCAAACTGAGCAAGACCCTCTTTCTTATACTAGATCATGACATTTTCATCTACCTAAATGTATACTAAAAAGGTTACTAACATCAATTAAGCACCAAATAAGGTCTATGCATTGTTCTGGATATAATATTTACACAAAATATTGACTATATTATTATTATAACCACATCTTACATGTAGGAAAATATATCCAGAAAAATTAAGTAATTTGCTCAAATTCTATAGCTAAAAATATAGAGTTAGGATTTAGGATTCGGACTTAATTATTCTTAATTCTAAAGGCTGGAGGCTATCTACCTATTATACTATATAGTAAATTCTGCTTTAACACTATTATATTATAAAAACAATCTTAAATTATGTTTATATCCTGATTCATTAAATTATTTTCAATGGATTTTTATTTCCGAATACATAAAATGAAGCAAACTTTTATTATAAAGAGAATAGAATTTTTAAATAAACATAATCAAGTAGCCATGACCCTCTATGGGTTACAAAAGCCAGAACAAAAAACCCAGTATCAGTTCCTGCCACTACAAACATTCCTGTTTTCCTCCAAGCCAAAAAGTTAAGCTCCTGTAACAGCAACCTGTATTCAAAGGCAGCTAAAGTCTTTCATAGACAAAACACTACCTGAGAACCAAGCATTGGAAAACATTTAAGGAAAGACGACATCCTGATAAAGAGGCATAAAACTTAAAAACATTTTTTGAAGATAAATTTAAACAGAAGAAAAAAATAAATATTATTCTTAAAGACATTCAAAGAGATGATGTACCCATAACATAAAACAGACATACTATAAATGAAATAATTAGTGATATTGGGAATTAAATTATTTGATTAGCAAAATAAATATAAAAAGGGGCAAGTTTAAAAATAGAATGTGCACAACAACAAAAGAAAGATGCTTAATGAGGTACAATATAATCCTCATAAAAAGATAAAGGGTTGAAAATACATAAAAATTCAAGAGATTCAGAGGACAAATCCAGAATATTTGATATCTACATAATAGAATTTCTAGAAGGAAAGCATAGAAACAATGCAGGAAAGAAAATAGAAAGTAAAATAATAGAAAAAATAAGTACTGTAAAAACTTATTCTAGAGTTGAAAAAATATCAAAGATTAAAAGGGTCCACCAATTTCTATGCAAAGTAAAATGATACTGAAATATATGAGTGTAATTTAAAACAGCAATAATAAAAAAGAATTTACTAATAGCTTAGCGTGGAGATTAAAAAAAAATCAAAGACTATCTACTAAAGATTCATAATTGGCCTAATTTTTGGTTTCTCTATTACTGGAGGCTACAAGACAAATGAACATTGACTACTGGGGAAAATTATTTCATATCCTAAATTCAATGTAAATTATCATTCAAGTGTGATAATAAGTTATAGACTTTTTTAAATGAAAAATTTATTTTTTTATAAATACACAATTTGGAAAGAGTAACAAACTAAAATTTAAACATGAATCAAAAGAAAACCATATTGCAAGAAACAATTGGGGTTGAAAATAAAAAAATAAAAGCAAAAAAAATACATTAACACTTTAAGTATAAAGTGTGTTGACTTACATGAAATAATGATAAATTAGAATTAAAATTTCAGATCATTTAAGCATTGGATTTCATCAATTGATCGAAGAGAAGGGATGTAACATATTACAATCATATTAGAAAAGAAAGATGAAAAAGTAACGACCTGAGTATATAATCTAAGAAACTAGTAAAAAAGAAAAAGCCTCAAATTAATTAGTTTACATTAATTTCAAATAAAAATAAAAAAGAAAACCAAAAAAACCTGGACTTGTTTTTTTTTGCTGATCTAACCAGGTAATAAAAAATGAATAGACATAAGAAGGAGAACAAAAACAAAATTAGAGCTAAATAAAAGATTTATTTATAGTACAAAAAATATGTAACTAATAGATATACTTTTATTTCAATGCATTCGAAAAACAAATGAGTTGGAGGATTTTCTCTGAAAATATAAATTATCAAAGTCAGTTCAAAAAAAATAAAAATATAACCACCTGAATAGACCAACACACACACACAAAAATATGTAAAAGAGATCATCTGATCGAGGTAGACTTACAGGTGAGGTCTAGCAAAACTTCATGAGAAAGCTATTGTCTCAATAATTTCATAGCACACGCACATGCGCATATGCGCGCGCACACACAGACCACCGTGGCCCAATTTATACACAAATATATGTGGGAAAAAAATGCTAAGTGAACTATTAACAGTTCGAATCCAGGAAAATTCTAAGGAATCAAAACATCATGGCCAAGTTTGCTCACCTAAATAGATAACATTGCAATAAAGCTATTTGTTATGTTATGAAATGTAAGATGAAAAAAAATCCTTATCTCATTAGATGCCGGTAATCTATTGAATAAGATTTGACAACCTTTTCTAACTTTAAAGAGAAATAGGGAGAAAGAGAAAGAGAGAAAAATGCTCTCCTAAGAAGCTAGAGATAAAATTAGAAACAGTCAAGGATGCCTTGCCGTCACCGATACTATTCAGTATTGCCTAAGAAAGTCTCACTGTTGTTACATGAAAACAATGGCCATGATTCTAAACAATGGAAATAATAAAATAAATAAAAAAAAATAGCTATTTTCAGACTTTGTACAATTACACACGTAAACACTAAGATAATCCTCTATATTTGGTTAATTTTTTTTTCATGAAAATGTATGGAAAATTGTATATTTTTAATTTAAAAATTAAGAAAAATAATTTATTGCCAGAGTTCTCATACAACCACAACCTAAATTTAAAGCAGGACTATATGCTGACTTTATAACTGAATCTGTGTCTTTTCCTTTGAATAGAGAGCAATTACAGAAGATAAACTCACTGAAAATGCTAGAGGAAATGTTTTCATATCTATAGTACAGTCCTACAGAATTAAGACAATTGAAAAGCATTTCTAAGGGACCATAATTCCTTTAATTTAGGGAAATTCTGTTCACTGACCCTAGGGGTGTGTAGAAATCTAAGGGTGTGTAGAAATCTAGGGGATTCTAAGAGATTGAATTGCAGTCTGATGAAAAGGCTTAATTGTTGTGATTCTGAAATAGCTCTACACTCATGAGGCCCAAAGCAGTTTCCATATTATCACTGTCCATCTCTCTGCATGCTTAAGATTTGCATATTTCTACTCTGAAGATAAAACTTATTAAATGTTTATCTTGTTATCCTCAAGCTTCTTAATCTTTAATCTCATCTAGATTCAAGTCTTTAATCCAGTTTAGTAGTTATAAGGATTCTGGGGATAGACCTGAAAGATTATAAGGCTGAAAAAGAAATTATACCTAAAAGAAAAACCTCATAAGAATTGAAATTCTGCAATTAAAAAATAAAGAAGACAACAACTGTAGACTATCAAGAAAATATTAAGAACATTCAATCCTTAACATATTCAGAGGTAAAACAGATTTGTGAATAAAGTCTTGTGAATATGCTATGGTACCAGATTTGCACTTCTTTGTTCCTTTGAGATGCTAACTAGTTGTGTGGCCTCTCTCATTTTACGTGACCTTTCTGAGGTAAAGTTTTTATTTTATATAAATTAGAGTAAATAAGACCCACCTTAAAATGTTGCTGGGAATTTTTAATGACACCTGGTTTCTGACTTATGATAAGCAATGTAGGCAATAAATATAAGAATTTTCCCATCCCAAACACTGCACAAAATGAAATATATCACAACGTATCATAACAGATAATTTTTTTTTAATTTGCCTTTTACTTTAAATAAAAATGTGTTCTTTGTGAGATGACAAACCTAAATCAAAATTAGCTGTACACACTTAGCATAGGCATTTAGCAGTTTAATTTATGTATGTTGAATTATATTATTAAAAATAAACATTTTTAGGAGTATAACGCTTTTAGTGGTATTCTATAATACATTATAAATTGTACTTTTCGCACAAACCATTAGTCTGCGTATGATAAGCAAATACATTTTCAAGAAAGAATGAAAGATGTGAAGTTAAATTTTTAATCAAATCCCTAGTCTCCTATCAAATTTGGTTATGAAACAAAAGAGAAAGATCCCAATTTGCATGTGTCATGCTGGTTTTGCCTGATTTTATTCTACTTCCTTTATAATAATCTTATAAAAATATGTTGTCTATAATCATTTCTATTTTTTTCGGGAGATGTTCTTGTATAATCATTTTACACAGTTATGTCCTTGTGAACAGATCTTATGTTAGACTAGTCAAGACAATTGTCTTTGATTTATTCTAGAAAAGAGATGGAATGTATAGACTCAGGCTGCCACTCCGCTTTCCTCTAGCTCAAAAAAAAAAAAAAAAATTGCATCCATGATCACTGAACCTTAATCTTCATAAAGCAAGAAGGAATGGCACTTGAGATATTACGTGAATATCTATGCTGTTATCACAAGAGGCTGTACACCCTCTACAGTAATATATGCAGATGGAAAAACTTCTAATTGAGAAAATAACATCACAGGTGGTGTAAAAAGTCTCAGCTGCAGCCACAGCACATGTTAATTTCATTGGTAATAGAATTCAAAAGTCAGCATGGCTTAGGGGTTCTGTATCTGGGCTTTGGATTCAGACAAACCTGAATTTGAATCCTGGCTCTGTCAATAACCACATTTGTGACTACAGAGAATTTATTTAATCTTTCAAACCCTTGGGTACCTACATGAAGAATTGTGATCATTAGTGAGATAATGTATTTATGAGATCTTAGCATGCTGTCCTGAACATGATCACGACTCAATAAACATCAGCCAATATTAATATTAAGTGTTACTGTGGTAGGAGAGGAAATGGGAGAAGAAAGAGTAGGGGGATGATTGTACCAAAATATTCCATTAAGTTATTTGCTTTTCAGCCTTAGTTTTAAAAGTTAAATCTAGGGAATCAGCTTCTTAACAATACCTCTTTCTCATATATTAGAAAGAAAACCATTAAATGAAATATAATCAGAGGAAGCTGTCAACTTCTCTTCCAGCTAAAATTTTGCCTTTTTTTTTTTTTTTTTTTTTTTTTTACCAATAACTAAGTGGTCTTCTTCTTGTAACAGATATATTTCTAAACTTGGCATTGATCCTCTTCATAGAGTTGGCAGAATAAACCATTTACTAATATCAAACCCAAAGAACAGGATTCCTATCTTAGTTTTGTTTCTGTATATAAGTGCAACATTGGTAATGTCTTCAATATAAAATACATAATGTTGGAAGTTTGGGGGCCCTGATAATAATACTCTTATTCTTCACCTGGGATCAAAGCAAATTGAAAAGGAGAGATCAGAGTTAGACTTGTTTTCCCAGTCCATCCTGGTCCTTGGACGCCCCCCACCCCAACCCCTCCACTACCTGCTCTGAAGGGTCTCAGTGTGTGGTGTAGCCAAGCAAGTCCTCTGTGGGCAGCTTACTCCCAAAGGAAGGGACCTGGCCACTGTCTCTCTTTACCAGTTAGAACTAACAAGCCTCCCCTGCCACCCAGAGAAGGAACAAGGGAGGGGGTGGAGAGAGACTAAGAGTATTATACTAATATATGTCTCTATTAAAGATCTGTTAGGAAGGGGAATTAAATGTATCCCTCATTCGGATTCCCTAATTTAACCCATTGATTAGGCTATTGCATTTAGCCTATTATCGCCTAAGGATTGCTCATGCAATGGGGGATCTAATGAAGATGAACAGGCTATTGGGACAGGCTTATTGGTACCTCCCTGCATCCATGCCATCCACTACTTTTCTGTTCTCTTGGGGAACATATAATAGAATATAAAGATTTTGCCCTAAAAAGAGCTTTAGATAGTTTAAAACACTGTATTAAATCAACTGCAAGACCACTCTGTATCCAAGGCTAAAGTACATTGTCTACTCTATTTCCTATCCAAATTATGTCTTTTCACATTTTCCATTATGTTTTTTCAGAGATTCTATAATATGAAATATATCATAGAGATATTCCAATAATTACATAAATACACATATTCTAATAATATAATGTCAGAAACAAATAGAAGTCACATATTTAAATGAAACATTTCTTTCTCACATTCTAAGAGAGACTAAGTTTAAAAACCACTTGTAAGAACAAGTTCAAAGACCAAAGGGAACTAAAATACAAGATCAAATATTTTTCTCTTATGAGCTAAAGGTACAAGATATTACACCCTACTCCCCCTCCCCATCCCCAACCCCACACTTTATTATTGCCCTGTTTCAACCATAGGGATTTTGTTTTAGGTAGAACTGAAGTTTCTTTGGCCAACTGGCATTTTCCATGGGTGTAGATGTGCTTTCTTAAAGATTTGAATTAGCTCAATGCCAAATCTCTAATACACCACATATAAGTTAATGGAATTTGCAAGATGATCATAGCACTGACTTCGAAGGAAGCCATTCCCCAGCCTCCACAGTGATTATCTAAGTTGCATTTATATTCCTAGAGGACAGTATATATATTCCAAGGACATAGCAAGGATTCAGAAGTGTTTAAGTGACATAGGACAGATATAAACTTCCTGTTTATAGCCTCATGAGGATGCCAGTAGGTCTTTGCTAACTTCCTGTGAATTTATCTAACTTTGAAAATTCTCTGAGCAAGATGTTAATTTTTGCACTCTGGCTGTTCCACTGTCTAGATAGAATTCCATCTAAGCCTTTGTCCTCTCTCTGAGAATGGTATTTGAGATATTGAAATATCTTGCAACATTTATAAATTTGATGTCAGGTTCTCTCTGAAGTGCTTTTCTTTCTCCACTAGTATATTGAGAAACCCTTGATTTCCATTTCCTCTTTGTACTGCCTACCTATTCCTGATACTAACAACTTCATACTAGAACCTCATTTGGGCTTTGCTTGAAACACAGAACTTAGCATCTTTGTGGTTTAAAATTAATAAATTCTGAAGTATTCATTAATGCATATAGACCTGTACAGAAAAGGGTTCTTTCTCCTACAGATCTTTGTCTTGCAAAGATTGGGGCCCCTGCAGCAATTCTGAGTCTGCAAAGGTTCCTAAAGAGCATCAAGCCATAGTAACTCATATGATAAAGTCCTCAACATGGAATTAGCTGTCTTGCAGTGACAAGAGTTGCTCAATAGAAGCTTCTCGAGTCTCACAATACTCTGCCAACCTCTTGGCAGGGGGTTGAGAGGATTGGGCAAGACACTATGTGTGTTCCATTAATGGATGTCCCTCTTCATGAAAAAATTATCAGGATCAGGAAAAAAATCATTCCCTCCCCTTCCTGATAATGTATATATTTTTTAAAAGTACACTTACGAAAATTACTTTAGTTGTAAATTGCCCAATACTCACATACTCACAACACTTAATTCAGAAGTAAAATTAGTTAATAAGTATTATTATCATTAAAATTAAATTTTTATTAAAGCTCAGTACCAAAATTGTGAGTTTAAAAAGCAAGTTAAGTTTTAAGTTTATTGAACTAAACAACCATTTTTTAAAATTTAACTCTTTAATTAAAAAATTTATTGTTTACTAACTTACTTTTATTTTAACTTGCATATTTGAACTTAATGATAATAAGCTTTTCTTTTAATACATATAATGTTTAAATCTGGTAGGAATCTCACAATGGAAATAATGTTACCAGTGATGTTAGTAATAATTCTGGAGGCTAATCCTACAGTGAAAACTTTTGTAGACGGCTGAAATTAATAAATGATTTAAGAAACCATATCATTTTAAATTATAAATGATACAAGAATCATTTGTTTAAAGAAATCCATGTTCTGTCATAACAATAACAACATATTTCTAGAGATAAAATATGACAAAGGTAACCCTCATTCCTTGCAACTTTGGTGGGGTGGGTAGGAGTTCAGTTGCTGTATTTACATTTTAGCCAGTGTTGGCCATGCTTATCTTACTTCTTTGAAGCTGAACATTGAGGCTCCTTGAGACTTTGGCTTGGGTACTTATTAATAATTTAAGCACATCTACTTTTTTTTTTTCTTTTTCAGCCAATCACTGCTTTTTTTTTTTCTTTTTAACTCAAAACCACTTTATCTTACAACCAAAAATTGTTTTGTGGAGGAGGTAGCTAACTAAATGTTGAACAGTGTGTTATTGCGGTTATCATCATCATCATTAACACTCATTAGGGCTTTTCATCTTCAAAGTGCTTTGTATGCATTAGTAACTCCCTCCCTCTCACCTCCTGTCCACCTTTTCTCTCTTTCTCAAGGACTGTAATGGATCTTTAACTTCATGTGACCTTTGAATTTTTATAAAGTGCAGTCATTGATGACGTTTACCCTTTGGGGTCAACCTTATCTGGTGGTAAGGAGGAACATGTGCCTTGAGGTTCAAAATTAATAAGAAATAAAATGCCTTCCAAGTGGAATTCAAGGACTTCTTTGAAACACATCTTGCTTTGCTCACCTCTCCATCCACCCCCACTTCAGATCTTTAAAGTATCACACACATGCCACACTGCTCCAGCACGTGGGGTTGTTATACAAAGAAAAGTGTGCTGCTATGTCTGGACCCAAACATTTCATTGTCAGGTGACATACATTTTTAAGACTAGAAAGAAAAGAATTCCACCAAACATTCAACAGGATGTAGAGTAGGTTAATACCAGAAAATATAATTTGTGAAGACAACATGTTTAAAAGAAATGAGGCATAAACTCGATCTGTGGAAGGACTGCTTGCTGTTCTTCATCAGTGTCTTCCTCTAAAAGATTATTCATAAAGGAGAATTAATTACCATTGGCCGCACAGGAAAGATCAGTCTTGAGCATATACACTCTAATTAACTAACTAGCTAAACATGTAGAAGCCAAAAACAGACACGGATTACCTCTGCCCCCCACCCTCCCAAATTCTTTAGAGTCATTCCTGAAACAAGCAGATTATATTTTGTTACAAAAACTCAAAACTACTGACTCTCACCTGTTAAGCACTAAAGCAGGGACAGCAACCTTGTCAGCAAAGCCTCCTTCCAGGAGATAATTCAGAGGACGACGAGAAACAAAGGTATGACAGATTTTTTGTATGTGGGATGCTTTTGCATAAATGAGTTAGACTGAAACCCTTCTGCTATTAACAGGTGTGACTGGTGCTCTGTTAATATTTGGAACTATAACTATGATTGAAAGTGCCTGAAGAATAAAAAATTCTTGAGCTTCCCATCTGAAGTTATCAGTTTTTGCCTTTTCTTTGCCTTTCCCCCTTAATTCTGAGAGGATCACTCTGCGGTAATGAAAGAATATGGTTCTTTTTGAAAAAGAGGGATGGGCCTCTGTTTTCTTTTTTAGAACTGTTTTAATCTGGGTTAGGTTAGCCAGGGATGTAAAGTGATTGCCTTAGGCAAAACAAAACGAAACAAAACACACATACACACTAATATTCAACATCCGCATTGTTTGTAAAACTCTTTAGCAATGGTTTAATGTTTAGCAAATGGCAATCCTAACAAAAGCTAACTTTTAATGAAGTATTACAGTGTTTCAAAGAACACACAATTATAGATTTTGTATCCTTTGTTTTGTTTCCAGTGTCCTTTTTTAAAACAATTTTCCATCCAAAGGAAAGTATTCAGTCTTTGTTAAAGTCACTTTGATAAAAAAAAATTAAAAAAAAAAAAATTAAAAAAAAAACCTATTGCAAGTTAATCATTTCCACATTTCTAATTGTTTTCTCAAAGAAGCTAAGGATTATTAATTTGGTGAAAGTTGTAAATGTTTGGCACTTGAGTTTCTGGGGAATACTTTGGTAAGAATTGTTGGAACCGTATGTTATAAACTATGCTCTATACTCTGCATTGATAGAATAACAGAACCCAATGTTTTTAAGCCTAATCGCTCTATAGGGATCAAAGACATGTTACTTACTCATCTTACACTAGGTTTTGGGATCAGAAAGAAAAGTAGCTTGATCCCCCAGAAAGTTTTTATGAGGCAAAATGGAGTGTAATAACCCATATTTGAGCCAGGAAAAAGGGGGAACAGATTCCTAGTCAGTTTTATACAATGGTGATATAGGAAATAGGTGATTAGTATGGGGGAAAAAAATGATTGTGACACATAGTTAACTTGGCAATTATAATCGGTGGGTTTATAAGGACACATTGGAAAGTATTTTTTTTAGTATTTTAAAAATCACATGTATTAGCTGAATTTTATATTACATTTCCCAAACTTAATCAATAGGAAAAAAAAAAGAGAGAGAGACTTTCATTTATGAATTTTGCACAGATCTGAATTTCTAAAAATCATTCATTTACTCATTGGTTTGTATATAAAAGACAACAATTAAAATTTCAAAGAGTTAAAAAATAATAAAACAATGATGTAAAAAGAGCTCTTAAGATATTGTGAGAATGATTTATTTCCTAAAATTTAACAAATGGATACCAGAATTTCTTAATAGCTAACTTGAGAGCTTATACCCACTATCTCTCATATATGATAAAGAATTCCAGAAATTTCCACTGAATTTTCAATTAACTCCTCCCACTAATTCAACACATGTATATTTGGAGTTGTAATTTTCAACACTAAAATGAGAAATTTACATGGTGTACTTAGTCCAATTAAATCTAGATAGTAATTGTAGCTGATATTTATTGAGCAGTTGATAAGCTGAAATACTTAGAAACTTCGTATTTTTAATCTATACTCAGAATGGGTAAGAAGTAGAATTATAATTAACCTCACATGACAGATGAGGAAACCGAGTCACACAAGGTTCAAGTGACCTGCTCAATATCCACCAAGATGGCAGAATTCAGAGTCCATGACTGTAATCCATAATCACAATTCCCAGTTTTATAAAATCAGAGGCAACATTTCTCTAATTTGTGTCAATCATAAATCATATTCAGGTCTAATTTCACCTAAACTGTTTTTCCTTTCACTCAATTTTCTCATTTGCATGTCAGACCTTCCTCCCTGACTGCACCTTTACACTTAAGAAGTTATCATTTAATACCTCGATGCTCTCATGGAAAACAAAATGCTTTCTTGCTTCAATCATTTTTTTTTTTTGCTCAAATCAAATCATATGTGAAAATTACACTGAAAAGCACTGTAAAAATGACTCCGTTCAAATGAGCCTCTGATATCCTAGCTAATAGATTGAAAAAGAAGTCTCCTTTAACACATAAGAGATTGTTCTTATCTTTTTATTTAAAACATGCAATTTATTAAATGAATGGGACTACATCAAACTAAAAAGCTTCTGCTCAGCAAAAGAAATAGTCAAGACGGTAAAGAGACAACCATCCGAATGGTTGCAAGCAATACCTCCAATAAGAGCCTAATATCCAAAAATATACGAAGAACTCATACGACTCAATAACAACAAAAATACAAACGATCCAATGAAAAAATGGGCAGAGGACCTAAAAAACACTTCTCCCTAGAGGACATACAAATGGCCAATAAATATGAAAAGATGATCAACATTGCTAGCTATTAGGGAAATGCAAATCCAAACCACAACAAGATACTATCTCACACCTGTTAGAATAGCTTTAATCAACGGGACAAGTAACAACAAATGTTGGAGAGGATGCGGAGAAAAAGGAACCCTCATACACTGCTGTTGGGACTGCAAATTGGTACAGCCACTATGGAAAACAGTATGGAGTTCCTCAAAAAACAAGAATTATCTACTATATGATCCAGCAATCCCTCTACTGAGTATTTATACCAAAGACTTGAAAACCCATACCCAAAAAGATATTTGCACGTTGATGTTCATATTATTCACAGTGGCCAGGACATGGAAGCAACTGAAGTGTCCTACGATAGATGATTGGCTAAAGAAGCTGTGGTACATACATACATACAATGAAATATTACTCAGCCATAAGGAGAGAGAAAATACTGACATTTGCGACAACATGGATGGACCTTAGCAAGATAATCATGCTAAGCAAAATAAGCCAGACTGAAAAAGTTGAAAATCAGACGATATCACTTATATGTGGGATATAAACCTAAAAGCAGCAAATGAGCAGGACAAAGACCATGGGCATGGGCTATAGGCTAGTGGTTACTAATGGGGTGGGGAGGAACGGGGAGACAGACGTGGTAAAGGGGGTCAGATATAGTGTAGCTGAAGGAAACTGGACTTTGGGTGGTAAACACACAATAGACTATACAGATGTCAAATGATAAGGTACACCTGAAAATGATATAATTGTATTAACCAGTTATCCCAATAAACTTAATTTAAAAAATTTAAAAAAAAATAAAATATGCAATTTATGATTCTCTCTCTCTCCCCTCCTTTCTTTTCTTCTTTCTTTCTTTCCTTCATTCACTATATTCATTTGCTAACTCATTACCAAAAAAATTATCCATTTTATAATTTAGAACTAGACTGAGCTGACCTATAGACCAGTTAAGTGAAATGATCACTTAGGAAATAATTGATATATTGATATTAACAGCATTCCACTGAACGAAAAACTCATAACATACTAAAACAAATGTTTGTCTACTACACACATGTACACATCAACATAGAGGCAGTCATAGCCTAATTTAAAAGTAACCAAGCTTAAGCAGGTTCCAATGGACTATCACCATATCTTTGTTAACAGAAGCTGAGTTTGCGATTTGTATTTGAATTAAAACCCATTTCTGTTAAAAATTTAGAATCTTAATTCCAACTGGCAATTTGATCCCATGTTTTCAGACTGCCTTGGTTGTGTTTCACTATCCTGTGGGTAATTTTCTTTAGTAATTTTCCATTTCTTTTCATGCCCCTGATACATTTAGTCAATCAACTTAACATCAGTTAAACTATAAATATGCAAGATAGGGCCTTCCTTTTATTAGACTAGCATTAGGTATGCCTGAATGTTGAATACAATCCTTGATATGATGATTATAAGGATGACGAAATGACAATGATAATCTAAGTTTGAGGTTTTAAATCTCTAGGTTTATTATATAAATTTAAAGAGGTAAATGAAATATATATATGTATATATATAACATATATATATGCATATGTGTGTGTGTGTATAAGAAAACAAACCAAAAAGTAAAAACATTCTCAATGCTGTCATTTTTGCCCTTCAATTTAGTAATTATTTATTTTTGAAGTATTCTGATTATAGATGTAGCCTCTGTTTCCAAATCCCCTCTCTTACCTTTTTTTTTTTTTTTTAATTGAAATAACTGACTCCTCCGTGGTTTAAAAATAGAGGGCATGTTTTGTAAGCCTCCTTGGGATAGGAAAGGAATCATGTCACCACTACTGTATGACCACTGGAAAGATCCCTATTCATGTCTTGAGATCTCTAAAACAATACCTACCCAGCATCCCTATCGTTTCCAATAGGCAGCATGTATTTGGGAAGCATTATTGATTTTAAAAGGGTCTGGCCCTTAGAATTTTTCTTGTTAAGATCTTTTGCATTTTTCTTTTCAAAGGGCTTCAAAATGGGGACCTGGTAAAGAAGGATTAATGCAGTTTAACAAAGTGAAAAACTAATTAAATCATTAACTCACTATTCAGATTCAAATATCTTCATTCCAAACCTCATTCACTATTTACACTTCTGCTTTGCTCCTCTGCCTGACTCTTTTCTTCTCCCTTATTGGTAAAACTTCTTAGTCTTAGTTCTAACCCTGAAAAGGTCATGTGAAAATGCACATCAAGCATGTTAGAGAAAGTCATGGCTGCTAGAGTGAAGACTCAGAAGCCTTTTTGCTCTGGAAGTTTGAAATCCTACAATTCAGTTTCTTTGACTACTTTAGAACCCTGTTAATTACTTAAATTGACACAAAAGCATAACTGGCTATCACTTCTTTTACGAATTAGTATTTGACAGTTTGGGGTCACTTTGTATGTCTTATTGAATCCTCTTATTTCTACTTAGAACATGAATTCGAAGTTACAATTCAATTTCTCCAAAATTTTGCAGTTAACAGTAGCTTCTTCACATAATAACACTCCTGTAGGTTTAATATCACTTAAAAAAAAAACTGTGGAGAATAATTTTAAAATGTGTATAGAGTACAGTGTGGACAGGTAATCATCTCACACATAGAGAAACCTAGGGTGTGGGTGAGGTGTGTTTGCAGGAGACTATTTAACAAGCCCACCACTAATAAGACATTCCTAGCAGTTCCTTTCTGTATTTCATCTCCCAAATTTTATAGGATCACTGGCAAATTTTAATCTTTAGTTTAATCTTTAAACTAAACCAGTAATAATAAAATAATCATCTTAAGTGGCATATTATATATATTTAATATATAATTAAATTGCTACAATATCTGTATTTTTAATTTTTATAATAGGTTGTTTTATAATAGGTTGTTTGAACATAATTGTTCAACCTATTATAATAAATTATTCCATTTCTGTTAGTCTAATCTAATGTAGACTCAATGATTTCTTCCAGGCAGACACAGGTTAATGTATATTGATAACACAATACCACATTTAGTTGACTAAAAATAATATATTAACTAAGAGAACAATTCATGGACTTTTACAAATAAGCCATTTTCTCCTGGAGCACTGGCAGAATCAACTCCATTTTAGTTCATTCATCTTCACAATAGTAGTTATAAAACAAACATTATGAGGAATTACTCAGATTTGTTTTAATCCCCTAAATGGAAATAGTCTTGAACTTAGATTTAAAACAAAACTCAGTCTCAGTAATGTTTAGCATTTAAAGAGAAAAGAAATCACTGCTTTCTTAAATAAGATCACAGCAGATAAAAATTAAGTCCTAATTAAATGCAATTCCGTTTGTGGAAGTACCTAATGCAGTGCCTTGCATATGGTAAGTGCTCATTTAGTTATAATTATAGTTATTAGCAGAACTGGAACTAGCCCAGATGCTTTAAGTCTCCCAGTCCCTTTTCCCTATATCTTATTTCTCCTTGTAAACCTCCAGCACCTCGTTCTATGCAATTTATCATCCTTGTACTAATCACACTCAAACTGCAGTGTCGAAGAGCAGGAGAGAGAGAGAAACAAATCAGGAAGGCTTGTGTGCAGTATTACCATAGTCTGGACCTTCCTGAAAAGGCCCTGGTTTCAGTTATTTAGCATTTCAGCTACAAAGAGTTATTATTAATATTATTATTAATTATTATTATTATTTTACTGACATCACCAGAGGCCTAACTTATACCTGAGTATCGACAGCAAAATAACAATATAAAAAGTTAAAGTACTCTTGCGCTTGATGAAGTAAAGCTCCAAATGAGCCTAATCAGATTTTGATAATGATTCATCAAAGATGATGAAATGCATTGCCTTTTTTGCACTTTAGAACAAAGAACAACTAGTCCGACAGTCAGTCGGTGGTTCTATTCTAGATTCACCCACAAGCCAGTGAGAATAGAGACGAGAACCAAATGGGAGAAAAAAAAGGTAAAATTCTTAAGGATAAAACGGGAGTTTTCTCCGCAGTTTTTCAAACAACACAGTATTTTTCTTCACTAAATCTTCTTTTTGTAACTTAGTATCCTTTACTAAACAAAAACAAACCACAGAAACTTCGCCATAGTAGCAAACCCTTAGAGGAGGCTTTTTCTGTGTTCCCACCCTGCCTGGGGCTAACCCACGCCAGCGCAGGCGCTGAGTTCGGTGACAGGAGGCCGGGCCAGGAAGGGACCCCAAGAAAGGGCCCCAAGGATGTATGTAAAGTTTTATAATTTTCTTCTCTCCACAGCTGAGATTATCCCTTCTGACGGTGGATATCCGAGGCATATTGTTCGTACTGATGCTACAAGAAGAAAATGAAATAAACTGCTCCGTGTGTTTTCTCAGGCTTGGTTGCCTGGTCTAAACAAAAGGAGGACGCAATTTGGATTTACCTCATTCTCAGCCGCCTTGCCTTGCCGAGGCAGATGTCTTAAGCACTCTGTTTTAAGGATTCAAAGCCCATAATATTACTAATAACTCCACATACTTGTTTGCATTTCCCATGTTACCTATAAATGTCAGAAGCAATGACTTGTAGCCCCCTTTAATCTCGTGACAGCTTTATTATCATTGGTTGGCTGAACTTCAAGAAAAGTTATGACAGTGGCGAAGTTCTGCAAACTGCAGCACATATTTCAGTAATTAGGTAAAGGAGCGAGAGCTACATTTAGAATGCACAGCTGAAATTATTTGCTAAACATTTAAGATGCTGAGGTATATCACATTCCTCCCAGGACAGCTTTTGAAGGATGATTTACAAAGCATTTCTTTCACTATTTAACCTTTTTTTCCCCCCTCCCAGTTAGGCTGTTTTAGTTCTTACTTGAAAATGGATCTTCTGATAATGGAAATACTGTATTTGCAATGTGAGAAGGTGAAAGGAGGGACTGGGCCAAGGCTCTGTGTTTTTTATTTTCTTCTGTTTTGAACTCAGCTTTCTCAAACAACTGCATCTCTCTCATGAATGCTTTAGCATTGGATATTGAAGCCGATTTTTTTTTTTTTCATGGTTCTGGAACCGGGCCAATGTTTTCCAATCTTGGAATAAAGTAATAAAAACTGCTCAAAATACATTTTGATTTCTCCCAAACCAAACCCATTTGTCTTTTTTCAAAATTTAGTTATCAGTAAAGTCCATACTATTACCTAATGAAGTTGCTGGGTTTTATATCTTGTTAAAAGGTTAAATACTGCAACAGTTTCTTACAGGGATTTTTTCCCAGTATAGTAATGGGTTTCAATGAAAAACTCCTTCATTCTGTTTCCTTTATAACCAAAATCATGGAGATAAAGAAAGTGTAGAATCTGTGACTGAAAATAATCCAGAATTTGCTTTTGTGCAATAAATTTATTCTAAGAACACCCTCTTTTAATTACTAAAGTTAGCCTGCCCAGACTCATAGTTAATAAAACCTCTTCATCAACTACTAAAATCTTTGATTTTTGTTTTAATCTGAAATTCAAATTATCTTCATCTAATCCCATAGATTTCTCAGAAGTTGATCTAAGTAACATTTAACAAATTGATAGAAATTCTTTAAATTTTCACAAGAAGACATGTGCTTTTTGTAAAGTGAAGAAGAAAAAATTCTGTTTGTACTGTCTCCTCTGTTGAAAGGTATTCTGCATCACGCTATAAAGAATGCAAAGCAAAATTCTCTTGTTCTTATTTACTTCTCTCCTCTTCTCGCTTCTTTCTCTTCTCTTCTCTTCTGCCTTCTTTCCTCTCCTCTTCTCTCCCAAACTATATATCTTGGATCTTGATCCAAAATGGATTTAGAGAAACTTTATATATATATATATATATATATATATATAGAGAGAGAGAGAGAGAGAGAGAGAGAGAGAGAGAGAGAGAGAGAGAGAAGCATTTTTTTTTAATTACAAGTATATAAAAAGATTAAGCTAAGGAAAAAAACAAGCACTCAAAATGAGAACCTCCTAAAATGTATGCCATTATCCAAGCTAAAAGTTGACTGCAAACTGGCTTTAAGCAGGATGAAAAGCGTTTGGTTGGCTATGTGATGGGATTCTCAATGTTTTTAAGAAAGAGCAAACCTAAATATCGAGAAAGCAGAGGTACTTCTGATCATAGAATGAGCAAAAAATTTCTTTCAAGGATTCTGGAGGAGAAAGAAATTTTACTCTACCCTTCTAGATTCTTTTGTCCAGTCTAATAATTAAAGCAACATGAGACAGGTTAACAAGAGAAAATAATTAAATTTAATTATATATCTATATATCTATAGATTCTATATATATATATTCATATATATATTCATATATAGAGAATCTATAGATATATAGATATATACATATCTATCTATAGATAGATAGATAGATAGATAGATAGATAGATAGATAGATAGATAGATAGATAGATATAGAAAGCACATACATGAAAAGTTCGGAGACAGAAGCGTTAATTGAGGTATATGTAACATCCTGAGCTAAGGTAAGGATGAGCTAAGGTAAGGATGAGCTAAGATGCCCTGAGTCTTCAGACAGGAGGCGAGTAATTTCCTAGGAAGATAGGAAGAGAATATGTCCAGTAATCAGAAGTTTGCCCTGACCTACAGATAGGTCATAAAAAGTTATTTCTGGTGATACTCTTAATAGGGGCAAGGCCCTAAATTTAAATTCTTTAGGAGAAAGGTAAAAGTTTCTCACGAGCCCACAGGGTCTCAATAGCTCCATGTAACCCACATGCCAAAGTAGTACATCTTAGAGACATCTGTTCTGAACCTCTCAATACTTAAAAAAAGAACATTACATATTATTATGCAACAAACAGGGTCATTTACCACAGAGTAAGCGAAAGTAACAACTTCATAGATTTATTTATCATATTTATCTTCTTGTTACTACCATGCTTTCCTACCAAGACCCAATTTAGTAAATGCTGTCCTACAAGTAGGCTAGTATGCCTTAGGATTGCCTTACTTCAAGAGTATATTATTTACTATCTAAAACAATAGATTCACTTTATATCTTTCAAATGATCTCACACTAATATTTCTTTCAGTTGAGCTTTGTTAGGCATTGGCAAGCACTGAATGCCAGTCCATACTTCAAACAGGAACCTAGACGACAGCTAGTCTGTGTTACACCAGGGTACAGATTCTTACGGTATAGCAGTCAGAAGAATTCCAAGAGATTCAATTCTTTGTTGCACCCTAGTAGACACCTTTTAGAAGACTTAAGGGTTTCTCTACTGCCCATGTTCAAGTTTCCTATTTATAAGATTATTAGTAAATAAAGAAGTGGAGAGAGAGAGACAGAAAGAGAGAGAAGAGAGAGAGAGAGAGAGAGAGCGCGCGAGAGAAAAAGAAAGAAACATGACATTCTTTTCATAGAAAAGCGATCAGGAGAAAGTTTGATAACTATGCAACTTTTTCTTCAACTATTACATGAATATCAAAGAAGTGAATAAATGTTTTTGTACTTTATGATTCAAATATATTTTTTATAAAATATATACTTTGAAAAATATCGTTTTACCTTCTTTTCTCTGACACATGTTTAAAACAATTTTCTACCCTTCGCACTTTATTTAAATAAAATGAATTCTGTCAGCCATTTTTCAAAATTTTTATTATTTGGTTTTCAAAATAAGGATTAACATAAATGCAATAAATATCGATTTAAAATTTATATTAAAGATAAATATGATACAAGCTATGGACCAGTAAGTATTTGATTTCTCTGAAAATCGCTTATCTAAAGGTTAATTTGATGTTTGTTTTGTTATTAGATCTCATTACATAGTCAATATTTCAAAATTAGAAGTCAGAACTAATATAAGAACCCTCCTTGGAAGTCATAGGATCCCGGAAAATTATAAGAGTGGTAGGTAATTGAAATGCTCAGATATACCCGTGAAAAAAGAGTTCTTGCCAACGAAGTCTTGTTCTCTTAGTCCTTAAAAAAATGGAGGGAATAGTGGGAAAAATCTAAGAAAAAAGGTTGATGTAGACCTGTGAATTTGTGCAAGAAAAGAGAAGGAAAAAAAAAAGAACTTATTTATTTTATATCATTCAAGTCACTTGAGCAAGTAAATGTTGGTAACATCATTTTAATATCAAATCAGAAACTGTATGTAGTTAAAAAATGCTATGATCCATTTTACAAAGAGACTACTATATTTTATTATAAGTAATATTATTAGCTTTTTAATAGGTCACCTAGAAATTTAGCTATGTGACTCAAAATCTTTTCTATAGTTAAAAACAATTAACGGTCAACTTAACGACTATGTTCAACTAATAAATCTCAATGTCCCAGCCATGCATAACCTTATAAAAGATCTTACAGAATAATGGCTTATTTATTTTTCTGCATTTTTGAAGTAAGTACAAGAGAACAAGTACTAACACCTGAGGATAGCTTTTTTTCCACAACGGTGTAAGAGAAACATGGTATACAGCAAAACTGTTGAGTATCATATAAACTAAAGTTTCTTTGCCTTATATCCTTCAAGTGCTAAATATGAAAAAGAACAAATCCAGCACTGTCATCAAGGGGCTTTCGATTTAGTAGGAAGCAGTCATTCAAGCAAAACAACCGCAATGAAGTAGATAAGATAAGCAAATGTCGGTTGTATATTCTCTAGTCATTGTTTATTACGTAGTATAGTAAGAAATAGTATTGGTCTTTGTCCCCGGTTCTGGCAAAGAGCTCCAGAAATCCTTGGAATTTCCTTAGTAGTAGGAATGTCTTTCCTTACTCATAAGGGGCCTCTTATGAGCATACTTGAGTTTATGCTAATGAGGTGACTTAGGGTGGGGACCCTAAATAGCGTCAGGATAGGGCTATTCACCCAAAATACCTAGTGATTAGTTGGTTGGAACGTTTAGCCCCACCCACCAACCTCTGGGAAAAGGAAGGGGATCTGGTGGGAGATGGGAGGTAGAGATTACTTCTATAAAAACTCTTGAGCAATGAGATTTGATGAGTTCCCTGTTGGTGAATGCATTCACATGCCTGTGCTTGATGCACGTCAGTTCCAAGGGACAGAGGCTCCTGTGCTTGGGGCCATTCCAGACCTCTTCCTACCTACCTCTTCATCTGACTGTTTATTTGTATCCTCTGTCATATCCTTGGTAAGAAACTGATAATAAATGGTTCCCTGAGTTTTACGAGCCATTCTAGCAAAATTGAAACTTGAAAGGGAAATTGTAGGAACCTGGTTTATAGCCAGCCAGAAATACAAGTGATGACCTGACTTTGTGATTGGTGTTTGAGTGGGGGTAATCTTCTGGGCCTAAGTCCTTAACCTGTGGACTCTAATGTCATCTCCAGGTAGACTGTGTCAGATTTGAGTTAAATTTGTAAGACATGTCTGATTAGAATTAAAGAATTGCTTGGTTGCGTTGGAAACACTTCAGCCTTACCATAGCAATGTTCCTTACTAAGCACTCTGATACTGTTGAGATATTGGTCAGCTGTCTGTTTCATAGTCCCTCCTCCAATTTCAGAAGTAGGACGGTAATTAGCCTGAGCCAATCAGAGTAATTCCATTCCACTTAACGATTATAGTTTAGCTTTGAATGTGATCAATATTGGGTCAGTGAGATGTTAGGAATATGTGCTGTGAAAACTGTTCTTGTAAAAAATTATACTCACTGAGTGTTATTCTGTATGTTCTCGTGTGAGTTTGAATGCCTGGACCTGCTCCAGCTGTCTGTGCACTGACCTCTCAGGAACGTCCCATGTTGAAGATATTCCCAGTTTCATTCACTTCACATGACAAATCAACATGATAAAAAAATAAATTCATCTTAATGACTTTATTCAAAGGTAGATTTGCATGTATAAACTCACAAAATCAATGGGATTATTTTTCTAGTGGAAAATTAAGAAATTCTGACAGGCAATGGAGGAGATATTTATGTGATTCTAAAATACTAGCATGCTGATGGCCTTTTCATAGAGTTGAGTCTAAGTATTTTTTTGTTTGTTTTTATTTTTAAATAATTTTCCCTAAATTCACTTCATCTTCTTCCTTGCATGACCTTTTTCTATACCTTAGGTTTTATTCTTCCATATCTTCATGTTCTTACAAGGATATTATTTGCACAAATAAAGGGATTATGGATGTAAGAATTTTTTTAAAAAAATCATTGTAATTATCAAACAAAATTATGTATTTAATCCCTGCAGCTTCCTTTTCTAAATTAACAATTTGTACATAGCTAAAAAGGCATTAGATATCTATATAAAAAACTGCAAAATAGTCTACAGAGGGTATACAGCAATTTGTTCAGCAATTTTCCTATGGAAGAGTGTTGGGAATGTTTTCTTCCCCCACCCCCACTTATAACATTGCTCCAGAAAAACTTTCATTTATATATATTTATGTTTCACATATACTTATATAAGATAGATACCTAAAGGTAAAGTTGATGTGTAAAAGTTAGATAGATAGATAGATAGATAGATAGATTTTTTTTTCCTCTCTTCTTTAAATAAAGATTTCTCTTTGTTGGATTTTTTTTTTAATTTCCAATCCTGCCAAACAACTTTTTCTTTTATAGAGGGTTGAATAAAATATATTCTAATGTATTTGCACATGTTTACTTTACCATAGAATGTATTTTATGGGACTACTTACCAAAGGGATTATCTTCCTGAGATTACCTGCTTGAATTTCATTCTAGTGGTCATTTGCAGAGTTAAATAAATTATAGAAAAAATAAGCTCACAAAACTGCCCTTTAAGTTTTCCCATTCTGGAATTGCATTGTGTTACATATTTCAGTACTAAATTATTTTGCAGCTACTACTTCACTATAGTGAACCCACAATTCATAGTTCAAGTTCTTTATTGTCATTTTATTTAAAAGCAAGCCAACCTCAAACCTTCCTGGTATTTAATCATTTTTTCTATTTTACAAAAGAAATGAGATGAAGAAGTATTCACTGATAAGTAGTGAACTTTCTTTACTCATCTCTTCAGTTTAAAAGTCAGCACTCAGAAACAGCACTGTTCTTTTATAAGGTATCTCTTCTGAAGGGACAGGTGTGAAACAGCAGCCAGACCAGCTGTGGAATTGGCAGTGTTTCAAAATATGTTGCTTTGGTAAAACAGGAGGGCATAAAGATAGTTATATTGAAGTCTGGAAAAGTCTTGCTTATTGGTTTATTCCTTCTGTATTAGTCTTGGAGCTTGAGACAAGCAGAAACATAACTGCAGTTGTCATTTGCCAAGATACCACTGGCTAAGGAGTTACAAATGGAGCATCTCTTCTTTCCTGCCAGAAGCAGCCATGGTGACAGGCTACCACAGAGAGGATTGCCTGCCTCTTCTATTCACTCTTGTGACAAAGAGATCAGTGTCATCTGTCAATTTGGCACATTTCACAAGCACAAAATCCACATGAAAATCAGAGATTGAGAAGGATATTCATTAGAAAACGATCATGTGTAGCAGTAATCTGAGGAGATGAGACTTCTAGAAGATACAGGACATGACACAGTATGGAAAACTGAAGTGAAATGGTCATTGAAAGTGCTCATTTCTAATGCCGAAGTGACTCATAATACATTAAAATGAAATACAAGATCAAGGGATATGAACAAAGTTATGAAAAATAGAATAAGTATTTCACTCCTAACACTGTGCAATACAGTCTGTGATTGCATTTACAGCTGATACATCTTAATGAAATGATGGTTAAAACTGAATTCATCTGATAATAAAATATCTGGAAGTATGAAAGTAGAATCATTTATTACATAATGTGCTGTTCAGCAAAATGGGTAAAGGAATATTAACCCTAATATTTTTAATATTGATGTAGATGTCAGAGAACCCTGAATTATAGGAGAAACTTTATATTTATCTACTCAAAAGCCAGGGAATCGACATCCTTTTTCTGTTTTTTTTTTTTTTGTACCTGTGAAATTCAATACTGCTTAAATTACAAAGATAAAATATAACAATTCAAAAAAATTTAATAGGTATTTATAGGTGATCTAAATTCATTCTGACATTTCTATGCATTGCATTACATGAACATTAAAAATCAGTTTTTCACAGGTAATGAAGGTCAAGATAAAATTGTATGTTATATACAGGAAACAGTAGAGGGTAGTAGTTCAGATATTAAACTTTAGAGTAAGTCAATCGCAGTTAAAATTCCAATTTCATCATTTGTTTTCTGTGGAACTTTAAACAAGTACCCTTTCTGTGCCCTGATTTCCTCATCCACAGAATGTGGCTGAGAATAATACCTGTATTAGAGATTGTTATGAAGCTATAAGATTTAATCAATGTCAATCTTAGAACAAGGAAACATAATAGATGCCTGCCTAATAAACATTAGCAAATATTGTTTGACAATTTATCTTCACCAGGCCCAGTCTTCCTCTCATATTCCTTTTCCTAGTGCTTAAACACTTGGTCATCCTGTATCATCATCAACAAATGTAAGTAAGAAAGCTTGAGGAAGCCTGTAATCTTCTATTAGAATTTAAGTCAATGTGTTACCTCTCTCAAGGCTATTTAATTCTTGAGGGTTTTCCCTCCACTCAGATTCTGCAATTAAAGGTTTACCATCTGTCACAGATATGGCAGCAGCTCTGAATGAGTTTGAAGGTATTTCGGGCCCAAAGGTGTTATTTCCTGTCACAGATTAGATAGCTCTACTTTACTAATTCGAACTACATATGGGGCCTGTCTAGTCCAAACACTCACAGGAATGTAAAGCAGATGTCAAAGCATTAAAAATGAGGATTTGTATGTGTTTTAAGGAAATTTTGTTTTAATGTTTCACAATAGATTTTTAAATTGTGCTTTTATTTAAATTTTTCACATCAAGTTTATTCTATATAGAGGTTTTCAATAAGTTCTAGCTCCTCTTTTCTCCAACTTCTAAGAGATTTAGAGAAAGCAGAAATCACAAAGTTAGTTCCCTGAAATATCATCAAAAGCAACAACTTTTTAAAAAAAACATACAATTAATGTAGTTTCATTTTCATTTTTGATCAAATCTACTCATTCTTGTTTATCTAAATCTGCATGGTCATATGTGTGGCTTATGTGTGACTACTTAGTTATGTGTGGCTACTGAATGCTTAAAATATGGCTAATACAAGTTGAGATCTATTTCACAGACTCAGTGTGAAAGAAAATATGTAAAATATATCAATTTTTATATTGGTGACATGTTGAAAATATTTAGTTTTGATTTTAAAATATAAAGTTAATTTCATCTGTTTATCTGCTTTTCTAGTGGTTACTGGAAAATTGAAGATTACATATGTGTCTTGCGTTTGTGGCTTCCATTTATTTCTCTTCAATAGTGTTGCTCTTGACTATTAAAAGGGAAATATTGAATTTATAAAACACACACACATGCATATTGAATTAAATTTTTAAATAACAATTTTAAAAAGAGATGTAATCCCAAAATTCCATTTGTAAATGTAATGGAGTAGTTCCCTTGATTAGAACAATAATGGAAACCAGATTTATTATTCCCCTAAAAAAAACCCATAGTTTGAAAATGTCAGAGAGCTATGGAGGCAACCCACCCTTGAGGGAGCAGAGTCCTGGGAGGAAGACCAATGCAGAGACGTGAACTAAAATAAAAGGTTAGAGAACCCAGTGGCCTCTCCTGGGAGCCAGGGAAGCCAACAATCTTAAGGAGATGAAAAGACAAAAGTTGGAGTTTGGGGCTTTCAGGAATCCAGGATTTGAAGTTCAAGACCTTAGAGAGGAAGAAACAACAAAGAAACGAGCTGAACACTAGTGGAGTTTCATGTAGGTTATTTGCCAAATTCCTAAACCATTCAAAGGCAAAAGACTAAGAAGTTAAGCAGAAAGTGTCTGAAAAGTAGAATAAAGTTTTTGGCTGTCTAATGATTCCAAGGAATTAAAAACTGGGCTTTCAGAAGATGCCAAAGTAGAAGCTGCCATAATAATAACTTCAGGCTCCCTGTTGGGAACCTCTGGAGTACCAAACCAGAATTTGAAGAAGTCTTGTGAAAACTCCAATCAGTCATGGTGGTTAGAGCCTCCACCCTTTTATTTTCCCCTTTGGGTGAATTTGAAGGAACAAGCCTAATGGAGGAAAAAAATAGGTAATCGACATAATTGCAGATGATCCATGCTATGGTCTGAATGTGTTCTCCCAAAATTCAGATGTTGAAACTTACCCCCTAAAATAATGATATTAGGAGGTAGGATCTTTGGGGTGATTAGATCATGAGGGCAGAGCCCTCAGGAATGGGATTAGTGCTTTTATAAAAGAGCTTCCTTGCTTCTTCCACCATGTGAGGATGCAGTGAGAAGGTGCGTTTTAGGAATTTGGGCCCGCACCAAACTCTTGACCATGTTGGCACTTTAATATTAGTCTTTCCAGGCTCAAGAACTGTGAGAAATAAATTTGTTATTTATAAGCTGTTCAGTCTATGGTATTTTCTTTTAGCAGCCCAAGTGGACTAATACAATCCGGTTACTAAAGTTATCAGATATGGACTCTGATTATTATGTTTAAGAAAAGGGATGACAGATATAAAAAAATTAAAAGTCAAATGGAAACTCTAGAACTACAAGTGCAATTACAGAAATTAAAAAATTCTGTGGATAGGTTTAATAACAGGAACTAGGATTCATTAACTCTAAAATAGGTCACTGGAAAATATCAGGCTCATTCAGAGGGCAAAAATGATAGAAAACATGCAAAAGAGGGAAAGAGACATATAAGTCTCAATAAAATGTTCCAATAAGAAATATAATTGGAGTCTTGGAAGAGGAAGAGAAGCACAACACACAGTTGTCATATTTGAACAACACTGGCTGAGAATTTTCCAAAACTGTCAAAAAATATCACAACTCAGAGTGAAGAAACCCTAAAAACCCAACTAGGATAAATATAAAATTACATTAGGTATATCGTAGAAACTTTGGAAAAACAAAGACCAAAGGATGATCTTAAAAGCATAAGGGCTCCGGGTTGGGGTCAAGAGCTAGTAGACTACTCACTTGCTAGAAGAAGAAGAGGATGTAACTTGGCAAGTTGTGAGGCTGAATGAAATTAGGCATCAAAACTGTTCTGTGAAGCTCATAATTCAACATCCTCGGAAAGGCTGCTGCAGATTAACGAGCAACCCTCAAACTAGCCCATACAGGGAAACAGTCAGTTAGCTGTAACTAATTATAGTAATTGCACGGTGCCAATGATTTTTAGTTTTCTGGCTACTATGGGGACAGCATCCACCAGAAGAAAAGAGCAATAAGAAATGGAAACAAACAAAGATAATCTGTTTTTTAAAGCCACTTCACTAGGCTTTAAGATTGTCATAATTTTGGCTTATGTTACCAATGAATAATGTTGGGAATTTTTTTTTGAGAGTTGTAGGAGTAGAACAGCTATTATAATGCTATGATCCTACTCCCTGTTTGAATAAGGACCATCAGCTAGTTATATCAGACTTACAAACAACATCGTAACCTAAACCCTTTCCAAACTGTAAAAATTTCCCCAAATTTACTTCTTCCATTCATATTTGTTCACATCCTCTTTCAACAATAAAGGATAGATGTGCCTATTAGCTGTAGTAAATAAATAAATAAATAGAAACAAAAACAAATCAAGCAGAACGTTTTCTCCATCAAATATCACTAGAAACACCATAATAGAGAAAAAAAAGAAAAAGCATAATGCACATGTCATATGTATATGACTATCATTATACACTCTAAGTGTATCACTTCTGATGCTGCCTCATGTGGTCAGTTCTGAAGTAAATTTACGGTTCTAGTGGTCTGACCTCTTCTGATTTTACCAATCTTCAATATCTGTCCCTCAGCCATTCTTTCTTTTTTTTTCACCCATTTATTCTGCAGATATTTATTGAGCACCCACTGTGTGGCAGACACTACTCTAGATAGGGTACCTAAAAGGATGAGACAAAGCAATTAAGTAAAACGCAATGAATTGTTCAATATCTATGAGTGCTGTGGAGAAAAAAATAGGCAAGAAAGAAGTTAGAAATTGATGGGATGCCATTTTAGGTAAGATAATGTGGTTAATAAGGTAAAGTTAAAGGCCTGACAAAAGTAAAGGAGTAGAGAACTTGGGGGCATGTATTTCAGTCAGAGAATCCATTGAATGCAAAGGGGCAAAGGCCATGGGCAGGAGTAGGGCTGATATATTCAAGAAAAGGGAAGCACATGGGACTGGCGCAGAGAGTTTAGAGATTATGACATTTAATCACAAAGGCGATTGGGAGCAAGTTCCTAAAGGGCCTGTTTAGGTCATTGAGAACTTGGGATTTTACTTTAAATGAGATGAGGTGTCACTGGAAAGACTTATGCACAGGAGTTATATGACTAAAGTTGGATGTTAAAGAATCGTTCTGTCTGGATTGTGTGGAGGACAGAGATTAAAGGGGGCCAAGAGTGGGAGCTAGGAGACTGGGTAAGAGGCTATTACAAAAACCTAGGCATAAAATGATGACACCTTAACTTAAAGAGGTACTGATGAAGATGGTGAGAGATTGTTGGATTCTGGCTTTTACCCAACAAGCCAAGAAATTTTGCTGATGGAACAGCTATGAGTAAAGAAAGGCGTTAAGGATGACCATAAGGATTTTGGTTTAAATAGCTCAGGAAATGTGATAGGTATTTGTTAAAATGAAGATTGTGGAAAGGGCAAATTTGGGAGATCTGTTTTAGACACATTAGGTTTAGATGTTAAATATCTAAATGATGAATTATATTCTGTGTGTCTTAGACCAAAAAAAAAAAAATGGTTAAAAAGGGAAAATAATTATAAGTAAATACTCATTGTAATTTTTTCACAATCAATTATTTAGATTTACAATGTGTTATTGGGAGACAGTCTCTTAGATTTGGCTGCTCAGCACATCATTTTCTCCACCTTCTCACAATGCGAAACTGTCTCTACACCAGAAATGAGGTCCATGTGATCCAACCTTGGTTAGTCATGAACTCTGTGCTCTTTGACAACATGATGTGTCCCAATCAAAATACTCCTGCTATTGATATATTGGTGCTGATATATTGAGTTAAGAGAAATAAATACTTTCTCTAAGGTTCCAAATTTAAGATTATGTAAATCTGTAGCTGCCGGACACTATCTTCCCCAACTGTGGGTTATTCTATGGTAGAAGACCATGAGGACAATACCCAGCCAGAAGGACTGATAAGAGGTAGAAGGCAGGTTTGAAGTTCTGCACTAGCCTCTATTAAAACAAGCTTCACACTAGAACTTCACAATTACTTGAGTCAATAAATTTCTTTTCCTCCTTCCCTCCACTGCCTTCTCTTCCTCCTCTTTCTTCTTTGATGAAAACTATTTTAAATTGGTTTCTCTCATATGTAACCAATGAAATTAGAATTTCTTTAAGAACAACAACAAAAGAATCTTTACATATTAATTCATTTTTACAGTAAAAAGCAGAGGCATATCATGCTAATGGCATTTCTTTTATTGTTTTTTTTTTGAAGAATTTCTTTAAGAAACAAGATTGTACATTATAAAAATAGGCATTACTTTTTAAACTAAAATTTAATAATAATTCAAATTTTTCTTAGAGAATATTTTCATCCATTCATAATTCAAATTTAAGTGGAAAATTAAAATACTAAAAATTAAATGCTATCCCCTCAAAAATTCCAAATCTACATTAAAATCAACAACTTTCATTCATTATTCTAAATATGTTTTATAGAAATTCTAAGCCATGTGTCAGTTATATTTTCATAATTTTATCCAATTTCTAGAGTCATCCTGTTGTGGCGCGATCAATTCTAAGACCCACGGAGCCAATTGAGATGAATTATGAGCCTTTATTAGCCAGCTGGCAACTGACTCTCCACCATGCAGGGTCAGAGAATCAGCTCCAAGCTCCCAAAAGAGGCAGTTTATAAAGCCTAGACCCACACCCTGGAACAAGCAAGCAGATTAACCACACCCTGGTTAACACCAAACAAGCAAGCAGATTACAGAAGCAGAAGATGGCTCCCTTGAAAATTTTCCACTCTTAACAATCCTTACTTTGCTGAAAAGACCAAATTCAAAACTGAAGTGACTATAGAAAAAAGATATACCCAGGGTTCACTGAACCCATCAATTCTATTATTTGCCTTGAGTGATTAAGAATTATCGTATTAACAATCAAGAGCCCAGAAAACATTCCAAGATAAACTGAGTTAAAATTATTTCAGTAATAGATTCTTGGCTGAACTTTGGAGTACTATTATTATTTTCAATCTCCAGTGTACTCCAGTTTATAATTATGTATCATTTACTGTATCAGCTGGTAGACAACTTGCCTTCTAAACTCAACCATTAAGCACATACTTGAAATTCTTTTTATATCTGTATTGGTTATTTTATAAATGTAACAATGGCTTTGAGGTTGGTCCAAAAAAGCTGCAAATTTTTCTTTCATGCTTTTTATAAACTACCAAAAGACATGCATTTATTTCTATCAATAAATTCAGTATTCACTAAGCAAATTCAAAAAAAAAATCAAAACATATACTGAGATACCCTTAGAAATGTCATCTCTCTTGCGGGGGGGGGGTGGGGGGGCTGGGGGAAGGGAGCAGGGGACTAACTTTTGAAACTATTCTTAAAATAAACTGTTCTCATTTCCAAAGAGAGTTAATGCCAGATGAGAGTAAATTAAAAATAAAAACTTTTAGAAAATATCCAGCAGAGAAAATATGACTCTACAGGAGGGTGGTTGCCTCCCAGGGTTCTCTAGAGCAATCAGAATGAAGATCATTCGCAGTGTCTCTACAGAAGATGATTAACACAAATATAAAAAAAAAAAAAAACAGGAATCTTAGGATTTCGTGACTTAGAGACATCAGCATTTTCTTCTGATTTGGTTTATTCAATTCTTGAGTAACTCTGTAAGTCTAAGGATTAAAATGCTAAAAAGAAAATGAGAGGAGGCCTTATTAGATAGCGTGAACTGTAGTCTAAATAAGAAGTGAGGCCGTGGGCATTATCCTCCTATGAATGGAGATTCCTTGGATAATGCCTATAGATTGGAAAGGAAAAAAGGCTTTGCACACAGCCACCCATTGTTTAGTTTTTGTTAGAACCAAAATAAGTAGAGACTGGCTTTTCAGGGCCACTCTGTGAGGACTGAAGAGAGGAATGCCACAGGGTTTGATGTCTTCATTTTCCAAGGCTCCTCTGGGAGTGACCTGGCAGGCAGGGGAGTCTCCACAGAGAAAAGACAACTCCTGATCCAAGTCGCACTTCCCTGGTAATGAGCCCTGGGGCACTTCTCTTAGGATAATGTGCTTTATTGTCACATGACAGCTAATAGAGCTGTGATGACATCACACACCCTGTAATGAAAAAAATAGAAGAAAAAAATCTCCAGAGACCACAAAATTCCCCAGAGGGCCATAACTAATATTGGCAAAAGTGCAACAGACGGATATATAACATATTGCATGAAGGGCAAGCATGAAGAAATCACTAAAACATTTCAGCCATTATTTCCAACTTCAATCCACCTGGCCCATCCACCAGAAGCGTGGGAAACTAGAAATAAACATATGAAGATAACTAAATATTAAACTCTTGTGGGGGGTTGGCTATCTGTCAGGGTTTAGCAGTTTCCTTAGATGTAGGATTTTGGCATGCTTTATCCTTTGTGTGTATTCAAATATTTTTAGATTTCGAAATATGATCATATTGTGATTTAAAACATATTCTAAGTACGCACTTCTTAAAGCACTCAAGACTGTGTCAAACAGCCATTTTACAGCTCTCTAGATTTTTACTACTCAGCAAAAATTACTGGTCTTATAAAAGCCAATTTCATTGTCTTGTAAAATACTGCAGGTATTTATACCACAGCGTGATAAATCTCAGAGAGAAAAGAAAGCGAGTATGAAATTTTTAGATCTATTACAGCATTTAACTCAAAGAATGTTGAAATGACCCACTGCACAAAGTTTAAATACATGAGGCACTTTGGATTGTTAACTCCCTGAACTTGCTGGTGGAGCAGAGTGAGACAAGACATTTCTGAATAGCTTGTGTGCTTTGGTATTGTTATCAGCTGTAAGACACTTTCTGTCTTGTCAGCTGCTTTAGACATCTGCTCAACTCCATAAAACCTGCACACAAGCATGGGTTTTATTCTTTTGTTTGTTTGTTAGTTTGGAGTTAAGGCATATTAGTTGATTATAAGTTAGGTCTGTTACTCAAAGTTAGGTAAGACAGGAGAATTTTAGTGATAAACTTAGTTCTCAAAAAAAAAAAAAATGCTTAACCCAGTCAGTCTGTTTCCTAGATATATTTTCATCTAAAAAAAAAAAAAAGTATATGTTGCTTTATATCTTCTAAATTACAGCAATTTAAACAATAAAGAAAAGGAAATATTCCATCCTAATTTTCCACATATCTCCTAGATCATTTCAGAGTATATTTTTCCAGATTTTTATATAAAAACTTGTACATAGTCTAAAGATATAGTAACATGAAATGTTGTACTCTGTCGTTTTCCTTTAATATGATTTTATATATTGCTTTATTCCTTCATAAAACACCATTTTAAATTGCCTCATAATGTGAAAATTAAAAAATTTACTTATTGTTATCCTATTGTTGATTATGTAAGTTGCAAAGTATTTCTGTGGGGCCCAGTTGTGAAGTTAATGCTATGCTTGCATCTGTTTTTAGGTGTTTTTTCTCAAATTACATAACCCAAACAAGTTTCTCTTCATTTTATTGGGAAAAAAAAGCTTAACTTATATATTAGTGTTCGGACAAATTGCTGTGTGTATTTTTGACTAACCTTTAAAATTTGTACATGATAAAATGAACCCAAGATACATGTTAACATTCCAATGCTCAATCGTTACGCAGGTCTGTTCTGGGCCCACACATACATCCAGATTTGTCAACATGATTCCTGAGAGGCACGAGAATTAATTCTGCTTGGGAGGAAGGGAACAGGATTGTGATAACTAGGGTGTCCTCCCAGGCTTAGAAAGAGGAAGACTAATCAAGCTGTAGTTCCAGGGTAAACTTGCAAATGTAAAGATTCTAAATTTAGGTAGAGTACACAGGGGCACCTTTAAGGCTATAAGGACAAACTAACATTTACATTTTGGCGTCTTTCAACCGTCTCCCTCTAGTCTTCTGTACTATCTTCACTGGCCACTTCCATTCCTTGAGTCCGTGGCCCATGTATTAATATTCTTAGAGAACTGAAGGCTTGGCAGAGGTGAGTGCCCTGTCTTATTAGTCATGATCTTATCGCTGGTAAAAACTTCCTCAAACTTCCTCTCCACTGAGACAGGTCTAATTTAGCCTATTGATGCTCTCGCTATTTGTTCAGAAGTGACTAGTCACAAGAGACCTTGGCTGTAAGGCCGGGATAGAGCTAGGGTGTTATACTGGAGACTGACAGCATAGGCACTTCTTCATTTTATCAGAATCCACTTATGAAAACATGATATGCCCCCAGACTTCATGGAAATAGGGTTGAACTCATATATTTTAAACAAAGACTCAAACTACAGCCTTCGAAGAGTTATATTAACCAACTAAGTTCATTTTGAATTTAACAAGATATTTATTCTTTAAAAAATAATTTAAAAATTAAAAATGTCCCAGCATAAATGCATTGATTAGGTCAGAATGCAAGAAATTTTGTACTACTTACAAAATTGGTAATATTTGTAGCTCAAAGTTCTGTCTCTATTATTATTATATTATATTATTATATGAAGATAGTATGTCAGTGCTGGCAACCCTTTAAAATTTGTAAATAAAGGAACTAAAAATGCTCTACCATTTAAGTCTCATAGCAAATAATAACCTCTTGACTCACTCATAATTTCTTAATGTAGTCCCCTCTCCAGTTACTGCACCAACTCCTCGCTCCCCTTTTTAGCACAACTCCTTAGCGTTATTGATTCTGGCTTTCTTTAATTCTCTTCTTATTTTATCATACGCACTTAAGCCATTTTTTATCCCCAGTGTTTCCCTAAAACTGCTCTTGTCAAGGTCACCCATGATGTCCAGGCTTCTAAATCTTATGCCACTTTTCAATCTTTCTCTTAAAAGTCTAGCAGCAGCATTTGGCCCAGTTTTCCTCTTTCTTTCATGAAATGTTTCTGCATTTGATTTCTGGGGCACCATATTTTTCTGGTTCCTTCCTAGCTGACAACATTGCTGGTTCCTCTTCATCTCTCAGACCTCCAACTCTAACTGTACCTAGTTTTAATCCCTGATGCTCTAGTCTTTTTTTAATCTACACTCACCCCCTTACCCATCTGTCAGTCTAAGGCTTTAAATATCATGTATCCCCCGATGACTCCCAACTTCACACCTCCAGCCCAGTTCCCTTTTTGTTTTTCAGGTTTAACCATTTCACTTGGAATAATAATACATAATTTTAAAAAATTAATCTAAAGCCAAACTCTTGATACTCCCCCAAAAGCTCGTCCTCCTCTCGTATTCTTTACTATTTTAGTAAATGGGAACTCTATCTTTACAGCGGTCCAGCCAAACCTTTGAAGTCATTGTGGAATTGTCTGTTTCGCCCACTCACAAAATCCAAATCTCTGAGAAAATCATTTGGTTCTATCCTCAAAATTTATTTGAAAATATACCATTAATCTTCATCACTACTAATATTGCCTGGTCTAAGCCATCAACATTCCCCACCTGGATTATTGCAATAGTCTATCGCTGTTATAAGAATGGCCCATATTAAATAATTTAGAAAAGTAATATAATATAGGCAAGTCAAATGGTATCATACTTCTTAGCCCAAAAAACTGAGGGCAAGATCCTGGTCTGGGTTGCCAAATAAAATACAGGATATGCAGATATATTTATTTTACAAATAAAGAAGGGATAAAATTTAAGTGTATACCAAAGATTGCATGGGATATATTTATACTAAATACATATATATGCATATGTATAAAGATTTTATATGTGCTGTATAAATGCAATATGAAATATATACAGATATGTATATATACACAAATATATCCAAATATTACATGGAACACATTTATATTAAAATATACATAAATATATAATATTATAAATACCTATAAAATATAATATATATTTAGTACAAATATGTTCCATGCAATGTTTGGTGTATGTGTGTATGTGTTAATTGTTTATTTCAAATCAAGTCAAACAAAAATTTATTTTGTTTCTGTGTTATTTGTTAGTTTATTGCTAAAGATGGTAATCTTAACCTGGAAGACTATAAATTCTCTTAAGTAATGAACATTATTTGAGTCTTCTTTGGGAAAAACATGCTAACTTTTTGTTGGTGAGAATAAGCCAAGTTGAGCCCTACTTTTCCCCTTAAACTTCATTTTATTTTAATTTGCAATGATAGGGACTATTAGAACCATAGTTCAACTGTTCTTAATTTCACTTACTATTCTTTTATCACTAAAAAATAATTTTCATCTAATAACCATATCAAAATAGGCAAATAAACTATTTATAAGCTAGTCAATTAATATTACTTTGTACCTAGTAAATTAAATTTAGTTTGTAATCCCCTTTGTCATCCGATTAAACATTTGCAATGTGCGGTATTCAATTAAAATATTTATCTAACAGGCTCAGCCTGAACTTTTTATCAAATGGTGACTAGGCTAAGTTCTTCTTCTCTCCCACTCAGATTCTCTTAAATTGACATTTATACACCTTTATGAATGTGTGCTCACACTCAACATGAACTTGAGTGGGGCTAAAGTCACATCCCCATTGGATAGAGTCCTCTTTTTTTTTTTTTTTTTTTTTTTTTTCTGGTGGATCTAAGAAAGTGGAGGCAGAGAAGTTGCTGGTATACTTTCTTCCCCACATCACTTCTACTTACTATCATTTATGTTTTTCCTACTTGATGCAGTGGTCACAGAATCAATGCTGCAACTACAAGGGCTGGAAACAGGGATGATTCCTAAGTAAGAAATTTCGACTGTGTTTTCATCTTATGTCAGAGTTCATAAGGATCTGATGGGGCACCATGTGCCTTCACCACATGTGGCAAAAGTTGAACTAACAGTGAAAGCAGCTATGTATGGTTCCTGGCACTAAAGGTAGCCCACCAGTTCTGCACCTGTGTGACCTTAACCTATGTGAATAAGAGTGAACTTAGGGGGAAGTACTTGCTAAACAAGTATTGCTGCCAGCAATCTAGACCAGCACAGTAGCCAAATCTAATGTCCCTTCCAAAGCTGGAAGGGATTTGATATAAATAAAGAGGAGGAATAGTAGATAAGTATAAATAATGAATAAGCAAGTTATACAACAGGGAAATCCAGTATTTTATTAACATCCCAAAAGAGGCTCAGAGTAAGAGATGATATTGTCTCTTAGTTCAATTATATGAGATGCTTGAAAGGGTGAAGCCATCTGTTTGTCTAGGTCACTCCTGCTTTGAGAACATGGCAAGATTGAGTGGAAGCCTACAAATCTGAGATACATTTTTCATGTGATATGATGATGAACTGGAATGATTATTAATGATTGTATGGAATTCTAATAATGTGCCAATATTTTTTTAAGTTGTATATCATTTTACTATATATATATTAAAAAAAAATCATGGCCAGAGACCAATGGGTAGGCTAGGAGAGAATAGAAAATATATACATTGTTTCTGCCTCTGGTTCCTGGCACAGAGCTTCTAAAACCCTTATAATTTCTTATAAGAACACTAAGAATATCTCCTGTTCTACTCTTGGTCTTTGATCTCTGTTCTTGACACAGACTCCTGAAACCCTAGTGTCAATCCTAGTGTCAAATCGCGGGACATCTAGCTAGTATCACAGGGTATTGCTTCGTGTGGCAAAAAAAAAAAAAAAAAAACAAAAACAAAAAAACAAAACAAAAAAAAACCTCCACACATTTGTCAAAAGATGTGAAAGTGTTTTATGTGAGCAGTAAAGGAGACACATAGGGAAGAAATACACAGTAGAGAAGAATTGATTTTTTTTCCTACACAGGTGGAAAGCTGAGTTTTTCATTTTTAAATGCCATATTCAAAATAGGGGTTAAATTTGTTGAATTGAACAGAATGTACTTAGGACCAGAGAAATGATGGTTGTATCATTACCATTCATACTCAAACAGAAAACTGGCAGTACAAAAACATGAAACTTCCTTTTTACATTTTTAATCATTTTTCTTTATAAGGACAAAATAATCTGTAATTAAAGTAAAGTTTATTTATATTCATGTAGAAATAATATGCAATCCCTTCTTCCACCTAAAAAGACTAGTTCTGTATGATTGCAGTAGGATCTAATCAGTTACAATTTGTATGGTTTCTTTCTTTTTTTTTCTTTTTTCAGAAAGCTAACTACATTTACATGATCATCATGATACATACAAAAATACGTGTTAATGTGAACTTAATCTGAATAATACCAAGTTTTATGGAGCTGATTCACCAGGTGGGAGTGACTGACATTTTTTTCCCCCTTGCAAAGTTTTAAAAAAACATTTTGAGACTTAGGAGCTAGTGATAAGCTTAATTAAAGTGAAACCAAAAAAAAAAAAAAAAAAAAGGAAGAAAGAAAGAGTATTTAAATGAGTTTTTAAAAGATACCTAAATTTCAGTAAGTCATTATACCATTATACCAAATAATTACGGATGTTGCAGGAATTTTCAGAATTTCTAATGTTCACTTAGTATCTTCATTTTTTTTCCTTTGTCTATTCAAGGATTTAAGTTCCTTTTGAACCCTGAAAGTGGATTATTGGATTTGCTTTCTCTCCCACTTTGAGTTCTTAATTAAGGTTCTACCTCAAAGAAGAATATGTGAGGCAGACATTACTAATTGTCCCCAGTATCTATACTCTTTTTTTTCCCATTTGGCAATAGGATCTCTTAGACACACGTCTGTGCAGATTGAATATACATTTCTCAATCACCTTTACAATGAGATGTGGCCATGTGACTAATATCTTGACAATGAGATGTGGGTGGAATTGAAGGGTGCAATGAACTATCAGGACTTCATCTTTTTCTCTTATTATGTGGCTGCAACTGGTTTTGGCCATGCCAAAGAAAGCAACACGTTAGGAGAAGTTGAAACAATAAAATAAGAAACCTGGATCCTTGAATGATCCCAGAGAACATGACATCCCACTGAAACGAACTAATCATCTTTAGATTTTATGTGTGAGAGAAGTAAATTTTAATCATATTTAAGACACTGCAATCTTTAAATCTCTTTGTTAACCTGCTTAGCCTCTGGCCTATCTAATCAATTTATCAGAATTCATTGTCTAAACGTTAGCAATATTAATTGATGACTTTTGCTTTTCTAAATGTTAATTGACTCTTCTGGCCTCGGTTGTGGGCCCAAGATTCCCTTTTCACTATGTAAGCCCTGTCATCTACACATGGGTGTAGGCTTTACTAACTGACCTCCAAGGCGATTCTGGATGCATTTTAAATATATGGCTTTCTTGTATCTTTTTAAATTCCTTTTTATAAAAATGATTTTTTTTTTTCTTATTTCAACAATATCTTAAATTAAAATCTCATGGGCAGTATGTTTTTTGCATATATAGACAAAGCAGGATAAAGACTGAAATACTTTGCTACTTAAAATGTTTTGTCATATGAACACTAAATATGTTAAAAAATATTGTGGAAGAAATAGTAATTGTTCACAGCACCAGCATGGTTGCACTAGATGCATTGAGTTTAGTATTCTGGTCTTTTTAGTAGCCTTTAAAAAGGAGTAATTTCATAGATTTCACTTGGCATGAGCTTCTTTTTCATAAGAATCTTGAAACAGCCGATGGTGTTTCTCTTTTTAAATAAATACTTGTTTATAAATACTCGTTTCAATATACAAGAGATTGATAATATTTTTAATGCATGATAAATAAATAAATAAGTTTACACGGTTACCTTTAGAGAATAAAATTTTGTTAAATGATTTAGAAAAAATAGTAGGAGATTTCCACTATGATGTGAGATGAAATACATCTTCCCACTTTCCATTTGCCACCTAACAGCAAAATATTTCTTAAGTCCTGAAATTTTACTCTTTGAGCACATTTTGTGGAGTTTAAATTAAATCTTAACAAGAAAATCTCAGTTAACGTAACAGGAAGTCACTGCATGAAGAAACAGAGAAAGTTATTAATATAGGTGCTAAAATAAATGTTGTCGGCCCTATTGAAAAAAAGGTGAATGTATCACCTATATTAGTCTTATGCTTTGCAGAAATTGAATGTTGGTATAACTTTTTAATATAGATGGATAGATAGATGATAGATAGATAGATTCTTTACTATTCAATTTGATGCTGTAAAGAAGAACATTGATATTTTCTACAACCCCCTAAAAAATATCTTCTGTTTGCTTATGTCTTTAATTTATTTGAGGAAATTAATTCTGATTTGACCATTTAATTGCATTTCAGATTTTAGTACCTTATTCTTTTGAGATAGGTTTAATGACAGTAACAGTCTTCATGCACTTTGAAGTTGAAAGGTCACATAATCCCCCTTGATACTTCCATGTATATTTTATAAAGACAAGGATAGTCTTCTAACTATAAAACTACACTGACATTAACTTTCAAAATCAGAAAGTTAGCATTAATGCAATATGTTATCTAACCTACAAGTGTTATTCAAAGTTTCAAGCTGTTGCAATAACTTTTTTTATAAAATAAAAAAAAAATTGGTACAGGATTCAGTCCAATATTACACATTAGATGCAATTGTTCAGCCTTTAGTCTTTTTTAATATGGAGCAGTTCTATAGATTTTCTTTGACTGTCATGACCTGGATATATTTGAAGAATACAAAGCGGTTATTTTGTAAATGTTCCTCAGTTTCAGCTCGTCTGATGTTCTCTCATAATATGATTCAGATATGGCTATTTGACAGTAATACAGAAGTAATGGCTTTCTCTCTGCCTCCTAGAAAGAGGTGCATATGTGGATTTCGCCTATTATTGGCAGTGTTAATTGTGATCATTTGCTTAAGGTGATGTCTGCCACATTTCCCCACTGTAGAGCTACTACTTTTCCCTTACAAATAATATTTTCTGGGGATATACTTAGGGGGTTGAAATATCCTATTCCTCATCAAACTTTTACTCACTAGTTTGCATTGATGATTATTACTCTAATGCGAGCCAAATGGTGATTTTTTGCTAATCACCATTTCCTCTAAATTTATTAGTTGGCTTTCTTCCTTAAAAAAGAGCTTTTCTTCTTATTCATTCATTCATTTATATCAGTGTAGTTATGGCTTTTTATTTTCTTTAATGGGTTGGAATCTATTATTATCACTATTTTGAAATTCAAATTGTCCTAGCATTGGTCACTAGAATTTCCTTTGAGCAAACGCCTAGATCTTTTTAACATGACCCAATCATTTTTTTTAATCCATCTTCATATTCCAGGCTTATCTTGTCCTTTTTCTGTGCCAGCCTGGAATCAGCCATTTCTCCAAGCAGTCTTGGTTTCTTATACTGGAGAACGGTTTGGGAACCAAGATATGAATAGTACATATGCCAATGTTACTGGAGAGACAAAGTCTCTCAGCAGACAGAGCTAATAATTCTATGCTGGTTCCTCTCTCTCTCCCTTTCTTCCTCTCTCTTGCTTTTAGGATTCAGTCATCCATCCAAAACAGAGATATCTTTCAAGCTAACTTTTGTATCTTTCAAGAGTGAACTAATTAATTTTTATCCTATTATGAAACAATCTCCAAAAATTGCCTGTTTTTTTTTTTTTTTCATTTTACCTTCATCAGAAACATTGTCTTATCAAAACTTATTGAATCCCTGGGAACTTTTAAGTTTGCTCCATATAGTCAAAGCTCTAATTTACAAGGACATTTTTTCAGTATTTCACACTTGAGATTGACTTTCTTTTGAAGGTGATTTTATTCAATGTCTTTTCTCTCTCCCACACAACTTCCCCATACTACCCTAGCAATTTGTAAAGGTTTACAGCAGGAGCTGAAGAATTAGCTCTGTTGGATTTTTTTTTTAAGTAATTTGAAGTCTTTAGTTACTTTGTCTTCTGATTATACTGAAGGCATTTTCTGTAATTTATTTGTTCTTTCATTGTTCTTTATAGTTTATTGGTAAGATGAATGAAAAATTTTCATTTTGGCTACTGACATACCCTATCTACTGGCAAAAAAAAAAAATACTTTCAATTGTCAAGTTAGAGAGGACTAACATATAGTGCTTACAAAAGGATATATGTTTAAAAATTCTCCCATTATTAAATAATTCAGTCCAGCTCAAGTTTGTTCCTCCAGTTAAATATACAATCTTCTTTTCATCCATTAATAATTTGTAACATATTATGTTTCCTCTCTCTCAGAGGGAAAGAAGATTCTAGTATAAAAATTTGTTGTCTAATTTTGGGTTTAAATAAGTTACCCTCAGGTTCTCAGTATAGATATTTATTTCCATCCTTCAAATCCATGGTTTTAATTTGCATTCTGTGGCATTTTTGTGGTTCTGTGGAGATATGGGCAGACTACAACATAGCTTCATCAAAATGGGTCAAATTTTAATGTGTCTTTATTTTGAGATTGTTATGTTATCTTACAAATATATAGTTCAAAGCTAAAAATATACAAATAAAAGAGAAAGAGAAAAACTGCATACCTCTAAATGAATTTTGTGTCTTTTTTTATGTCCTTATAAAGATACATTGCTTTATATTTATATGTATTTTCTTAGTAAACCAACTCCAATCCCAATTGGAAATAGTTTAGTGGAAATAGAATATACGGATAAAGGTCATATCTAATTAGCATGTCACTTTTCTGACTCTACTTTTTACAACAGATGCTGTTGTTAATGTTATATATTGCTGAAAAAGATATAACTCTAAAATTTAGTTACTTAAGCCAACAACATTGTTATCTCTTACAGTTCTGTGGGTTGACTGAGTCCGTTTAGGCAGTTCTCTCCTGTTCTATTTAGGATCCTATGTTCTATTTGAATTCGGATCTCACCTGAGGATGAAGTCATCTGGCCATTTGTCTGGGATGCTGAGATGGCTGGCCCGCTCTATCTCAACATAGTCGTATGGACTTTCTCCATGTCCCTTTTACATAGTGTCTCAACCAGGGTAGCCAGAATCTTTACATGGTCACTTGGGGCTCCCAAAATACAAAAGTGAAAGCTGTCAGGTTTTGTTAAGACATGAGCTAGAACTGCCAGTGTTAACTTCCTCCATATCTATTGGCTAAAGCTAGTCACAGGCCCAGCCTATATTCAAGGAGTGGGGACAATACAAGGGCATACAAACCAGGAAGTGTGGCATATTGTGTTCTGTCTTCACTATGCTCACTACCATGTTTTATACACAGAAGTACAAAACCAGGAATAGATTATTTCTCTTCAGTTCTGTTATTTTCACAAAATAAACTATTCTGAATAATTTCCTACTTTTTTACACATGTCATGGTTTACTGTGTGCTTTCCCTCTCTGACTTTTTTCTTTCTAGTGCGGATTGTTTAGACTGCCAGGACCAAGAGCCAAACCATGTATATTTACTACGCAATTTTTGTTTTCTACAAAATGTCTTTTAATATAGACGATGCGTCCTAAAAGTATGCCTTATTTCTGATTTTTTTCTAGTATAAATAGAAATTACATATGAGTCAAATGCCTTGAGAGCTGGAAATATACTTGTTTGTTATTGCATCATTTGCTTTGTACATTGCAAATGATAAAACATGCTTGTATGAAAATAAATTTTACAGTGAAATCTTTGTGTTTCATGCTTCAACTAAGTCCTGTGAGAAACTTGGCCTAATCAAAATAGTGCTTCCTCAGTAATTTTATTCCTTCTAAACAATGGAACAAAAGCTGTTTTGAGGTTATAAGCTAGCTCCCCAGTCCTACACAACTTGGTGTGGAAGACCCAGAAAGATTTCTTCCCTTCAACTTAAAAGTCTATAGCAAAAAGCTCTCCACCTGAGTATACCCCACCTTTTGTTCTCAGAAATCGTTATCAGAATTATTCTAGTATTGACTACACTAGAACTAATACCAACACATTCTGTATATGAGCAAACTGTTAAATTTCACTTCCTGATGATTAGTTAATATACCAAAAACTCCAAAACAATATTCAGTTTAGATTTTGGTTGACAAGTTTTTCAAACCTTGTTCTTTTAATCAACTATGGTATTAAAGAGATGCTTCTTGAACAGTTGATTCTACTTTTCAATTTCAATGTCAAAATCTTGCCCAATGTAAAGTAAAGGAAATTTCCAACTAAATTTCATCTGATGGTTAAATTTGCAGTAGGTATCCTACTAAATCTTGATCAGTGCTCTGTGGCTCCTTTAAATTCTATCAGTGGGATGCCTACGAGGAACTGAACTAGTAAATTCTCTGCTGAACTTATCCCAGTAGGATTTTTCTCTATTGAACATTTCACAGCAGTCTGTCATCTGATGTGTGGGCATGTCTCTATTTCAGCAATTAAGAACTGGTGGTATTTAGTAATATAAAAAGTAATTTTAAAGTAATGTTAGCTTAGATTATAAGCTATATATAAGTTTTCTTCTTAAGAACATTTTTTTTTTCTATGAGTGTAAACAAGAGAAAGCAGTTAATATAGCTATGTGGCTCATTTCTCTCCCACACCAGTAGTGCCTGGCCACAGTTAAATCCCCACAGGCCTGTGTAAGCCTTCTCATTTCTTTGTTTTAGCAAAGGCAAACATATACAGGACAAGAGTTAAAAATTCACATTGGTAAGTGACCAGGTATGACATGTTTCACCATTTAGGATGTATTCATTTATATCTTTGAGGATTTATTTATGTACCTGTGTAAACAAATCATTAGTAGTCATTTTTAGATACTTTTACTGAGTACCAATTACTACAACGTGGAACACTATCTATGTGTAATATGTACTGGTGTCTGAAAATTTGTTACTTAGGAATAAAACTCCAAAACAAGTCTGAAGACTCTAGTTAGATTAGGCAATCTATATATACACATTAACACATATCCATACATATGTAATTTCTCTATGATTTTAACTTTATTCATCTTGAAACTTACTCCTGTTAACTTTGCTGAGACTTTTTCCTCTTCCTTTCTAAACTAATTTGATCTTCAAAGCTTCCCTGAGAGCTTTATCCTGTACTTTGACTCCGACTAGGCTCCCTGACCACCTCAATTGATCATAAAAGAGGTAATTTTCCTTTTTTGTCAGCAAGATTCTCCTCTCCAAGATTTTTCTAAGTACCTTTTCCCTTGTTGGTTTAGCCCTATTTCTTTGTGTTAATAATTAAAAAAGGAAAAAGAAAAAGAAAAACACATAAAGAATGAAAATTATTACCAATCAATATTAATTTTACTCTTAGAATGTTTCAGATTCATTTATCAAATTAATTTCTTCTATCTTCATTTACATTAGGTTACACCACTGCAAGCTGGTAATGGTAAAAAAAAAAAATTCATGAATAACTACAATTAAAAGGGAAAATAGATAAGTGTCATACTCATAAGAATATAGGCAATTCGTACATAGTAAATGAGAGCAGTTCATTAACTATCCACCTCTATAAGTGCGGAAACTGAGGTGCAGAAAGGTTAAGCAACTTGGCCAGTGTCATACAGGAAGAGTTGAGAGCTGAATCTGTGTGTAAGAAGAGATTACCACTAGGAAACAGAGTTAAGTGAGAACTCTCATTTGTTCAGTGACATCGGGTACTCTGTTGGGTACTTTACACATATTATATCATTTACTACTCATAACAACTACATTATAAAAACATTAATTGCCTCACTTTGAGATGAGGAAACAGATTTATAAGCTTTAAGAAAATGTTTAAATTCAACAACTATTAAGATACAGAACCATGTTTAAAACTTTGGTCTATTTCACTCAGGACTTTCTTTCTACTAAACTTTGTGATGTTGGTGGTTTTTGAGCTGGGTATTACAATCAGCTGTACTCAGTATATAAAATGTGGATGAATGTATAGGGTAGAGGAACCTTAAACACAAAAAGAATACTATGTTGTGATACAGAGGCACAGACCAGCAAATGGTACATCATAAACGGTATCCTTTGTGTGCTTTTTCTGGAAGGCAGTGTGACATGTTTCACCAATTAGACTATATTCAGTTATATTTTTGTTTTACGTAAGGGGTAGTCAGGAGAAGTATGAACTTTTTAGGAAGACCATTTTGATATTAGTTTAGAGGACTGATGGGAAAGAGGTGGTATTGAACGTACTACAGATGGTATATCTTCCATAATTGAAGGCTAATTGTATTTAGAGAGTAAAAAATAAATAAATCATTTGGTTTGAGGATCAATTTTGAGTGGGTCACTGGGTACAAAGTGGGGATATTTGCCAAGGTAGAGAATCCAGGTGGAGGAGCAGATTTGAAGGAAAAGATGATGAGTTCAGTCTAGTAAATGTATTAGCTTGAGGTGTACATGGAACATAGAGATATCCACAAGTAGTTGGATGCACAGCTTTGGCTCTTAAGATTAATATTTTGTAATTATTTGTATAGAGAGGATAAAGTTATGAAACTAAATGAGTTTGCTTAGGATAAAAGCATGCAACTAGAATAATATTCTGGGTTAAATGCAGCAAAATAGTCTTGGCAAAGTCAAAGAGATAGAAACCAAATTTTAATAGGTTTAAGATTGGACACATGAAGGAGGTTAGCTAAAGCATGAATAGAAGGTTGGAGTAAGGGTCAGGGTAGGGGTTAAAATTTTGTTGTGATTGTTCTTTTTCATAATGATTGTGATAGTCTTGTTTTGCGTAATGTTGCCATTTAAGGTAGAAATGACAACAACAATGAAAAACCCCCAAACCTGAGATCGCTTATAATGTTAGGAGACTGAGTCAAATTGCAGGTAGGAGCATTAGCTTTTAAAGGGAAATTAAAGATGTATTCATCTGAGACTAGAAGAGAATGAAAGAACAAAATAGATTTTGAAAAATTGTTAACTATGGAAGTAAAAAATTGATTTAGTTCAAATCACACACCCTTAGTTTTCTTGGAAGAATTGGAGGTAAATTCATCTTCTGAGAAGGGCTACAGAATGAATTATTATATAATAGAACATTAACTATATTCAATGGAAGCAGCAGGAGAAAGGAAGCCATAGCCCCATGGCATAGGTACTCTGTCAAAGGAAAGTGCAGCTTCCAGCAAAGTGTACCTTTCAATTAAAGGATTAGAAGACCTCTTGAACTCCGAAGTACTCCAAATTCCCCACCACCTGACAACTAGTTTTATTTTTATAGCGCAGGTAATTTGGAATACTTAAAGACAGAAACTGAAAATGATTTTTTGGTCAATAAATTCAGTGTTGAAGGCTCTATATAAATGATTCAAGCCAACTTCTCTTTATGTGGTACTTCACATTAAGATCCTAGTTAATTTTAAGAAATTATATATGACTCTACCATATTTCAGTCACCTTTTTATCAGAGTTTTTACTCTTTTTGACACGTTCTAGTATCTACAGTTAGACTCTTACGTCTAAGACAGACATTTTTCTGTAAAATGTGTTCCGGAATGAGATTTACTTGAAAACTGAGATAGAAATTTGAAATGGCTCTGAATTATTAACAAATAATGAGCAATATCTATGATTCATTAAATGGAATTCTCCACCAAACAAAATTCTGATATTTGTGTAAGTTTTTCTTTGGTTTTGTAACTAATGAAACAGCCACAGTATCTTCAGTGCTTAAAACTCTCTGAGTGGCTTTCCATAATATCCTTGAACACTGAAGAGATGAGTACATGACACCGTTATTCTAGGTTAGAGTTGACACAGTCACTGTGGGAGCAGGTTTGAAAAATTATTTCAACTAGATTTTAAACATGAATTTCTAGGAACTTTCTGATTTTCATCATAGCAGCAAATGTGTATGTTTGTATTAATTGTAAGAGTTTTATCTGTACATCATCGATATGCAATTGAATTTTATTTGATTGTGTTTTTACTTAATTTACTAGATAATTTGAGACAAACATCAAATTTGACTCTCATTTTCACTAAACTGACAGTTGTTTTACTTACATGACTGGTTATTTTGGCACTGGATAAAAGCAAAATCTCCCTAGTGAGTCCAAGATAATTCATGATAGTATTGTACTTCATGTCTCAAGTCAAATCTTATTTAACTAGCTATTTTACATCTAGTGACAACAGTAGACACTAACTCATTAAAATTCAGCATTGTGCTTTACAGAAAATCTACTCATCCCTTAACTTTAAAATAACCATAGCTATTATATGCAAACAAGCACATATATATGTATACTAGTACTACAAATGCTTTTGTAATGACTTTTCTAAGTAACTAAACCACAAAGAAGCCAGAAAGAGCTCTTTCCTGGGATGATTTGAAGAGCATATACAAAAGATGACATTTTTTTAAGAAATGAAGACACATTGGTTTTGGTGCTTTCAGAGCACATGCTGGAAGAAAAAATGGCTGGAACAAAGTTGGTCACTGATGGTTATATTCCAAAATCTAATTATTTTATTATCTCGTTAGTGCTAGTATACTTTTTACAGTATAGCATTGGAATATATATATTCTTTGTTCCCATCTGCTATAGATTTCATTACACCATTCTCACGAATAAAGAACTCTTTAAGCATCCATTGCTTTAGTCATAAAGGCTCAATCTCTTTACAGCATATAGTGAGAAAAATAACTTAACCATGGGCATGTTGTTTTCATTGTTTAGAATCACTTTAAAGCAAATCATTTCCTTGTCAACCCTTCTGCTAACACCTAAGTTATATCTGCAAATAGCTTCCATGATAACCATTTGCTTACATGACCACTTGAAGAAAAATGTGGAACATTTTCCAGTTGCTTTATAGGGAGACCCCAAAGTAGAAAGCAGAAGTTTTTTCTGTTATCAGACTGTCTGACTCCTATCTTCCTCCTTATAAAAGACCTTTTAAGTTAGCCTATTTTTGTCTGTAATCAAATATTTCAGAAGTGGTCCTTCAGTAATGTACATGTACTTCCTTCCTTTGTTAGAACTCTTCTTAAAGTCAAGAGTCCTCTATTGACTTTTAGCTAAGCAACCTCATATAAACTGCAACTTCCATTCTGATGTTGTAGATTGATAGTAATCTCTCTGCATAAGTATTCTCACATACAACAATGTTGGGTCCTCAATGTTGCAAATGCCAGCGGAAATGTGATCCACTGCTAGAAGGAAGCACTTATGAATTGGCAAAGAATAAATAAATGGCTGCCCTTGGGCATAAGTGCTTGTCGTATCAAAGATTTGGCAAACGTATATGCTTGGAAGACTTAGTCTAATAAATTTCATCTGCACCTACCAGATGTGATATCTAGAAATTTGCCAGGTGTTGTGCAAATATATATTGCCTGGAAAATCTTAGGAGTAAATGAGATTTCATTTTGAAATTGATCACAATTCCATTTTGGTAAATATAGGTAGTTTAGAAAAATCTCAAAACATACTTTTCCATGCTCATCACTGTATATTTTTGCCAAATTATCAATTTTTAACAAAATCAACGTTATTAACCAATGTCACCATACAAAAAAATAAATTAATTAACTTAAAAAACAAAGATCACAATTCATTTGTAAAACATTTTATAGTGGAGATTTTCAGTATGTTTGCAGCACAACACTACAAAATGTAAAATTAAGAAAAAGACATACAGAAAATCATATCCATGAGCTATTTGCTAACAAACATGATTTCTTTTTTTTTTATCCTAGAAGTTTTAGGTTAACTTTTTAATTGTCTTTTGAACTCCTCTTTTCAACAAAGGTCAGAAACTGCTTAAATTAATATGTTCTTCCTCAATTCAAATGCTAAATTGGTTTCTTGGATCAGTCTAACGATATATCCGATAATTAAAAGAGGAAAGGGAAAGTTGACAGTCTTTTTTGGTATTAACATCAGAGAAATTTCATCATCCAACAAAGAAAAGAAAAGACTGTCTAGAAAAGACTCGAGTTGAATTACCTGTTGCCAAGAGTTCAAAGAAATCAAAGTAGGATTAGTATTAATGACAAAACAAACACATTGCTTGTCTTAACCATAAATGAGGTACAGAATATCTGTACTCACTGAGATCAAAGGATAATTTTCAATGAAAGTTCAGCATACTTTCCAAAATAGTATGAGAAGCCTAAAAGGAGACAGAGTTCGAATTTCAGTTTTTTCCTCATTTGATTCTTAAATAAAGATGGATTAAAATACTTTTTTGAAGGTGTCATATTTAGGTGTTGAAATGTGTAATCTTATTATTACAGACTTGCAACAGTAAAGTATCTTTTTAAGGGTATGTTCTGACTTGTTAGAATTTGAATAGATACATGGTAGGAAGAGATATTTAAACTATCAGAGTAGAGTTATAGGAAAAGTGTAAATGCCTGCTGATACTGTTGTAACTTGAATTGAACTCCCTCTCCAAAGTGGGCAGCTAGAGATAAGGGTACTCCTCAGAGGATCTTTGTTATAAGAAACCCGAGACAGAAATACCCATAAGAAGATGCCTTTGGTCTGCACCAAAAGAGGAATGTTTGACATAGAGTAGTTTGCTTGATCTTGAGACCTACAATTGCAGAACCTCTTTTCCATCTTATATTGTCATCACATTCTCTCCTGTCAGTGAATATCTATTTTTCCAGCCATTTCATGGTCTCTTAACCCAAGGGACCATCTATCAAGTTGGCTTTCACTGTTTGGCATGTACTGCTTCTACTCCTCCATTTATCCTATTCTTTTAGTTCATACTTATTTCATTATTATTATCCCATTACAGAAACTTTCTTGACCTTAAGATACCTTCCATAGACAGGGTTAGATACTTCTTGACCTTATATCCTACTTACTAAACAATATTACCATGATAATATTACCATGTCCTATTAGATTGAATTTTCAAGGGCACTAACTGTGTCTTTAAAAATAATTCTCAAATTCTTTTGGTTCTGTAGGTAGGGTAAATTTTACTGAATGTCATAGGATAAAACTTGCCTGAAAGTTTTCAATTATGGCCCACAAGTGGCTTCATTCCCACCTAATCATCCCAGTTTATAATGGGTCTTTTAGAATCACTGAGAGTTAGAGACTGAGCATATTCAAGTGTTGAACGTGTCGGTTCCTTTCAAGACCTCTGGCGACATGAAAAGGCCACAAACTACAGTCACCATCAAATAAGGTGATAACAGACATGCTGAGAAACAACCAAATGTGTGTCTTTAATTTCACATTGTCTTGTCACCCTATGATTTCTTTCAATGTTTTAATGTATATCTTAATAGGGATGGAGGTAAAGACTGTAGCTCAGAAGACAGTTTTTCTGCCCCCTGTGGGAAAACCAATATAAAGTTATCCCAGTTTTATTTGGAAAATCCTCCCTTCAATATTCTTTCATATCTAAGAATCCAAATGGAAAGAAAGATTTTTGCAAAACAAATAAAATGCGATTTTTCCTAAATACAATACTACATTGTTAAATATATGACCGATCTGAAAATGTTCAAAATGATCTTTTCCCCAGTTATTCATTCAAAAGAGCGCTGTGGAGAGTGAAGAGTGAGGGAACTCATGGAGATGAACATGAGATAAAACAGGGGAGCTTGGACAAAACCAGATCTTATCCTTTCAAGACCTTGTAGAACGTGGCAGACAGTTTGAATTATATTTAAAATACGACGGGAAACTATTGGAGGGCTCTAAGTAGAGAATAACACAGTCTTATTTGCATCTTAAAATGAATACTTTAACCGCTACAAACAGCATGAGCAGAAGTGGAGTGAACAGTTAGGCAGTTATTACATAACAAGAGAAACCTGTGTCCCTAATAAGTAAAATGGCAGTAAAGATGGATGGAGTGGACAGATTCAAGATTTCTATACTGGGTATAAGTGATAGGATCTCTGATTAATTAAATGTGGAGGATTAGGAAAGAAAAAGAATCAATGTCTCTTTAGCTTGAACAACTAAGTGAATACTGATACCATTTTCTGATAAGGAGAACAACTTTGGAAAAGAAAATCACTTATTACATTATTTACTAGATATGTTACTAGATATGTTACATTTAAAACATCTATGAGAAAGCCAAATGAAGTCTAGTAGGAGTTGACATGTCTGGCTTGCTTTGGAGATATACATGAGAAACATTAGCTCTTAAAAATCATCTAAGGCCATGAGACTAGGGTAATATCACAAAAAGATAGAGAAAAAAGTAGTTTTAGACCCAAATACCAAGGTTCTTCAAATTATATTCCAAATCTAAACACTTCTCTTTGCTTAATCATTGCTACCACAGTCATCTCTCACCAAGCTTTTTTTAAGCACTATCATTTCCCAACTGCTTTCACTCTTACCTCCTACAATCTATTTCTTAACATAGGAGCAAGATGATTTTAGGGAAAATTAAGTCAGATGTGCTCTAAACTCTCCTTGAAAATAAAAACAAAAAACAAACAAAAAAATGCGAGACCAATGAGACCCTGACCAATGAGACCCTACCTGATCTGGCCCACATTAAATCTTAGACTTAATATTTATTCTTCCACTCTCCCCTCCAAACCATCATCCATGCTGCTCGCCTCACCGTTGTTTATCCTCACCAGCGGTGCCCCTGCCTCAGTCCTTTTGCTCTTCCTCTCCTTCTGTCTGGAACACTGCCCTCCTGTACATGTGTGTATCTCAGTCTCTTGCCTCCTTCAAGTCTCCACTCGAGTATTACCTCAGTGATCTCTGCAAATGCCCAGAACCATCTTTATGTGCATGTGACTGTGTAGCTGTGCAGGATCTTAATCTTAAACAGGCCCAATATTTGTTTTAATGCTCTGCAGCTGCTGTCTTAAAACTCTTAACAATATTCAAACAAGGGGCCCTACATTTTTATTTTGCACTGGGCCCCAGAAATATGTTGCTTATTTTGTAACCACAAGCTCTAATCCTCTCCATCCTCCCTACCATGATTTCTTTTCCTTCATGGTACATATCAACTTTTAATCTACTATATTTTATTTGATTATTGTCTCCCTCCATCAAAAGTTCATAAGAGGAGAATATTGAAAATATGGTGCATTGTTGTATCTCCAGGGCCTTTATTAGTGGCATACTATAGATGCTCAATAAGGGCTTTTGAATAAAAGGATAAATAAATAGTTGAATGAACTCTGACATCAGGAGTTAAAGAGTGAGGAGAAAGAACAAGAAAAGGAGAATGTGATGAAGTATTCAGTGAAGTGGGGGGAAAAATTAAGAGTGCTTTCCAATGGAAATGTAGAGAACAGTGTTCCAAAATGAAATGTAGTCAATGTGGTAAAAACTACTGAGGGGCCAAACAGCCAATGAGGCCAATGTGGTATTTACTGTTGGTCTTGAAGAGTGATCTACATAAGCATAGTGGTGGGGATCAAAGATAAATGGGAGTAAATGAGGAAAAGTAAATATAAGGTAAGGAAGAACTGTTTTTTAATAAATTAGACAAACCTCTAAAGTATTAATCTAGGTATCATGTACATTCCATGTGTCTATGTACCCAAATAAAGAGCATAATTGTACTCATAAAATTGATCCCCATAAAATTTATTTTTACTCTATGCCTATAAAACTCCAATCAATACAGTACTTTTTCTAGACTTTTCTTCAGTCTCCATTATTTTTTAACACTTCTGAGGGAAGAGATGAAAAAGTATAAGCATTTTCTCTGTACTCAGGAGTTTTCAATATAATTATAAAAATATGATGAACATCAAGTCAAAAAACCTGAATTTAAATAATATTTCAATGCAACATAGAAGAAATATCACAATATTATGCACAATGAATGTTTCGTAACCAACAATAATTACAGTTAAGATTTCAGAGGAGAAAAAAATTATTCAGACTGTGGTAGTTAATCAAAGTTTTAGAATAAAGATAGTTTTTAAGTGACTGATAAAAAATAACATATTTATAGACAGAAAATGTCAAAAATACTCCACATCTTTGGCGGAATCAGATCAGAAAAAATTAGATCAGAAAGTGTAAGATTGATTTGAGCTAAGTTAGTTGGAATGGAATTAGGAAGATGAGAAATTGAAAAAGTAGAATGGAATTTATATGCGACTAAGAAGCAACATGTGTGATAAAAATTGTGTTTGCTTGAAGTAATAGATATCTGCATTTATCCTGTTGCTGCTCTCCATTAACTGAGTAACTTCAGATTGTGTAGAAATTCAATATATTCAACCTACAAAACATTAAATATTGCATAATGTTATTTAACTTGTAGTTTAAGGTAAGGGTTAAATTCACTGAAGTAAGCAATTGATGCACCTGATATATAATTGTTTCCAATACATATTGTTATTCCTCACACATATCCACCTTGTGTTACAGATACCTTAAATGTTGAAGATTTGTTGTTTCTTATCTAGTAGAGGAGAATGTTTTAAAGATTTCTAAATAAGCAGGCAATATGTTCAATAGTGGACATTTCGTTAAGATTAATCTGCTTTTATTGTGCAGGAAATTAAAAATAAACTTTTTAGAAGCCTTATAGATTAATAGAGTTACTCTAAACTACTTCTTCAGTTCTTTTCCACGTATCAATGATATTCTAATCTTTATAAGTGCCTAAAATATTAGCTCCTGTAAGTGTTTCCCCTCTTTACTACTTAATAGTGATTGAAAAGGCAGATCTTCCAGTACAACTTGATGAAGTTTTACCAAATGTGTACATTCTACCCAGATCTAGATGTCGAACACTTATTGGCCACCCAATATCTTCTTAGTGTTTCCCCCAGCACATACTTACTTTCTCTTTGACAAAAAGTAATCATTATTCAGTTATCATTGTCATAATTTTTTGTCTAGTTTAAAATTTTATATAAATAAAATATAGCATTTACTCTTTTGTGCATGGCTTTTTATCACTTTATTGCTGTCAGATTTACCAATGTTGATGCATATAACAGTAGTTTATTCTTTCTACTTGCCATATACTATCCCATTGTATAAATACATCACAATCTGTCTTATAACTAATAAATAGGTGCTTCCAATTTTGGGGCATTACGAATAACGCTGCTGTAAACATTCTTGCACATATTATTTGGTGCAACAAATGTATGCTCTTCTATTGGATACATATCTTGAAATTGAATTACCTGAATCATAGCATGGGTCAAGGAGCATCTACGAAATCAATCAAGTTCATTTATAGATAAAGTTTCTGGAAAATAACAAAAGAACATATATTAAGAACCTTTGGGAAAGGAAATATTTTCTTTAAAATTTTTAATAAACCATTAACTAATAAAGAAAAGATTTAAAAAATGGTCTTCACTTAAATTAAGAATTTTAATTTATCAAAAGTCACCTTTAAGACAGTAGAAAGCAAGACATAATGGGAGAACATGCTTTGAATTAATTTATCCAACAAAAGACTCATATCCAGAACATCTAAAGAACTCATTAACACATCAAGAAAAAAAAAAAAGACAATTCAATGTAAAAAAAAAAAAAAATGGACCAAAAGAAAAAAGAAAATCTAACAGGCATTTCACAGAAGGAGGTACCCAAATGACTGAAAATATATAAAGGCATTTCACTTTATTAGTCATCAGGACAATACAAATTAGATCTATAATGGAATATAACTATAAACACATTAGGGTATCTAGAATGAAAAAGGTTGACAGTATCATTTATTCATAAGGATATAGAGTAACTGTGACTCACTAGTACTGCTGACGAAAGTGTAAGTTAATAAATTCATTTTATTTATTTATTTATTTATTTTTAAATACTATGTGGGTCAAGCAAAACATATCTGTATGCTGAATCTAGTGAGGACTGCTGATTTGCAGTCTCTGAGAAGTTCATGTAACAGATATGGACCTGGAGGCACACAGAAGTTAATTGAAGTTTAATTCAAGTTCAAATAGCTAGAACCTATGTCTCCCAACTGCTCAGTTGTTTTTTTTTGTTGTTGTTGTTGTTTTATTTTTTGTTTTTTTTTTTTTTTTTCACTGCCACACAGTGTGGCTTTCTCTAAACAACCAGACAGGATATGAATAGTGAAGTACAATGCTTTGAAATTTAACATATTTCTCATTGTGCTGGTAAAATCCTTTTCTTGCAATCTTAAATGAGTAAAAGGAATTTAAATTGAATGTATTTCAATTCTACTAAGGAAGTTTTAGGCTTAAAATAATAATAATGGTAAGCCTAGAACCACCTATTAGAGGTTAGAATTTAGAAGATTCAAATACAAAAGCCTCTCATAAAAAGAATCTGGGTGTTAGTCACCATTGTTTTTGTACATTTGAAAGAACTTAATAACCTACTTAATTATTTTTTTTTCTGAAGTACAAATGAACTGTTCCAAAAAGATCAATTAAATAATAGGAGTGAGAGGCATCTTTTTATCATCAGGGTTTCTTGTGAATTCACTGCATTAAAGTTAATTCCCTTGCTATTATTGAGGAAATACTATGGCTGTGTTGAAGTTTTAAAATTTCTACTGATGTAGAAAGAGAATGTCTTGGCAGATTAAACAATAGACTCTGTGGAAACACTGAAGTAGTCTTAAAAAGAAAAAGATGATCTCTTTAAAAGTGGTCCATCTTTAACCAGAAAGAGAAGGTTTTCTCACTACCTAAAAGCTTTTAATTTCACATTTAGTGAGATGAATTATTTTCTATTACATTGGAATTTTATACATAAAAACTTGAATAAAATGGTTATATTTTTAAAGTGCATAGATATAAAATTAGGTATAGTTAGAAAGTAGTACTTCAAACATTTTCTAGCTAAATGTCACTTCCACCTATTGCGTTGAAGTTCCATTTGCTTTTAATTAAAATAAAATAAATAATCTGAAGCTAGTAAATCAGAGAGACCATGTAAAAGCCTTGAAAAGGTGAGCATCTCGAAATTTCTCAGAGAATGTTTAAGTATTTCAATGATACTGAAAAGTTTCAGCTCACCAATGAAATTCTACCAACCATGTAAACAATAAATACAGGTCATGTACGATTAATTATCTGTATCTATTATTTTACAAAAAAAAAAAAAGTTCATTCTGACGGTGGGACAACAAAAGAGCATATACACTTTTCCACAAATATTAGTTCACATATAAAATGGTCTACTGTGCTTTCTCCAATTTGACAAATGAAATGTGTTAGCTGTATAAAGGGCAAGGAGCCAAAACATCAGAGAGAGAAAAAAGAAGGAAATGAATTTTCATAACACATTGTATAAAACTTTGTAGAAAACTTTTATTCACTGCTATTAATCCTTCACTTTGATGAGAAATGTATTCAATCATTATTCTTTTTAAAGAAAATGTTCTCAGCCTTTTAATACAGAAACTGTAAGACTTTTTTTAGACTTTAAATATCTGCTTTAAAATGCTTAAAACAACTAGTCACATTCATTTGAAACTGTCTATTGCCAAAGAGTTGGAGAAAAATATTGGCCTGATATAGTTAGATTAAATAATTTATTATATTAGAATATTTAAAAAACAAACATGTGCAGACAGGAACAAACACAGAGTAGACCTTTAGTTTTTTGCCAGTATTTTCAACATGCTAATGTTTCTAAAACATCATTTACATAGTTTCAGATATCTATAAATTGACCAATGTACTAAAAGGAGGATTGCAATCTCACTGTGACCTCAGAATCTGATCCTTTTCTTCTTCTCCCTTTCGAGTCTACCATTCACCCTCAAGAACTACACAAACAGGTAGCAAGAAACAGATAGTCACATACTTAAGACAGGATTCAGCATATTATCAAATTCATTTCCTAAGTGGATAGATATATGTTATTTTATCAATGGTTTCTTAAGAGCTCATACAGACTTATAAACTGGTTTTCAGACAAAGCTTGATGAGCAAAACTAAGTACATGAAAAGTAACATTTTCATTCTTTTTGTTTGTTTTGTTGTTAAACCATAAGAATATTTTAAGTCATGATTCCTATCTATGACAATAGTTTCAACAGGGAGTGACATTTAGAAGAGCCGTACCAAAGAATGGAGAAGAGAAAAAATAAGTTTACTTATACATGAAAACTTCCCTAATATTTGGAGTTAACTCTTAGAGTTGGGGTTAAAGCCAAGCCGATTGTTCACAGATTATACATGAAAAATTTTTGTCAAATTTATAGATTTAAGAGTCAAAGCTTCCTGAAACACACAATTTAGGTCTTAAAGTAGTACCCTGGAATCTTCTTACTGTATTTCAAAGGAAAAAAAAAAATAACAGGATGCTGATATGATGTTCTCGACCCCTTGGAATTTCTGAAATAAGCTAGATCATATTCTCAGAAGAAACCTGGCTTACTATTGGCCTCCTAAAACCTACTAGCTTTCTAAAAGCAGGGGCGATTCCTTATAATTAACCCTTTCCCACTGAATCACTCCCTATTCTGAGCTATCTTTATCTCAATTACTGATAAGCCTGCCCCCTTCAAGATAATAAAGAGTTGCTGTGTTTTATATATCCTCGTATTCTCTACAAAGCTTCTGGCATTTGGGGAGAGAGGGACACACAGGACCCCATAGGAATCTGTGTAATATAATTGGGTGATAACACTTTTTATTTAAGTTATATTCTATCTTCATCTTTCTTTCTTTCTTTCTTTCTTTCTTTCTTCTTCTTTCTTTCTTTCTTTCTTTCTTTCTTTCTTTCTTTCTTTCTTTCTTTCTTTCTTTCTTTAAATGCCTACAGCACCTGGTCTTCCTAGGTGGTCTCCCGTCCAAATACTAACCAGGCCCAATCCTGGTGTGTTTAGGGTAGCATGGCCGTAGACTAGCTTCATATTTCTGCTGAAGACATTTGTGCTGTTCGAGCTAGTGAAATCCTTGATATTTCTATTGAGCAGCATGTATAATAATGCTAGATGATTGCTACATTAAAAAACATTTTAGTTACTCTTACCTTATATGAATAACAGTAGTACATCTGACACTTCCAGCATTTTTTTCACCGCTTTTTTCAAAGTGTGAGTGTGGGAAGAAATATGATGTATTAAAAATAGCTAGGGCTATTCTAGACCTTGTTCTGCCATGATCCAACCCTCAAGCCCATCTACTGGCATCTCAAAAGGTGTTTGTTTATATAGAACAGATAATATTTCACAAGACAGATATAAGGCCCACAAGAGTATGTAATTGCAAATGAGTAGTAAGTCATAAAACCGTACAAAAGTGTTAAATCTTAAAATTGCATTTGGCTGGCTTGGGGCAAATCATTTGAGCCTCTGTATTCCCATTTTCTTATCCCTGAAATATAAAACAGGTGATCTCTAAAGTACTTTTTTAATACCAGCTCTAATTGTGTACTTATTTATGCTTAATAATTTGATTGACAATGAAATAAAAGGTCATAGAATGGGGCATATGATTGTTCATCATCAGTGGGTGACATAACTCAGGTCCCTTGAATAAAAGTAGAGGTTTAAGCAGACTGGAAAAATAAGAGCGATTCCTGAGAGCCTGCCCAGACACAAGTCTGGGCTGACACTAAGCAAGGATTAAGAGATCTATTACCTTTGGATCTAGCTATCTACTCTTTTCTTCCTGTATTTTCAACATGCAATACGTTTGCCCTGATTCCGTTAGCAAAATGTTTTTGTCTTTGATTATTCAAGAATAATCTTTTCCACGCCAGTTGGAAAACCATGGTTCCTTACATCAAACCCAAATTGTTTTTCAAGATCTCCTCTTCTACCTCTCCAAGACAGCATAGCTTCTCATATTTTCCTTCTCTAGTCATTTTCCCATATCTTCAGACAGTTCTTTTCTGTAAACATTCAGAATTCATATTCACATATCCTGTAATTCCTTTCTCATATCTCCCCCAAACAATGAAACAATATATGTTAACACAGAAGAACCAGTAATTTTATATTTAATGCTTTATTAGTCAAAAAGTCAATGTGTCATCCATTGATAGATCAAAGTTGATAAGAGAGGATAGGAAACAACACAGAAAATGCTGCTAACCTTCATTCTTTCAATAGAAAGTCAGTTTTGATCAGATAACCAAAGTATAAATCACATGGTATAGAAAAGAGGACAAAGTAGAATAGAAAAAGAGGAATAGAAAATTACTTTAAAAAATCAGTTCAATTAAAATAAATATATAGAACCACAGTGTCTTATGGTACATATTATCACTAATTTACTAAATAATAGTTTGGGAGATCTGGGGAGGATCTAAGTAGCTTTGCATTAGAAAACGTGGTATATTTTACACTGTAATTTACAAAAGATAATTCAAAACTTAACTAACCAGCTCAGTTGTACAAATTACTGCTTCTCCTCTCAATAGTTCAATTGTTTGATGAGAAATTTATATTCTTTCTATAAAATCTTTTGTAATCATATCTTTCACAATATTTTTCTAGTTCATGTTTTATTAAACTACATTTTGAGAGAGAAGGAGCATCACTAGCCTATTTGTATAAGCATCTGTAAGGTGTTGGCACTGCAAGTAACGTGCAGAACCCCCAAATGATGATATCAAGCAGAGAGGCAACTTCCTCCACAATTAGCCTCATACCTAAAGAGAATTGGCACCCACATTAGAGTCTTATACTTTAAATTATTCCAGGACATTGGCTCAAAAATTACTGTGGGAGGAAAAATAACCATAGCCACTTTAACCTTCATCTGTGCCTTGAAAACCTTGATCTGCATCAAAGACTAGTCAACACAGAGCAGTCATACTGATACTGCCTGTTTGGTCCCAAGAATTTTTTGTTAAGAGATCAAGTGCACCAGCTAGCTATAAGTTTAAGAGCTTACTTGTGTAGCAGTTAGTTCAGGTCAGCATACTTTTACATGCAGCCAGACAGATGATCTCCTGGCACTTTTCCAATGAATCAATTACTAGAAGCTACGTAGGTGTATTGGAGAATTTGAAACATTCTGCTTGCATCATGGTTTATTCTACATGGTGTGTTGCAGGGATTTTAGTTTGAAATTGTCTAACATATGTCTATTAAATGAGGCATAGCTTTTTATTATTCATTAGGTATTATAAATATACAGAAATAAGGCATCCATTTTTAATGAAAGATAATGTTTTGAAAGGTAATATGGGTCAAGAAAATGCCTACACAGTAAATGCCTTTTAAAAAATCAAATTTTACATTTTTCTCCATTTGAAATACCTCCACCTTCCTCCAAGAGTTAACATGTTACTCAGGTAGGATGAAAGAATGTAGAGGTGATGACAGAATGAAATGTTCTCTAAGGAGTTGAACAAAGCCGCTTAAAACGCATATATTTTGGAGGGAAAGTCTCGACAACCTCGCTCATGCATTTATGTTTACTTAATACATATGCAAATTGAATGGAATCATCCATATTCATTATCTACTTACTTCATCAAAATGGTGTCATTAATATTAAAGCTAAATGCGCATTATGTAACTTTTAAATCAATTAGATGTATTTCTTTTAAACTTAAAGCAGAACTGCCTTGCCAATGAGACATTATACTAAGAATCAAGGGTTTTACCGTGTAATCCCAAAGGATTTTTCTGGATGCCATCTTGATGTCTTAGTTTCTTGCTGAAAATTGCAAACCTACATTTAAAATTAACAATTAGTATAAAGGAGTGTTTCTTTTGGTTGACTTCTCTTCATAATTTCTTCCATGGTAGTGACTGCATCCTATGTAACTTTCTTGTTCCCACAGTATGAGCATAATCCTACAAGTTATTGAATAAAGAATAGGTAATCTATCATTTTCTTTTTTGAACTGAAGAGCTAAGTATTATCTTAAGGTGTACACTATGTTGATTTGTTACATTTACATATTACAATATGTTTGCCACTTAAATATAGTCCTTTTATCTTATGTCCATGATATGTTTTAAGAAGAGACAAATAAAATTAATCCCGTAAAATTGAAAAAGAGCAAAGCTTACTTTAGTAGGATTAATATATTCTAATTTAGGTTAATGGATAGTAGTATCTACATTTACATACAAAATGCAATCCTGTAAATCACCTATGTTAGAACAGATCTATGATCAATAATTTCAACTGTTAAATATAAAATTTAAAAGCAGTTAGAATCTGCATCTTTAATTGGTATTGGTGATTTTTTTTTGTTAAGAGCTTTCTGTCTAAAAGTTTGTGTCCTCTAAAATCTAAGACACGTACTCAGTAACAGATGCTATGCTAGATAATGGAAATCAATTGCTGTGGTCTGGTTTAAGGAATGCAATGATTACGGACTGACTTCGTACCTATGACAGCCAGCGGTGTGAGTCAAACAGTATAACTAGACATGCTTCTTTTCACCTCTTATTCCTTTTTTTCCTATTTAAATATCTTTTTAAAAAGATGTGGAAGTTTCATTCCCACGGAAACGACTGCCCTATTTCAAAATGAATAAATTTAAGGAGAAAAAATTCAAAGGAAAATCAACATGAGTTTTATTTTAAAATTAAAAATTTTAAAGAGATACAAGGTAATATAAGAAGAAATTCTCCCCCAAATTTGTTTGTACTATTTACTGGGTACCAACACATTATTTAAATTAAAACTAACTCTCCTTTCTATTGTTAAAGAAACATGATTTTGGTAAAACCCTACAGTCTATTTTAATAATGGAGACTGTAATCTCCAAAACTTACTATTTCACTTTTTTAAAGAATTTAACTTAAACATTCTTTGCAATTTTAAAGACTCCATTTGATTTTTAAAAATCTGAATATTACAAATCCACATGTTTACACAGAAATTATTATATATAAAGCTGAATTTAGAAACTACGTAGTTATAATAACCTAAGATTATACCCACTTTTGGTTATATCTGTATAAATGAGATTTTCTTTTGTATAAGAGCAATAATTTAAAAATAATTAATGCATTTCTCTGTTTTAAAGCACTGGTTTTTAAATGTGACATTGAGGAAGTATCTCATGTCTTAAAAAATAACAGAAAATATTTTATATCTTTATTTTGTAACATTCAAGCATATCCCTAATTTTACATGAATGTCCTTATTGCCAAACCATGTGTTCCAATTTTTCAGTTAAGAGTTTGAGTGAAAACAAACTACAAATAAATGGCCATTTGACCCAATTGGTGTACTCAGATAGATCTCTGGGGATCATATTGTCTGAAATATTTACATTAGTCAGCTATTCATAAAATCTTAATTTTCTTTTTTCAATTTTTAATTTTATAATTTTATGGTTTGCTAAGAGAAATTGGAACTAAAACAAATTGAGGATAAACATTTTTTTTCCCTCTTTTCAGTGTTTATTTGGCCTACTATCTTCTCTGCAAGTCCAACTAGATAAGAGTACCTTTGGAATCCTTTCTATATGCAGACAGTTCAGGGTTCAGATTTCTTTTAGGCATTACCTTCATGACCAAGAGACCCTAAACATGGAGAAAAGATTAGAAACAGAATTTGTTGATCAAAATAAAAATTAAAAACATTGAGCATTTAAAAAAAAAAGTTATAAAGAACTAAGCTTGCCTGAAAAGTCTTAAAATTAAAAATAGTGTAAAATTTAATAGCTCTGGATACTGAAGAAATGCTCTTCCATATATATTTAGTGGGTCAAATATCACCTAGATTATTAGAAATCTGTTGATCTGCATATATAAATACCAAACTTAAAGTCCTAAAGAGTTATGTTCTGTTTATATACAGTGAATTTCATGAGTACTGTATGTGCAGTTATAGAGGGCAAAAGACTTCTTCTACTGAATAAAAAATAATGACTACATTATCAATATGGTAAAGAGACAAAATGAAGTCTATGAATTACTAATGAAGAATAAAATGTGATATATAAAACTGTACTAGTTAGCTAGCTTACCAACATCCTCTTAATCAATAACCTTATCTTTCATTAGTCAGACTCAATAAACTTGTCTCTACATTTCTACAAAAGAAACTTTATGTGTATATGTGAAAGCCTTTAGTTATTAGTTTCTTCTCTTTTGGAGGACGACTAGGAGAGAAAATTTGTTCATATAATGTTAGCTAGCTTTAAACACCAATAGGCACCTTACACAAATAGGAAATTATTATTAATATGTATTATTGATTATTATCATTCTTACATTTTTATTGTCTATATTATACATAGACAATAAAGCTTAAATAAAGCTTTGTAATAAAACTATTACAATTTCTCCTTGTCTATTTTTAAGGGATTTTTATATCTTATTTTCTTAACATACAGTCAATGTTTTCAAAGTCTAAGATATGTAGTTGTAATGGCTATTCAATTATTAGCTTTCCCATTAGATAGCTGAGCTTTACTAATTTATATCTAACTTAACTAACTATCTAGCAACCACTCACACATATCACATATTCTGGTTCTTAATTTTACGCACAGGTCTCTTTCCTATTAATTAACCAAAACCTGAAGTAAAACATTCATATTTGAGGGATAAACAACTTATTTCTCAACTTGGTATTTCTGAGGTCTCTAGTGAGATGATTCCACACAAATTGGCCTGACCTCTTCTCTTAGAATTATATTCCACCAATTATGAATCCCAGTCAGCATTTTGTTAGGAGAAATAATAAAAACACATGAAGAAAAAATGATTAGGAAAGAAATTAGTTTTTTGATGTGTCTAAAGCATCAAATAATTTTTTTAATCAAATTATCTTCCAATCATTGTCATTCTTTTGTCCCACTACAATTTACTATACTGTAGTCAGGTTGTTGAACAGCCAAAAAATCAGAGCTGCAAATAAGTTATACTATGTAGATTATTTTTTCATAATTAAAACATATAAGAGGATTTTAGCTATATGAAGACTCCAGAAAATAGTGAATGTCATTATTAAAAGTTTTTCCAAGTTAGAATATTTAATATTGCCTGTAACCAAATTGCTGATTTTATTTCTATTATAAATGCACGCTCAACATGTTTTCAATAAGTTAGCATTTAGAGTTTTCTGGGCACATAGCATTGTACTTACCACACTACCTCTGCAGCCAACCTCATATTTGAAATATTAATCTCTCATAAGAGTGGCTTATGCCTGCTGTTGAGGTCTTCATTTTTTATTTATTCTTTTTAATAACCTCATGAATAGTTCTACTTGGCCTTTGCTTAATACCTCTATAACCTGGCTGTGGACTTTATTTCTTATAAACTAATGAAATAACCATCTTGCTTTTTTCTCCCCACATTCCCTGTGTCCAAACAATAAAAGCCATAGGAGAAGTTGAAAGTTAGAATGTAAAAATTTTTAGAGGCCTGAGAGAAATCATACATTTACAAACACAAAATTATACTTTTGAAAACATGCAAGGCTTCGGCCAGTACACATATGTTTGAACTATTTATTTAGATGAGAATTTTGTTATAAGAATTAAAAAATTAATGGAAAAGATAAAAATTGATTACACAGATTTACCTTTCTGGTACTTTTAGACACTCATCTTCCTGTCCTGGCAATGCTGAAGTCTTAAGCACAGGATGTTATGTCATGTTTTCATTGCCTTCTCTGATCTCTGTTAGGTTACATATGGATCCCATCCAAGATTAATAACTGTACATTTGTTCATTTAACAATGCAGCAAGTTTGTAATCAATGGATATATACATATATCTAAAATGACCAGTAAGTCTGAATGAAGCTAACCATGTAATTACAGAAAATGTCTTTTTAAAAAGTTTTTGTGTTTCAATGATATTTACCACTTCAATATTGAGATTGCTTGAAAATAAATGCAATGAGAAAATCAAGACTGTCAATTCACAAAATCGCTTTAACCTTCAATTAAACTATCAAGATGGAAATTTAGTCTTGTTAGTAAAACTGTCTTGTAAATAGAACATTCTACTAAGGGACTATATTTTTAGTAAATGTCCACATTTCCTTTAGTCTCCATATATTACTTTCAGGTATTCTGAAAAATAAGTTAAAACTTACAAAATATCAAGAGAGATTTATCAGTGAGACTATCAAAAGGGTCATTTGGAGAAATTTGGGTACAACTGGTCTAAAAAACAAAGCTGTAAATCATTCTTCCCCAGCTTAAATTCCTAGCAAAAAACACAGAGAGTATTTTTGTTAGTTTCATTTTTTGTTTTGTTTGTTTGTTATTTTAATTGGTGTTATTCTCTTATGACCTTCAATAAACTCATCTATAGAGGGTTCTCCTGTTGAGCCTAGTCTCATTTAGTAAATACATTAATTTGTTAATTTGCTAACTTTCAACCAAAGATTTCTTTAACTTTCGTTAGCTATAGAGTCTGCTTTTATCATATTATTTTTGTAAATGGACAATATAAAGTAATTTTATTTAATTTAGAAAAAATGAATAATAAACTACATGTGTATGTTTGGGAATATAGGTGTGTTTTGGCCAAAATAAACATAGTTCAATGTTATTCTACTAATTACTGGGTGTTTTCATACACTCTAATAATTTTTATTGCTACCTTTAAACTAATGGTAACCATAGTTTATCACTAGTTTTGACCATATCTTTGAACTAAGAACTCATATATATTCAACTGCCTCCTGGATATTCTAACATCCAATGCTATATTCATCATTTTCTTGCACCTAAACTAGTTTGTGCCAAATCAGACCTAGAATCTGCAAATTAGACACTTGTAATTCAATTATGAATAGTTGCTCTTTTTATTTTTACAATCAATCAATCGTTATACTGTCAGATTATCTCCTAATTGTTTTTCTCCTAATTACTATTATTTGTGTTTATAATAATTGTTATTATTGTTATTCTATATAGTTCCCCTTATACAAGTCCTTTCACTTCTCCATACACTTGTTGGAGCTAATTGTCTGACTGAAACATTATCCCCAACTTTCTTCAACTGATTGTTAAAGAAGACATGTTTGTAGTTTAAGCTAAATCCAACTTTGTCACTGATTTACTCTATGTCCCTTGAAATTTTGTTCATTCTGTTTTAGCCTAGTAAGCACATCCAGTAAGTGGACATTTGATAAAAGGACATAGATATATACTTTATGGAGTTTTTGTAAGGATCAAATTAGATAGTACACTTGGTGTTTAGCAAAATTATCAACATATAGTAAGCAATCAGAAAGTTTATTTTACTAATATTATTGGCACAACTTAAGTATTACCTCCCCCATGGATCCTCAGTATCTGTTACACTGTTCTCTTAGGAGTTTCCATATGAACTTACACCATTTATTAAATCTCTTACTATAATATATGAAATTTTATCTTCACATACTGTACTATAAATTCCTCTGAAGCAGAGATTGCTTCTTAGTTACCTATGTATGCATTTAACATAACAGTGGTACAAAGTAAGCATTCAATAAATATTCTTTGAACATAATTGAATAACCACAAGTAATCAAGAGATTCTGAGCAATCTTATTAATATATCAAAAATAAATAAATAAATGAATAAATGAATGAATACAAATTTATTAAATACCTTTGTGACAGGTACCATGCCAGATACAGATCAAAGGAAATACAGTAATCTTGTGAGATAATTATTATCTCCAATTTATAAGTGAGATAATTAAGATTTAAAGTTTATATGCCTAGATCATAATGTCAGTAAGAGTTATAAATCAATTGCAATTTTCAGCACCAAATTGAAATATAATTTATGAAAAATATAGTTATATATTAAAATCAAATTATTGGTAAAATAGGTAATTTCTGCTATAATCCAGATCAAGGATTTTAACTTGAAGTCTGAGGATAGCCTTTGAAATGTCCATAAATCTTCTGTGAGTCCATGTATAATTATGTGTGTGTATAATTTGTTGAAAACATTATCAGTGGCTTTTATCACAGTCTCAGAATAGTTCATGACCTGAAAAAGGTTATGAATCAAAGTTCTAGAAGATAGTTTTCATTACTCAAAATATTTAATTAAACAAGTGTACTTTATTTTTCACTACTGTTTGTTATCAGTTTTTATGTAAAACTAATGTCCAATGCTAAGAGTATATGAGTAATATAACTTAATTTGCATAAGTATAATTAAACTAATTTGACACCAATTTTTGAAAATGATATTGTCATAAATGTTACTTGGCAACCTAAGCAATCATAAATTTTAGAGTAAAAGCTTATTTCACTTAAGCTAACTAATTTTCAAAAATCACTGATTTGCATAAAAGATATGCTAATTACATACCATATTATTTATGAAGACATGCTCCAAAGAAATGTATTTGAGAATGCTTTTTTAGTTAGTGGTTATTATATAGATAGTTAAACATTATCATTATCTATTTCAAAAAGTATCTTAATGAAGAAGATTAAACTAGCTGGCCTCAAAAGTCCCTTTCAATATGATAATACTCTAACTTTTTGATTCATATGGATAATTCAGATTTTTTATTAAAAAAAAGCAACTGTTACTTAAATAAATCACAAATGTATTCCTAACAAAATCTATGAAAAATAATACCACAAGCTTTTTCAATAAAATGAGCCCATCTTGGGCTGAGATGCAACATGTACATTTATTTGACCATCATCTCACCTTTACTAGTTCCTTACAAATTTCTTTTCCTTATCATGCCTGACACATCAGCAATAATACTTTTTGTCCATTGATACATTTTGTTTTTGTTTGTTTGTTTGTTTGTTTTCAAATATTTCCCTGCCTTGGGTTGGACATTGTGATAGGTAATGTGTTTCATGGCTCCACACATTTCCAATCTCTTCTTAATTTGTCATGTTACAGATGCTGAAGAGCTTAACAACTAAACTTTTCAGACTCCCATGGAGATTAGAGTCTGGAGCTCATCCAGTTTTCCCAAGAAGAGGAATAAACACAGAAGCTCTAGCAGCAGAAGCAAGCCTGGGGAGCTTCTATAGCTCAAAAGCAAATTAAATCTTCTGGAGAGTAAGGTGGTTTAGTCATTTGGTTCTCCTGAGATTACTATACTGGAGTGATTTGGGCTCCACTTTGCAGAATCATAGGTGTCATGTGGTAGGTGGTGAAGGCAGTGGCACATCCTCAAAGCAGTTCCACTTAATGTACCCATCTCAGACAACAAGAGCTTATACCCGACTGTAAATTAACATACTACTTCTTTATTGGAAAAAAAAAAATTGTCAGCTAAATTAAATAATATTCCTAGCAACACAGTTCATTTGCAATATGGTACAAGGACTTTTTCTCATTCCAGAGTAGTAACAGAATGTGGATCAGCAGCTGGTCCACAGACCACACCAACTACCCTGGGTTGTTGGGCACCTTTCCTAGTTGTGTTTTTCTGAGTAGCTTGGAGTTATAGCAGTGTCTAAACCTGACTCTTTGAGTCTTTAAAAGCTTCTGTGGATTATATAGCCCTCTGGGTTTTTTGTTGTTTTTTTTGTATTAGCTACAATGAAGTCTGTTTTTTCTAACTAATACAACTCTTACATGAGAATTCGCTCCCAATAATATTATGCAGTGGTCAGGGAGATATCAGACTTTAAGTCACATGATTATTTTAAATATAGGCAGTTTGCTTGCACTTTTAGGTGTCCACTTGCTTTTCAATAAATCTTATCTTTCTCCCTATGTTTACCACAGCTTAATTTTTTGTTGTTGTTGTTCATGAAAATTACCTTTCAAAGAATACTGAGTTCTCAAATTTCCTCCATGATGTTTTACCTTCAGTGTGTTTGTTTTTTCTTACCTGACTTTATATATACACACACACATATTTTTTAAAGCTTGGGAGTGGCAATTATTTAATAATTATATTATACCTAAAATAACTATGGTTATGTAGAACTGGTTAAAAATTATAGTCATATAACACTATTCACACGTGAAAAATTTATAATATGCATCTAAAAGAATATCAAATTATATACCTTCAAAGTGAGGCAGCAGAACATAAAAGCCCAGCTAAGGTCAGAAACTTCTAAATTAGCTAACCAAAAGCAGACTGGGGTTTTCCCGAAGCTATTTCCCAAGCAAATTCATCAGTTCATCTTTCTTACTGTGAGCAGTGAATGTCTGTGACTTCCTAGGGCTTTATCCAATGTACACAATTTTAGATTCCGACTTTTCAATCACATTAAATATAAAATATACCTGAAGTTTTTATCATTGGAAGCACTCTTCTATGGTTACAGGTCACTCTTTCTCTGATGGAACTCCACTGGGATTCGTGGAGGACTTAATAGACAAGTCCACCTTCCAGTTATTTTATTAAGGACTTAGGGAAAAAATTGAATATTAAAAATCATTGACCTATGGAAATGAAGCTCAGAACATTTTAGTTATAAAATGAGAATTGATACCGTTATAAAAATGTAAAGTAGGAAAGAAAACTAAAAGGACAATTAGGAATGAAGAGGAGTCAAAATGTCATAGCCTTTCTATAAAAATAAGCAAAAGAGGATTTCCCTACTCCCTCAGGAGTGATTATAAGAATTTATAAAATTTAAAATATATTTTAATTTCAAACGAAACATAGTATTATTGAAAAAACAAATAATTTAGATTTTAATAAAATAAAAAGTGACCATCCCTTGACACTTCTCTTCCACCCCTCAAAATTATCTACTTTTAACAATTATGTGTGTCTCCTTTTAACCCTTTCTTATTATGAAAATAAAGGATACCAAATATCCCATGTACTCTCCTATGTTTCTCAGCCTCCTTGCAATTAGGCAAGTTCACTTGACTAATTATGTCTTTAAATGAGTAGAAACAATTTGTGTCCCTTCCAGGCAAGGATAGTGCTCAAAGCCCTGTACAATCCTCCAGTTGCTCTTTTTCTCCTGCAGGAGCAACCAACAAACCTTTGGTTCAGGTAGTAGAGCAGAAGATTGAAGGGTGAGGATCACCGAGTCACTGGGAAGGATAGCTACTCTGTAGTCAACTGTACTCACAATGAACTCGCATCAGTAAGCCATAAATTCTTGTTGCTTTGAATAACTGAGATTTAAAGAACTACCACAGGAAAACCTTTCCTATCCTGACTATTTTACCTATGCATATATCATACATATAGAGCGAGAAAAACAAGAGTATGTACAATGTTTTTGTTTTTGTTTCTTCAAAATTGAGATTGTACTATACATACTAATTTATAACTTGCTTTCATAAACAATAGTATCTTTTGGTTATCTATCTCAAGAACTAAGTGTCTTTAGTATTAACAGAGCATGCAATAAACAGCTGATGCTCAGAACAAATATTTAACAATGAGTCTTTATAACTATCCTATAAAATCTATTTAATCAAATGAAGATATATGAAAATATTGATAATCAAAGCCTGTTTTATAGTTTCTATAGTTAATCATACTAAAATAAACATTGTAACTCAAAATATATCTCGTTTATCTGAAAGATTTGTTTTTCTTATCTAAGGTCACCATTAAAATGTAATTTCTTCCTGGCATTCTTGTTTTATGCAGAAAAAGTAGAACTTTCTCTCTCTCTCTCTCTCTCTCTCTCTCTCTCTCTCTCTCTCTCTCTTTCTCTCTCTCTCTCTCTCTCTCTCTCTCTCTCTCACATATATATATATATATATATATATATATATATATATATTTTTTTTTTTTCCCCTGTTCATTCCAGAAGCTAGTCAAGGTGAGTCTTATTCCCAGATAATCTAATAGATACTGGCATCCAAGAAAAGTGGGGATGGGGGATGGGGGAATGCAAAGATGTTAGGACTTACACATCCAAACACAAGAAAACCCTGCCTGTCCCCAAATTTAAAAATCTAATTTCATGTTTGAGATTAAGTTGTTATGGGTTCCTATTTCAGTTAATAAGATCATGTAAAGAACACCAATGACTGTTTCTATTCCTAAATCTTGGCTATCAATATGATGAGAATCTATAGATCATGGTTAATTAAATGTGAATGGATTTTGTTTAGTTCTGCAGAATGCTTGATAGGTTTATCTACAAGTAACGGTTAGCTTCATGGTTAATTGGGCTAGGCCAATAGTGTGTTTTTCTTTCCAGACAAGTGATCTTTTAAAGCAAAAATGAAGAGCAAAATTCACAAAGTCACCCAACCAACCAGTTTGGTTAAGTGGCAGCCTTTATACCTGTCATTGAAGTGACTTCAACAAACATTATTCCAATTGCTAGTATGGACTTGACCTTTAAAAAAAAGTACCTTGAGATTATCTGGTGTATTGTTTAATAAACTCTGTATCGTTGAGCCACCCAGGACTTTAAAAGAACTGAGATGTTATAATGTTGTTTTCATATCCTGTATTTAGTATGATCAAACATTTCACAGACCCTGCTCAGAGAGTTCTCTTTCTTCGATGCATTACATCTCAAGTATGATTACTTCATTCCAGACAACTATGTTTTATAGCTCTTGTCTGTTTCCATAAGTTTGGATGGGTTACAGTTCTGCCAACACAAAACATTTACTTTCTCTACACTCATACAAAAGAAATTTTGGTCAGCTCTGCCAAGTTTCTACAGTCTCTAAAAATAAAGAACTCTTGTTCAAAGAGATAAAGGAAACAAGGAACATAAAAAAAAAAAAAAAAAACAAACTTTAGTTTGTGAGAAGGAAAAGTGAGTGAGAACCTAGCGAATAAGCTAACTATATTTATAAAACGAAGTGATTTTTTTTTCACTGAGCTCATTTGAGGAAATTCACAGGTCCTAGCATGAATCGTCAGTGAACTCAACTGACAGCAGCTTCAGTTGGTTTTCCTATCATGACTTAGTCCTCTTTGTTGGAAGAAAGAGCACACTCTCTTCATGACTTTATAATTGCTCCAACACTACAAAGTTCTACCAAGCAAATTTACAAAAAGAACTAGGAATAATCACATGGTATTGTACTTTATTTACTGTTAATATCCCCAGCATAGAACTTATTTGCCTTATGTTATAATTCAATTAGTTCCCAGAGTTACAGTATAAGAAGGGGTGAGGACCAGTTTCAAGCAGGAGTAAACTTTTACTATTTTAAATGATGACTCAGGTTTCTGTAACATTGGCATCACCCAAAAGCTTGTTAGAAATAGAATCTCACGCCTGGATCCAGACCTGCTAAATCAGAAGTTGCATTATAACAAGATCACCAAGTTATTTACAAATCATTAAAGTTCAAGAAGCACCGGACTAAACAAGTTCATGCTGATTTCCACATAATGGACCTGTCTTTGTATTCATGGTCAGTGGCTTAGGTTCTCATAGAACAGGGGTCCCCAACCCCCAGACTGTAGGTCGGTACTGTCCGTGGCCTATTAGGAACTGGGGCCACAGCAGGAGGTGAGTGGTAGGCCAGCCAGCAAAGCTTCATCTATATTTGCAGCCTCCCCAGCACTAGCATCACTGCCTCAGCTCCACCTCTGATCATCAGGCATTAGATTCTCATAGGAGCACCGGTCTCTGATGCCAAAAAGTTTGGGACCACTATCATGGAAGACTGCTCCTAAGTGCATTTATTAACTCATTTAAGGCATGAGCACTTTACGGCAGACACTCTTCTAGGCTCTTCTCACTATGGACAAAAATCTTTGCTTTAGCGGAGCCGTAGAGCTTAAATCCTAGTGTTCTGAAGCAAATAAAGCACATGATTTCTACAGAAATCTTTTATGCATCATCTTTGTTATTTCTTTGGTGAATCAGTGTAATTTAAACAAATAAGAAGGGCTTACATCTAATAATTACTTATTGATGATCTACATTTTACATTAAATCTTTGCTCTTTACCATTCGAATATGGGTGAAATGTGGTATTACCTAAATAGCTATGAATAAATCAGTATTTTACTTAGAGTAATCTTTTTCTCTGGATATTTATTTTCAGAGTAATCCTTAGAGGAAGCATAAAAAACATTTAATCAGTCACAGAGCACTAAATATGAAAATAATTGCAAAATTACACTTTATAAAGAAAAGGATCAATTCTAGGGCAAAACATAAGTTATATGAATTGTGAGTTAACTTATTTGTCACCTCTAAATACTGGCCTTACATTTCTAAAAGTAAGTCCATTGTACACTTAAACTCATACGAAAAACTAGAACAAATTAGTGATGCCACTTATTAACCTTAATATATGGTACACAGAATTTCAACACCATTGTTACTATTTCGATTGATACATATATTCAATACTGAGCTAATTAATTAATAATTCTCAGTGTCAAACTTCAGAAGAATAAAAATAACATGTGAAAGTTCTCCATCATTTTATATATTTTTACATATATGTATACACATATACACACATGTATGGATATACATATCTTTGTATATACACACACATACTCACATGTGCATGCATACATAGTATCCTAAATGAGTACATTGGTAATTATGTTAGTAATAAATCAAAATGTTTAAAATTATGCATACCAGATATAGAATGATGATATATATGAATAAGAGCTTCTAGAAGCTTCCCCCTCCCCCACCCACTCCACATTTGCTAAGTATGCTCAGTTATTTCTTTATTCCTGCTATAGAATTCTCAGGAATCCTACTTTGTTTCAGAAACTCTACCGCACTTTCAATTTCAACAAACGTGCATTGAGTACTGATTATGAAGCCTTGAGAAACTCTCCAAGAACAGATGGATAAAGGTTGCCATACAATTAGCTAAGTGCTGCCTAGACTCAGTTATCGACTACATTTGCAAACATTGGGAACAGTGGCATAGAGAAGGTCATGACTGAAATAGGTGGCAGTATATTTGTGACACACAAATATAGGTTTGATGGTGTCAATAAAAGTTTCCACAAATTTAGGAAAGACATATGGTTCTATAACCATGGTAACTAGTAGCCACTAACTATCTACAGATGACGTCAATCCACTTGCATTTGTGTGTGTCGATCATGAAATCAGTCTTCTCTGCTGAAAGACTGTGCCTGACCAGCATAACTCTCCTGCAATAAAATCAGCTTTGTGCCTTTTATCTTAGGTATTGTGTGGTGTTCTTGTCACTCTGACAGTGAATAGTGTACCTGGTACAAGAGAAGAGTCCCTGATTGTCAGTTTCTTCCTGGTAGGAGATCCTGCAATGCACTCTTACTGGACAATAGAATTCTCCTCAAAATGTGTGATCAGCAGTGTCAAGAATCACCTGGGAGCTTGTTAGCAATGTAAATTCATTAGACATTTCTAGTCTTATTGGACTAGGAATCTCTTTAACAAGCTCGGAAGATGATTTTGGTACTTGCTAAAGTTTGAGAACACTGATAAGGATACATAGTCCACATGTTATTGAGCCAAAATTCAAATCCCTGGAATGAGACCTCCTAAATATTTGACCTTGGTAATTTACTCAACTGTTCTGTACTTTGGCTTCCTAAATAATTAGGGATAACATAGTATTTAACCTCTAAGATTACTGTAAAGATCAAATTATGTAATAATTTTAATGAGGTGAACCTGGCATGTCATAAATGCCATGTAATTGCTAGCTATTTTATTATATTTATTATTATTACTAACTATTAAAACTATCCATGTGTAATTTCATAAGTTTACTCATAACTATATCCAAATATGTACAAGTCAGTTACAGGAAAATAGACAGCATTTCATGTAGCTACTTACTTTGATGATCAGCAGCAGTTTAGAGAATTATTTAAATAAATGCTAATAACAAAACACATACAAGATCATAACAGTTCTGAGATATGATGTATAATAATTAAATAAAAAATAATATATACACTTTATATATTTCTACTACTTTGGTTGAGTTGATTAAGTTGCTGTACATTCACAAATTAATTTAGAGTTTCTACTCTCTTTTCTTAGTGATTGCTGTTCCTTTCCCTTTTCTCATAATCAAATCGTATGATTTTACTTAGCTGTTCCAAGACAAATTCTTTCTTTTATTCATAATCCTTTTGTTTCACTACTCTTCCCTAACCCTCACAGGACAAGACCTTTGGAATATACTTACTTCTCTCCCTCTTCTCTCCTTCTTTCTCCTGCTCCTACATGAGACCATTAAAATGTTTTCGACCTCTCTTCTCTCACTCAGTACTCATGTAGCCCCAATGCCTAGGTTTTCCTGAAATAATTTAGTGCTCATTGGACTTGATTTTTCATTAAGTCTCTTAGGTTTCAAAAGTCTCATACCCTAATTTGCAGAATTCACACATGTTAAGCTCCATTGCGCACCACGACTTCCTCTTCTTACATCTTGTGTTCTCTCTTATGTCTTATGTTTCTCTTTGTTTATTGCTTTTATTCAAGTATTTTCCTTGGATAGTATACTTGTATGGAAAACTGTCTGAGTTTTTACATTAACAAGGAAATGACTGAGTATAGAATTCTTCTCATGCTGGTTTTTTTTTTTTAATTCCCTCTACAATATTCAATGATCTAGTGTCTATTTACTTCCAATGTCAAATAATAAGGCTTATGCCAGTGTGATTATTATTTTCCCTTTGTTGGTAACTTGTTCACTTAAGTTAGAATCACAGATTTTTTCTTTTTATCCATAGAGGTCACACATTTTGCAAGGATTTGCTTGGTTGAATTTCTTTTAATTTAATCAGCCTGGAATTTAGTCAGCCTTTTACATTTCATAATTCAAATTTTTCTTCAGTTCAGGAAAATTTATTTCTAAGAGTTGTTTAGTAATTACCCCTCTCTCTCATTTAATCCTTTTTCTTTTTTCTAAATCACCTTCGACCTTTTTTTTCTTAAAGCTATTCCAATAGTTTCTTTTTTTGTGAGTAATTTCTCTTTATCTTTATTTTCTGTGATTTGAGATATTTCTTGTACTTAAATCACCAAGTCTCAACTGTAACTATTCTCCCCATTAACGTATTTAACTATTTAGTTCCAGAATCAGTTATTTTCTCAAGAAGCTCACTGGAGCTCAGTTCTGGTGACTGGAATTTATTTAGAGCAGGAATCCTATAAAGGATAAAAGGCCAAAGGGTTATCTCTCTCTGTCTCTCTCCTTCTTTGAAATCTTATCATGGCTTTAATGGCAGGCTATCAGCCTCTTTCTGAGACACCCAGAGTGGCCTCTCTTTTTTCTGTTTTCCCTGCATTCTCACAGGTACAAAATCAGAGAAGACTCAGCCAAAACTCTAGTTATGGTCCTTAGGGGGTAGAGTTGACCAGAGTCACTTAAAAAGAGGGATCATATACCTTTTTTGGTGACAGAGTTTACACATTTCCCCATGCTCAGATTTTCTTAGGATCCACCACTCACCTGGGCCCTAATCCTATTTCTTAGTCAGTTGAGTAGCCCATATAAGAGGGACCTAAACAGAGCCGGAAATGCCATCGACCCTTGGTCACCTACAAGTCTCAGTAGCTACCAGGTTCAGAAAAAAACAAATAGATTACAATTGATAGACAGTAGCAAAGTGGATTTTTACATTGCTTTGTTGTTCTTGTTGTTGTTTAACTTGGACAAATATGAGCTTAGAAAAAATACTATGTAAAAAAAAAAAGCCAACAGTGTATTATAGTATATAATAAGTTAGATGAGAGTTCATATGAGCATAGCACTTCTTAAGACAAAATAAGAACAGTGGCCACTATTAATTGCTTACTCAAGAGGCACCACTTCCTCTCCTTCTTGATGCCAAGTCTCCTTCCCCCCCAGATGATCACCCTCTCATATGCTTGGCATAGAAGACCCTCTGCCTCCCAGGGCAAATCATGACCAACACAAATTAGTCAAGGTGATGCCAATCCCTTTGCCGATACCTGGTTGAGGCTACAAATGTGACTCCAGTCCTGGGAAAAGAAATCTGTTTGATGGCTTCTGGAAAAGTTTTCCTCATTAATAAAAATAGAAATGTGCTGGGAAATGTCTCTCATTAATAGATATCATTGTGCCTCCTGCAACCTCTTCCGGAATTTACCAATTTTGGTTGCATTCTTCTTCTGTGAACTATCTAACTCTTTATTATTTAAACACTTTTTATGGGTACTCTGACATTTGAAACTAAAAACAATCACTCTAATACATGCTGTAAAAAAAAAAAGTATGAGCTTAAAAGTATGATTTTAAAATGAAAAACTCTGTTAACTTATTTAATCACATTAAGTCTGCGTTTTCATTATTGGTTACCTAGCTTATCATTCACAAAAAGAGGTCTTCTGGGAAGGACAGAGTGGCTCCCAAGCAAGTTTGTAAAGGATGTATGAGAGAAAGGAGAAGCAGTTGACTCTCGGGGATAATTGCGTTTAGTGGGTGTGTCTGGGGTGAGTGTTTTCCTGCAACAGGCGGGGAGTTTGGTAGTTTGAATTTCCCACTGGCACAAGACAGGAAGGATGAGAGCCTTTTTCCAAAAGGTTTAGAGCAAGAAAAGAAAACAGAGGAGTATGTCTTGAAAGTTAGCAGCAGCCAAATATCAAAAATGGAATCAGACTCCATTACAGATGCTCATGTAACATCCCTGTTTCCCCCCTTTGTCCTTTTCAGTGACACATCATGAAACAATGATTGGGGATTTTTTTATTATTATTATTCAGAGAGGTAAAGAAAAATAGGATCTTGATAGGAAAAACAGTTTATATCCCCATTATTTTAAATATGTATTTTTTGCAAGGAACATAAAACACATGAACTCATTTACACATCCCTTAATACGGATGTTAGACTCATATCAGATATCACTTTAGAATAAGATCAAAGTGTGAATTATCAAATAGATGGTAGACAGGTGAATAAATGAAGAAATGACTGAGCTAATGCTTTCCTGACGGTCATGTAGTTCCTATGTTTAATTTCCAGCGGTCTGAACATTTTGTTAGGCAGACTCTAACAGGGAACTTCCTTTTACATGATTGAGCTTTTGTTTAAGACCTTTTTAGCCCTTCTCCATATTAACAGTTAACCAAAATGTTTCCCAAACTTAAAATCAAAGTAAACAGCATATTAAGAGCACTGGTGTTTCTTTCTCCTGTCTGTAGGATTATTCTGTTACATTCCAGCCAGCACTTTCAGGCACACAGCTAATAGCTCTGCAGCAGAAACTGTGTGCTCGCTGCTGCCGGAGTTCTCGGAGAGGCAAGGGAAGGCAGCTCAGTTTTGCACATTCTTCTTCATTTGTTTTAAAGATCAAAAAGAAGCATGCAGCAACATTGTACATTAATGGCACAAAGATGAGTGGTTATGAGCTTTTGGCTTTCTATTGCCTTTGAGACTGTGCGCCTAAGAAATTGGATGTTTAAAATGTTGGTGACTCAGTCAGCTATCCCTCACTCAGTTCAGAAAGGGATGAATGCTCATTATAACATTCCATCTCTGCCAAAATTGACTAGGTATGCTGGGTGAAGATTTTACTATATGCTTCTTTCCAAGCTATCACACAACCTTGTCAGTGCAATTTTTTATGCGTTCTCCTTTTTCTTTATCTCAAAGAAATTCATCTTTTCAGTTCACTGCCACAAGCTTTTGGGATTTAAAAAAAAAAAAAAAAAAACAAGTGGAACAAGCTCATTTGACTCACTGTGCTTTTGATCTTAGGCAGGTCTTAGCCTCCAACACCACCCTCCCCACCTGAGTGCAATTTCCCTTGCCTACCTCATAAAGAGTTCTAAACACCTGCTTACCAGTCATGAATGACACACAAGCTCACTATTTGCTAGTTATACAACATGCCACAGTCTGTTTCTCATTTCATTAGGGATGAGCAAACATTAGTTTACTTTTCAAGCTAATCTGTACTCACTCAAACAGTTACCAATAGTCTATATTTAGCTTGGCAGCCAGTGGTTCAAACTTTCTTTAGTTTATAGTGAATTATGGTGCTGGACCACTGGGCTGAAGTTTTGTCTTCAGCAGTGACAAGCATAGGCAAAGCTCAAGTTTCTGAGAACAGACAGTTTAAAAGCCTACAAGATCCTCTATACTACTGTGTGACTACTCCCCTCCCTCACACATCACTTAAGAGGGAAAAGACAATTCGAGGGAGAAAGGCTTAGTTAGGAAGAGAAGCAGTTCCATATTGGCCACTATCGTATTACTTGTGAGAATCTGTTTAAGTTAGCGACAGGCTCTGGACCTGATTTCTTTAATTATAGAATCAGGGGGTCAGATTTCTAAAAACCATTTCAGTTTCAACCTTCAATCAAAGTGGCTGCACCTTACTGTCCCCATTCTTCCCACGTTGTTTCTTGAGCTTTGGTGTTGTCCTTTTTTGTCCTTTCTTCCATTCTAGGTTACTCTTTAACTTGATCTCTCTAGAAAATAAATGTGGGAGAGATTTGGAAAGGGAGCCAGTATCTCCAGAGAAACAGTCCTGTCTCCATACCAATGGACCCAACACTAATGCGAGATACAAGGGAATGTTTTAGCCTTTGAGATTTCCCGGTTGAAAAACAAAGAGAAAATAAATAAATAAATAAACGCAAATACTTTCATCTTTGCGCTAGTGTATTCTAATATTTTTCACAGATTTAGAGAGGCTGCCTGGATTTATAAAGTTTTGGAGTTCTTTCCTCTAAAAAAAAAATTAATAAAATCCTAAAGCCAATATGTTTTTCTCAACAAATTTTCATAAAATAGAGTCAACACCTCAAATGAACACACTTGCATAAATCAGGGAGCAAACTGCAACTATACATAGATATTTGGTGATTTCCATGTTTTCCTTAGTTGTTTGCTTAACTCAAATCACAGCATGTGGTCATTTGGTTTTGTTTGACTTTCTGATTATTGCAACTCTACAGAACTGGGTATAAACACTTATGACAAAAATTCCCACTCTCTGTGGCCAATGCCAAAATTTTTGCTCCCATTCCTCTTAGTCTAAATATAGTTTTATTGGTCTCTAATAGTTACATATTTTTGCATAACACAAAGCAGCACTATTTTGAATTGCCAAAACTATCTGTGGAAAAATACTAAAGTGTCCAGGTAGAATTTTTTTTTATATTACCTCAGGCAGTTGGTTTAAATTGTGCAGGCTATGAAGGAAGATATGTATGCTAAATAAGTCTACAGTGGCTTCCTGATTACCTGGCTGTATAGTCATTTGACCTATTAGAACAATTAAAGTTTATGCTTTTTATTATCATCTCTGTCAAAATTCCTCTTGCATACATGCATCATTTTTGAGCCCAGGTCTGTAAAGTGTCTTATGAACCCTACCTTTGAGCAGCTATCCACTGATTTTTGGCTATGACCTCCTCATTTCAGTCAATTCTCAAATGCATATTGATAGCTTATGTCTATGAGCCAAGCATTATTCTCAATGCTAGGAACATATAAAAGAATAAGAAGATAAATTCTTACTCTCAAGGAGGTCAAAAACTGTTAGGGAAGATAAAATTCACATATATGGAACAACTGAGGACTGGTTCCAAAGAACTTATAGCAATTACTAAATCATGTAGTTCAAATATGGTAAGAATTTAGAAAAGTTAGAGATAAAGAACCTTTAATAATCCTTTCACTGGTCCTAAGGGACCCAAACTTGTGATAGAGAAAAATTACAATGTTGATAGTTTTATGTATTATTTATTGGTAAATTCTTGTCCAATTTACTCACTTAGATCATTTAGAAATAGGCTATTCAAATTCTATGCTTTCTTTTATAAACCATTTCTCCTCTTTTCCTCTCATTTCCATCTCTTCCTCCTTTTCCCTCTCTTTCTTTCTCTTTCACTCTCTCTCAGCTGACAGTGATTTGTCCAAGGCTTTTCAATGACCTTTGTTAGGCTGATCATAAGGATTGCACATCTTTTCAGAAAAAATAACTTTAAAACTTTAAATGCTTGAATTTTCTCATATCAGGGCTAGAATTCTTCTTTCCTTTACTTAAGACTTTGTTATCACATAAAGGACAAATTTTATAGCAAAACCATTTGAGGCAATATTAAATGCTAACCGTAGAGTGATTTGAAAAGCAGGATATCTAGGAGGAAGAAGGCAGAGGAAAGTCATTAGAGATTTTTAAAACTGTTTTAGGTGAGAAGATAATATGTTGATTAAAAGAAGAGCTCTATCAGTGACAGAGTAAGGAAGTTTATGCCAGGAGAGGGTGGACCTCTCAGAGAAAAGAGAAGAGACAATGAAGAAAAAGATGCTGACTGGGAGTAGAGGTGGTACAGGAAAGCTAGCTATCTTTTAAAAAAACAGACAAATAAAAATTAAGAGACGTCTCCTAAGTTTTACAAATGGGACTTTATCACTCCTTTGGGCTTAATTCGTTTTACCATATTTGTTTTCCATCCTTTTGAAAAAAAAAAACAAGCATTGTTATCAGCAAGAACACAGATTATTCTGTTGTCATTTGTTTATTTTGCATTTTGTTTGTGTTTTGATTTGTTTTTGTATTCAGTGAAGTAAATTCTATTCACCAGGCCTCTGACACATGAACTGCGTTTTGTACTGTTTGAGAAGAGCTGAATGAATTGCAATGAACACGGATGCGGCGCTCTCACATACGCACACGTTCCTCGATGCTACTTGGGTTAATTATTGTACTGCCAAATAATGTAGCAGCTATTGTTATTTCTAAAATCGAAATAATACCAACTTTCCTTTCACAACATGATTTACTTGTGCCATAAAATTAAGAATGTTCTTGCTCTTCTCTTTGAAATCTTGAGTCCAGGTATTGAGAAGCAAACAATTTGGCAGCTATGCTTAACTATTGTTATATATTTCCATAAAGAGCAATGAATTACATTACCAGAGACCTGGATACCAGTAAAAAAAAGTCTGAAAGTTCATAGTAGAGTTTGTTGGCTCCTGAGGAATTTGAAATTGATATCCAACAGCATGGTTAAATGGAAGAGAAATAACACACAGTTGACTCTTGAACAATGTGGAGGTTAGGGGGCTGACCTCTGAGAAGCTGAAAATCCATGTGTAGTAGACTTACATAGTTCAAACCCATGTTGTTTAAGAGTCAACTGTAAAAACAACTATTTCAAAAAGAATGCACCCACTACCTACTGATAAAGATAGAATAATGAAATGTATCACTTGGCTAATGACTTAATATTTATCTTCAAGGTATATGTTGATAAGTTAACTCTTACCTAAAATTAAATTTTAAGTAGTCCCTAGAATGGCATAGATCTACTAATCCAGATTTTTAAAATATTGTGATGCCTTAAAAGAAAAAGTTTAAAAGTTTTCTAAATTCACATTTAGAATACCTTGCAGAAACAAGTCCTTTAAAAGAAGTAGCTCTTATATAAGGAAATATGAGCATTTCTTTTCAACTTAAAAAATGGACACCACCCTTACATTTCTATAGAAAAATCAAGAATCATTTGAAAAGCTACCTACATAAGTGCTTTACACTGAAATATAGTCAGAGGAAAAAGAATTAGAGAAGTTATAAAGTCAGATATTTCTCTTTTCCATCATTTCTGTCATTGGCATTAGTTTATGGAGAAAGCCTTTAACTAGGATGAAAAATATCAAATGTTCTATAAGGTGACATTAAATGTAATGGAACCTCAAGGCTGAATTAACTTTGTCAGTTTCTCTTATCACTCCACAGATTATCTCAATAACTAGCATCAACAGTCAACACAAGAAGACATGAATAATTGGTACTCAATCATGACAACTGGGTGACATCCTGTCAAACTTTAAAAACTTACAGATCTTGTTTAGAAAAAGTAATAGAAAAACATAACTATAGCTAGATATGAGTTTAATCTAACTGTTTGAAAGTACAATCTAACCTTGCACTTCAAATTTTCATTACACTATGCTAATAAGCACATGAGAATTTTATGGGCTTGGTAGTTACTCATTTAGGAATGTTTCATATCACTGAAAGTAATACATTTAACTACTAGTCAAACAACCTCATAAAATTCTCAGAGATAAGATTTCATAAAACTTGGACAGCACTAAGGGATGAAAAAAAATGTCATTTTAATGAAATTCCAAGACAGGCATCATATTTCTATGTGAAATAGTTTCACATAGAAGACACTTTACATCAAAGAATCTAAATTAGGATGAGTGCAACTTGGAGCAGAAGCCCACCACTGAGAGGGGTTTCGACAAATTCTCTTCTCAAGACTAGCCTTCTATGAAAATAAAAATATTTACACATCTATTTATTCAGTGACAAACAGAGAGGAAACCATCTGGCCATTTGAATCAGTGTAAATTGCCCAACCACTCTTGTGAAAAGAAGAAGCTAGTCAAATTAAATGCTTATTTTGTTTTGCAGCTAAACAATTGTCCTAAACTGTAATCATAAAATCCACATTTGCAGTATCAAATAAACAAAAGCAAATCAGTGAAGAAAACTTGTTTTTGTGTAGTAATTGGCAGGAGGATTAGCATTTCAGTGGATCCGATTTCCTAAACCTCATTTCTGATAACAGCCTCAGCAGAGAGGTGACACACCAAAAAGCATAAATTATCTAAAGCTGGAGATAAGCAGAGGCCATTTGGGGGTTCTGAGTGCAATATAAATAGATGCAAAACAGTAGGAAAACCAGCCCATCCAAAACCTCAGAAGGATTAGCTGTGTGAGCTCTGACTCCTTTGCCATTGTTAGCTGTGATTTATCATCAGACAGTAACAGAGACTCAGCCTTATCTGTGATAATTCAATGGCTTAATGGCAGTACCTTTATCTGGAGGTCATAATTAAGCTTGTTTGATCAGGCTGAGAACAAGCACCTATGCTGTGCTTTAGCCTTAACTATTGCTTTCGGTGTTGGGGTTGTAACATAATAAGAACATCATTGAAAATGGCATCGGTCATTTTGTTCAAGTGCTGTGGTAAGTTATTACTAATCTATAAAACAGAATCCCCAAAATGAAGAACAATGCATTCTAAATTTAGAAACTTCTGTGTAATTTAAAGTTTAAGAAGTAGTTTTGGTCTCTAGTGCTTAGACTTAAAACTAATTTGAATATAAAACTAAAAATGAAGAAATACTGTAACATCTTCAACTAATAAAAGCAAATGGCTATTAAAAATAAAATGAACATTTATTGCATCCTACAATTGAAACATCTTAACAAACTCCAGTATCTCTTCAAAAGTAGTAGAAGTTATAGGCATTGATTTAAATAGACATAATAAAACCTCATTAAACCTGAAATTACTGGACGAAAATTTCATTTGATTTTGAGAAATATCTGAACTATTAAATATTTTTAAATGAATTATATTTTATCACTTTAAAGTACTTAGCATAATTTGAACTAGCTGCTATATATTTCTAAAGAGAGATCATGTCAGCTCTAAATTTAATAAGATGCATTGAATTTAGCAGTGCTATTTGGCAGCAAATCAGGAGTACGTTAAAACACACAGGAAGAGTTTATTCTTTAACTCTGTTAGTAAGGTACTTATAGTTACTTTATGTACAATGTGTTTTTTCTTTAAAATGTGCACAGGTAAATTTTACATAAGTTAGATATAATTATTTATAAATTCTGAATTAAGGTATTATAAATCTATGATGGCTTTTAACATTTGATTTTAGGTTTATGACACTTCCGAGTATTTTTGTGAAATTAAATAAAAAACTCCTTTATAAAATATTTTCTAATAAAACTGAATTGATTCATTGGATACATAGTTCCATCTCTTTTTATATGTAATATAGAATTTTTTAAAAAGTTCTCTCCTACCAATGTTTAACAAGTTCCTATAGACTAATAGGCCCACAGCAAAGTCAGATGCTCTGGCTTGAAGTCACAGTTCTGTCACATATTATGTGCCTCTCAGCAAGTTATTTACTCTAAGTTTCAGTTTCTTCCTCTGTAAAGGGAAGATAATAGTAACACACAATGAAGGTGTTGTGAGACTTCAGTAAGAAAATTCTTGTGAAGTATTTCGCTTAGGACCTGCCCCACCATAATTCACACTGGATGTTACCTATCTGATTAGTCCTTCTTGTCCTGCTCCGCCTCTGTCTAATCTTTATCTAGCCAAAAACTTCCAGTTAATTTCTTTCAAAACGAGGATGCCAGGAAAGTTAGGAAAACTAGATGTTAAGAATGATCAAACAGATGAGGACGTCAAGACGATAGTCAACAGTAACAAATCAACTCAACTTCACTGTCTCTTATATTGACTAATAACCTGTTTCAAAAGCTTGAATACTTTTCTTTTGGTAACGTCAGATACTTTAATTTCTTTCTCCTCCCCATAATTATGTTTATAATCTCCTGGATTAAATTATCAGAAGGGAACATATGTGTACAGTTAATTATACATGTGTTAATATGCACACATATATGTGGATCAAATGTAAACTGTTTTCCTTTTAACTAAATAGTGAAAAGAACTTTTCATGTTCTCTGTAAAATAATCATTATTTATATAATAATTGAAATATATAATTATATATTTATATATTTTAATTATATACTTACATATAGTTATATGTTTATAATTAAGTATTAATATATATTTATACATTTTAATAATTGAAATATATATATCAAACAAAGCAGTTTTTTTAATGGTGGTATATGGTTATTTGCCTTGAAAACTCTATTCTTGTCAGACCTCCAAGTAAAAGTTTTAGCATAGAATTAAAAGATTTCATCACCTTTGTTCTCAGTAAACAATTGAAGCATCGTAAATGTGGGGCTTTCTTAGCTGCATATTGCCAAACCTCAGGTCCTGCATGAGGCCATGCCCCAATTTCCCAAAGCCTCTGAAAGTGGAGGGATCACAATGAGCCCAATCTCGGAAGCAAGAGCCTGGCATCACCAAGGTGAAGGAAAATCTTCACTCTTCCCACAAGGAAAGTATTTTGTTAAATCCTTGAGTGGTGTGACAGTCCTATTTTCCATCTTATTCCTTAATTAGAAAGACCAGTGAAACCATGTAGGAACAAGAACTGAGAATGCAGAGCCACTTTCTGGTTGCGCCTTTTTTCTTTTCTTTTTTTTTTTTTTTTCCTTAAGGAGAAAAATCTTGGGTCAGGTATTCTTGGAGGCAAAAAGGAACCGAAAGGTGAAAAGGGAGATACAGCTTGGACGGTTATCAGCGTTTCAAGTATCACATTTATATGGGACATTTAAAGATCATCTATTCCAATTACCTAGTAACCTGAATATTTTTCTCTACAAATCCAACCAAGTTATTGTCCAACATGTGCTTGAACATTTCCACTGACATGTTGTTTTCCATCTTATAAAGCACGTCCTTCTCTCTTTGGACACTATTGCTAAAAATTTTCTCTAATGTTTTCCACAACTTCCATTTATATGTACTACTTGTTCTTCCATTAGATTCTTATAAGGCAATCTAAAGTTCTAGTTAACCTCCCTTTGAATATTTAAAATTATAGAACACATCCCACATAATATTTCTCGACTAGAGGCTAAATCATAGGCATAGGTTTTGAAAGTCCATATCAAATAAATCAGAATGCTTGGGTGTGAGCCAGCGTTAGAATCGTTTAAAGATCCCCCGGGCGATTCTAACGTGCAGTGATACTTAAGAATCAGTACCCAATATCCTTGCCAACACATTAGTAATGTCGGCCTTTATAATTTTTAATGATTTGATAGGTGAAAATGGTAGTCCACTGGTATTTTTAAAATTATTATCTCTATTACTGAATTTGACCATAGTTTTGCATGTTTATTAGCATTCTAATGTCTGTGATTGCTTCTTATTGCTAGACCATGGTTCTAAAGGGTTGCTTTCTTTTATTTATTCAAAGTTATGTTCTATTCATATTGAGTCTTCGTATTATCTATATTACAAATATTTCTGTCATTTAACTTTATGTTTTTTCTTCAAATGGGACATTTTGTTTGGTATTATAAAATAGATGCAGATTTTTCATTGTTTGTACTCCTGTAGCTTGTTTTAAAAATCTTCCCCTACTTCCAAGTAGAATTTTCTTCTTTGCAACGTTAAGTTGGCCACTTTATAAATATAAAGTAATTCTCCATTTATTCAGGCTTCTATATTGAGTCTTTGAATAGAATTTTGTCAGATTAATCCCACATATTTATTGTACATTTTGTATTGTATTATCTTTGGCTATTGCTGGTATAGAAGGATACTGTGGACTTTTAATTATTTTTTGAATCCAACAATTTTGCTGAAGTTTTTTATTGGTCTTAATGGCTTTTCTGTTTATTCCCTTCAGTTTCTAAATAAATTACCAAATTATCTGGATCTAATGACAATATTGTCTCTTATATTCCATACAGCTTATATGAACTTAGCCAAGACCTTCTATAATATATTGTACAATAGGTGTAATACCTAAGTCCATATTTCTTCCAAACCTTAAAGGTAATATTTCTAAAATTCCTTGTCCACTTGCTTTGGGTTTTCGGGAGACAATTTTTATCAGGTTAAAGAATTTCCTGTTTGTTCCCACTTTCTATAAGCCTTTATCATAAATAAGTGCTGATATTTTTCAAATGATGTTACTGTATGCATGAGAAAGTATGCTATTCCTTTTTTTCTTAATGTGGCGTAAAATATTGAGAGATATTCTGCTATCTAACTGCCCTAGCACTACTCAATTATAATGTATCATTTTGTTCATATCCTGCTCTTTTTAATCAACTAAAGTTAATGTATAATTTTTGTATCTATATTTATTTGAAATTTGTTTATAATTTTTTAAAATAGTTTGTTATCAAAATTATACTTAATAATTAAACAAGTTGGACACTTTTCTCAACTTAATATATGGATTTAATTTGAAGAAACCATATTGAGAAAGAGAAGTAGAATCTCTTCATTGACATTTTGATAGTTTACTTGTAATACTCTCTAGGCCTAGAAGTATTTGAAGAGAATGCCTTTTTATTGCATCGAATTTCTGTATTGGTTATCATTCTAATCATATTTGTTTTTTCTTACACCAATTTGAGTATTTTATTATTTATCCATATTTTCAAGTTTATTGACATGTAATTATACATAATATTATTTATGATTTTATATATCTATTTTTCCTAAAGTTATTTCTTCTTTTTTATTTCATATTTGATCTATTAAGTCTGGTTTATGAAGTGCTTAACATATTACCTCGGCTTCATGGGGCATTCCATGGAATTTTTAATGTTTTTTCATGATACTGACCTTCTTTGTGAGGCTGATGACTCTTGGTTATGGGTTAATGTCCTGCAACAGTGTTATCCTAGTTGGCCTTTAGTCAACACACATATGGCACATTAAGGGGCATATCCATTTTCTAGGATACTGGAATTCCTTTTCTTTGGCAGAAAGTTTTTAGGAACTCTGCAAAAGTGCTTTATCAGGTTTTTCGAAAGTCTCTGGAGTACCAGGCAGGGACTTGACCTGCTGTAAAAGACGTCCATTGGCCTTGTCTGGCACGGTCTGAGGTGCTGCTTGCCAAATTTCCTTAGCTTGGAGCCACCGGCTTGTAGACATGAGCAATTCCATCTCCTCTCCCCCCCTTTAATTGCTTCAGTGGTTAGAAGCTGAGGATGGAAGTCCTTGTATTCAATCAGGGAAAACTTGAAAACAGATGGAATTTTACCTAGACCATGTCAAAATTGTTAGAAATCAATTGAATCTTATTATCTGATGTAAGCCTATGGTCTGGACCAAAATTTCTAACCTCAGTAGGAATAGAGATACCTTATTACTTTTTTTTGAAGGTTTTGTTCTAGAAAGGTCTTTTGCTTTTAGTATGCTCAAAAGTTTCTTTTAAATTGATAAACTGTCTATCAACAATCACTAAATTATAAAACATTTAATGAGCTCATTCACTAAGACAATGGTGTTCAGTCATTATTTTGTTAGGTGGGATAAATTTATACATCCACCTTTGTGGAAGCACCTTATAATGCTTATTAATTTTCAAATATCTCTTCCTTATGGCAGGAGTTTCACTTTCAGAATATAACCCTTCTTACTATATTGTACATATGTTTCACAGAGATTATCATTTCCATTATGGTATTAACCAACCCACGTAGCTCAGACAAAAGGTTCAGTGCATGTATCCAGGAAACAAGGAGATTCACATTCCACAGAACTCTGGCAACATTATCGTGTCACATTCCAGAGTTTCAATATATATTTTAATTTCAACAAGAGTTTATTTAAACCAAACGGAATGAGATCTCAAAATTCAGAGCATCAAAATTTTTTTTCAAGAAATTTTGAACCTGAACTATGGGCCTTACCATTGCCTTCCTTGCCACTTCTTTTCTGGTTGTAGTTCAGGAATAACCAAAAATTTAATGCTGTGGGAAAATTCTAACAAGTCTCTTTTCGTCTATATACTTATCACACTGTATATGCCCAAGTGTTTTAAAGCATTTTGTTCACTTTCATATTTATATGTATACTCATTACAATCATTATATTTCCCAAGTTCATAATTAGTTCTAATAGTCTACAATTATCACAGCCAGTGTTCAGCGATAATATGCAGTCAAGGAGGATTGTTAGCAAACCTCAAGCAGTTTTGACATGTAAGAGGTAGATTCTCAGTCCATAATCATACGTGTATACCAGAAGGTATGCTCTGTGAGGTCGAACATTTTTGCCTGTTTTTTCGAAGATTTTTGCCTGTTTTTTCTTCAGCTCTATTCCCAATCCCTAAAACTGTGCCTAGAACAGAGGAGATACTCAATAAATGTTTGTTGAGTGACTAAAATATCACTTTATTTTTTTAAAACTCTTATCTAAATTTCAATTTCAAATAAGATGGGTGAAATTCAACCTCAGACATGCTTAGCACTTTTCTGTTACTGGATATGTGTCAAGGGGCTGGGATCTAGACAGATTCCAGGCATACAGTTTTATTCTGAGATAAGGTTTTTTTTTTCTAAACGAATAGAACAAATTTTAGACATGCATGTGTTTACAATTCAGCTAAAAATGAAGTTCAAATCTAGAAAGTCTCTCTCTCCTCTGTACTTTTGAGTTAATAGAAATGGTATTGCAAACAGATTAAGAACATTGGTAGAGGCTGGATGGGATGTCGAAAATCGAGGTCTTGTTCTCATCCCTGATGAATGGGACAGAGTGTTTCTCTCCATATAGAGTGGCCCAGATAGCTACACTATTATTGTATTAGGAATGAGCTTATATAACATAAATGGTCACATATCATTTTCTAAAATATTTGTCTATTTCTCTGTAATAGTCAGGACAAAGAATCTGTGTGGTAGTTAACTTTTTCTTTATGTTGAAGGAGATAGTCTTGACCCAGTGAAAGTCAAAGAAGGTGATTTATGACAGCTCTTTTTCTTCACGGCGAAATTTAGAAAGAAAATAAAGAACAAAGTGCTTTGACACCTCTGAGAGAGTAAAACACTCACAATTTACAAAATAAGTGCTTCAAGTGACCTATGACCAAACTGACAGCCTCTTTAAAAGCAGATATAAGTTGCCAAGATAGACGGAAAAGTTACGACCTGTTCAGAAGCATACAGGTCCCTTAGCAGGAGGGAACATTTTTGACATCAGCAACATCCAAGGCACGGCCCTAAGACCAATTAGTTCTCTGAAACATATCTAAATTCAAGTGGAATGATTGATTGACATCAGAAATTTTTTTACATCCAGCTGTCTCTTATATTTTAAGGGTCAAAAATGGAAATGGTAAAGGCTGGAATATGTGATTGAAATTGCTGAGGACACTGAGCTTGCGGATAGTCTCTCCAAGGATGTCCTTGTGGAGAAGTTTAACATTTTTTCAGTTGATGCTCATTTAGTTAGTATAGGTAACAGGCAAATCTAGTCTATGTGTTCTTCTCTGGTAACTACATGAACAAAAGAAATGTCATTTCAAGGAGAAAGAGTAGAAAGGGAAGCAGGAGGAAGAGGAGGGAGACAAAGAGGAGGAGAAAGGAAAAGGAAGAGGAACAGGAGGTAGAGGAGGAGAACATCATGATCACAATGAACCTTAGATCCTGAATCCCTTTGATGAATATCAAAAGTAGAAGATGAGATTCCACTCTGTTTAGGGGACAGGGTCAATCCAGATAAATTAGTTAAGATAATAATATAAAATAAAATCTAATTAATGAATTGTCCACTTTTATGTTGTTGGATTAGATCATTTCATATAAATGATTGCAAAAAAGAAAATAGGGTAATTATATGTGGTCTCACTGTTTAAAGAAGACTAATTGCAAATGGGACAATTGCTTCTTTGTATAGGCAAATTAGACTTTTAAAGAAAAATCTAATCATGAGAATATTATTTTATTATTCTCTTTAAACACATAATTCACAGTTTGGTTTTGAGTCCTTAATTTTCTCCTGGTTATCACTGTACTCTTTGAGACCTGACTTAAAGAAGAATCTTTCTCTTGACCAGCAACCCCAAGTGTTCGTCAATCTTTTAATTTAAATCCCCATAAATAATATCGATGCTAATATTCATTAATTATTATTTTTATACTAGAATTACTTGCATGCATTTTAGTTTAAAAGACTCAAGTCAATATGGAAGTAATGAAAACAAAATATAAATGTCTCATTCATCTCTCCTATGCTGATTCTCTCTTCCCTCATCAGAAGTAACCACTAACAAAAGTCCCTATTCATAAGCATTCACATAAGTGTCCTTTATCCTTTTGTTAGTTACATTATTGAAAGTACACTGCATTGTTCTAAGACTTAATTTTATTAGTTGTCTTGAGATCTCTCCGTGTTAATATTTATAGGTCCACCATCATACTGTTTATCATTGCATATAATTCCATTTTATAGATGTGCTATAATTTACATAACCACTCTCCTAAAAGCACAATTTTATTTTATTTTTTCAATTTCAAACAATGCTGCAGAAACCATTCTTGTACATTTATCTTTATGAGAACATCATTCAGCTATTAACATTCATAGTAAATAGAAATCAAGGATATAGATTATGACAAGAACATAGTTAAGTATACTTTCAATTTTTATTTTATAAGAAAATGTGGATATATAAAAGAATAAAGTGTTTATATATTTTTAACTCTCAGTAAAAGAAATGAATATGAATTAGTAAATGTTACTGTTATCTGTGTTTTAAAATAGGTTTATATCCAACATTAAAAATGTAAATAATTTTATATAATATATTGAATGGGAGAGTGGTTTTAGATCATTCTTAAGCTAATAGAATGCCAGGTATTATCAAAGTTTGAATTATAGTGGCATATATTTTTTTAGTAATAGTGATATTTAAGCATATCTTTGGGTACAGGCTAAAAAAATTAACTTTATGTTTTGAGTAAAGGAGTGAAGGATCAAATTGATATTTAAGAAGTTCCTATTTTGTGGCAAGCACATAAAATCTTCATTCTAATCCTTATATAAACATTATGAGGTAGACGTTTTTATTTCACTTCATACCTGTTTGTATGGTTCACAATGAAATATTCTTCTTTTTTTAGGTTCAGGAGTTCCTGTTATATTAGAGGAAGCCGTCTTCATATTAGCTGAAATTTTCAATCTCCTTCCAACTTGTTATCAATCAATTACATCTAAATTTTCGAGAGTGTTTATTCAGCTAGTCTATACTCTTATAACCAACCTCAAGGTGGTATGGAACTGCTATAAAATGTCTTGCTGAAATGAAGATGTACTGTGCACATAGAGTTCTTCGATTTATCTGTCTAATAATTCAGTGACAAAAGGAAGCAATATTGCTCATATAACTTAGTATAATTGGACATGTGTAGTTTCTTTTCTTGTTTTAAAGGCTCAAATCGCATTCCTAATTTTACCCAGGATTGTCACTGGCATAGAGTTTCTGAATTCTGCTTCTGCCATTTCCTTTGAATATTAAGAAGAAATTCAGCATCCTCTGTCATCTGTTAGTTTTCTGTTTCTTATGATGTTTCGAAGTGGAGATAAGCCTTTTGCAATCACAATTATAAATAAAAGCATTTGGAGGGCAGGGTCTTTATCTGTTTTTCTCCCTGATGTATAAATGTATGCTTAAAACAGTGCTGGCACTTATCAGGCATTCAATACATATTTACTGATTCAGTGAATGAATTGTTATACTAAACCGGGATTTAATTTGCTTTTGCCTAAAGACATGTATTTAAAATATTTAAAGGTCATCTTACCATCATGCATAATATTTTTTTTTTCCGTTCTGAATTTAAATTTACTCAACACAATTTTACTGTGTTGAAGTTTGAAGCTTCCCTTTTGTAAAAAAAGGCGATACAGATATTAAGACAAAATGCAATCATGTGAGAGAGCTTTCAAGATTACAACCCTGTTTGCCTTCTCAGGTGCTCCTCTCAGGAAAGGTTTTTCAGTTCCATAGCTACACATAACTGCTTTTTCAAAGTAGGCTTTTATCCCTGCTGAGTTCAGTGTCAGAGAGCAGGCCAGAGCCATTTATTTCACAGGCTGTCAGGAAAGTGCAAAGTTAAACTTCCCCTACTGACTCTTGCCTCACCATGAACACAGGTGCACCTCTCCCGGGTAAGCGGGTCTTAGGGGAAAACATACAATGGTCCTTCAGGATTTCTGCCTTCCCTTCCCGTCATGTCCCAAGAGATGTCCTGTGAAACAGTCCAGGTTTTCAATCCTCTAAAAATGCCTTCAGAACCTCATGGAATGATTGGAAGTTATTCAATCCAAAATATTTCATAAATTTTTAAAGCTGTAAAATATCTTTACAATCAGGCAACTAGGATGAGATATATTATTTGTCTAATTATAAGAGTGATTAATTAACTATTACTTTCATAAGCTTAAAGTATGTCATAAGTATGACAGAGAAGTTAAATCTTTCCCTCACAAACACATGAACACACGACACAGCATTTTATTAGGAGGTTTTAATTTTTACCTCTTTTGAAGGGAGGCTTTTAAATATATATCTATGAGATGAATACAGAGGAATTTTCAAGAAGCCTGGAAAGTCTGTATTGATTTACATTAGAAAGGCGGATACATCACAGAGAGAGAAAGAGAAGCTCCTGCTCTGGCTGGTTCTAGGGAGTCCCAGGACCTAATTAGTGATAGGGTTCAGCGGAAGGGGGACTACAGGGAGATATGTCAGTTATGAATGGAATTCCTGTCTGGTACTTCCCACATATCTCTATAGAAATAGTCAAAATGGTTTTTAACTCTCTTTTAAACACTGGATAATATTGAGGTAAAAATATATATTATATATTATATATATGTATAATATATATATTTTTTATCTAAAACAAATAAGTGACACTTTGCATAGACTGGATAGAGGTGGTGCTATATTCTAACTTATAAAAGAAAAAAAAAAAAAAAAACAAGACTTACACTTCCAGCCAAATGGACAAACAGGGAACAAATTTCTGTTTCCACTAAAGCAAACCAAAAACAAAACAAAAAAAAAAAAAAAAAGGAAAAATATGTGAAATGATGGATTTTGAGACACTGGACATCAGGCCACAAAGAACAGTGATCTCTGAGTGATGGGAAATGAATAAGGTGAGCCCTGCAATTGCCTCAGCTTTTTGCTTTAGAGAGGGCTTTCAGGTTGCAGTTGTAGAAAGGGATCTCAGGCAGAGCTCAGCAGACTTTCCGAGTTGAGTAAACAAAGCAGAGAGTCTGGGGAGCCCAAGGGGCTAGAGTTTGTAGATAGCACAGTGCTGCAACAGTGAGAGAAGTCTGAAAATCTAAAGAGGGCCCTTCTTGCTTACTCTGCATAGTTTTGAGAAACACATCTGAGTAAGGAATCTACTCAATACCAAGGAAAGAAACGTGCAAAAAGATTACAGAGAACAGTACCTGGTGCTCATACAAACTGGAAACAGTTATATATAAACCTCATGGTAACCACAAAAGAAAAACGTACAGTAGCACACAAAAGATAAAGATTTTAAACATTATCAAGACAGTATAGTAGTATTGGCATAGAGATGGACAAATAGATCAGTGGAACAGACTGAAGAGTTTAGATACAGACCCAGACATACAAACAATTGATTTTTCCTAAGTTTCAAAAGATTGATGGAGAAAAGAAATCTTTTAAATAAATGATATTGAAATAATTAAATATCCATATGCAAAAAATTTTCAAGGCATAACTCTTACCATATAAAATTAATTTAAAATGTATCACAACCCTAAATGTAAAGCCTTAACTATAAAACTAGAGAAAAACAAGAGAAAATTTTGTGACCTTGGGTTAGGCAAGAATTTCTTAGATATAACATCAAAACACAATACATAAAAGAGAAATTGATAAATTGGACTTCAAAATTGAAAATGTCTCTTCAAACCAGATTGTTATGGGAGAATAAAAAATGCTCCAGACTGGGAGAAAATAGTTGCAAACTATACATCTGGTAAAGGACTTTTATCCTGAATATATAGCAATGCTTAATAACTCAACAATAAGAATAATCCGAGTGATAGAATCCAGACAAAAAAAGTACATCCTACATGTTTCCATTTTTAAAAATTCTGGAACATGTAAATTAACATTTAGTAACAGATGGCAGATCAGTGGTTGACTGGGGATAGGAAGATAGATATGGTTTTGGAGGGATTACAAAAGTACACGAGGAAACTTTTAGGGATGATTCAATGTTCATTATTTTTATTGTGGTGATGGTTTCACAGATGTACACATCTGTGGAATTCTTCACATTTTATATTTTAAATAGGTGCAGCTTACTATATGTGAATTATATGATAATACAGTGTTTTTTAAAAAAAAATAATTTAAAAACCTTTTAGTAGAGTTAAAAGAAGAGGAAGAGGAAGAGGAAGAAGAGGAGCAGAAGGAAAAATAAGAGAAAATACTCCTAACTCAATAAGATAAATGGTAGAATGTCTGACATTGTGTTTTCCAAAATTGGTAGTGGGACCTGTAAGCTACTGAATTACTATAGCTGGTCTTTTACTGAACTGAGGTAAAATTGGGTTTGCTTTTAGAATGGGAGTACATCAGTCTAGCATTTTTAAATATAAAATATTTTTCATTTTTTACTAATGAAGGCCACAGTAGAGAAGCAATTCTAATTGATACACTTTACAAACTCTGATTTTTTTAAAAAAAATAACATCAAAAATGCAGTTTCAGAAGAAAGTGGCCATTCTTTTATAATAGCTCTGAGGATAGCTATTATAAAATGAGAATAGTATATACTATTTAGACACTGGGGCAAGAATGAATGAATCTGAACAAAGGACAGAGTATAAACGCTTATACAAATTTTCTTTCATTCTTTGGTTGCTATAAAATGTTATCAAAATATTATAGTTTAAACTGTAGGAAGTGTTAGCTTATTTGTGTCCACTGCACAGTAACATCCTCTTTAAACCCATAATTGTGTTTTGTTTCTATGGCAAGTTTATATCATTGTTTAAAGAAATTATTCTTAAAATCACAAGTTGAGAAAAATAAAAAACATGATGTAAAGTTACAGTAATATATGCAGATATATGCTGAATACTGTGCATTTCACAGATTACTTGGCAACCTCCTGATTGTTAAAGTTTCTTCAGACATAAATGCAGATGGCCAGATTTTATCAAAGAACTTGTGGGTTTCCCTTTTCATACAGAAGTGTATAAATATCGTTTCACATTTCACAATAACATTATATACATCTAAGGTCAAAAAAAGACCTGAACTCCTCTCATTTAACCTGAAAATTCTTGTGCTTTCTGAATGTTTGATCACATTTAGGAGGAGTTACAGATGATTAAGTATTTGATGGAATACAGAGCTTAATTTTAACATCTAAATTTTATTCTTAAAAATAAAATTTTAAGTACAACAAATGGTCAATTTGACATTAAAAACTACTTTTCTTTTCATTGTAATTGGGGTAAGACAACATAAATTTTTCAGTATGGCATCAAGTGGAATAGAGAAGTGGGAGGATATGGCCATGAGGTACTATGGACTGAAAGTTTCGAAGGAACATCAGAGAGTTGTAGACTGTATTTGCTCCCCACTCTATCTCTCAACTCACATACTCTTCCGAAATGACACCTTGATCTTCCTGATCAAAGAGCAGAGTATATTTCTCCACCTCATAGAACATGATAGTCTCTGTGACTTCTCAGACAAATAAAGTGGTTGTGAAATAATGCTGTGTGGTTCCAGGCATGGGCCTTATCTGGCCTGGGAGCTTCTGCTCTTTCCTCTTGGAAGCCATATGCCATGTAGTCAGTGGTACTGACTGACAGCACCATGATGTGAAAAGCCCAAGTCATGTAGTGAGGCCCTGAAGATGAGAAACCATGTGGAGAGGGAGAGAGGGGCCAAGGACAATTGAGATGCCAGACATGTGAGTGAAAAAGCTGTCTTGAAAAGCATCTTGTAGCTCAGCTGCTCCAGATGACATCACATGGGCCAGAAACAACCCTCCCTCTCCCAACCAAGCTCTTTCCAAGTTTCTGAAATACAAAGTTGTAAGTAAAATAAAATAGTTGTTATAAATCACTAAGCTTTAATGTGTTCTTTTTTCTGCCCCCTTCCCCAGCAATAGGTAACTAAAACAGAAATTATCTTTTGAAATGAGGTACTGCTATAACAAAAACCTGAAACAAAAAGCATTTGCTTTGAGACTAGAAGACAAACGGAAGTTAAAAGGACCTTGAGAAGACTATTTGTGAAGAATGAGGACATTGTGATCAGAGCTGGAGAAGAGACTCCCTCTGTTATACTACGGAGGAAAGTTTGGCAACACTGTTACATACGATAACATGGAAAATAAAATGTATCTACCTGGTGTATTTTGCTAAGGAGATTTCCAGACAGAATAATTAAAGCAACAACTTTTTTTTTTAGTGGCATGGGAATGAGAGAGAGAAACGAAGTTAAAATGGAAAGCTACAGAGGGTGTGAGACAATCTTTCCAGACAGGGAAAAGTTTCTCAAAGTAAAAAATGGCCTCGGGGTAAAGATAATGTCAAGGGTACAATGTTAAGATCCTTTACTGAGAACTCAGAAAGATTTAAGGGTATATTCAAAGGCTCTCTAAGAAATAAACGATAAGGCCTCTCAGAATCTCGAAGATATGCCTTTTTGATACTGGGCTAGACAAAAGGATTTTTATGGATCTTAAGGGTGTTGTCCCACAGCACCTTGATTCTCAGGGTAGAGGACCTTTACCTAAGAGATCGACAGACCTGGCTTTTGTCTAATAGAGTTAACCCCAATATGATTTATAAGAACAACTCCAATGAAGTTGTAAGAGAATTTTACTTGTTAGCTTAGATTGAAAAAGACAGACAGTTCAAAATGAAAAAAAGGCCTCTGGGACCCCAGTTGTCTGGAGCTGAAAGCGGGCTGAGAAAGCTGCACAATTGCAAATGTGGACCAAAGACTAAAACCTGGAGAACAGAGCATAGTAAAACAGAGGTCACCCAGCAAACAGAATTAGGGCCTGTTTCAAGGAAAAGGTGACACGTGCCTGGCAAGATTTCAGAAATGCTTTATTTAGACCAGTGATTGCTACAGACGACCCTTTTCCTACTCTTCCCTTTTGGCACTGAACCGTTTATTACATTTATCCTATTCTTGCATCAGCATCGTCTGTGGAGATGCAGGAGGCAGATAACGTGTCTCCTTAGTCACAGGTCTCAGATTGAGAATAACTACACTTGGAAACCTCTGCCGCAGCTAGATGTGACTTAGCAGTGAGCTCCTGGACTCGGAGTTAATGCCACCGTGGAGTGAGAATGTGCAGGCAGGTCTTGAGATGAGGGTGAACATGTTTAGAATGTGGGAGATATGTGAATTGTAATGGCCACAGGCAAACTGGTGATAGTCTTGCTTGCTGAACACAAGCTGCTTCTCATATCAAGAGGTGGAGTCTAATGCCCTTCTGTTTAACTTGATGGACAAATTCCATGACTTCATTGACTAATACAATGTAGTGGAAATGGCATTCTTGGACTCCTGAGGCTAGATCATAAGAATCCTTTCAGTTCTAACTGCGCTTCTTGGAATCTGTCCCAGATGACGTCCCATGAATGAGAGGCAAACCTCCTGATCATGGTCTCCTCAAGTTCTTGACATACAAAATTATGAGCAAATTAAAATGGATGTTATATTATATAGTTATATAACTAATATATTATGTATTATAATATACAGTTGTTGTTATAATCCCTTCCAAAACCAGGAGCCATGCTGTTGAAAGCCCAAAGCCACATCCAAACTCCACATGTATGTGTTCTGGCTAATGACCTAAGAGGAGTTCTCAGCCAATAGCCATCCTAAACTGCCGGTCATGTGAGTGAGCCATCCTGGCTCTTCAGCCCAGCTGGCATTTCAGATGGCTGTAGCTCCAGTCACTATCTGCCTGCACCGTGAGAGACCCTGAGTGGCAGATAATAAATTATTGTTTCAAGTCACTAAGGTTGGGGATAGTTTGTTACACAACAGTAGATAACGTATACAAAAAGATTTTGTTTTGTCAGAAGAAAGGGATTGTTACTTCAGAAATGTGGCAGTTGAAACATTTCACATCTCAAATTACAACAGACCCTGGAGATTACCCTACATTCTTTCATTCCCTTAGCTAAACATCATTGACTAAGGAGCCAAATGCTTTGCAGTATGGAAGGTAACACTCCCCAGTTGCAAAAATGAAAAACTGTGAATTATCCATATGATTTGTTTGGGTTGTACAAATGTTTTTATAAATAATACTTCTAAAAATAATAATTATATACTTTAAGGTCCCCTTCTTTGATTTTGATTTTAAAGTGAGATATTAATGAAAAACACACAGGGAAAATATTTTCAATATAAGTTGTTGGAAGGACAAATATTTTAATGCACACATTTTAAAAGAAACACGTTCTATTATCTTTTTTTGAAATATGATAGATTAAAGGTTCAGAATCTGTCCCACTGGATATTTCCAGCATATGAAAGCTCTCCCAAGATGATTGCAGTTCTTTGGGAGTGAAACCAAACCAGTCCAAGGTAAAGCATTTGTTTGTATTTGGGGGGATTCTCAGCAATCTTCTTGCTCCTAAACTTCCTGCTCTATCTGTAGTGCTCACATATACCTCACATCTTTCCCCATATTAGTAACTATGCCCAACTATGCTGCTCTTCCTGCAGGCCGCTGGATGGTGAGGAACCTGCTTCTTTGCATTTCTCTCAGAATCTGGCCTAGTGATACGTTCAAAATAGCTGCTCAGATGGCTGCTAAAAGAGAGCATATCTTCAAGGCACAGAGAATGGGAAGCCACACTGCATTTCATCCTACCTTAGGCAAGAGTTCTTTAGTTGTGTTTTACCTGTTAATCTCTGTTCCCAGAGAAGCATCTCACATTAGCAAGCATCATTCCTTAAAAAAAAAAAAAAAAAAAAAAAAAATTCCAGCATTCATGATATGTAGTTCTGTCTAAAGAACACGAATGAAGGTTATGGAAGGAGATGCGACAGGAAGAGAAAGATTGATTTGGTTACTGAGTTTTTTTAAGTCACAATTTGCCATGAAAACACCTGGGAGGCACTGGAAAGAGGGCCTCATGCAGGCAGAGGTCAGATTGTTAAAAAACAGGCAGGAATGGGAGGTTAGAGAAAGCAGGAAGCAAGAGCCTGGAGTGTCAGCTAGAACCAGAGGAGACATAAATAGTGACAGATAACCAGTAATAGGTGGCAAAGAAAGAACTATCAGGAAACTAGCCAAGTAGGTCACTAAAGCCAAGCCAGCAGTGAAAACCTCAGGTGGTTTTGCAGGAGTTTCTTGGCAAGCCTGGAAATAGTCTGTCATGTGGGTGATGTCAATCGACCAGCCCATACAAATAGAAAGCTTTCCTTTCAGCCCATCAATTCATAAAGATAAGTATTTATTGACTGCCTGTAATAAACTCAGTGCTAGAGTGTGTGTGTGGGGGGGTGTATAGACATATCTAGACAGACTCAGTTATCTTTTCCATAGAACTTACTACATTCTAGGGCAGATGTACTGAGCTGACTGCTTATCGCCAGCCACACAGGGGTTACACAGATCCTTAAAGGAGGACAAAGACAGTTCTTCTGGGGCAGTGATTTATTTCCCCTCAGTTCAGGGGCCATTCCACTGCCTTTGTCTTGTTTAGAGATGACTGCCCAGTGGTTTCCAAATGGATGGGATTGGAATCCTCGCCCATCATGGCAAACAAACTGAGGAGTCAGTGGAGGCCAACCAGGCTCCTCTACTCCAAGACAGTTCTCATGCACAGTGGTGGGAAGTCACACACATCTCAGCACCTCACCACCAGAGGAAGCCTCACCACCTGGAGGGCAGCTACCGCTGCTCTGGGTTCTGCCCTCTAATGAATGCTGAGCCAGCCATAAATGGCCACTGTTATTAGGGTGTCAAAGCAGACTTTCTCCAGGCATTTCTGAGTGTGGGACAGGAAGACACACATGACAATTCTGAGTAGTTTTTCCTAGAACAGAGAGCAGAGCTTGTTGCTCTCTGTGAAAGGTCACCTATATCCCCATCTGATTCAGAGGCTCATTCTGTGGATCTGGAATGCTCCCTAATCTCTTTTAAGCTCTCTCTGTTCTGGTTTCAACCCACCCAGATACTACCACTGCTCTCGCTCGGCATATTACTGTGCAGGCAGAGACTCTTTCTAAACAATTCCCCTGTTTAAACAATAACAACAACAACAACAACAACAAAGCAAAAGCTTATGAGGACCCAGCATTGATTGACATTTCTCATAAGCTCAATGTGTAACAACAGCCTTGCCTCTTTCATGTGCATTGTTTGGTAGCTTCCTCTCATTGTCACCTGAATGCTAATGAGAAACCTGTACTCAATGTCACAGCAATAGAATTTTTGAAATATCAATAGGGTGTAGAAAGGGTAGCTACCCATCAAGCAAGATCTAAAGTAACAAGGTAGGAAAAAATCAAAAAACAAACAAAAAATACATATATCCTCATATCCTATGTATGGACCAAAAGTGACACTTTTGTGTTTTTTTTAGGTCATAGTTTAGTAAGTCTTGTTAGTTCTTGCTCTGAGATAATAATAATAATAATAATAATAATAATAATAATAATAACAAAGAAAACAGTGGATAGAATATAAAATTTGGAATCAGATCTTAATTTGAATCTCAGCTCTGGCACATTCTATCTGCATGATCTTGAGTGAGAAAATCACTTTTTATGTCTCAATTTTACCATCCACAAAATGGATGCAATAATTTTACTACTCTTCAGGTAATAATAATAATAATAATAATAACAACAACAACGACAATAATAATAATAAAGCCTCTGACATATATTAAGCCCTCAAAAATGGTAGTCAGATTACCATGTGAAGAAGAGTCACCTGTGCCATTGCTAAAGGTAGGTCTCAGAACTGTGCATTTCCCTTGACATCAGCAGTAGGCAGGTGTGGTGAGCAAAATCCCTCACAGAATCCTGCCTCCAGAAGACCTGCAGACCTGTTGATGCTCTTAGGCCTCTCCTCATCACATATCACAGATTGTTCCCACTCTCCACATGGGCAAGAGAAGGAAATAGCATTACCAGCTGTGTGTGTGTATGTGTTTGTGTGTGCATCTTAATAAGTAAGACAAACATAAGGAAATAGGCTCCACTACTATTAAGGGAAACTTGAACTGGCACCTCACCCCACTGTGGGACAGTCACATGAGATGGAGCCTCTAGAAGGAATTTGAGAAAAGGGTCGGGATGCATGGAACAACCTCACCGCTTCATTTGCTTTTAGCAATTTGCAGTGTCTGCAGTTTACCTGTGGACAATTGCTTGATTTTTTTGAATGTAACAAAATCAGCACTCACAAGATAGACAGAGGGCTCAAAAAGATTCTTGTCAAATCTGACTGTTGATGAAATTAGTAAGGACCAACACAAGAGGACAACAAGAATGACGGGGATGAAACGTCTCATGTCGGTCACCTGGAAAGCTACCCGATTAGATATCGTGGCTGCTGCTTCTTTTGTGAGAGTGGCGAGAGTGGCCTGCATCTCTTCAATCCCCCTTCAGGAAAGAGCTTGCTATGTGGCTGCAAGGAGCAGTTACTGACAGCCTGTGGACTTTTGTGCTGCAAAGTCTAACTCTGCTCTTCCATGGCAGCCACCAGCGATGACCAAGCACTGTGGAAGTGGAGGACGTGACCGTTTCTGCCCAATGTAGGACTCCTCTGAGGAATGCTTTGGTTTGGAGCTTTTTTGGGGGGTGGTAGAGACATCTTCAGATCTGCGAGTTAGGTAGAGATGCTCTCTGCCCAATCCTCTTCTCCCCACCCGGTCCTCTATCTGTGTCTTCCTTTTCACATGTGTCAGCATGGCATTGCACTGTCGTCTGAAGGCTTTCTTTGCTGTCTTGCTTCATACTTTTTCTGCCTTTCACAAGTGCTACCACCAATAAAACTCTTGAACTCCTAACTCCATCTCAGCCTCTGCTTCCCAGAGAACGCAAATGACATAGGGAGTCTCTGAAAATGACTAAGAACTGAAACTTGACACCTGAAAATTGGGTTTCCACAGAAACTGAATTAATACAGGATTTGTTCCCTTTGCCTTTGCTTATTTAATTGTCTGCTTTTTTGTTTCCTTGTACTTTTAATAATCAAAATTCCACTTGAAATTTTCTGCATATTTCTTATTGCTTACATTGGACTTGTTGTCACATTATTGTTCACATAGAATCTTGACAGATTTATAATCAAAACACGTTCGTCCTCATTTTTTATAATTCTTCCCCAAGTTACTACCAAACTAATTTTTCAAAAGGCAAATAATTTTAAAACGATTTAATCAAATATTTACTGAACTTTTACTCTGTACCAGGCACCACCGATGTATTGAAGTATCTGCAGTTAGCCTGACAGCCAAGATTTCCCACGTTTGTGGTATTTAAATTCTCCTGAGGAAAGAGATGGGCAACAAGCAAACCAAGGGCTGCTTCAACTTTCCCAAGGCGACATCTGTCCCTCATTTTATTCCGATCTCTGTAACATCACCTTGCAGAGGGCATCAATGGAAATTTCAACTAAATGGCTCTTTTCCTTTTATCTTGCTGACAGTTTTTTCCTTGTCCTTATACATTAGTGACTATATTTATTTGCTTATTGCTCTATGTATTTTCTCCACTAGAAGGTAAGCTTCAGGAAGCCAGGGACTTTGTTCGAATTCCTACTTACTAGAATATGTAGTGACGTTCACCTAGAATGGAACTCTTCTTCAACCACATTATGAGGTAAAAACAATGACAATTTGACTAGAAGTTGTTTTCTCTAAAATTAAATAGACTGGAGTTATTTGAAATATAACATTCATTATTTGATATGATAGACTCTTCCCAAGACTTGCTCTTTGAGAAATTAGAAAAACAAAAGTATGAAATTATGACAAAGAGAAAACATCTACTGTATTTCATCTTCAGATAATTCTTTAAACTGTTCACATTTGTATATGTTTTAGGTGTCCCAATTTATAAATATGCAAATGTATAAATATTGTGGGCATGTATTAAAAATATTTTTTGGGCAGAATATACACTTGATGCTTTTAATGGCCACTGCCTAGGCATGAGTTTTAAATTGTTTAATATGATAGAAAATATTATGGGCTGAATTGTGCCCCACATCTCAATTCTTATGTTGAATTCTGAACCCCAGTACTTCAGAATATAACTGCATTTAGTCTTTAAAGAGATAAAGTTAAAATAGGTCCTTAGTGGGCCCAATCCAATATGACCAGAGACCTTATAAGAAGAGGAAATTTGGATGCAAAGAGACACAGAGGGAAGGTCACAGAGGGGAACAGGGAGAATATGGCTATCTATAAATCAAGGAGAGAGGCCTCAGTGGAAACCAATTCTGCTCACACCTTGAACTCAGACTTCTAGCCTCCAAGACTGTGAGGAAATAAATTAATTTTGTTTAAGCCACCGTCAGTCTATGGTATTTGTTATGGCAGCCTAGAAAACTCATTCAGAAGATGATGGAGATTTCTGTAAAATTCTACATAAATTTGTCCTTACTTTTCCCATATATTCAGCATTTTTTTATGTACATAAGTACACTTTTGATAGATATTTAAATTTTGATATTTTAAAATCATTAACATATAAGTGATACATTTACTTAAATAATCTATTCCTGCATCTACAAATCTGCAGAGATCATAAGAGTTATCATATAGTTTGAGACCACCATATATATATTTAAATATTTGTGTTAAAGTTCATGTAACTTTTGTAATTAAAATTTGTCTCTTTTCAGTAATTGTAAGTGGAAAATTCAATGCTCGAATAAAATGGTTTGGGAAAAAATTAAATATTGTCCCCAAATTGCAGTTTTGTTTTGTGTGTGTTATTGAAATCCATCTACTTGTACTGGAGTTGAAACTAAGTTAATTGCTGGGGACCCAGAAGCATCAACTGTTTTTAGTCAGTCTGGTGACACACTGGTATCAGGATTATGAGTGTGTGTTATCAAAAATGCTCAAAATGGCTCAGCCTCAGCCACCATCCAACTCAGGCATCTTGTAGATGTTGTTGAAATGCTAACTTTGTCAAAAGAAGCTGATACCCAAAACAATGGAAGAGATTATGTTTTGTTCTGCTTTCTGTGGCAAACTAGCCACAGAACCACAAATACAGTTCCAGAACTGATGGATTCTAGCCAGGATTAATAAGAAATATATATATAATATATATTATTATATATATATATTATATATATAATATATATATATATAATACATATGGCCAGAAATGCTTCAATTAATTATTTGCAAATTCCCGGATAAAAAGCAATTTACTACAGACGTTGAGATGAGCCAAGCCAGCACTAATGCTAAAGTAAAATAAACTAGCTAAGGAATGTTCTTTTTCACCCACCAATATCCTTAGGACCCAGTCCAAGGTATTGGTTGACATTTTGGCTTGCAGATTAGAAGGTTACTTAATGGTGTGAACCAAAGAGTAGGTTTTCATTCAGAAGGACAACATTATTAATAATTTATCACACTCATACATCTCAATCATCACAGTGAACAAAAAAGGCACAGATGTTTCATTAGATGCTAAGAGTAAATTTATTAAATTAATTGCATATGTTTTACACTAATACAATGTCTAATAGCAAGTAAGTCTTTCCAAAAAATTAAGATATAAACTTCAAAAGGAAAGCCTAATGTCAATATTCACTATCTTCAATTTCTCTTCTCTCATTTCCCCTGATCCTACTCCAATAAATATTTTGCCTTACCACTCTGCAAAACTGCTGTTGTCAAGGTCATCTTTGGTTGATTCCCAGTTCTCTTTTTATGTGACTCACCAGTGCCATAATTTTAAATATATTTCTTTTCTTTTTAAATTAAGTTTATTGGGCTAACATTGGTTAATACAATTATATAATTTTCAGGTGTACATTATAATTTCACACCTGTATACTCTATTGTGTGTTTACCACCCAAAGTCCCTTCAGCTACCATATCACCAGTGCCATTTGACAGAGCTCATCACTCCTTCCTGCATGACATTCCTTTGCTCCCAGTCTCCCATGACGGCACTTTCTTCTGGTTTTCTTCCTACTTCCTTGTTCTCCTTTGGTGGCTCGTCTATCCCCCTCTGGCCTCCTGAGTGCCCCAGGTTCTTTTTTGGCCCAATTCTCTATCTCCACTCATCCCTGATGATCTCAGCCAGTTTCATGGCTTTATTTGCCATCTACAGCTGATACCTTCAGGACTTACATCCCAATCTCAGTATCTTCTCTAAACCCCAGGTCCACCTATCAAACTACTTCTTGCTAAATTCACCTGGATATCTAATAGTCCCCCCATTGCCACCCCGCCCTCCCCCCCCGAAATTAACATCAAAAACACACTAGTTTCTACCTAGCCCCAAGTGGACTCCTCTTCCCGTCTGCCTCACTGGTTAATAAGGCCTTCCTCTTTTTCAGTTGTTCAGCTCTTAGCATCACCCTTTACTACTCTGCTTCTTTAGTGCACACCTACTTTCAATCCTTGTAATAAGGCAGCTTCTATCTTAAAAATATATCCATAACCTAATTTTTCTTACCAGTTCTTCTACTGCAACCTGCTCCAAGCTACCATCATCTCTTTCCTGGATAGTTTCATTAGATAGTCGGTCTTTGCCACAGTACAGAATATAACATAAATTAAGCCAAGGTCAAAAGCAGATAAGTATCACCCAGTGCATGACTTGAGTTCACTGAGAATAGACAACGTACACATGGTTCAAGTGCTACAGCAAGTGGAACGAGAGCGAGTACTCAAGATCTAGCCTCTTGCAATGTGTTGGTTCCTTTATGGCCAGTGGATCCATTTCCCAGGTGAGGTGAGCAGGCACCACATTTCATGATGCAGTTGAAAGACCTCAGCCCTGGCCCTATGTGGTCTGAAATACAAAAAGCTGGGGGCATGTCTGAGGTCAACTTACATGGGCATAGTCAAGAAGTTCCAAGAAAAGGTTACATGTGCCTGAGTTGAGAGAACAGGGAACAGGGATGTTTTAACTGTCTCAGAGCTCATTGCATGCATATTTTGTAAGTTTTCCAGCATATTTTGTAGGGAGCTCAGGGTTCTTCTTGGGAACACAGGGGAGGCATCCAGCAGTGCTAGGATCCTTCCCTCAAAATACTATTGACCTGATCCTGCCCTGATACTATTCTCCATAGAAGAGCCAGAGCCATACGAAAACAGTACATCAGAGCACATTACTTGTCTGTTCAAATCCTCCAGTGCCTCACCATTTTACTCAAAATGAAAGTCAGTTATTTTAACAGCCCAGAAGATTCTACATAATCAGTGTCCTCTATTATCTTTCAGATTTTCTATTAGTTTCCCCATACCTGTCCCTTACTGTTCCTCAAACTTAAAGCGATGTATTTTCTCTTCCTGGAATACCCATGACTGGGATGTTTTTGCTTCTTTACCTCCATTAAGAGTTTGCTTAAATATTATCTTCTCGCTGAGGTCTTCCCCAACCATCCTATTCAAAATCGACATACATATCTAGGTCTGTCAACAAAGCCTATAATCCTTTTCTCCTTTTTGAGTGTGTTTTAATTCATAACATGACCAACTACTAACAAACAATGTATTTTACTTAGTCATTTTGTTTGTTTATTACTTTCTTAAAGGACTAGAATGTAAAGAATATGTTTATGTGGACTTTGATTCATTACTATAATCTAGACTAGAACAGTGCCTCCTGCACATTGTAGGCTTTCTAAAACTAGTTTATTGAATAAATGCAAACAGAAGTATTTTGACAATATGTGACTATAACTATTATTGAACTCAATTCTGCCAGGTGGAAATATGGGTTATGCCAGAAACTCTTTATAACAATGGTTTGAGGAAAATATTAATAATTAGTCTTATTAATCACTAAATATGTTTCAAAGATGTTCCAAGTTACTTAGAGAAATTAACTCATTTCATTCTTACAAAAGCTCATGGAGATATATACCATTATTATTCCATTTTACAGGAAACCAAGGGGCATACACTGAGTGTGAGAAGTTTCAGAATTAGGAGGTGATATATATGCGATATGAATCCAAATAGTCCAGTTTTAGGGTTTATGCTCTTAAATACCGAGATACATTACCACTCCATGGTAGGAAATTAAACTGTACATTAAAGATAAAGAACAACTTTATTTTCTAACGATAGAAATCCAAGTCAAATTAGCTTGTAGACCAAAGGGAATTTCTTATCACAGTTAACAGTGACAGAACTGGTCTCAGTGACTTGAGGGACTCAGATTTTATCTTTAGGACTTTCTCCCTACATAATCTCTGCTTTTCTGAGCATATTTCTTTTACTATTTTTTCCCCTCTAGCTGGTAGGTTTTTTTTTTTTTTCCCATAAGGCAGCAGGTGAAGGGAGATTGGCCACAGAATAAGAGTCATAAAATCCCAAGGAAGGAGAGAGTCACTGTCTTTCAGCATTAGTGAGTAACATTCTGTCCTTCTTTGGTGAAATGTTCATTATTGGTCCATTCACAGTAGCCAAGTGGTGGTTTGCCATGATTGGTCAGGCCTGGACAACATATCCATTCCTGTGGCTAGTTGCATGGCTTCTTTCACTTGGCAGACCACAAGAATCACATGAAGTGGGCAGGGTCAGTTTCCCAAAGGAGGGCTGTGGGCAGTGAGAAGACAAAGCTGTTTGTCCACTATCACCTATTTTATCAGGTGGTCAGAGTGTATTGCCTATATTTATTTGTCCTTTGACAAAATCATGACCAACATTATCACCTGAGAGGATTCTAATCATGAGCCACATATACATTTGAGCTTGTTAACTCAAAGTATTACCTTCTCCAAAGTGCTTTGAACCATAAACTTTAGAATTGTAGACTTAATATCTATATCCTCTTCACTCTCTTAAATTAAATGACATATGACTAGACTTACTTTTGATATGTATGATTGAATAAAATGTTTGGTGATTCTCTAACTAATCCATTCCAAACATTAAGAGGAATCTATAAGTCTTAAATTAGAAGATTCACTTTCCTAATTCTCTACCCAATATTTATGTTTTCTATGACAATCTTTATAATCAAGCCTCACTGTGTTTTGTATTAATAGAAAACATCAATTTACTAGGCTCTGTGCAGATACTTTATAAACTATAATTTAAAAAAATTAAAATTAAAAAATTTAATAAACCTGAATTCTAATTTTAAATTTCTCTCCACAAATTTGTGATGCAAGTATTCATATCTCATTTTTTAGATGAGTGAACTTTGATTCAGGGGAATGCTCAATAAATTTCCCAAAGTCACATAGCTAGTTCATGGTGTAATTGACATTTGAACTTGTTCAGCTCCAAAAACTTTATTTAAATGACCATAAGAGAAGAACAAAATGTCATGGGGTATTCACAAGAGGAAGATGAATGTTTAGTTAAAAAGTAGAAAGCACTTTTGCAGAACCAGAGTGTGCAGGACGTATGTGACAACCACTAAAGAAGGAATGGAAGCATCTAGTCCAAGGGCCTTTTGCAGGGAATGTGTTTGGCTGAAGCATGGGCTGTGTATTAAGGCGCTGTTTAGTCTGATTATAGAAGATTTTCGACACAAATAAGTTTATATGCCTAATTTTATAGCATGGTAATCTACCCAATTATTAAAACATTTGCTCCACACCAGGCAATTACTGTGTTTTTACTCATATGATGATAATCTAATGGGAGTACTTCTAACACTGATTGACATGAGCCAAACTGTCATTACTCTTGGCTTTTGCTATTCAGGCCACTATACTCATCAGAACCTATCATTAATTGAGGAACATTTAAAGACCTAAGTGTCCCCCCTCCCAAACTCTATCCCAGTGTCTGAAATCTTCAGCAATCATGTAATTCTTATTTTTTTAAAAAATTATTTATTATTATATTATTTATATTAAGGAATTCTACTAAATTGCAGAAGCAGACAATTTTATGGCAAAAGCCAGATGAGAAACCATGGAAACCAAATTGTAAGAATAAATGTCCAACCAGTACTCGGGAACCAGAGAAGAGTACAGAAATGTCAGGTCAAAAACAAGGATAACATGAAGGCTGTTTGAATGAATTAGGCTTTCTTACTCTCTGACTTCCTGGGAAGATGGCATGTCTCAAACCAGCCCAGAATGGGACACAAGACCAGTGTCAATCTCAAAGCTGCCTCAGGAATTAGGAGACAGAAAAGAATCTTTCTGTGGTGAGAAGGTGTCTTAAATTACACCTGTGTTCCCCATGTAGAGATGACATGGTCTAAATCCAGACACCAATAATTTGTGCAGATTGATTAAAAAGGATTGAAAGGTGATATCAACCTATATATGTGAAAAAATGAATTTGGATCCACTGTGAGGAAGCTGACCAAAGCATCCTGAGCTCCATAACTTTTTGTGAGAGAATAACCCTCTTGGTACATAAGTCTAACCTTGGATTCCTCCTCTGGCTCCTTGCTGACAATTATTTGCTAAGTATTTCAGGAAGAGCTGGGTGACAGGAGAGTGCCTGAGATATCAGGCAACTATATAACCTTGTCTCAGCCTCATGACTACTAAAGAGCTCTTGTTGAACTTGTCTCTTTGAAAGGAAAAAAAAAAAAAAAGCATAATGGAACTGATATGTATACCCAGGACTCATATCAAAGCTGACACATCAGATACACATTCAAACTACTATGCTGGGCTGTGATAATAATTATTCTGACTGTTGGTATCATTTTGTTCACACTATTGCCCAGAAAAATTGCACCTTGATATTGTTGTGTTGATTCCGATTTGAATCTATTCATATCTCGAGTATATAGTGATACAAAAATAATTTCAAAATCCTTCCTCAGTAGAAGATACAATATCTGGCACAACTCTAAAGCAAGATTGAACTATAGGATACTTTAGTGACCCATGAGAAAAGAACTTGAGTTAAACTTGGATTTTCTGCACTAACAGGCTTTTGAGGGAGTTATTTAACTTTTCTGTTTTCACATTCTATTAATGTTAATAAAAACAACAATAGAAAAGAATGTAAGTTTTATTTTCCTAAAAAGTTGTAAGAAAATACTGAAGCCTATCTGAGTGTCCATTGCAAAGATATGTTCATTCTATTATTTATGTAATAAACATGTGAAAAGGTAAGTAATACGATGTTGTTGTAGGCAAATTTTGGGTCAATAGTTTGACGTCTTCACAAGTTAAAATCAGAATTAGACATAACAGAGACCTTAGGGGTATCTAATTCAGTGGTCCTTGAAGTGTCCTTGACCAGCAGCATCAGCACCATTTGGGAACTTAAATAGGTAAATTCCTCGACCCAGCCTCAAGCTCTGAGAAGCAGAAACTCGGGAGTGGTCCAGCAGTCTGTATTTCGCAAGCTGTCCTGGTGGTTGTGACGCTCTTTGAGAGGCACTGATCTAATTCAAGGTCTTCACTTGACAGATGAGGAAACAGGCTCAAAGAGGTTACTAGGTTCGTTATTTGAGGCAAGGTGAAATTAGAAATCACATTTCTTTTGCTAGTGCTGTTTATTTCTTTCATACCTATGCATTTACTTAAATTCTGAACTTATGTTATGACTTAAGTAATAATTTTCTTTAAAGAATGCCAGTGAGAACTCAGAGGTATGACAGGTCTGCAGGGCAGAGGTAGAGGGGCACAACCACAGTTTCAGGATCACGTGTTTCTTGAGAATTTTAGTCCTGGATCATTGTCAAAGAATTTACAGCCCCTACCATTGTGTTACAACTTTAAATCACTAATAAAATTAGTTTTACGTGTCTGTGATTCATAACTGTAAAATTACTGTAATCTTTCTACATGCTAAAGTTTTAATTTTGTTGTATTTTTCTCATTTAATGCCTTTTTTTGCTCTTTTTTTCCCCAAATAACATAAATCATGCTCTTAGCACCTGAAAGACTAGATCTAGAAGATTTTTACAACATACGTTTTTATTGATTTAGCCATTTTATTGATTATTTAGTCACTTTTATTGGTTATTCACCATTGAAAATATTTTTATTTTGCTTATTGAATTTTATTAAAGTTTTCTTCAGTGTTATAAAACTACGCTTCTAATTTGGGAACCACAAAATACTGTCCTTTGTTTTTCTAATTAGAAGTTATTTAAAAACATAAACCTATCACTAAATAAGCATAAACTCAAAATCATTTCAAATAAAAGTATTTCTTATTTTACGTATAAATGTACGATATTTACCATCTATGGTTCTGGGAAGCTTTTATGACAAGGTTCTGGGATATACACTTGTATTTCTCTCTCCCTGCAGTACACCACTTAGAACCATGAAAGCAGAAAAAGGGAAATAATCTTAGTTAACGTATGCAGGGAAGAGCATGGTGTTTCAGAGTGAAATATAGCCGTCAAGGCTGTAAAACCTTGAATGTGCTGTTTAACTGCTCTAGATCTTAGCTTTCTCATTTGTGGACTAAAAATAATAATAATATCTGCCTCATAGAATTTATCATGATAAATAAAAAGAGACCACATATTGAGTATAGCTATGTACTTCCCTACAGATGACTATGATGCAATGATGTTAGCAGTAAATATCCATTAAAGTTTAGCTAGTTGATGTATGTGCTTTTTCCTCTCATCAAAACATTACATATACTATGTATGTGTTCCTAATATGAATGTGTGTGTGTGTGTGTTGTGTTGTGTGTGTGTATGTGTGTGTGTGTATTTTCAGTAGCCTTGACTGTCCTAGCATCTTCCCTGAATTGGAGACAGTTTTTGTTCTCTAAGTTTGTTTATGTATATCAATACTTCTGATATGCTTTTTAAATTTGTACTTAAAATGTAGTGTATTCATTTTCAAATGGTAACTTTTTGGAATTTATAGACAGTAGCTTTTTAGAGGTTCTATCTAAAAAGTATGCCAATTTATATCTTCACTTATGGGATGACAGTAATTTACAAGAGGAACTGTTGGGTTGCCTTAGCACATCAGAACGCATATCACCTTGAGAATGTAGCTTCTAGAAAAACCTAACAGTCATTTGCAGTATTTAGTGAAAGTTCTTGAAAGAAAACAGTTATGGATTAAGCAATTTGGGTTGAAGTTCTAAAGAGCCTTATCCCCAATACTAGTGTGACTGTCAGATAATTGGAGGATAAAGGAAAAAAGTGAGGTTTATATCCCAAATGGGCAATAAATAATTTATAAGTTCATTTTTTTTTTCAGGAAAGAAAGCCTCACTAATTTATATGCAGATAGTGATAATGCAAATAGTGGTTTAATATTTAAAATGTTTATGTATTTATTCTGAAAAAACATTTTGGATTTTGCTAATTGTTAATCCATTTATATAAAAACAAAGACAATATATAAGCAACACCAAGTATTTGGCTAAAAATAAAATAAAATTAATATGTATTCATGTTCTAAGTATCTGGATATCACATTGACCAGTACCAGTGACTGGATTTTAAAGTTTTCTTCAGGATGTTTAGATGTTACACATATGACTAAGGTCTGGTCTTAATTTCATTACAATATATTGAGCCCGAATTCTGAAGATTATCTACTTAGGTTTGAAACACTCTCAGTTCATTTTCTATATAACCTGGGGAAACCATTTAATCTCTTTAATCCTGTTTTTACATCTAGGAACTGGAAATAAAAAAATCCTCATCTTACTGAGTTTTAGAAGACATAGTTTAAATAATTCATGTATCATGTTTAGCAGATTCCTGACAAAATATTAACTATTATTATTATATTATTATTTGAAAGAACATTCACCATTTTTTTTATTATTTAAATATATTTGGACATAATGTTTTAGTTAGTACTACTTAAGGAAAGAAGGAAGAGGGATAAATTTTAGAGCTTCTGGTATTGTCAATAAATAAAATTTTTACTATTGATTATATGTATCTGAAGAAGTTTCTTAATATTTAGAATATCAGGTATTGTAAACAATTTTAATACTAAGAAGTCCCTGGAAATATCTGGCTCATTTTTAGCCCAAGTAAAATGGTCATAAACATATTTACTTACTTCACGTTTCCAATAAAATCAATCAAAATTTATAAGCATTTTCTGAATTTTTCTTGTAAAGAAGTTACAAAGAACTATTATTACATGTCTGAAATTGCCAAAAGTATTTTCCATGAAAAGGCAAAATCATGATGACTATTATAAAGTTAAATTGGTGCACTCATGCAGAATCACTTAGAATTCTGAAATAACATTTGAGAAAAAAAGCCATAGCCTTTGGTATTATACAAGGTATAGAGTGACTCAAAGGGAAATACTGTGCTATATTTACAAACCAAAAAATGTGTTCAAATTACTCAAAAACAATTTTATGGCAATAATAAGCATATTCTCTGTTGATCCAGAGGATTATCTTAACCTCCTATTTCTTGGCTAAGGAGGATTAACATAATTAAGATAAATATTCTTCCTTTTTCCTGTACATTCCCCCATTGTAGACATGTCTAAAGCTTTATGAAAGATCATGAGACAGAGGTTACTCTTTCATTTTTCCCGAGGTTAAAAGGGGTGGGGGTGGAAAGGAGATTTGCAAGCAATCATCATTTATATCATTTAAGTAAGAAAAGAGCTGAAAGAATGTTACCTGGGCCTTCCCCAAAGCCTGTAAATCCACAGTTTAAGTAAGTGGTTTCCAAGTTTTGCTGCACAATAAAATCACCTGGAATTAAGAAAAGAAAATTCCCAAAGTGCAGATTAAACTCCAGACGAATTATATCAAAACGCTGCAGGTGGGAGCAAGGCATCAATCAGCATTTTTAAAAGACCCCCAGTGGATTCTTCTGTGTGCTCAAGTTTGGGAGTCACTGGCTTAAATGTCAGCTTGGAGACCTCAGCCCTAGCCTCTATTCTTTTCTTATATGTAACATAAATTTGCAAACTAAAGATTGTTACTCTAAAACAAACATTTAAACAAAATCATCTGGGGTTGGCTCATTTCTGTGAATTTTGGCTTTTCTGTGAAATAATACTCAAGTAAAGTAGGAAATACAAAAATAAAAAAGATACTCGTATCTGGCAAGATTTCAAATACTCGTGAGCAATGTGATCAGTGCTACTAGAGAGTGTGTGCTAACAGTTAAGGAACTGGCAAGAGAATTAGAATGCATGGGTTTAGGTCATATTAAGCATTTAATGCATGGCTTATTAAGCAGAGGGAACTCTATTTCTAAATATAAACAAGAAACCTATTTTTCTACATAGATGTGTTGGAAGTAAAATTATTTCTTGTTTCAAATTCCGTAGTCCCTCAAGCTTTTTGACAAATGATGATTTCTCATCTGATGATTATGTGAGAAAGTATTTGTTATCAGGAATTCTTTCCAATCATGCTTCTTTTTATTTCTAAAGACTGATGACCAATTTGTAAATGCTTCTTGATAGTGCCATGAAAATTATTTGAGGTAAAAATCGAAGTTGTACTTTCCTCAAAATGATCGTAGGGTATCAATACTATGTAATCTATTTGCTTTACGTGATTATTTTTGTTTATTTAAAAAACAATACGAACTTTTTTTATATTTAAAAATTTTGCAATTAAATTAGCATGAATTTCTCCTGAAAAATAGTAAAACACTACAAATTTTAATAAAATAATTTCAAGCAAGCTTTAATTACTACCTTCAAAGTGAAAGAAATAAATTAGAAATTATCCAATACTAAAAGCTTAATGAATAAGTGGAAATGCTTCCACATAAGGAAGAATTCTACATTATAGAAATCATGATGACACTTTTTCAACTTAGTAAAGCAGTAAAGTCCAACTACTGGAAGTCGAAAGACACCTTTTAAACTTTTACATGCTGAATTGTGCATGAAGGCAAGATATTATTTTTCTACTTGTGATACAATATGGAATGTATATCAAGATAGAGGAAGATTGTGTTTTTCTATAATTTTCATGATTCTGCCTATAGGTATTTACAAAATAGAAAAGAAATAGGTTTTGTAAATGTATGCAGTTTTAGAAAGGCAAGCTGTTTGTATATTTTCTTGAAAATTAACTTTCAATATGTTGTGGTATTGAAAGGAAAAATAATTTGGGCAAAAGGGGAAATTAAGTTATAAAAATAATAATTAGATATTTCTTTTAGGCTTTATTTCTTCATTATTAAATATCATTGAGTTTTGAAAGATACTTAAAATATTATCTTATCTATACTACCTGTGGTATTGGATTGAGTTATGATTATAATCATGAGGATGTTGTTTGTACTCACAAACACTTTATTCAATGAGTTTATTTCTTGTGTGTGTATGTGTGTATATTTCACCAATACATCTCTGTTTGAACAACTAATTGACTCTTATCTCTTTCACTTGGACTTTTTTTCTTTGTTACTCAGATTCCATACATTTGTGAGGTCAGTTGAGTTTTAGAACATATTATTAAGTCTAAGTAATTCAAATATTTTTGGTGTACCTTTAATATTTAAAATTTTTTTATTAGTTTCAAGTATACAGTACATTGGTTAGACATGTTTCATATAGTTTATGAAACAATTGCCTTCACTGCTCTTTCTCTCCTCTGCCTCTACACCTAGCCATTACGTTACTACTGACTGTATTCCCAAAGTTGTGTTCCCCATCCCCGTGACCATCTATCAACTACTGATTCATCCTTCTTTAACAACCTTTTACCCTAATTACATCATGGATTTACCGGCTTTGGGCGGAGACTGGATGATTTGTTTCTCCTTCCCTACAGAAAGACTTCTAAGCAAAACGCAAGTTAGATGCTGCAATAGTAAAGGATTTGGCTGTGTCACACTCTGGCTGCTTCATGCTAAGTAAGCAATTTGGGGTGGACATAAACTGAAAATGTTTGCTCCCTCTTCTTCCTTGGGAAAAAGAGACTAGCCAGGGTTTTCATGTACACCGTGGAGATACGGTCACTACTACACCTGTCTGGGCTGCCATCATTTTTTATCTCTGGGAACAGACACTGGTAGACCAAGGAAAAGACACACACTATACCTCGGCATGTCCTGTGGAGCTCTTGATGCAGTCAAGGGAAGAAAAATACATTGTGTTATATTAGCAGAGAGTATATCTCTCTCTCTCTCTCTCTCTCTCTCCTCTCTCTCTCTCTCTCTCTCTCGCTCTCTCTCTCTTCCTCCCCTTTTCTCAAAGCAGCACTTTGAAGCAGGTATTTTAACTTCGCTTGGCTGGTGATGGAACAGGTTCAAAAAATTGAGGGGTTTTCTCATAGTCACAGTTAGTGAGAGGCCACGTCTGCACTGTAGGTAAAATGTGTCTTGCTCCAAGATCTGTGCAATGGTCTCATCTGCAACTGATTATGAAGGGATTTAAGAAATCCAAAGTTCACACTTGTGCTCTAAGGCACCGCCTAAGCAGTGTTCTTCCATTCTTTATAGTCCGTGTTTTGCTGTGGAAATCTACATATTCAGGTATAGATCCTTTTTAGAAGTCTTCTAAAGTTATTTTCTGGGTTCTCTATAAATTTTATCATTAACTCTTCCATAATCATGGTTCTCTGAGGCCTAGTAGAATGTATGCCATCTAAGTTGCTCTGGCAAAATCATTGTGGATGTATAAAATGAGGTGTACCATCCTTATATGAGTTCCTGCCTCTTAATGTACAATGCTGAGGGGTCTTTAGTCACACAGCTTATTAATTGTGATAATAGCAGCCAGGCACACTTCTAAGATCTTTACATATATTTATTTATTTAATTAATTTAAGAGCAATGTTATGAAATAGATACTATTTATCATTCCAATTTAACAAAGGAGACAATAAGGCAAAATGTGGTTGTATAACTAGTTCAAGGTCAAAATTCTAGTAACTAGAATTTGAAAGTGGAAACTAAGAAGTTCCCTACCTTCTTCAGACACACACATTTCTAACCTTTTCCTCCAACCTAGCTCAAGTATTTGTGGATACCTGCCTTGCTCAAACTTGTTATAGTTTGAGAACAGAAGAGACTTAATAGCTCCATCTTAGAATCCCATTTTTGCATATCTATTTCTGAAATGAAAACAAGGACTACTTTCATTTTTTGCCATCAGATTTTAAAAGTTAAATTGAGAAAAGATGTTATAAACTAGATAACAAAAAGTGTGAGTTTTGGGATACAGAATTGCAGGCAATTTAGAAAACGACAAAATGTAAATCAAGACACAATATGCCATATATTATCAAAAATTAGATGAATGCACATGATAGTAGTTATAATTCAAGTAAGCAAAAGTTTATTTTAGTAACTCTTTGAATTCTTTCTTTAGTCTCAATAGCATTTATGTATTAATTTATTCAACCACAGTAGTTTTGAAGTACTTAACTTTAAAACATTGTTATTTATATTTTGTACATGTTTCTGTTAAAATATAATAAAATAAAAAATAGTAATGCAGTACTTTATTTTAAGTGGAGCAAGTCATTTGAAACACAAAGAGCAACTATAAAAAAAAAAAATCTCAGAACTGCCAATCATCTTCTTACCTGATGTTCAAACCATCTGAAACCTGGTGAGAAGGGGCAGAAAAGGCCTGCTGTGGTTGAGTCCTCTGTGAATATGTACATCCAAGTTATAAATCTCCAAAATTATACAGAGCCTAAAAGCAATGTTGATCTAACCTTAGTCGTGTACCTTCAACTCTAGTTGTTCTGTTCTAGTCCTCTGGCTGACATTTCAAGATGAGCAAACCCTCGATAATAATATTACTTAATACTCCCCACACGGTGCTAAACCAACAAGCATAATTAGACATGCTCACAAACAAGATTAAACTAAAGAAATCAAAATGTACTATACCCTAGAGCACTACCAAACAAGCAAATATCATTTATTTAACCAGAAGTTACAGTTGTTAAATTCAAGCAGCTTACACCTGTGCTGAGTAACACCCACCTCTAGTAACCTAGGGGCCAACACACAGAATTCATGACAGCCAAGAAACTCCAGGTGGGCTGTAAGAGGAGATAAATGGCATGTAGTTTGGAGAGTAGGGGACGTGATTTAGAATTTATGGGATTAAGAGACCTTGCAGGTTACATGCTGCAAGATTGCAAGAAGCTTTAGAAGCTAAAAAGAAAAGCCTTGACTTTAAGCCTATGCTTGACTGGAAGCCACTGAACTGAAAGCAAAGTAGGCGGATTCTTGGACTATGTAACTTCCAAGTTATAAGCTTGACAAGACAAAATGGAATCAGGAAATATCAACCCAGATCAGAAGAAAGTATACCAAAATCATCAATAAGTTTTAAAAAATCAATCAATCAAAACTACGGGAAAGCAATTGGCAAGAAGATAGCATCTTCAAGTTCAATTAAAAGAAACAAAATCCTCGTAATGTTATTTAAAAGTTACGTTATATTGTTTAAAACTCCTTTTTCTATTTAATTTTATGTGTTCATCATAAAATTACTGTTAAACAAGCAAAACCAATATACCCAATCCAGTGGATAAGAAGCCTCAGTTTCAAAGATTTCAATTGTTTTGCCATTGTCGAGGAATCAGGAAATGATGGAACCAGGACTAATATTTCTACATCTGAGAGCTTTTAATGCTGAGAGTTAACACTGAGAGCTTCTAACTTTTCTCTTGGCCTGGATTATTCTTATGCTAAGTATGAACATTTAATTTATATGGAATTACATGTGATGATAGTTAAAACTTAGTAATCAAAAATTAAAATACCACCAAGTAAGTGAAAGACTGTATTTCAGTCTTTAATCTCAATGGCAACTATATAGTCCAAATGTTGATTATGTACCCGTCACGTGCAAGACACTATTTATTTAGCATATATACAGCAGTGCAATATCTATGTACAGATATACCTTGCACTACTTTAATGAAAAAAATATTTATTTATAAAAAGAAAGAAAGTAAGCAACATGATATATTTATTTCTAAAAGAAGGCAAAAACATGTAATTAAATGCATGTCTCTAGTAGCAGATTTTGGTTCCTATCATTAACACGTTGAAGGTAGTAGATGGAAACCTCTTCAACCTTATTCCCAAATATCTGCCTAGGCAGGCAGCAGGGTCTGCTGTTGCTTTGGGAACAGGAAATAAAGGCAGAGTGAGAACTACAGAAGCTCATGTTTAGCCTATTTGACTCAGCATACATATATAAATAAAAATAAAGCATAAAGGTATGCATTTTAACAATATTAAAGTCAAGTAAAGAAGCTAAATACTGAATGTAATATCGCCTTGTGCTAAGGCCATACAGATCTTTTGCTAAAGGGGAGAAACAACTATAAGGCTAGGAAAATAGATAAAGTGGTTAGCTTAGTTATTTGGAAAAAAGGGATAGAAGAACTATATAAATAGTAGAATAAGCTATATATATATGATAGAATAAAGCCATACAGTGATCTTCCTACCACTTCTCCAACAATAGTAATGAAAATAAAATTTAAAAAATATATTTACGTGAGAGAAAATATAAATTAGCATATAAACATATAATTTTCTACTGCAACTCAGAACATAATGTTTATTAGCAAAATCGTCTGTTTTCTCTTATATTTTCCAGAGGTATATTTGAGTCATTGAAGGGGATGTACAAAAGTGAAAAAAATGATATTGTGATATCAATTATAAATTGAGGAGGAATTGTGTGTTTTTTCCTCAAATTTAACTTTTTTTTGGTCCAATATTTTTTAAAGATAATTATATATTCTTGCTTTGATGCATAGTAGTAGAGGCATCCCCAGCCTTTAAAGATGTGTTGGGCTCAGCAGATACCAGGAGAAATAAAATATCTTCACTTGCTCCCCTAAGAAAACTCATGATGACAAAGGAGTGTGAAAAACTTTATATGTGTAAGATACAAGTAGATCACACAGACAGGGTCCTGGTTATTGATGCTGTTATATAATTGAGTGCATTCTGTGATCAGTGAGAGGCATTCCTTAGGATTTTAATTTAACTAAAAATTTCTACTTAAAAAAACTTATAACTATAAAAATATAGTTATAAAAATATATAAAAATGAGAGAAAATAGGATCAGATATGTTAGAGAAATGACTCTGAAAGTCATAATTAAAAAAGATTACAGGAAAGGAAACATATAGGAAGAAGGTGTGACATTAATCTAGGTGAGATATAATAAAAATCTAATTTAGGACAGTGGCTGTGAGAATAATGGTAGATTACAGAGATACTGAAGACCTAAAATCAGTTGGACGTAGTCAGCAATTGCTCATGACCAGAATAAAGTTTGATACTTTGAGTACTGATGAGAGATATGATTAGCGATGGTTAAAAAAACAAACAAACAAACAAACAAACAAACAAACAAAAAACCTGAGGAAAGGATCAGAATGAAATTTGGGGCAAAAACTTAATTCATATTGTAAAATTCATTTGTGAGTTAGTTCAGAATTTAGAACAATGTGTTTATAAATATTTGTTAAATAGTTAGAAAGAAAAAGAATATATATATATATATATATATATTTCCTAAAGAAATAATAAGAGATAAAAGTATTGAGCACTATTATTGTGAGTGCTTTCCAAGTATCAACTGACAAATTTAACAACTCTTTATGCTTATTTTATAGGTAAGAAAAGAGAAAAGATAAATCATTTTGCCTGTATTATACATGTAATGATAGGAATTAGTTCCACATGGTCTGGCTTCAAACTCTGCAACCACCCATAACATTATGCTGCCTCTTCATGTAAATGGTGAGCAGACTTACAAGCTGAATTATAATATAATTCTACATTATTATATTTTTACTTAACTGTAGAATTCCTGATATCATATTGAGTTTGAGGAAAATTTTCATTACAGAAGAAGAAAAATATTCTTTTCCCTTGTTACCTACTTTTTAAAAAATGACAGTCACATCTCACATATTTCTGTAGATTACTGTTCCTTAAAAATCTTTGCCTCATCAAACAGATATTGGTAAATAGTCCTTCATTGTTTCTCTCATCAAGTCCAGTTCCTTCTACTTGATTTCAAGTTCTTTAATATTGATCTGTTATTTACAACCAGTGATATCTTATTACTTTTAGACATCTGGAAGGTACTGCTGTTTGATGTATCCTGGTCTTGTTTACTAATCAGCTCCTCCTACCTCCCTTTCTCACACAAGTCCAAGTCTGCACTGCTCAGCTCAGTCCCCGGGGCATTCCTGCTGCCCCAGCCTATCACAGAAGCATCCATCCGTGCTCTGAAATTAGTTTTCTCCCTCAACATCCTTTTTACTACCACCTTCTTTGCACCTCGTTCATCCTTCAGAGCACCTGATCCTTGCTATCTTTTAAGACAAAAAACAATTTGAATTAATTTGCACTTCAAGGATTCTAAAATATTTATAGAGTGTCTACTGAGTGTCAGAAACTACTAAGTCCCAAAGGACATAATGCAAAGAGTTTTATTTGGCTTCTGCTCCTTAGGAGCACTTGATCTGGTGGGACACACCACACACACACACACCACACACACACACACACACACACTAGCTTGCTCGCAAGATAGAACACAATAGGATAATCAGCAGCATATGCAAACCACAGGAGAGATAATTCTGGCTCTTGTGTGTCAGTGAGATGGAGGAAATGACTTTGAGTTGTCCTAAAAAGAGGGATTTCCCCCATTTTGAAAAATGAGAGGGAGTGTGAAAGTGGGGATCAAAGTAGTATATTCTATTGCTCTGATCTAGAAATAAAGAGTAATTAATTCCCATTTCAGGCACCATTGCCAGACCTTGGTTCCCTAAACTTCCTTCCCACCACATCCCTTTTCTGGTTAGAATTGCCAATAGCTCATCATTGGTTGAGGTTTGCTAGTTTTGTTTTGTAAGTAGATCAGAAGAGGTTTAATTGCTCCCTGTTCTGCTGGCTGCTGACCACACCTAACCTAATAGGTGCTCCTTTACGATGAGTGGGAACACTGAAATAGCAGCAGTAGCCCATGCATTACTCCTGTGCAGCTCTCAGGTCTGTTTGTAGCACTGGGTTTCTGTTCGTGTAAGTGGGGCTCTGGTACGTACACTTAGAGCTTGATGTGCCACTGGCAAAGACCTAGTGAAAACATGGCATAACGATAAGGCATGGCCAATAGATATCCTGACCAGTAGATTCCTGAAAAAACTTGTGCCAAGAAAGGTGTGGGTCTCTTTTATCTAGAAAGAGCACATTTTAGCCTCTTTTCAATGTTAACAGTGAGTATCTCTTAACAAATTAACAGAGGGATATCAGGTTAAACTTAGAACTTTCTCTTGTAATTTCCTGTACGGTCTATCCCACCAACATAATAACAACCTGCAAATTCATATGGCTTAAAAAGCATGCTTGAATTGTTTCCTTTAGTTCTGTGAATTGCAAATTATTTTTAAAAGCACGCAATTTATATACACACTAGTTCTGCATGTGTAGTTTAATTTTCTCTATTTGTTTTTCTAGAGTTTGTCGTCCAGTCATGCACTTTGTTGCATAGTGCAACAGTATTTATCTTTTACTAAGCCAGAACCAACATTACCTAAAATGAGTGTGCCCATTTCTTCCTCTGAGTGTCTTTAATTAAGACCCATGATTAACCACTCATTGAAAAATATACTGTGCATTCTTATATATAAAAAAATATATAAAATCTACAAATATATGTAGTTAAAGGCCATGAATTTCAAAAGGAAAACAAAACTAATCTTCAGCAGTAGAAACCTGGGGTAGTTCAAATAAATGATATTCATGTTGCAGGTTATATCTGATTGAGCTTTATCTGCTATTTATGGAGGTTTAGAAGAGACAAGACCTCACTTGTTGCTGTCCCATATTATCAAATGCTGGTATTTAGGAATCACTACTACTGTTACGTAGAATTTCTAGTGCTATTACATACCTACAGAACATTAGACTTGATCTACTTATTGCTACTTACCAAACTTTGTACAGTAGGCCTAATTAGATCAATTAATTACATTTATTTTAAACTCGATCTGATTTTTTTATTGCTTATAGATTTAATTACACTCAATCATTGAAGCTGGGGAAAAAACAAAAACAAAAACAAAAAATACCCCCTTACGTCGCTTAATTCTAATGAGGCTCACATAAGCTTTCCCATTAAATTATTTTATTCTCCCGTCCGTATTTTTCAAGCTATTCAGAGATGCATTAGACAGAACAGTGACAGCAGCTAGGTAGGAGCTGCTGAAGGGATATTGACACAAAGCCAAGAGGATTCTCTTTTTAGAGCAGTTTGAAAGTTTGCCAGTCACCATGCTCCATGCTCTGTCTTTTATAGTTTGTTAATGTCAGTAGTTATGATCTTCTGCATTTAGGAATTTGATCACCTCTTTCATGTCTTTCTTTCAGCAGTTTTCCTCAAAATTGATATTGAATATTCATTATAGATAATATAAAACAAAGGGTAAAAGATAAAAGTATTTCAACAAAAAGTTGTTACTGATAATTACTATAAGTTTTGAATCTATTTTTTACTTAGTTATAGAACCTATATATCCTTAATAATGACTTTATAATTTCTGGAGAAAAAGAGTGCTGGTAGGATAGTGTATTTTTGTGCTACTTATGAATCCAGTGCTTTAAGAGATCATTGAGTGCTCTTCAGTGTTTCAGGCTATGTAATTATCACTGTGAGAACTTAACAAGGGCAATGCTTGCCGAATAGTCAGGGATAGCCAAAACTGCAAGATTATTTTTGAATGTCAGTTCAGCCTACTCTGAGCCTCAGCATAAGAAGGGTGACAACCATTGACAGCACGTCATCTGGTATTTGCTTAGTCTCAGTTTTTGAAACACATTTTGATATTTGTTAAGAGCTTGCAGAGGTTAAGATGGTGATACTGTAGAAATGTGAGTTTAGTTTTCTTCATTTCAGGTGCAAGTTGGAATGATTGCTGAGTCAGTGTCAATGATACACAATTCAATGAGAACACCAGATTTATCATTTTTTTTCCATTTGCTCTGGACCCCATGTTTGGATTCTGCAGCATCTTAAATGCAAAAACTCTCCAAGTTGTTCAAATGAATATTTTTCAGGGTCCAGTGACAAAGTATTTCTTTTCCCATGCAAATATTCTTGTTAGTACCATGTAGTTGTAGTTTCAAAAAGGAATAACAACAACAAAAAGGGGTTTTAACTAAAATGTTTTGACAGTATGGTTCTTTGAAGACATTCAATTATAATTCTGAAATAGTTAGAGTGGAGTCAAGCCAGTATGCAAGAGATGAGGATGAAAGCAAAAGATATTAATTTTCTTTGTATTCTGATGGGCCCACTGAGATATGTCAGTAAAACCTTTACTCTAAACATCTCCCTTCATAATACTGTGTAAGAAATAAAGAATAAATAAAGGACATAAAGGAATCCGCCAATGACTGGAGACAGGATTTTCTTTACATTGTCTAATAGACTCATTTATTATTTTAAGCTGGTAAAAAGAGACTTATGATTCGTGTTGAAGAAAGTTATTTGTGCTTGATACATTAAAGACACTGTTCAAAAGCAGTTTGTCCTTATAAAAGGATGACCCCTGTAGTAATTCTTAGGCAAGGAGGGACAAATTCAATCAACAAAAAGCACATCTCGCCCCAAGTTCCCCATGATTTCTCCACATATAGCAAAAAAATACACATCAGTAATTTATTTGAACATGCACATCTGTGAGTAGCACAGTTCCAGGCTACTCAGGAAACAAAAGGGAGAATATCAGCATTACCTAAATAAAAAAGAGAGGTGAATTACACCATTTTAATTGTCTTAAAAACACGGATAAGAGGAGCAATTAAAATATAGTCCTAAATAGTACTAGCTAATGTAGATTACATAAGTATACAATATGATTCAACTAATAGTGCTCTGACAAGCATAAACCACCAGTTTTAGTAAACAAGGCCCAGATCAATTGCTGAGAAAATGTTAGATTCAGATGTAATAAAAATTACTTTTATTTCAGTATTGAATGCAAAACACGAGTCGAGTGTGAAGACAGCATTCTAAAAAAGGTGGCTCTATTAAAGCAAGGAGGCCATTTCCTTTTGCATTTTTATAATTTTTGAATTCTATTTTTGATGTTTGCTTTTCTCTTTCCTCCCCTGAGCACTAGTTTATCAAAAAAAGATTTCAAGGTGCAAGTTGTACATTCTTATTGTTATACCTTTTCATCTCTTTCTGGAAGAGAGTATTACAATCAGCATTACAATGTTCATTCTTTTTCTCTGAATATCTGTTTCACATACATGTATTTCAAAATCATAATATTGATTGGGAAAAGAAACCTATAAATGAGAGCGATGTCGTTATTCACTTCCTATTGTGCTGTGTGTCTTTCCCATCCCTTCTTCCCTTTCCCTGTAAAGAGCTGTAAAAAATTTAAGGCAGATGAGGTATATTGCTGAAGAAAAAAGTTATTTTTGAAAAAAAAAAAAACTTTTATTCTGCCCTTCTACTCAAGAAAGACTACTCAACTATAAATCTAGTGCTAGAAAAAGCAGGAAAGACACCGGCTGCATGTACCATACTATGTCTTCTATTTCTAAAATGGCTTTTTGTTAATTTAATTTTTAATAGAAAAAATAAGCACCTTAAGCTATGAACAAGAAAAGAATTTCATTATTAGTGAGTCTAGAATCCAAACGGAATTAAGATCACTCACTCAAACTCTTTCACTCATTCTCACAAAGGCCAATGCTACTGATTAGAATTGTAAAGTGCTGTACTTAGTATAAACACTTGTATACACTGCAGACACTGAAAAATAACCCTCAAGCACATTGTGTTATAGTTCCAAAAATATATTTACAGTCTATTACAAAGATTACAAATGGAAGTGTCTAGGTGACTATATTATGCTAATTAAAATTATTTTACAGATTACTTTTCCTTAGGGACAAAAACATTTTAGTGAAATTAAAATGATTTTCTAGTCAATCAAAAAATAAATTAAAATATCAAATAACACTGTACAGTGACTTTAAAGAAAAAAAAAAGGGCGGGGAGGGGTTTGGGAAGCAATCCATTTGAGTTTTTCTATTACCATCTTTGGTCCTAAATGTGGGAAAACACATTATGTAGCACTGAAAATACCTGTTCTTTTGTGATGCTCTGCAAGTAAAATAGAAAAATATAGTGCATTTTCAATGTATTCAGAGCCCACTACAGAGAAATGTGTGTACAAAACAAGACAGTATAAATAAAATTTACAAGTTTTACAAAGGAACATTTACAGATTTTGTTTCTGATATTTGTTTGTTTGTTCGTGGATGCCCACATTATCAAACAAGACCAATTGTGACCGATCCCTGGGATCTTTCTCTATTAAAATCATTATAAACAGCCCAATTTTCTTTGGAAGTACAACAGTTCAATTCTGGGGTAGTTCATGATTTTCATAACTTTTGAGAGCAGTATTCACAATATGTATACATTCCTGAAATAGCTATAAAGACACATTTAATTATTGCTTGTGAAATTCTAACATGTAATCAAATAGTATGGTATAATAAATAAAGCTTAAAAAAATCAGATCCTTCATCTCTTCCTTACATGGTAAAAAGTATTCTTCCACTAAGTTTCTCATATCACTGTTCACAAATAAAAAACTTTTTTTTTTTTTTAAACTGCATCAGTGATATCTTGTGCAGGAAATTTGTTTTTGAAAGGTGAAAATTGTGAACTGCCCCTTTTATCATGCTTCAGAGTTCTAATATAAAACTTAATTCTTTCCTTTTGTGTTTGGACTGCATTAAACCAAACAGGATATAAAATATATGTCAACTATCTCGCCTAAATTTCCTAATGTCACGATATTGAAAAAATCTTGATGTGCTCAGACTAAATTTTAGATAACACTGGATAGTTTTTGCTTTCAGACTTGCCTCCACCAACATCCTTTAGATGAAGTACCTCATACTTTATTTTATAGTCATAAACCTACAATTTGAGTTTTTTTTTTTAGTAAATTCTATCTAGTAAAATCACTCTATAAACAATCTGTTAAAAGTGCCTTATAGTATTTATGGATCATTATTGCTTTTTTCATTGAAAAGATAATGTGTCTGCTCTTTACAAAAAAAAAAAAAATTCTTTTAAAAAAATATCAGAGCTCTTGGCAACTTGCATTGTCTTGACTACCTGCCAATTAGCAAACAATATCAAAACAGCACTGATTAAACAAAATAAAATGGCACAAAAAGATACCAATGTTCTGAGAGAAGTATCTTCAATCATGCTATGTTTTTTTTTAATTTGAAATTCTTTCAAAATTACCCAGTGTAGTAATGTATCATAGATTAACACTAAAAAGGTCCAAAGCTATAAACAACTTTCTAAAACAAAGTCCTTATGAAGAATAAACAGAAATGACTTTAAAAAGGAATAGTCTGAAATCACATATTTAAGGAAAATATTTCATTGATTTTTAACAATAAGATCATGATTTTATTTGACAAATATATTCTTTCTTAAATTCTTTATGTACATTTTAAAAAGTCTATAAGATAAAAAGGAGGTTAGAGAGCTCAAGGTGTTTGGATGTTTTTCAGGTAGTACTTTGTTTATTGTCACTGTTGTTTTCCTAGCCACCGGTGGTGGATCCTAAATTCCCTTTTTATATATTCTGGTGGCACTTAGGAGTTCAAGTCTATAGGTGCTTCTTAAATCTTTTCTTCACTGGAGGAAGGACCCAGGACATCAACTGTCTTCTAGCAGCATTCTACGCATATACTGAAGGCCAGTACTGTTCTCTCCCAGTACGTAATCTCCCTCATAAGGGAGAAATGCTTATCACACTTGGATGCCAGTTCCATGTAAATGTAGCATTTGTGCTCTCATAGTCTGAATGCTGCTCATGATTTTCTTTTGATGGCCAACCAGTGTGATCCCTAAACTCATCACATCCCTGAAAAAAACAAACACATTTTTTATTAGTTACTTTACCAAGAATTTATTTGGTACTAAACTGTGTCAACTCTAATTAAATAATCAGTGTATCTTAGGCAACAGATCTTATCTTCATGTCCTTGGGTATTATGATCATATGCCTGCAATGGGTCAGGTTGGCAACCTGCATCAACATTCTCCTTTGTGAAAACCTTATTGCTCAGGCCCTTGATTTGCCAAGATAAGTTATATTTCAACTAATTTGAAATTTTATAAAAAATCATCAAAACGTATTCTCGAACATAAGTGAAGTTTAAAATTTTTAATTGTTAAAATAGGATATAGTAAGAATGGAAATACTTCTGGGCTCTAGTACATCAAGAATCATCAATGATCATACAACTGAGTTTAATAATTATGTAGTAATCCTAAGCATATTATTGGCTATATATTTACTTCAGTTCAGTTTACACATTTGACAACATTTTAGATAAGAAATAGTTTTTAAAGAATGCGATACCTATTTTTAAATAGTTTAAATCTGACAGAAACTAACTGAATCTGTGTTCATACTTTTGCCTTTCTAATAGCCAGAAATAATGAGCTTAGGCATTTACAAGCATCTAAAATATAGCAATAGTGCAGTGCTGTCGTATTTCATAGCATTGGTCTAATAAGACTTTGAGAGACAGTCTTTCAGGGGAGTAGATTGCTTTGGAGAGAGAGGCATAATTATGCCAATTCCACGCACATGGTGACTATTATTTAGCATAAAGCTAGACATGATAGCATTCACATGCTTAGATTCATGTACATGCCATTTCCTGATTTACCAGGAACCAATGTCTGATTGCTGGTCTTCATCTCATCTGAAAAATGTGAAACCCTTCTCCCAACAGCATGTAAATAGGACCCCACTAATACAACCTTGATAATTTCCATTTTCAAACACATTACTGAGAGGAACTGCATCGCCTGTAAAAGATATGTCGCAGCTGGGGAAGCTGAAGTTCGGAGATATTAAATGGATTTCCTAGGACCACAAAAAGAGTGATGAAGGCAGAAAGAAAAATTTATCTCTTTTTACTTCCAGTTCACAGCAATTTCAAAAGCTGTTTTTATCAGGCAGTTCTTAAGGTTAAAAAAAAAAAAAAAAAAAAGCTTGAATCAATCAATCACACACTTTCCAAAAGGTAAGTGAAACTAAACTGTTAGTTACAGTGAATTAAATTAAGCTCCCTTTGACCTCCTCGGAAAGAAAGTAATCATATTGAATGTCATAATGTATTTTGGTACTGGGTTTGAAACTGAGATTTTTAATGTCTGATACACAAACATGGTGAAAGAAATCCTCCTTTGTAATGAAGAAAGTTTCCAAGGGAATAGGAGACTAAATGATGCAGTGGTTAATAAAAATGGAAGTCTCATTGGGTGGTGTTTAGAACACTGGCTATGGAGACAAATTAGCTACCGCTTAACTAGTTGAGTCAGTTTGGGGAAAATATTTAAATTCTCTGAGTCTTAAGCATGCTGTGTATAAAACTATCGACTTAATAAAATGTTGCCGTGAGGGTTTAAAAAGATACTGTATGTTCAAAGGTTTTAGCATTATACCTGGCACATAGTAGGCACTTATTAAAGAGATGCTTTCTCCCTGGTTTTGTGGTTCATGCCTCTTTAATATATGGAAATAACTTAATGTGTAAAGCTTGGATTGTATCTAGTACATTCTTAAATACAATTTAAAAGTTTAAGCTTACTCAATAGTCATTCTGGCCACTGATTCAAGGGAGTTGTAGCCAGCTGCTGTGAAGTTATCTTTATATCTTTCCATTTTAATCGCTTGTAGCCATTCTCCAACAGAACAAAAGGTAGTGAAGTCAAGAGTGTTTTGATCCAAAAGAGGGCTGATTGGCCTAGATAAGAATTAAACAGAAAAGCAATTTTTTTTTCATGAACTGCTAAAGAATGTCTTGTCCCATACAAAAAATAAAGGTATAGAGAATAAAATTATATGTTTTAATTGATTTATAATAACAAATAAACAGATATGCTAGCAAAATCTAATGCTTAAAAGCTTCCCAATAACTACTGACTCCAAAATTTACATTATTTAGGTTTGATGACCACCAGAATGCGTCTCCCATGTATTTTTAAAAGTACACCTGACAGTATTTGTAATCAGTAAATATATGTTCAGTTGTTTCTCCAAAAGTATCTGGGAGGAAAGGAAGTACATCTGGCTGTGGACTAACTCATTCAGACTATGAGGGTGCTACCGAGAACACATGCATCCACTGACCTGCTGGTACCCTTGCTAGTATCTTGAGTTCATGTATCTCCACAAGGGCCTAACTGACTATCAGTACAGACCACAGCATCGGTTACCTGGCAGCTGAAGCTGAATAACTACTAATATGCATTTCAATGGAGTAAGCCAAGTGCAAGGACTGAGTGGAGTGTTTATTACACTTTTTAACCGGTATAAGTCTTTAATCATGTATTGAATTCCTTTTACAAATGTTAACTTCACGGAGTCATTTTGCTAAATAACTTGTTGCAAAACAATAAGATAATATGCAAAAAACTAGAGCAATAGTAATAAAAACCCATATAATAATTTGAAAATGTGAAATGTTAATCACAAAATTCCTGTTTAGAAAGTTTTCTAAATAACGGCCAGTGATATCTATCGAAACTTTTAAAAAAAGAGAAAAGCAATAATAATAGGTCACTTTAAATACTAATTCAATTAAGGTAAGTCATCTGAAAAGAAAAAAAAATAAAAACTTCTGTAAACATAATATATTTAATATGGATTTATAATTTAACACAAATGTCAATTTGCCATCGGGGTGGGTCTGAGGAGATAGATGGTTCATGTGAATATTTAAGTATTTCTTACCTACTACAAGTTCCCAGGGGTGTTTTCAGACTATTTGGGTTTCGAATCATTTTGTCTAGAATTCCAACTATCTGTTCAAACTTTGGTCTTTCGGCGCGTTCTTTTTGCCAACAATCCAGCATCAGCTGGTGCAGACCAGCAGGGCAGTCCATGGGTGCCGGCAAACGATAACCTTCTTCTATTGCTTTTATAACCTAACAGGCAAAGGGACATTAAAAATATTACCGACTGAGGTTCAACTATAATTAAATGAATTGCCCGGTAGGCAAAATGATTTATCCTGATAAAAGTGAAGCATGCTGCTTTGCAAAAGACTTTTTTTTTTTTTTCCAAGACGTCCATGAATATTAAGCATGTTGTTATGGGGTGCATGAAGTGCAGGATATGATGACATTTCTTAGTTAACTCAGCAATAGGGAGCAGCAATTAAGCTCACTCAGGGTGCAATAGATGGAAATTTTTTTTAATGTCATCCCAGAGGTTTTCAAAAGGGAAAATGTTATGGAACGATTTTACTTGTATATAGCTGTGTATATATGTAGTAGTCTATAAATTTATGAATTCTTCAAGTTATAAGAGGAAGCTGTCAGTTACCCAGAATTGAGCCCCTACAAAAGTTTCGCTTTTTGCAGAGTTTAAATGACACTTTTAAACAAGATATCAAAATATGTGAATGTACTATGACAGAAAATATTACCAAGCACACTATTTATTTTAAATAATACGAAGCTAATATGCTTATGAAGTATATAGTGTTACAAACACAGTGGTGTGCTGGAGCCAATTTGTACTGGTTCTTGAAGGTGATGGAATTACTTTGCAACTCCAAGTTTATTGACCTCACTCTGGCAGACTGAAATCAGCCTTCAGGGACGAGAAGGGAAGAATGTTACACCAGGAAATTGGGAAAGGTTACAAATCAGGGCTTTCCCGCTCAGAGTGCTGGCAAAATTTTATTAGCACATCAGTGCCTATTTATTTCTAATAACAGTCTAAGATTCTATTTATATCAAACTTTGGATGTTAATGAAAAATAGGTCTCCATAAACATTTTTACCTGGTGAGCAGAAAGTTTAAAAGTTACTTATTTGGACTTTTAAAAATTTATATGGAAAGAAAAAAACAGATCTTAAAAATCAGAAATTGTTACAAATCTGAGCAGCACAAGGAAAATAATAGGAAGGCAAACAATACAAATAGGAAGGATTTGCAAAACATAATATTCAAGGGGGATTAACAAATCCTTTGTTACTGACATAATATAGTAGAAATGTAAGAAAATGACGCTGAAAAATAAGAAAAAAGAGGTAATCTTGAGTTTTTGAAGAAAATAAGGCCTAAAATAGGCAGATAATAAGTTAGCTTTAAGAAATGTTGATAAACACTATTTGTGGGGAAATATATCCTTAAGATGCTTGTTGACATTCACAAATAGCACATTAAAATGTAAAAGGTTATAGGATGTAATGAATAAAGTAGCTGGCATCAACAATTTTTATAGAAAATACTCTGCATAAGAAAAAAAATAGTTCACTTTCATTTAAGAAAAATCTATATATGCAAACTGATAAAGTTCAAAAGGTGCATAGATTAACTTCATAGCTGCAATTTTTGAGAAGTATTGCTATTAAGTATAAAATCCTCAGCCCCGATTCTCCCCTGATCATTATGTCCTATACCTTAGTTTACTAGACAGCTTCATCTGGATTTTCCATAGGCATCTTATACTCCATCTATTTAAAACTGAATTTATTATCTTCACCCAAACCTTTACTATTTCAGTCAATGGAACTTCCAGTCATCCCAGCCAAAAAGCTGAAATGAGAACAGTTCTAGACTCTCTCTCTCCTATATACTCATATGCATAGCCAATTAGTCACTGCTTTGATGATGCTACTTCCTAAACACAATATATGCTCAAATATCAGGAGAAGTATTTTTTTTCATATATATAATAATATTCCTGCAGTGATATACTCATTATCCCACAGTTAAAGTTTTTATAGTCTCATACCATGAGTGTTTCCTTAAGTACTTTATTTTGAATAACAATTAAGGGATAAACACCTTAGACTTAAGTGACCTTGATCAGTGTTGGTACTGAAAACTAATGAAGTTAATGGCAGAATTTAAAAGTTTTCCTGTATATGCTCCTATAACTACAAATACTTGATTTTTATAAACATTCCTCTAAAATATCTCTTAAAAAGCTTTACATCACACAAGCAAACATATGCAAATGATAACTCTGTACAGATCATAGATATATTACTATAGGAGGAATTAAATTAAAAAAAAAAAACCTTTTAAATGCAAAGAATTTCATGTGGCTTTGTACAACATTCCAGTGACAGCACTATACTTGGATTCAAAGTGCTATATGTTAAAAAACTTGGATAAAAGTAAAAAGAATGTACTTTGGAAAACTGGGTTCAGTTATTTAAACAATGGTTCAAGTTGTTAATAAGTAAATTAAAAATTTCTAAAACTTTATGTATTCAAAATGATTAAATAATAAACAATTGGGGGCATTTGTTCAACAGGAAAGGAATGGATTTCCTTTTATTTTGAGGTTACTTACATTTGAACATTTGTAGTATTTTTTGATTTGACAGGACTCCATCCCTATCCTCGTAACTTTAGTTCAGACCTCAATATTTTCCACGACTTCTTAACCTATGTCCCCGCTAGTAGTTTGTTTTTGGATGTTCCAAAAGAAACAATGCAGGTAGAGTGAGCTTTCCCTTTTTTCCCTCTGAATAATCTTTTAAAATGCACACCTACATTTTATCATGATCTTCCTTATATAATACTCGTCAGCTGCTCTCCCATAGGATTAAGTTTAGAACACAATGTATTCTTAAGGCCATTGAACACAGTACAGAACCATTAAATGACTCTTAACAGTAATAAAAGAGTTCCTACATCTCTATAGATGTCTTATTGTGTTATAGGAATTTCATGATTCCTGTTATTACAGCAGAGAAACAACGTTTATTTTCAACACAAAATGAAACTTCTAGCTCTCAAAGGTACAGTGGTTTGCACATTTTTAAAGGAGAAGCAGCAGTGTATAACATTTAAAATAAGAGATGCTCTGGATTGGGAATCGATTTTGGTACTCTAAAGTCCCACTATCATGCTCCTACCTAGAGAAATACTAGAGATACTGGCTGAGAAACTTAGGCCTCTACGGAGCACAGTTTGGCATAATCCAAGGTATACATACCCTTTGATGATAAACCAACAACGCGGATGATCTGATAACAAACTGAACCTAGAGGCTCTGTGTTTTTAATTTGCTTAGCTGCATTAGATTTCCAGTTGGGAAAATAAGAAGTACTTTCTGAGAATTGTTACATGTTCTTGGAAACATTAAGGCACACAGCTGAGAAGGCTGAACCTACACTTCTTAGAGCATTATGCGATTACTCACTCATGTAATTTATTTAAAACATCTTTTTGTGAAATTACCAGAAATACCTTGGTTTTGCCTGTCCAGATGTAGCATTAGCAGTATAACACAAGTCAAAGAAGAAGAAACATAAAGCAATTTTTCACTCTGGATAGTTCCCAGAAAAATAGGAAGTGACTTAGTTTACACGGTTTATAAAAAAATCCTGAGATATAAGAGGGAGAAATTTTTTGGTATCTACTGCAAAAAAAATATTTAGAAATAAAAACAAAAGTTGCTTGCAGACAAGAGGTTCAGTATTATTATAGTATGACCATTGCTATCAGGAGTAAAAGGATTACAAAATGATCCCATGATAATAGTCCCCCTGGAATAAGTCAAAATTGGATATAACATGCTTGGCTTCTGTTCTCTGCTCACACCATTTTTATTTCATTAACCACACACAACATAACCCACATTTTATACAATTAAATATTCTGGACTCCACTTAGTGGGACTATGGCAAAGTTTTACAAAAAAAATTTATAATTTTGTTTCTATGTCAATATAAAAAAATACAAAGATATAAATTAATGGCAACTTTAAAAAAGTTGAGGGCTCACAATTTAGCCAAAAATAAATTTAGTTACAGTGTATCATATTTTCAAGGCTCTTAAATGTCTTTTAATGGAATACTTTAAGAATTTTATCTTTATGCCTCATATTTTTATGTGTAATTTTTGTAATTTTATGTGTAATTTTTTTTATCATCCTTATGACTACCTACTAGTAAAATAAACAAATTACTGGCCGAATTTAAAGTGAGAAGAAATAACTTTGTTGAGTATTATACATAGAAAAAAACAATACATGTAATGAAGGATCTCTTCCTTTTTTTTTTTAGGCAGAGCACTAAAACCATTTATTTATGGTAAGCCTTCCAAGAGGGACTGCAAGGGTTTCCACAGTCTTACATTACTAGGGTAACTAGAATGGTTTTAAGAAAATGTCTCTACAAGTGCTTAGTGAAGAATTTCAAAATTTCAGTGTAAAAATTTTATTCAAACTAATTAAGATATAAAATCAATTAAAAGACAGCTGTTGTGAATGCCAAATATCAGTATTTTCAATTTCTTAATATTTATTATTTTTGCTTCATTTAACATATATAAAGATTTTCCTCTGAAAGGCCATTATGGAAAGGGCTAAATATCTGCAGATTTTTAGAAAATAAAAATTGGAAATTTGGAAAGCTCACCCTTCATTTTAAATGAAGAATATCTAGATTCTAACTGCTTCCACTGCAGTGAAAATTCTAGAAAAGTTATGAGTACATAAAAATACAATGAAAATGCATTCGAGTGTTAAGTGACAACCTGTTTGAGCCTGGGTATCATCATACATATGCATGTTACCTCTTCCCAAGTTTTTCTTGCTCACTGCTCCTTCTGGAGAGCAACTAAAGCCTTCTGGCAACTATTTATCTCCCTGACTTCTATAATACCCCTTTTGTATTTCTTCAGGGTGATCACAGAATCCTCCCTTTGTTCAGTCTTTTAAAATCTAAGGCATTTGAAATTTGAGGGCTCCCTAAAATTCCTGACAAATTCTTAACTAAATTCAAACACCATAAAGTGAATTGATTCACTTAATAAGTTCATCTAGAATAATTAAAAAGTTACTATCTCTGAGAATCTGATAAAAACAAATTTCTCAGAAAAACATATTATTTTCACATATACACCAGATTTCCACATGCATCAGGGGGTTCAGAGATCTCAAGTCACTCCATGCACTCCTACCAGACTCTAAGTAAAAATTTTATCTAGGAAATTTTTTACTGTAGTAGTATTAATTATTTTAAATTATCTAGTTTTTTTCATTTGCATATTGAAAATTAAACATACAATTGCTCAAATAGCACTTCAACAATATAAGTATAAAATAATAAATATTACTTTATAAGAGTAATATTAATATCAATTTCACTACAAAAACTGAACTGTGTAGGTAATCTCTTATTATTATACGAACATATCTGAATTTAATAATTTAGACCTTCAAAATTAAAAAAAAAAAACAGAAAGAAAGGTAGTCCTAAATGTTTTAGGTCAGAACTGAACTTCACGGTAGACATAATTTCATTTGATCAATAAAAATGTTTATTAATTCTTGATATACTAATTATGTATTTATGATATTTCATTTTCAAGAAAAAACAATGGAACAATATTTAGGAAATTTAAAATTTAAAATTTAAGATTTTTTTTTATTTTTAGCCATTTCTATAATTTGTTTTTAGAAGTTAAGTGAACTTTGAATTTAAGTTATCTTCTATTCCTGTCATTCCCTTTATGTTTGAATCTAGTACAGAAGGAAGGTGTCAAAAGAAACGAAACTCTACCAGTGTCTAGGGAATGTAAATATTTCTCTTTCTCTGCCCCAAGGATTTGTTTGCCCTCATTTTGACAGTCCATGAAATTCTGACACTGAGACCTGTCAAATGTTAACAACTTTGCCTCTGCCAAACGCACTCATCATTTATACTTTTATCTTTGAAAAAAAAAATAAATAAGTTTGTTTCATGTTATCCCTCAATTTAAAATACTAAAAGATTTAAATGATTTAAAAGCTTCCCCTTCTAAGGCTGTAAACATTTTAGTTAATGCAGAAATTTGTAGGAAAATGTACCAAAAATAACTTTACCAACAGTCTGACCTGACTTTTGTTGTCTAAAAATAACTATTCATAAGTTTTAAGAATACTGGAACTTTTATGGAAAATTCTAAAATCAAAAACAAAGACACTGGTTTAATATAACAATGTTCATAATCTTTTAAAAAATAATACAAGTTTAACTTTAGTCAGCCTCTCTTGCTGCTAATGTTTACAGAATCAACTAATCTAGTTTGCTAGCCATATCCTTCTACTACTGGTAATATAGACTTCTTGAGCACTACTTATTTTTTGCTCTACTCTTCAAGAATATGCATTTGTAACATTTACAAACTCCTTCAAAAAGGCCTTTCATCAATTTGTTCCAACCTAATCTTCTTTTTGAATCATTCCCAATGTAATGTTTGTATCTCTTTTATAAGAAAGTGAGTCTATTTGGTTGGTCTCCATGTACCTTGCCTAAGCCTTTGGTTTTGAACTTTCCAATGTGTTATTTGAAGAATTCTCTCATCAGCTGTGAACCAAGGTCTTCTTCAGATTTCTATTTCAAATCCAGGCTACCTTCCTGGATTTACACTTGCTTTACTTTTATCTAAATTTCACTCACATTGTAGTAGGTTGAACTATATAAATCTGGCAGTACTGAAAGTTTCTAACCTACAAACATGTCAACTTCATAAAATTCAACCTAATATAATCAAAATTCACTTTCACTTATCTTATATTGTTTTATAAATGGTCTCTCTGTATGAGATGTATACCCCAATAACTGCCATCGGCTTATTCTATCAAAGAATGACAGCATAGTTAATGTCTTAGTTTGTAACAGGATACACAGTTAGTAAGTATTATTTTTTTAATGAATTTCTAAAGATACTTCCATTGTGATTACAATCTAAAATGTCACTATGAAATACTTAACTGAAATGGATCATAAAATCTAGATTGTCTCATAAAATTAAAATTTAATTAAATCAATCTACAATAGATCATTTGAACAGATTTTCTCAGAATATTAAAGAAAAAGAAAAATAAGCTTCAAAGACACAATAAAACACAACCACAACCTTCCCTCTCCTCCTCTCTACAAACGATTCTTTTACTCACGTGACTTTCGCAGTAGAGCTGTGTAAGCACAGCATCATTATCTTTATTAAGGGGGAAATATTCTTTGTAGGCTTGTAGTATATCCAAAGACTTTAAATTAAAAAAAAAGGAATTCTTCAAAACGATAACCAAAATTAAATTAATTGAACCCCTAATTTATGGTAATTATCATGGTAATTTGTTAATAATCGTGAAAACTCAGCAATCGTATTTTTTATAATTCTATAGAAGTTTCTTTCTATGAGCCATTACCTACATGTTCCAACAATAATGAATATTACTGTATTACATCCTTTTCCTTTAAATAGTGTAACACCTACATCTTGATTTGACATGTCCCAATAAGGTCGTTCTCCATAAGACATAACTTCCCACATGACTATTCCATAGCTCCACACATCACTGGCTGATGTGAATTTCCGGTATTGGATGGCTTCAGGTGCTGTCCACCTTACTGGAATTTTCCCACCCTGTTATAAAAAGAAATTGACATTTTAAATATGTATAATGACTTATAAGTCATTTATAGCAAAACCATAAAGGTGCCATTAGACATTTGTACATTCAGTTGGCAATTCAGCAGCATCAGGCTGATTCATCTTGAATCTCTCTCTAAGTGTATTTAAAGTTATGAATCCATTTCTTAAAATCATTACAAGGTTTCATTTTCAAGGCAAATCAACTTAATTGGCCTTCTGTGGTCTTAGGGTAAGAGTTTAGTCAAAAAACAATTACAAATTAGGCAAAATAACTACTAAAATGAAATAAAACATTGAGGACTTAAATAAACTTTCACATGTTTTCATTTTACTTAATAGTATCACAAAAGTTAGGATAAGAGTTAGGATAGTTAACATTCTTTTAAAATTTTCATTTAAAATGGGTTATAGTTTTTTGCTACAATTATGAGTGCTACTAACCAGATGTTACATATGACTAAATATTATTTATATGAACATTCTAATATAAGATAAGCATGCTGTCATTCTTATCATAATTTCTCCCTGTTTCCTATAGTACACTGTAAAAGTAACAATGATTCTTCCAAAAGAAAAACACAGTAACAACAAAATGCTGAGATCAATTTGCCTCCTTTTTCCAGTTAGTTTTGTTACTAAGCCCTGCTTTCTTGGTAGGAAATCTCAGGAATGTGAAGAGATGTGGTAATAGACTTTTTCTTACAGTTGTTGTATAGACAGCTTCTGGATCATCCTCTATAACCCGGGAAAGGCCAAAATCTGACACTTTACAAACAAGATTGCTGTTGACAAGAATATTGCGAGCTGCAAGGTCTCTGTGAACATATCCCATATCGGCCAAATATCTCATTCCGGCAGCAATTCCTCTCAGCATTCCCACTAACTGAATGACTGTAAATTGCCCGTCGTGTTTCTAGAGGAAGACAAAAATAAAAGTCCAGTTAACTGTACTTTCAAAGGGAATAATAAATCACCATGAAAAATGTCTGCACACTAGTTAATTACTATTTTCTAAGAATAATTCTTAATTAATTTTCTTTATTATACTGACATTTGTGAAAAACATAACAGGTGCTCCTTTAACTGATAGTCAAATAATATAAAATAGTTTTAGTAATCATTTCTATTGATATTATTAATATTAATTAATAATAGTTTCAGATTATGCAAATCCAAAGTATATGTTAATATTTAGGTCAGAGATACAAAAGAAAATATCTGAAAATATCATCCCTGACAGCTGTTTTCCTCACTTGCTAAAAATTATATAAATATCTAAAAACATATACAGGGATGAAGACGCATATATTAAATATTTTTCTCAAATGGTAAAAAAAGAAAGGGGAGTTTTTTGGATTAAAGATGAAGAGAAACTAAGAAGTAGAAAAATGATTATATTGTCTGTGACTTTGTTTCCATTTTATACTTCTCTTTGTTTTGCTATTGGTTGGAATATTACTTGCAACAAAGATTCTCTAAAATAGATGTCCTAGCTAATGGGATTGAAAACTCTTTGCAACTAGACTGGCCACTATATATTTCTAACCCATTTTTAGCCCACAGATTGCTCCGAGTTACAAAATATTCATATTTGACATTGCAAAAAAAGTTTAGAAAATTATATGGTAGCATGTAGAGGATATTTAGAATGGGAGAATAATTTTGTTACTTACCCTGAGAAATGCATCTAGGCTCCATTTTCCATGAATTCTATTACAATCATGACCGGTTTCCCTAAAATTAATAAATATATGTATACATAAGAAAATAAAAGTGTTGCTTCAGAAACTGCAACCTCAACTTCAGGGTTATTCTCTTTCTCATCCCAGATAAAACACATGGTGCTTTTTTGAAATAGTGAATGGTGAGCTGTGTTTCGAATGTTTCTAGTGCTGCTGCGAAGGTCAGAGTCATTAAATGTCTATCTGGAACATAATCATGATTCATAAAATTAAACAATACAAGTCCAATACTGTGTTCTTCTGATTCCTGTTTTTGAGAACAAAACTCAGAGAAAATGACATTTTCTATAAAATCTAAATACTAAACTATCACTTATGGCTTTTGGAGTTAAATGAAAGCATCAGCCTCTTTATTTAGCTACCAGATTTATTCTGTAATTCTAATCCTGCATTTATTTATTTTCATTTTTTTTCTCTGTGGTTGCGATATAAAATAATTGTTCAGCAAGTTAATAGCAAGAAAAAAAAAACATTCACTTAGAATATGCAATATGTTTATAATTTGATTTTTAAACTCTGTATGAAATAACACTAATTTCTGATAGTCCACTTGATAAATTAAAGATATAATCAATATCTACCTCTTGTAACAACCCCTTCCAAATGAACAACATTTGGGTGGTCAAACTGCCCCATGATGCTTGCTTCACATAAAAAGTCTCTCCTCTGTTTTTCTGTGTAACCAACTTTCAGGGTTTTTATGGCTACTGCAACATCTCTTTTCCCTGGAAGTTTCAAACGACCACTGCAGACTTCTCCAAATTCTCCTGAAGTAATAGAACAGGCAGATATATTTTAATTTCAGAAATATTTCTCTTCTCAAATTAAATGCAAATCATTCTTTAAAACACTTTAAAACTTTTCTAAACTATCTGTTATACAAGCTATTATTTTTAAACCAGACTAACAAAAACTCAGAAACAAAATTTAGATTTGTTTCTGAGTTATGCTGTATAACATACCTGTCTACTTAAGCGTAAGGGCACATCAGCAAATTATAAACATTGCTATTGCTTTTATGGGTTAAAGAGCAAATATTTCTTAAAGATTTAAGAGTCTGGAATTCATATGTACTATGACTACTAGAGTAAAGGGACTTGGACCCGAAAATGTAAAATTATCATGAAACTACATATTGAATACCGAGAAACTAATATTCCTTTTAACTAATTCATACGTATCAATTTTCTATATGAAATTAAATAGTACAATGGCTAACTATGCCTACAAATACAAGAAAAAATATAGAAATTAAAGTTTGGCAAAAAGATGGTAAGTCAAGTGAGAAGAATTGTGTTCCAGCAAAATTCAGGAACATCCTAATTTTTAAAATACTAGGTCATTTCTTGAACAACAGGCCAGAACTTAATATCTTACGATAGAACATTCTCTTAAAAATCCAACAGAAGACAAAAGATATACAGATTCTCTATGCCACATGCTCCTTTTTCACTTTTTTTTCTTAAGATTTCATAAACAAGTACAGCCTCATTGCTTCCAACAGTTCAGGCAAATGCAAAAGTTCTATACTTGAGGTATAATTATTTGCCTGTCATTATGATGTATGACTTTCGATCTTGGCTAAATGGAACAGCTGAACAAGGAAGCTACAACAGCCTTACCTGCACCAATCACACGCTCAATTTTAATACAGGAGGCATCTAGCTCCTTGGCGAATTGATGGACAGCTCTATTTGGGTCCTCATAGGTTTCAGGGTCAATGTAGGTTTTGGTGCCTGGAAATTTAACTGTAATGATGTAAGAAAGCATGACTGTGATGAAGCAAAGCACTTATTGTGCAGTCAGCCCAGGAATTTCATTATGGAGAGTGCTCCTTGGAACAGTGAACTTGCTTCCACATCACCTGATTCACAGCAGTTTTAACAGACTACTTCAGTCTGCTGGCGTATAGGTATTATCTGCAAGCTTCTATAGGTAACATAGGATCCAGCTCATAGGTTACTAACTGAATTGCTTTTCCAGTAAATCAACAAAAGACATCACCAGAATTCTCTGACATGACTTATCAGACTAGAGGTTTAATTAAATTCGCTGTTATCATGGCATAGTTCAAGCCATATTGAGGTTTATAATGGCCTTGGAAACACATTTGTAAATCTATCAGTCAGTCAATCAATCAAGTTAATACACTGGGAAAAGAAGACATTTCATATACAGGTAGCCTACTACACTGACAGCAATATTAAAAACATTTAGACATCTTACTTATTCTTTTGATTTATTTTTTATAAAGACCAACCATTGTTGACATATACATAAAATTAATACAAGATGTGAGGGCCACTATCACAGACTCGGAGAGAAATCTACTAAAGACACAGTTTCATCTTTACCTTGGAGGGCAATAGAGGCCAGAGGTACAAAGTGCAGAGTAAAGTTAGAAAAGTTACAATATTCCTGGGATCTGCTTACCATATATGACAGCAATTTGAAAGAAGAATGGTTTATATGAACTTTCAATTATAAGGCTCTGGAAGGAGGTAGCCAATATGCCTCAGAAAAGGTAGTCAAAATTCAAACAACGTAGAATCAGCTTAAAAGTTGCAAAAGTTAAAATCTTCTTAAAATGCACCCAGAAGCATGCAGGTAACAGATAATGCTATATTAAGTTTAAATCAAATTGTTACAATAATGTATTCCAAATCTAATCATTTGGTTAAAGACAAAGATAAAAGAATAGGCATATATTTGGTTATATTAATGCAATAAAAAGAATTACACTATGTCCTCAAAAAACTTTATTGTTTTTAACAAAGCCACTGAACAATCTTTCATTAAATCTTACTATTTAGAGAACAATATATTTCTTCATGTATTACATTGCAGCCTAACTGTGCTTATGTCATCACATTAAATTAAATTATATTTTAAAAATAAATACATAATAAACAAAAAGCAGAATGTATAAAGGAAAATGGGATTTAAAAATCTTGATTTATTCTGCTGTAGTTGTTTATCCAAAATTGATTGTCTTAAACAATTATTGTTGCAGTTTATAAAACTGACAGATGCTCATTTGTTACTAGAGCTGAACATGGGGAAAAAAAACACAAGAAGAAAAGAGAGAGGGGACAGAAGGAGAAAAGAGAGAAGAAGGAGTACAGGGAAGAGGAAGGGAAGAGAAAAAGAGAGAAGGGAAGAAAACAATAGGTTAACCTCCTAGATTGGCAGGCAGATGGAGAATGAGCCATCTTCTCCCTTTTTATTCTCTTTCTTTCTTTCACTTTTTTTTTTAAATTTATTTTTTATTGGTTTTGTTTTGTGATAAGGGAGCCAGAGTGGAGGTAACCTTCTGCATCTCAAATGGGGTCTCTGATGGTTCTTTATTCAAGCTGTCATAAAACATTTTGACAGGCCAGAGCAATTTTGGCATAAAAACATGAAACACTGCCCAGCTCAGATTCAAAGACATTGTTAGAAGAAATGGTAGGAGGAAACAAAATGTAAATTGGAATTGCTTCACTAAACTCCTCCATTGTGTTTATATCTTTAAATGTAGCACTTGGGGCCATGGAGAGTTGAGGGTGCCTGATACAAATGGCTGGACATTCTATTAAATTCAGTGCTCTAAAAGCCAGTTAAATGGTTGCTTTCATGTTTCTGTAAAAATCCAATCTGGTGTCTTAGCACCTAAGAAAATTGTCTGTATACTCAAGGAATAAAAGGGCACCATCTTGTAAATAGCTGGTGACCATAGTATTGTACTTTACATATTTTAGATACAGTTATAAAATCAAATAAAATGCGTGGTTCTTATCAAATGACAAGAAAGGATATCCTTGTAAAAATGGTGATTCAAACACATCAAGAATTTACTAGGACAGAATATGCCACACTTTATTTTTTTCATGATTCATTTAAAAATGAATGTTTAAAATAAGAAAAATATTGACATAATTTCTGAATATTCTGGTCTGTTGCTTATGTCAATTTAAGAGTAAGTTTTTCTGTGTTTTTGTAGTTCATTTACCATTTCTCACGAATATTAAATATCGTAAAATCACCATTGATATTTTGCTCTAAAGATGAAAACTTTGTATTTATCAAGCTTATTTGTCCATGTTAGCAAGTAAAACATGCAGCGTTATTTTTTAGAATTACCAACTGAATGTCAAATGTAAAAAAAGTGAATAGAATAAAAATATTAAAACTGAGTGATGACAGTTAAGCAAGGCTATATAACAAGTTTTAGAGAAGCCATGTTTCAATTTACCTTGTGAATTAACCTGCAAGTTAAAACCAAATAACCTAAAACATATTTGATAATTTTGGGATGTCTAGGATACACTCAATAGAGAAAAGCAAAGTGACATACTGATTAAGGCAATATTAAATGATTCTGCCATCAAATTACATATAGGTAGAATCAGGGATTCCAGGAACTATAGTATTTTGTTACTCTTTTATAGACATTTAAAAATTTAGGCGTTCAAGTTTTGATCCTCTTCTTCCTGTCTGCAGAAGTGTTAAAGATATTCTCTCATGTCTTGGAAGAAAAAAAAAGTAGCCTCTGCTTTCTCTGCACATCCTCTAGCTATAAACTACCTTTGACACTCTAATTACTGAGGCTCGGCACAAGACTGCTAGATTGGCAAAAGGTAGCACCAACATTGGGGGCATATCAAATACTCCCACAGGGGAGGTATTAGCATCACATGTATTCATTCAGAATCAGGGCGGAATTTATGAGGCTTGAACCTTCTACAATTTGGGATCCTCTCTTATTAAAAAAAAAAAAAAAAAAAAAGATTATACACAAAATTGCTAGGGCTCTCCTAGGGTTAAAAGGGGTCTATGAAAGAGAGGGACCCTGAAGCTGAGACTTTATCATAAAGCCACCTCTGGTCATGCTTTTACTTTAAATTATAGTATCCCACATATCCTTCCTGCCTTCAGTGGCTGGAATTCTATAGTGTTTCATAATCAATTTGGATATATATAATCTAAAGCCACTTCTGTTTTGAAAATGAAGTCAAGGTAACTGTTGGTTCAATAAACAGGCGCATTGAAGAAACTCAAGAATGATAATACTAGCATTTCACGATTTGTGTCTTTAAATGATACATTTTCTTGATTGATGTTATATAGTGACTTTAGGATGAGTACATGGTAATATCTTCTTAGATATTGACATAATAATTTGAGAAATAACACAATGATAGGTATAATTCTTATTTCCGTAAGAAAATTTATCCATGAAAAAATTTAGTAAAGATTACAGTTACTAATAAAAATAATAAATAAAATTGTTCTTAATATTTTAAGGGTTAAAAATAGAAATAACAGGTTTTGATAAGAACATCACTAATTATCAGAATTAAAATCATTTGATTGTCAGGTTACTTTGGATGCATAAAGTGATAACATTTGCTTATATGGCTCTCATTTTTTTACTTGCCATACACACTGAATAAGAATGAGATTGATGCAGATGGACATCTATTTTCTTTGATTCCCTAGGGTCTCCTCTGAATATGATTTCCAAAGTGAACTTTTAAGAATCAGGTAACCCAAACCCATAGGGAAACACTGGAGGATTAAATCCTATTATTATACTTCATACGTCTGGGGAAATATCTCTCAGTGATAGACAATGCATTGTAGCTGAAATAAAAGAGGCTCCTCAGCTTAGCCTTTCAAGGTAGCATCACTCATTGGGTGGGAAAAAAGGGCTTATGCTTCTAATTTGAAATGAATTCCTTAGCTAAAACATGGGCCATGCAACATTTAGTGGGTGATTATTAGCATAGTAGAAAGCATCTGAGCAAAGTTTGCAAATGGAAAAATTGTGACATCAAAGCACCTTAATATCTTACAGTTATATTAAAATTCTTTATGAGGTTACATTTGGAATATATTTTTTAAAAATTCATATCATATGACTTTCATTCTGAATATCTGGTCAAATGCTTTAAAGCAATACTTTGAGCTCATATAGTTTCAAACATGATGTATTAGGAATTTATTCATGTCAATACTAACAACGAGGTTTCTGTATTAATTGGGGGTACATGTAATAAAGAAAAGCCAAACACTTACAATGAAAGTAAAGTTCTTCATCTCCTTCTTGGTCAGCTTTGCTATAACCACAGTGTCTGTAAAAAAATGAAATTTGTGATAAAATCAATGATCTTACTTAAGGCATTTAAAATTTATTATAATATACTTTAGTTATTTCAAAACATGCTAGTTAGTGTTATAAACAGAAAAAAACTGTCCATAGTTATAAACTCGTTTAGTAACACGGCAATTCATAAGATAAAAAGGCACTGAATATAAAGTATTTATATGAGACAATGTAGAAGAAACATATTTCATACATTTAGATTTATCAATGAGTAAATATTTGCTTATACTTGTCTGAAAAACAACAACAGTAACAACAACAGATTTTAAACAGTTTCTATAAACCATTACCTAAAATAATAAATTCACCAACAGAAATTACAATACTTATTCTTTCAAACTAGGCAATGATTAAGCTCATTGACCGTGGGAGGATAAAAATTTATTATCCTTTAAGGTTTCATATCAATGTTTGCGTTTACTCTTCTAGTACACTAAACAATAAGTAATGAGCTAATATAATTCTGAAAAATCAATACATTTTGTGTTAGTTAGAGATTAGAAGAAATTTGTGTTTTACCTTCTTCCAATAATGAAGCCAAAGACCATGAACACCAGAATGATGGTCCCTGCCACTGCAACCACAGCAATGATAATAACTGGATTCTGTTCACTGGAGACAGCTGTAGCTGTAAACAGAAGAAACAGAAACACTCAATACCATGCAAGAACTTGAAAGGTTAAACAAAATTTATCTACCTATGCTATTGAATTCACCTCTAATTTTAAATAAATGCATTATATCGTAATATAAAGATGCCTACAAAATGCCTTATTAAATGGCTAGCCCCTGCTTAATTTTTGGAAACTTAGTTATGAATCAAGAGACAGAGATCATTAATCTACAATTATTATTAGATCCCTGTTTTTTCCTCAGCAGAGTATTTGATCCCTATGTCTATTTTTCTGTTATGTAAAAAAGAACCAAAACACATGCTCCGTGTGTTTTTCAAAGCACTTTAAATGCTTTATCTTTCATCTGATTAATATAAAATACAGATCACGTGATCATAGTAAGTCATCATGAATTTATAGTGCACCATAATTCAGGAAAAAGAGTAGAACTACTTGTATTAATTTGAAAAAGTATGCAATACACACATATAAGAGTTCAATGTTACAGAGGAGGTAACTTATTTATAAAAGAGCAAACTTTCTTTAAGTACTTAAAAAAAAAAATTTCCGCACTATCTAATTGTAGATATTTCCTGTATAATGCTAAGTGATTCTATGTTCGTTAAGGAAAAGCCTGGCTGGACCTTTCTGAGACTCTCTTTGGGAACAGTATATGTTTACATGTACTTTAAAGCAGCCTCTAATTCCAATTCTTCATCGAGTCACATGGCCTTCCCACTTTCATTTTTCCAAATTAGTGAAGCTTTATTTATATTGTAATTTGCAATTGTCTTATTTTCCCCAGAGTATTATATTTTCAAAACCAGTATTGACCTCATAAAATAATCAACGAAACATAAAACAATGAAAATGTATATTCCCATAAATGATTCAGCTGCAAATATCATATCATATACAATGCCAAACTAATTTAGTTTGCTTATTTCTGAAACAATTAATACCTATGGTCTTTAATTTATGGCGGGATGGAAAATACTACTCCATTTTGCTGGTGGCAAGGGACTGGGTCTCCAGAGCAGTAAATTATATGTAGGCAATATGCCTTGCCACAATAGGAAGCATAAGTTTTGTTTTGTTTTGTTTTGTTTTTGATTGGCCCTTAGTTTCTATGTCCTCCTTTTGACAACTCATCTCTTAATTTTGTATACCTATGCTAACTATACACAGCTTTCGTATTGAAAAATGGTAAAAATGGCTCTCGTGTAATAGATAGTTTCTGAACATAGGTATTATACACATTCCCTAATTCACCCACTGATTTACTCTCCAAGGGAACTAAATGAGAGAGAGAGAAAAAAAAAAAAACTATTTTTGAATTACAGCCTTTTATTTTTCAATAGAGATTACTTCAAATATTTTTTGTTTGTTGGTTTGGTTGCTTTTTCTTTTTATCTGTCTTTTATATTCATATTGAGAGGAAAAAGAATGGAGTAGTTGTTCATGAGGAAGGAAAAAATTATACATGTATGTATAGAAACTGTTTCCATTCAGTTAATGTGTCCCTTGGGTATAATTCTCTGTCCTTAGCTTCAAAAACAGAACTCCCATAAGAAAACTGAACTCAGGTAAATGATGAATAAGAATTTGTGAATATTTATTTATCCGTTTTTATATATAGTCAGGGTCACACTTTAATTTTTCCATAGTCAACATTTATGGTTAATATTTTCATCTATTTAGTGGGTAATAAATTTTAAAAGTAATTAAGTGCCATAATCATTATACCATCATTTAAAAAATTGTAGAAACAGTGGAGTTGACTCTGTACAGAAGGGCATTTTAGGATGTATGTGCAATGGAATAACTTGTTCAAATTCTCTTTTGAAACAGTGCTCAAACGATTTCTCTCCAGTGGCATCTTCCCTCGTGCCCTCCTTTCTAGCACTGTGAGTCACTGTTTCCTGACACACTCACAGCACTGGGCCATTCATTCTTACCAGCATCTAATTGCTTGACCAGCATTTGCATATAAGTCTTTCTCTTTCACTGAACAACAAACTGAGCATCAACTGTGTCATGTGTCTCTGTGCATCCCTAATTCTTGGCACAGTACCTTGTGCTAAATCAGCATTTCTCAAAGGGTGGTCTAGAAACCCCTGATGGTCCCTCAAGAACGCTACAGGGGATCTGCAAGGTCAAAATTATTTTCATAAAATACAATGTTATTTCACTTTTTCACTCACAATGCTCATAAGTGCACAGAGTTTTCTAGAAATTATGATGTGATGACATCATGACTCAGATGACCAATGTGTATATATGTGTTTTTGTGTTTTAAAAGTTTCTTCAAAATTTCTACTTTCCGATGTGAAAAATAATGATACATCAAATTAATCAAAGTTTCTTTGGGGATCCTCAATAATTTTTAATAGCTTATAAGGCTTCCTGAGACCAAAAAACTTAAATGGTTGTGCTTCATAATAGAAGCTGACACTTAAGACTGTCTGTGTGCGAGGCACTATACTTGACATTTTGTGTACATTAACTTATTTAATCCTCATAATACCTTAGGAGATGGGTACTGTTATCCTAGCATTTAGGGTACAGAGAAGCAGCTCACCTAAAGTCCCACAACTGGACATGGCAGAGCTGAGATGTGAAACCAGGGATATGTTTACAGCACTGATTGATACTGATAATCTGTTTAAGTTGATGACTGAGATATTCATTCCTTGTTTATTTATTGTCTTCTGTGTGTCAAGCACTATAGTAGTCACTGGCAAGACAATAGTAAAAAAAGGAGATATAATCATTCTTTCATCAGTTTTACATTCCAGTGGAAGAGACTATTCTGATGCTAAAAAGCACCAAATTCTTCCTAATGCAAAAATCCATTTTTAACATTTATTTCATGTGATCATTCAGGTTCCCATAACTTCATTTTAATCTCCTTGAGTCTTACTTCATTTTTAAATAATGAAAATAATATATATGAATCTCAGCACTCAATAAATATCATTTGGAAAAATTTCAAACCTATATATTCAAAACATAATTTGAAAATATTTTGAATGTTTTCAAACCTAAAGGTTTAACTGATAAAAATGTGCAGGCACATGTGAGATAACTAATGATGTTCCAATTTAAGCTTAAAGTGTTTATTAGAATATAAAAACATTATTTGAAGTGTTTTATTATATTAGAAATCACAAAGTAATATCACGAGATCAATCTAAGCTAAAGACAATAAGAACTCATTTAACATTAAGATCACTCAAATGTTTAACTGTTGAAATCTTAAATCCTTTAATGTTTCGGGTGCCATTGAACTTATTCTCATTTTAATCTCATATATACCATTTAAAAAGTAATAAAGAACAATGGCATTAATTTTATAGCATCAAATTATGTGACCTTTTTTATTGACGCTTTTGTATCTATAGTTCTATAAAATTGTATTTCAAATTTATTTCAATATATGTTTTATTATTTGAAGCCTAGAGTTGCTGTTTAATTTAAAAATATTAAAAAAATGTTGAAAAAATACTGTTAGCAAACTTAATAAACATTAGCTAATGCAAAGGATATTTACAATTTGTCTTTTAAAGATACATAAAAATATTTTTCTGAAGTCAAAATTACTCTGATCAAAACTGTATTGATCTAATGTATTAAAAAAACTTTTTATTAAAAATTGAGGGAAGAAAATTAAGTAATTTTTTGCTGATTTTTGTTTAGAATTTTGTGGGACTGCTAAATTGACAAGGAAGTGGGGTTAACAGCTGGGTGAACCATGTGCCTGAGCAGTAATATCAGGAAAATAAAAAATTCATAATCAAAACATGCTGAGACCTCAGCTAGCTGGACAACTAGTAGTGGTACTCCAGCTGTTCTGAACCTGCACTCTGCTGATTACCTGGAACATACATCCTAAGAGACACCTGCTTATTTGTGATACACTAAAGACACATGGATTTTTGTTATGTCCCTATGTTGTTATAAAACATAAACAAAATGATAAAGAGGAATCAAGATATTGGTATTCTATTTTTAAGTTGAGTGGTAGTACACAGATATTCATTTAAACATGTTCTTGATATTTAATATATACTTTAAAAATATTCTTTAGTATGCTTGAAATGTTTCACAAAAATGAAAAAGGAGACGGTTAAACTAAAAACAAATAAGTTCTAAGATCATTGCTAAAGGGCAAGCAGCTTAAATTAACACAGATTCTTACATATCATCTTTCTCTGGCCCACCCTGGTGTGCATCCTGGCTTCATTTGGGGTTTATGTAAAAAAGGTACTTTGACTGACACAACTAGAGTAAATTCATTTTGGGTTCTACAAAAACAGCTTGTGTCAATACACACTTGAACAAGTACTGCTTCTCTTTCTAACTTCATCTTTTTTTTTTTTTTTAATAAACCCAATATGTATTAAAAGGACTAATTTAAAACACCAGGTTTTATCATTGCAAAACAAAACAGCATATTTTAAGTTATTATTCTGGATAACCTTTACAAAGTACATATATATGCACATATATTCACCTTTAAAAGTAAATATTATCTTGAACAAAATCATCACCCCCAATGTGTGTGTGTGTATGTGTGTGTATGCCAGAGGTATAAGAGTAAGAATCCAAACCAAAGGTGGTAATTACCTTCAAACATTTTACCTGTGGCTTCCTCTAGTGTAGCAACATCAAGCCTGGGACTGTAATTTCCATAACCAGCAGCAGTAAAAGCTCGAATCTGGAAAACATACACTGTTCCTGGCTTCAGGTTATTAATGGAGGCTGAAGTGGACTTGGTTTTTACTGTTGAGTAGGTCCGTTCCCTTTGATCCTAGAAACAATATATATGGGGTATATTTAATTGTGATTGCAACCAGGCAATGTGACAGCTAATTCTTGAAATTTATTTCAATCGGCCACACTGTTTTTTTTTGTTTCTGTAAAGGTTACTCTATACCCTGTGGAATAATGTAGCATTGAGTTGTTTCTAAGATAATATAAATGTAAATGTGAACATATGCCTTTGTTCTATAAATTTCAAAGAGAAATAATTTTGTTAAATTATTTCTGATGTTTTGAGCTTCTGTCTTGTTGGTAGAGGGCATGGCGACATGAACTATTTAGCCATAAAGACAGTAAAATGTCCTAATGGCCAAAACATGGGTACACCTATAAAATCTATGGTTTAGTAGAAGTCTTCTCTTCATTATGTAGTTCTCTTACTATTTTTCCTAAATGTTTTTCAGCAAGTAAAAAACCATATGCTAAAAATTAAGAGAACTATTGTCAAGAAATTTAGCTAACACCACGACCATAGTGACATTATCAATTATTTTCATTAAAAACTGTACATCTAAAATAACAAAATCATTTTTATAATATAGTATTTAAGGAAATATTTTAAATGAAAGTGATCAACATAAATATTAAAGTATTATATAATTTATGGTTTGACAATATTTTAAATATCACTGTTCAATTTCCTCATTTTTCAGATATGAAAACTGAGGCTTGTAGAGTTTAATAATGTGTTTATCATATTGTATATAATAAACCTAAGAACAACATAAATATAAAAATTCAAAAATATTAAACAATCTTCATCAAAACAATATTCAAATGAGTAAAATGTTAAAGGTAATTCATATGACTCTAACAGGCTATTTATGAAAAAAGTTATAAAAACTACTCATCCAAATATACAATTTCAGACAGTTTCTTATTTGTTCTATAATACCTGTGCTCAGCTGTGTCTGGCAATAAAACTATTCATTGAAATCTGAAAATGTCAGTCTGATTGTTGATTTGCCTTCACATTGCTATTTACAAAAGTGTAAAAACATTTATATTTAATCTAGATTTAGTGAAGATGATTTGTGATTGTCTTCATGATAATCATTCATAAAAATGTTAGTCAGTAATGTAAATATGTATTTACTTCAAATAAAAGAACTGGGCATAACTGATATTTGATGATATAATGATATAAATCACATGCTTGCATATATTATAGCACAATACTATTATTCTTGTTAATAATTGCCTAATTTTTAAACTCAGGTACTATAGATGCATTCTGTTTCTTTTATGCAAAATAGAAAAGCAATCATTTGAAAAATTTATTCCAGAGTAAGAATTTGCAAACTATTTTGCTGCATTGTGAGAAACTTCACTCTCATTTACCACCTAACTTATATTTTAGAATGCATTTTATTGCTTTTGAAATGTGATGAAATTTCAGAAGGTACTATAACTGTTAGAGCTCATTGGAAAACAGACATTAAACCAACATTAAAAACAAGTATTCCCACAGAAACACATTTGATAGGACAAAAAATGTATTCCCTGGTAGAAAAATTAGGTATTTGAACTGTGACTTTGGCCGTGGAAGTCATGAATTCGTAACGAAAATAATAAGCCCAAATCTTGTAAACTTAATCTGAACAGTGAAAATAAACTAAAACTATCAGTTTCTTTTTCTTCCAAGGGGTAAAAAAAATATCTATTGCCAATGTGCATTTTAATTATACAACTGAGTCGATTCATTCCCCAAGTTTTTCCAAAGCTTTAGGCTCCTATTTTGAAATGCTGTCTAAATGATTTCAATGGTTACGTATATTACACTTCAGCTAACTCATTTAAGCCAATAATAGCAACACTTATTATTACTATTACTATTAGTAACAGCAGTAGTTTCCATGTTTCAAACCTTGAAACAGGTCCTTCTGTGAGGTAGAGCCTAGGTAATTTGTGAACAGATGTACCGCCCTCCCCTTTCTCCAGATGGGTCAGAAATAAATGCACTCATATGCTCAGATATATTACTATTTGCTAAAATTTATCTATTATGGAAATTAAAGGGACAGCATTTGGGATTTAGTCATAGTAAATGGGATTTTCATGGAGAGAGGAGTACAAAGAAGTGGCGGACATGATTAATGTAACATATATGAAGTAAATTTCAGAAGGAATTTAAAGGAATGAAATATCAGAATCATTTGATTCTGAAGTTTAAAGAATACTACAAATTCATGGCAGAAAATATTCTTATTTTTTCAAATGACTAAATTATCTGAGGCCACCATCATAATCACTGAAGTCACATAAATAAAATAAATCATTAAAGGACCGAACGGACATCCTAAAAGAAACATTTTTCAAAAACACCTTGGATTATGTGGTTTCTGTGGTACTAAAACATCCTGCATCTAATTATTATGGTATCAAAAACTGAATAAATAAAAATACTACTAGTGGAATATTTTCATTTGCATAACAGAAATTTAATACACAGAAATCATAATTATAATAATGAACCAGAGATTCAGGGAGATCATTATTAAAAATGGCTAAAATTAACTCTGAATTTTGAAGTACCTCCAAACAGTTGGCATAATGACCATCTTAAGTCAACAATGAGGTAGGATGACATGAGTCACACCGCACATGCTGTACATTTCGGCTGTTCTTAGCACTTACTTTCTCGTAATACTTGATTTCATATTCGGTGATGACTCCATTGGGATGCTCTGGTTCCTGCCAGGAAAGCTCGACACTCCGCTGCAGCACTCTCTCCTTCATTACTCCGCTCACTTGCGAGGGAGCTGTTTGGACAAGATGTGTCAATAAACAATGAGAAAATTCACTGGATGCCTCGAATCAAATGTCACAACTGATCAGTCCCATGCTGTGCCAGTTTCATTAAGGTAAAAGAAAGCACCTTTTCATAGCTCACAATTCAGAAGCTAATGAATATTCAAACAGGACCTTATTACTGTTCATAAACCTTAATAGAAATTTAAATTAAAGTGCAAACAGCAGAAGATAGCATTGTTCAAGTTAGTGAAAAAATGGAAATGATGGGGCTGAGAATGACAATTAAGCAAATGAATGCTAATTAAGGCCACAAAATATGATTTCAGATTAATCTCCAGTGATAAACTAAGTCCAAATATTTATTTCATAGGCAACAGCAATATACTTTTTAAAAGAAAAAAAATATTTAATATTGTGCAAGAAGGAGTATGTGAAATGGTTACTTTAATCTTCAATTAAAGGAATAACTTGAACATGTTTTTCTTGTTTTTGTGTGTGTATGTGATCCCAAAGAATTCTATGTAACCTTGAAAAACATTTTTTACACTTCATTTGGTCAAGGGCAAGAAAATGCCAATGCTTCTGCTATTTAATATATGTGTGTGAAAACACATACATACACATACATACTCCTGCATATATAATTTGTATCTACATAACCTAGACTTCAGTTTTCATAGAATTCAAAATACTATTTTGCTTCCTCTTTCTATATAGAAAATAATATGCTTAGAGTTCTTTTATTCTAAGTAATGGCATATACTCTTTTTGGTAGCTAAGACTGTGGAATGTAGCAACTAATTTACTCTGCCTAATTTGCTCAGTGATGATTAACTAGTTGTCTTCTCTGTCTAAATGAGTAGCTGCACTGGCTTGGCTGAATTTCAGTAGGGTCATTATGTTCCATGTATCATGCTCTATCTCATTCTGTAAAATATTTTCAGGCTGTTAATTTAATTTTCAGATGTCCAAATTTGTTAATAATCCTGCTGACAGAAAAGCAATTATATGGGGCCGAAGCTGTTTAAGCAAGCTTCTGATGTTTATCCCTTTGGCTTTGTTTTGTTTCTTCTACTTTTTAATATTATCTCATATCAATGTCTAGAAAAAACATTTTTCACTTCTTTCTGGCTTGGCGGTCATAAGGAAAGGACATAGAAGATTCATGACTTCCATTTCCTCTCAGATTACTAACAGAAGCATAACTAGGGCAGATTGAGTGGAATAACTTTCCCTTTTGGGGGATACAGTTGAAGTACACAACACACCGCGTCTATAGACTAAGTATGTTTCTGATATGTTTCCAAGGCAAATTTCTAATAAGAAAGCTTATTTTTGCCAGAAATTTTAAAACCTGAATATATGCAGTGAAGAAGGTTTCTAAAGTGATTTGTTCTCCATCTAGAATCTGCGCTTAGCACACCTCAGCCGACTGTGAAGTTCAAGAGGCTAACAAATTATGAGGTGGGATTCAATTTAGCAAATAATCTAACAGTGTAATGTACTTAAAAACATTCATAAAAATCTATATTTTAACTTAAATGAGTAAAAAATAGAATGCAACACAGGTAAGAATAGTGTAGTAGTCAATACATGGAAATACCCATTAAGGCTGCAGTTTTACAACATGGTGTGTGCCATTTGAAAATAGGTTAGAGAGCTTAGTAGGTGCCAATCTCTAGGTCTCCTTCAAATAACACATATAGCTTAATATGATTTTCAGTTAAGTCAAACTATAAGACATTTTGATTACTTTCTGTCCCTTAAATATTAGGTGGCAGGAGACACTGAATTCTCCAAGGTATAGAGGAGATGGGGAATAAATGTACCTTATTTAGTTTCTGATATGTTGTAGTGAGATCTAAGTATAGAATAAGACTTGATTTCAGCAAGTTACACGCTAAAATTATATTCACTTGTTCATCCTGGAAAAGAACTTTTACCAATAAAATTATGATAATTGGGAATTGGGGGGAAAAAGATACCTAAAAATACTTTTGAAATATACAGTATTTTGAAACCCATATCACAGCACTATCAGGGCAGTATGCAACAACATATTTTCGTTCTTTTGCACAAGCAGCCATATCTGTGACTATATTCCTGATCTCCTGTATATTTCCTTTTTAAAAATATTTATCCCTTGCTGATACTGTATTGTCGCACATTTAAGAGGATCAGAGACAAAAGTACTAGCACGTGGCCCTTGAGAAGAGATAAATTGTATGATAGGAAAAATCTTTCCCTGTCTTTGTCCTTCGAATACAACATTTTGGTAAGAAAACATTGATAATATTTTCAAGAGTTTCAATATGTTAAGCATAAAGGATATACAACTCACAAGATATGTAGCTCATGAACAAAAACATCTCCAAGCTAGTCAGATTCTAGTAGGGTCATTATTTTCAGATAAAGTTATACATAAAAGCAAAATTGAAGTTACATAAGATAATCTTAAAACTCAATGATTTCTATGGTTAATAGATTTGATCTACTAAATTAATCACCTTGTTTCACTAAGAATGCATTCACTCCTACACCAAAATATTCAATTTACTGCAATCTGAAATTCATTTTGAAAAGAATATGTATGAATTTAAATTGTATATACAGTTAAGAACTAATTAGATGTTATAACATTTAAATTATAATTTTCACAATTATAAAAGTGAAATAAAATATACTATAATTGGAATTGATGTGAAGCTAATAAATAGTAACAACAATAATAAATTACCTAAATTTGAAAATGTAGAAAAACAAATACTACATATAGAGGGACTTTTAAACATAAATTTTTAGTGGAGTTTCTAACAAATGATTAACAGATTAATTTCTCATTTAAGTTTCTAAAAATATTCAGATTTAAAAATTAATTTCAACTGAAGAAACAGATGAAGCTTTTTGCCCTTAAAGGTCTTTACAACTTATTGGGGACATATATGGAATCTGTACAAATGACAGTGAAAGATGATCTTAGAAAATTCAGAAAATAGGTTCTGTGGTTTAAAGGGATAAATCTCAACATCATAAAAAAAGGTGGTAAAGTTGATGCAACAGAAAAGCAGAAATCTAGTAACAGGTTAGAAGGTAAATTTGTGGACTGGGTTCATTAGTGTGAGGCTTTAAATTAAAAAATAATTAGTAAGGTTGGTGGGTTTATGTACAGACCTGAACCAATCGACATTTTACAGATTTTGAGCTCCAAGAACTCATGCACAATTTTTGACCTTAATCAATTTCTAATTAAAATCTGAATACAAAAAAAATGTTTAAATTATAAGATAGAATATATTCATAGAGGCTAGATTTCCCCCCTAAAGTGTTAAGCTTACCTATTAGTATAGAAAAATTTCCTAGCACAAAGTTGGAAAAAAAGACAATTTTAAAACAGTGTACTAAGGGAATGGCCCTCCAAAGATGTCCACAGTGTCATCTCTGGAATATGTGAATGTGCAACAGTAGATGGCAAAATGGACAGTGCAGATGTAATTAAGGATATAGACCTTACAATAAAGATATTATCCTGGATTTTTCCCAGTGGGTCCAATCTAATCACATCATCCTTTAAGAGCAGAGAAATTTCTCCAGCCAGGGTCAGAGAGATGCTGCAGAACAAAAAAGCCAGAGAGATGTGAAGCATGAGGGTATCAACCTGTCATTGCCGGAGGGCGCCACATGGGAAACATGAGCGGATATAGGGACAGAGTTTAGGATCAAAGACTAGCTCTGGCCGACAGAGGCAGCGAAATGGAGACTTCAATCTTACAAGTGCAAAGGCCCTGAATTCTGACAACAATATGAATGAGCTTGGAAGTAAATTTTCCCCAGATTCTCCAGATAAGAGCCCAGCCCAGTTGGCAACCTAATTTTACCCACTGAGGCTGTTAGTAGAGCATCCAGCTGAGGACCCCTGTGCCCAGACTTCTGACCCACAGACCTGGGAGGTAATAAAAGGGTGTCATTTTTAAGTTTGTATAGTAATTTTTATGGTAGCAATAGAAAACCAATATATACAGTAAAGAAAAAAAAATAGATTTACTGGGCTATTTATAAAATCTATGAGAAAAAGTGATAGGAGAATTTTATTATGTGATATGTCAAACTAAAAAAATAGCCTGATGAAGTCAAGAGATTTTTATCTTAAGACTCAAAACGCAATGTCTTAGAGGAAATAAATCTTCATTATACATTCAAAAGAAACATTCTTTGTGGTAGAACTTCAGCAAAGCTCATAAATTTGATTCTGGACTTAACAGTAATTTATTTATACTAGTTATCAGTTTCACTACACTTAAATGTTCTCTGAATTTCAACAAAGAATGATGAATGGAAAAATAATATTTGTATTTCTCAACAATGAAATGAGGTAAGATGGGTTAACAAGCATAAAAAGACCTTTTGCCATGCATTTCAAGTTGTTAAATCTATTGACATTTGCTAGGTTTCCAATAAATAAATACAAGAAGGGAAAATGATGAAATCTTTAGAACACAGTCAAGTGCAAATCTGACAAGAATAGAATAATAGTCTTTTACTGAATACTTTTGTTGCTACACAGTATGGTTTCATTTTTAGCAAACTTTTGAAATCATAAATGTGTGTATTATTAGGACCTTAGTATTTTATAACACACAACTTTTAGCTTCCTTACTCTTCCCTACAGGTATTTCATTTTCGTACTATAGAAAAAAAAACATATAAAAATACATATAAATTTATTTCAACAACAAAACACTAGGCTATAAGCATACATGATCCAGTGGATTATCATGTAACATATCAATTCCATTTTGGAGGTATGTAGGACTAGGTAAAAAACCCAAATATGTGATTTCACTAAACTTCAATTTCCTGGCTATAAAAAAAAGTTAGTAATATTATGAGCAATAAATATAAAATTTTATCTTAGAGAAAAAGCACCTGAACTAAGGGCCATTGAGCCTGCAGCAATTATGAGCAATCAATTTGTAATAGGTGGCTGTCAAATTATTATTGGTTGGAGAGAAGCATGATCTATAGCTAAAAGAAACATAAAATCTCATTCTATAGAAAGTAGTTGGAAAATATCAATAGGAAATAAATACATCTTTTTTTAAAATTTAATTGTTATTTGCATTGTTACCTATTTAACATACCAATTAAGATGATTTTCATTCAAAATGTAAAATACATAATATAATAAATAAGATATATAACAGGATGGATTTGTAAATACTTTTAATCACAATCACTGAAAAGACAACTTTAATAAGAATAAAAATAAGATCTGAAATTTCTGTGAAAAAAAAAAAGTGAATATGGTGTTGAACTGACAAAGCATTCAGGACTGGGGTCCCAGTCAAGTACATTTCTAAGTTAAGAAAAAAAAGGCACTATTCCACTCTTTGATTAACTAAGATTGGCCGTGTTCTTTAAAGCAATAGTCACAATATCTTTGTAAAAATAATCTGAACATACATCTTTCAGAGAATAAAGTTTTCTTCTTTGTTATCATCAGATGATTAGTAATCAATTGTTTGGATGTTTAATGAATTACTCTAGGAGTTAGCACTTTCTGGTAAAATCTCTAGTTAAAATACTTTAAGGCCAAGGAGGTGAGGGCTGTAGAAAAAGCTATGGTGGCCATTGGTCCTAAACAAATATTGTGACTGCTGCTTATCTCTGTTTAAGTATTGACTAAAATGTTAATTGATGAGGGGTTAATTTGTAACTCCTAGTACATTTGCATTTTCATACAATTACAATGGTAATTGTAACTCTCAATGTAAATAAAATAACATAAAATTTTGTAAACAGTAGGGATATATTAGGCAACTTCCCAGAACTAGCTGTAGTATGCACACCAGTCCTACCCATAAAGGAATAACTAAATGATGACCAAATATGACAATTCAGAAAGGTAAAGGAGCCCTTGATACTGAGTCATATGTTTTACCTATCTTTTCAATTAGCAGTTAATAGTACTGCTTGCTAGTTTAGTTCTATTCAATAAATATTTGTTCAGCATTTATTATATGCAGTGCATTGTGGTATTTTTATAGATCCTTACAGTTTGATTATATATATATGTATATTATATACAGTATGTATCTATCTATATCTATGTCTATATCTATATCTATACACACATATATGATCTTTCTTCCCTAGTACAGCCCTATGAGGCACGTAGTAATTTATTTTATTAGTGAAGAAGCTGAGGATACCAGAAATAAGTAGAATCCACTCGGAAAGGGGCAGATTTGGGATTCAATCTCATGTTTTAAGTCCTAATTCCATCTGTTTTCAACTACGATACAATAATTCTAGACTCTGGCACTTTTTGAGGGTAGACACTAGAAGGAGGAAGGCTGAGCAGCCGTTCCCTCATTTAACATTTGTTGAGACTCCATGATGTGCCATAATGAAGAAAACACCCTAACGTTCTGTTTAGTAGGCAACAGCAGTCCTAGAACAGGCAAATACCAGAAGAGGTCAAATGGAGCACAGGTTTTCAAAATTACATTTTTTAAATAAATGGCAAATGCATGTACATGCTACAAAATTCAATAGGTACAAGAGATATATAGTGAAAAGTGAGACTCTCTCCCCACCTGATCCCATGTCACCAAGTTACTCTTCCCTAAAGCATCTGTTCCTAGCAGTTTCTTTGGTATTCTTCCAGAAACAGTTTAGGTATATACAAGTGATGGATTTTTTTTTTTTTTTACACAAATGGCATTTTTCTAATAGCATAGTTCAAAACCTTGATATTTTCATTTATACTACATTTTATTTAACTTATATCATTGAACACATACAGATCTGCATAGCTCATTTATCAGCTGTGTTGTATTCATTATATGCATACGGCATTATTTGACCAGACCCTTATTAAAAGCATGAGCCATGAGCTTATTTTTTATATAAATTATGCTGCAATGAAACTGCTGGAAAACTGGTATTTAACATAAATCTTTAAGGAGAATAAAATATTTCAGAGTGGTCTAGTGCCTGAAGGTGAAAATAAGTATGTGAGGTTATATGGACTGAATAAGCAAAATGTGGTCATTATTAAAACTTATTTAGTGAAACTGCTTAATAAAAGGAAATGAAGACTAAATAAATTTACTACCACTTAAAATGTTTAGACAGTGCTACTCTAAGCACAGACGGGCTCCTCAAAGTTCAGCTGCAAGTTATTGGCCTATGAGGAGATGAAGAACTTGGGTCAGATGAATGAACGTCTATGTCAGCAAACACTTTTTTGTCATTGCTCAGTTGACTTTTTTTCTTAGTAAAACTTTCTGATTAAGAAAACATTTCTTTTTCTCTATAGCCTCCTTGATAATTTTCTTTCTGGTGGGAAGTACTTATCATATACTAGCATTTTTAGTAGGAATGTCTTTTAAAAGTATTCTAGTCTTAGTCTAAATACCCTTCACTGTTACACTAAAATGCCTAGAAGGTAAAATCACTGTAACAACATTTTTATTGATTTCCGATGAGAGCTTCATTCATTTATAAATCTGACATATAATTTTTCACAAAGAATTATATAAATTGCAAAGATGACGAGGCCACAGTTCCCACTTTCAAGGAGATTTTAAAGTAGAAAACAAGTTAGAATGTGAATGTGCCCAATTTGAATGCACAATTAAACATTATAGCATAGATGAGATATAAAACACACACATACACACACATACATGCATTAATGATCAAACCCTCCCTTATATGTCATCAGAATAACGGTTTTAGTTTTGTACATTTTCTTTGAACTTGGAACATGTTTTATCACAGATATTTGTGTTGTATTTCAATAACAAAAATATTGCAATACCAGTTGACTATTTTCGAAGTGTTAACTTAGTTCAAATCCTTAGTTATGCAATCTTTATAATTTTCATAGCTACCTAAGTTCTTCATTACATGAACATCATCTCAATTAATTTATAGTAAATGTAAATTATTTCATATTTGATATAGTGTAACAATATTTCCTTACAATATATACATAAATGTCATCCTTCACTTAGATAATAGTTTAATTTATATACTATGAAAACATGAATTATTCTTAAATTGTGTAATAATACATACTAATATTTACACCAAAATTATATGGGTAAGCTCATTAGTTTCTCTTTCTAAGTATCTACACAATATTTAAAATATTGTTTTGTATATTATAACAACATTTTGGAACTACAAGGTGAGGTTTACTTTCCAGGAGCTGCAAAGTATGTATTTTAAACAACATGTAGGTTGTTCATTAAGAGAAATATTGTCAATAAGAAAAATATTAAAGAGGAGATGTAAAATTTGCCTTAAAGCAGTGTTAATCATATATATTCAGAATAAGTCACATTTCCCATTAGAATAAAACTTGCATTACAGAACACGAACTCTGCTTACCATGTGACTTCATTGCGTTTATAACTTCCAAATCCTTTTCCAGTACATCACTGTTTTTCATTATTTTAAAATCAATATAATGTACTGCAACCATAATTTTAAAAATGAATAAAAGCCACTTTTTATAAGATAATAATTAAAGGTATATCACTTTATAGAGTGAAATGCATGTGTTTAAGTGATACGATACAAAAAATAATGCTGCAAAATAAGTTTGACAGTTCCATATTACATCATTCTTTTACTCTACCCCAAAGTCCTCGATGATGATTGAAGAGAATGACCAATTCCATTATATTCTGGCTCAATCAATCTCATACTTTTCCACTTTATGGTTTCTATTTATTTCATTTTTCCTCTTTATGTCTTCTACTCTAGTATGAATTGTATTTCAATGTATTTTTTCTAGGCCTAAAATTCATATGTATCCAAAATAACCTACTTTCTTAAACATTATTTAATAATATTATTTTTTTTTTGCAGAGATTTTTCCTCATTAATGGTTTTGTTCATTTTATTTTATTTTACCTTTTTTCCTCAAATGCTCATTCTGGTGCTCCTCAAATTGATTTCATTTTAATTTTCATTCCATTGTAAGTTGAGTTATTCAAGGAGAAGAAAGAAGAAAGAAGAAGAATGAAACAATAAGGAGATGGTAGAGGAGGAGGGGGAAGAGGAAGGGGGAAAAAAAGAAACAAAGTATCTTGAAATTCATTAAAATTACCTCATTTAAAATGCACGATTAAAAATGGTATCTCAATTGCTCCAGGTACTCTGAATATATTTCATCTTTAAAGTGCGTAAACTTAAAAAATTCATAATACTTTATAAGTTCTCAATACCATCAAAATTTACTATTTTAAGGACCTACCACAAACTAAGCACTTAATTTAATAGAGTCTGTTAAATACATTTGAACTAGCATTGCAATGTGTATTTTAAAGGTGTTGCTTCACAACATAAAAGCTACTACCTTGGAAATTAAGTATAAACGAAAACTGCATTAAATTTCCTAAACCTATATGATGTCAATGGTGCAATATGACATTAATTTACTAAATAATATTTTAGCACCAAGAGAAAATAATGAAGTTTCCTAAAGTGGCCAATTCCTAAGGAGTCACTTTTATGTACTGGGAAAATCTAGTTTATAATGAATAGTTATATGTAAAAAAAATTACAAATTTATGAATGAATAAGTTTGGTTCCAAAAATTAATTTGTAATTTAGTTGTTCAAAACAGTATCAAAAATGGCAATTAATTAGATTTCCAAGTTGGTCTACAAACATGTATTTGACCTAGAATGTTGTTAAAATATTATAGATTTGCATAGAAAGGGAATTAGAAACAAATTCTATTTTAATACTAGTAACTAGGCAAAACAAAACAAAAAACAATACAACAAATAAAATGTGTTTATTATACTGAGTACAATCAATGTAGGGATTCGGATCTTCCTAAATCCTGCTAAAATTCTGATGTCTCTTAGCCAGAGCAGAAACTGAGCAATTTTCACTTGCCTCCTGTCCCTCCCCTCCTCTTGCTATAGAAGGAGTTTTGACTTTATTCCTAGTCTCCCGCCACCAGGAAATAAACATTTCATTAACTAGATCATAAGTACAATTTCACCTTCTTTAGAGCAAAGGTCTATGATCATGGGCCAAATCTGGCTAGTCTATCTTTGTTTTCTAAACAGTTTCACTGGAACACAGCAGCATCCATCTGTCTATATATTGTCTACTGCTATCATGCTAAAATATCCGAGGTGATGAATTGCAACAGAGAAAATATGGCCTGCAAAGTGTTAAACATTTATTATCTTATCCTTTTCAGAAAAAGTTTGCCTACCCCTGAATTATAGTCTGTTTGGCTGCAAACCCAAATAAACAGTGGTTTAAGGTTTGTTTTCTCATGCAAAAGAAAATGTACTCCACAGATAGCTATTATATCTTGTTCAGTGGCTTAAGGATATAACAATGATTTTTGTGGCCTTTCTATCATGATTTCAATATGCTGCCCTTGCTGCTACTCTAAGCTATCACATCCATGCACAGGCATGCAATGAAAAGGTAATGTGGGATGCTTGGGATCTAAATAAGGAAAGCCAACTTTTCCAGCAAGCTCTAGCTATCTTCTGTTTACATCTCATTCATCTATCTCATCCTTAGGCTGAAAATGGATTTTTTAAAATTTAAGCTGGGTGTATTACTGCCCTAGTAAATAGGAAGAAAGGACTTGATACTACAGAGGAAATCAGCAATGTCCGCCACCCTCTCCTTCTCACAGCAGGGGAGAGGGAGAACATTCACTAACTTGATTCCTATTCCCTTCTCTATACTTTCTCTTCTAAATATTGAATAGAAAGAACCAAGGCAAGTGATTCAGATTCCTAAGTGAAGGCACCAGATTATGGGTGAAAAGTAAGGTTATGTAAATAGGACTTGGAGAGATATTTATGATAAAACTAAATCCTTATCTGTCAAGTTTGAGTGAGGTGAGAATTTTTTTTTTTCTTGTTTGGTTTCATCAGGTAGTTATTTCAGGTAAGGTTTCCACCCCCGTAGGACCAGATAGTTGTAGATCAAGACAACAATCATTGCCCTGAAAAGATCCATCAGGTGATTTAAAATGATTTTCAGTGAGAGAAGACATTTATTAGACAGCATGAATAAGTTAAACAAACATAAATATAGAACTTTTTACAAGAACACCTTTCAATGACATTTCATTTAGTCATTTTATACTTGAGAAATTCCTATGTGAAAAAGAGTCTCTAATCGATTCATAGTACTAGCGGAGAACATTCTGTCATGCATATTTTAGGCACTAAGCATATTCTAAATAAGTGGATAAGTATACTATACTGCAATTTACCCCTTTTCTTTTATATAACCCATCTCTTCCTTTCCATTGGATTCTTCCTAATAGATTTTACATAAACTTAACTTTCTCTCATGAAAATAAAATTCTTTTTCAGGCTTGTAGCCTTTCCACTTGCTGAGGAATGTCTCTTCCCTTTACAGCCAACTATGCCAACAAAGTTGTCTAGATTCTTTTTCTCCATTTATTCAACTCCCATTCATGCTCCCACCTTCTCCATACTTGCTTCTGTCCACCTCATTCGATCCAGTGAGTTGCTCATAAGGCCACCAATACCCTCATCTAAGCCCACTTAAGTGGTTTTCTCAGTCCTCACCTTTCTTAGATTCTTGGTAGCATTAATACTATTATTTTTTTCTCTTCTTTTCTCCTTGGCTTCCATGACACACTCTTGTAGTTTTTTTCTGTCTGGCTAATTTTTTTGTTTCCTCCTCCTCAATCAACAGTCAAATTTCTCCAACGTTGCATAAAAAGATGCTCACTTCCATTAGTCAGTAAAGAAATACAAATGAAAACTATATTAAAATGTCACTTGAAACCCACTAGAATGAGTAGAATCAAAATGACAGATAATAACAAGAGTTGCCAAGGATATGGAAACACTAGAACTCTCATAAATGGGTGGTAGAAATGTAAAATAGAGCAGCCACTTTAGAAAAGCAGTTTGACAATTTTTAAAAGAGTTAAATATAAAGTTATCATATGACCCAATGAAAGCATAAGTCCACATAAAGACTAAAACGTGAATGTTCATAGCAACATTATTGATAAAGATAAAAAGTAGAAACAGCCTCAGGGTTCAGCAACTGGTGAACAGATAAAATGGAATTGATACAAGAGAACAGTATTAATCTATAAAAATGAATGGACTCGCTACATGGTACAACATGGACGAACCTGAAAAAACATTATGCTGAGTGAAAGATGCCAGATGCATAAGAATCACATTGTATGGTACTAGCTACATGAAATGTTCAGAAAGACAATCTTACAGAGAAATAGAATGAGAGTAGAGTAGTAGTCAGCTAAGTCCTAGGGGTAGGAATGGGGAACAACTGTAAATAGGCATGAGTGATCTTATTGGGATAATACAAACACTTTAATACTGGATTGTGGTGATGGTTGCAAAACTCTGTAAATTTACTAAAAATCCTTGAATTATATACTTGAAATGGGTAAATTTTATGTTATGCAAATTATATCTAAGAAAAGCTGTTTAGAATTGGCTTTCCATGACTTTTTAGAATAGGGACCAAAATTCTTGACTTACTGTCTGACTTCAATCTATCTTTCCAGCCTCCCCATGTATAAATCTCCCTTTCTGTGCATCCCATATTTCTTTTTGTTCCTGAACCGTGTCATGTTCCTTTTCATACTAAGATGAAACATAATTCTGACTGTTCCTTTGAGAGTATTTATCCCAACTTCTCTGACTGGATACAATCCAATGATTATATGTGTTCTCATGGAATTGGGAAATCTCCCCTTATAGCACTTTGGAGTTGAAAACTGACATGTGTTTTTGATATTTGATGACTGTCTGTTTCCCCCACTAGATTGTATATTCATAAGGGGTGTGTGTGGGGGGTGGGGAGGGTCATATTTGTTTTCGGCAACCAATACATCCCCATTATTTATCACAGTTTTCAAGCTTGAGGTACACATTTAATTCTAGTTTAAAAAATAAATAACAACTCTTGATTATCTAAAATTTTTTCCTCTAGGAAATTTTTTTTTAGTTCTAGGTTAATTATTCTTTCAAATTAAAGTGCTAAACTATCTCACATGAAATGTAAATTTGTATATATACCTTAACATAACATAACATGTAAATTTGTATATATACCTTAAGGTCTGACTTTATATTTTTTTACTACTTGCTAAGTGTATTTCAAAAACTAGTAATGTCAATCTATGTTAGGATGATAACTTAAAAGTCAGCAATTAATTTTGTGGTAATATTCAATATATCACTGAGATAAATTTGGATACTAATGAATTCAAACTGTTAATTCAAACAGTTTTTAAACTCATAGCTTTTAAGACAGCATAATTTTGCTTACAGTATTTGAAGCTTTATTAAAAGAAAATTTCAAATGCAACCAAGTTCTCTCAGTACATCTTGTATTGTGTGCACATAATTTTGGAGATTAAATAGAAAACATAAAATCATTGGTTATATATTGTATAATTGTTAATAAAACAAAGATCATCAAAATATTAGTTTTGATTACCTCAATTTTTATTTAAATTGTCATAACAATGAAGAATTATTTAACTGTTATACAATGATGAAGAATCATATAACCGATTTGCATAAAAAAGCAAATCGTTTTTTTTAGTTAAGATGGCACAGTAGATAAATGTTGCGCTTGCCTCCTCTCAAAACCACATTAAGGTTATAACCAAATTACAGAATAACCATCATTGGTAGTCGCCTGGAATCTAGGTAAACAGAAGTCCTACAACTGGGGACACACAGAAGAGGTCACCTTGAGACTGACTGGAAGGAGAGATGGAGAAACAAAATGGGCTGGTCCTATGCCCTCTTATGGCTGTTGAGAATCAGGAGAAATATTTCAGCTATGGAGGTCTCCCCAGAAGAGAGAGAGGTCCTGGCCCACACTGGTCTCCCCAGCCCAGTGTTCCAATGGCAGAAAGATAAGTCCCCACAACTGGCTGTGAAAACCAGCAGAGATTGTGGCTGAGAGATGAAAGACTGTGGGAGCTGCAAACTTTCATCTTAAGGGGCGTGGGTGTAGACTTACTCGCTGACAGACTCACTTGCTCTGAGTTCCAGTTCTGGGCAGTAGCTTGAAGGTATCTGGGATATATGGGGAGAAATTAAGTTGTTTGCCTTTAGGGCAAGGGCTGGAGAGGCAGGTTTCTCTCAGAGAGAAGTGCTGGCAGAGGGCATTGTTCCTTTGTTGAGCCCTCCCCAAGCTGCCTGGCTTGCGGACCTACGCAAGTGCCAAATCTGAGTCTCCATCATCCTGGCTACCACTGGTCACCCTACCCTGGTGATTCCCTAAGACCTGTGCCCTTCCCAAAGCTGCTTCCAGTGTATTTTTCTACAAACAGCCTGTCTTAGCTCATGCTGCAGACTTTCCTAAAATCTCTTGAAGTTTCACAAAACCTAAACAAGCAGCATCTGGCCTTAGCATGCCCTGTACCACCTGCTGAGCAGCCCCAAGCCTGGCACTTGTCGCAGCCAGCCTCAATTTGCAGCTTGGCCTCTCAAGGTACTTCTAAACCCAGCATAGGGGGGCATCCATCTCTGGACTGTTTTTGGTGGCCCATGCCAGGTGGCCCTAGTCAGGGCACAGGCTGCAGCTGGACTTGGCCTGTGGCATGGCCCCTCCCAGGAGGCCCTGACCTGCATGCCTAGTGCCCGGCTTCTATCTGAGCTGGAGCACCACCCAAGGTCACATATGAGGACAACACACCCAAAGGACAGACAGGGCAGGCACCAGAGCCCCGCTAAAGTGAATCCTGCTCTGTAGGGTCAACTCCTGCACACCAGCTCTTCTACTGGTCATGGCCAGTCATCACAACCTATCAGCCCAAGGGTCAATCCTTCCTCCTGATGAGCAAACAGCAACCAAGGGTCAAATACAACAGGAGGGCACAACACAACCCATACAAGAGACACACCTGGGGCGCCCAGCTCAGATGACCAGGAAAGACTGTGACACTAGGCCCCACAGCACATTTACTATATCAGGGCACTCTATGAAGACCAGGAGACAGAGAAGCCCTACCTAATACATAGAAACAAACACAAGTAGGGAGCCAAAATGGGAAGATAAAGAAACGTGTCCCAAATGAAAGAACAGATGAACGCTCCAGAAAAAGAACTAAACAAAATGGCAATAAGCAATCTACCAGATGCAGAGTTGAAAACACTTGCTATAAGGATGTTCAATGAACTTAGAGGAAGAGTAGATGAACTCAGTGAGAATTTTAACAAAAAGAAAACATAAAAGTGGAGGTAGAAAACATAAAAAAGAACAGTCAGAAATGGAGAATACAGTAACTGAAATGAGGAATACCTTAGGAGGAGTTAACAGTAGAGTAAATAAAGCAGAGGATAGAATCAGTGATTTAGAAGCTAAGGTAGCAGAAAACACCCAATCAGAATAGCAACAAGAAAAAAGATTCCAAAAAAATGGGGATAGTTTAATAGGTCTCTGGGACAACATCAAGGATGCCAACATTTGTATCGTAGGGGCACCAGAAGGAGAGAGAGCAAGGAATTGGAAACCTATTTCAAGAAATAATGACTGAAAACTTCCCTAACCTGGTGAAGGAAATAGACATACAAGCCCAGGAAGCACAAAAAGTCCCAAACAAGATGAACCCAAAGAGGCCCACACTAAGACACATCATCGTAAAGTGCCTAAGTTTAAAGACAAAGAGAGAATCTTAAAAGCAGCAAGAGAAAAAACAATTAGTTACCTGCAAGGATCAAAGGACAAATAAAGAGCTTCCCAAACAAGAAACAGCTAAACACCACCAAGCCAGTATTACAGGAAATGCTGGAGGAACTAATTGAAAAAGAAAAAAAAAAATTAAAAAGAAGAAAAAAATTAAAAAAAAATATTTAAAAATATGAATAATAAAATCACAACAACTACCTATCTATCAACAACTACTTTAAATGTGAATGGATTAAATGTTCCAATTAAAAAGAAAGTATGACTGAATGGATAAGAAAATGAGATCCTTACATATGCTGGCGACAAGAGACTCACTTCAGATTGAAAGACACACACAGACTGAAAGTAAAGGGTTGGAAAGAGATGTTTCATGGAAATGGAAATAAACAAAAAAAGTGCTAGGGTAGCAAAACTTATAACAGATAAAATAGATTTTAAAACAAAAGCTATAACAAGAGACAACGGACTCAGTTATCCCAATTCTGGGTATTTATCTGAAGAAACCCAAAACACTACTTTGAAGGGACATGTGAATCCACATATTTATTGTAGTATTATTTACATAGCCAAGATATGGAGGCATCTTGAGTGTCCACAAATGGAGAATGCATAGAAAAGAGGTGGTGCATATATATATACAAAGGGATATTACTCAGCCATAAAAAAAAAAAAAAAAGAATGAAATCTTGCCATCTGTAACAATATGGGTGGATCTAGAGCGTATTATGCTGAGTGGAGTAATTCAGACAGAGAAGGACAAATGTCATATGTGAAATCTAGAGAACAGGATAAACACACAACGGAAATAAGCTCGAAAGCAGAGAGCATTGTGACAGTTGTCATATTGGAGAGTGGGGAAATGGGTGAAGAGGGAAGCGATTAAGAGGTACAAATTGGCAGTTACAAGATAGTCATGGGGCGTAGAGTATATAGCATGGAGAATGTAGTCAGTAGTATTATAAGAACTGTGTATCGTGTCAGATGGGTACTGAATTTATCTGAGCGATCGCTTCATAAGTTATATAAACATCTAATCACTGTGTTATACATATGAAACCAATATATTATTGTATGTCAACTATAAAAAAATCAAAATACAAGAATTTAAAAAGAAACAGATTATAAAGGAACAAATTATTTTTACCAAATTGATACATAATTCATATTCATATTAATGCATAAAATTTATCTTAATATTTATTCTAAGTAATTTTCCATGTAATAAAATACTTACAGCTTTTCATTTACAGCATCTAACATAAGTCATTCATATGCATTTTAACCTAAGTCAAATATAGAACATGTATGTGTATGTGTGTGTGTATGTATGTATAATGATATTTATATAAAAACTTTTGCATATTTGCAGTTAAAGCAATTTATGACCAATATATTTTGGTTATTCTATGGCTACTGATTTCCATAGTATGTAACTACAGAAAAGTATTATGAAATAAATGATATGTACATTCTGAAAGATATTTCTCATAGAATCTCAGAAATTTTATTGCCTATATTCCTTTAAAAATTCCATATTTAATAAAATATGGAATTAGTAATTCTTCAGCTCTCTCTTCCAACAATAGTCAATACACGAGAAATAGCATTAAACATTTTCTCAACTCTGTGGATCAATTTGCCAGGTCTAATTTTGAAGGATTATTTTCACCATAGTTCCTTTTTGTTACAAAATTATGGTAAGATTCAGATCTAAAATTTTCTTCTAAAAATAGGAAAAAAATTTTTTTCCTTTTTTCCTTTAGTTTTAGTTTAATTTTTCCATTTTAGATCCTTTTGCCTTAAATCATTAAACTATCCACCAAGTGCCACCAAGGGTCAAGAACATATTTTGTTCCCTGAGAAGTGAAGAAATGCAGGGTTATGAGAACCTTCCATTATATGTTCATATAACAATTTTATTTAATGCCATAGCAAGTCCCTTCAGGATGCCTAGTGACCTGGCATTTTAGATTAGGGGTCTGGCAGAAAGTTGCATGAATGATTCATTAAAGGTAATTCTACTTCCTGGTTATTTCAAATCCGATTCTTCATTAGCATAAACCAACACCACCAACAAAAATCCAAAACATATAACTGCAGGCAAAGAATACAGCATTGAAATATATCCCAACTGTCTATGTTTCAAATATTACCCTCTGATTTCACTTAATATTTCCAATTAACTGACTGAAAAATGGTTAATTTCTCTTTAAAAAATAGTACATTTTCTATTTTGTCCACTAATGAAATTGGTCTAATGTTAGACTCCTTTAGAAAACTGCATATTTCTGAATGCATCCCTCATTTGTCCTACATTGTTTTGGATGGCAAGCAAAAGTAATTGTGTAACATATTTTGTGCTCATACCAATGAAAGGCAGATTTCATATAGTTTGTACTTATTAATTTTGTATTGTGAATAGGAAATTCACTCTCTGTTATTTAAAACAAAAACTTTGGAATTGAACAAAGTTCTTAATGTTATGTTTTTTGTTTGTTTTATTTCTGGTTAAAGACAAGAAAGAATTATCATTAAGCATCTAACCACATAGCCAAATAAAACATTTGATGAAAGCTGAAAAACAGATTAATACTCCACCAATAAATAACAGCTATTGTCACGATGAGACATTGAGTGAGGTCCAACTCCTGGTGCCCCTAATGAGTGACGTCTGCAACGTCCTGTTCTCAACGGCCCTGCTCAGCTTCTGTAGACTCATGCCTATGGCTTCTTTTATAGAGTCAATCCATCTCCTATTGGGTCTTCCTCTTTACCTTCTGACTTCTATCTTCCCCGGCATTTTTGTCTTTTCTAAAAAAGACTGGCCTCTCATGACATTCCCAAAGTAGGACAGCTTCAGTTTTGTCATTTTTTTGCCTCCAGCGATATTTCAGACTTAATTTGCTCTAGGACCCCACTTGTTCATTTTTCTGGCAGTCCAGGTGGATGCTTTCCTCCAATACAATATTTCAAATGAATACATTGTATGAGCCTTCCTCACTGTCTAACTTTTCAACCCATACACTGTAATTGGGAATACAAGGGACATGGATTATCTAATTGGTAACTTACCTTAATTCAGTCATTAATTCAAATGAAGGCTATTAAATTATTTCAGACAAGTAATAATTTTCTGGTGCTAGATTACCAGGTTATGTGTTCAAGAAACAAGAAACATTCATTAACTGCCACCCACAAAAGGGCACTTGTACACTTGGAAATACACACACACACACACACACACACACACACACACACACACACACACCCCACCCAGATACACATTCAGGGAATGTGACTCCATTATGTCCCAAAATTAAGAGAATTATTTTCAAATCAGTCTAAGTTAAATTTGAGTTCCCAGGCTTGAGATTAATCACTACCACCACCACTACCACATGTGATAAAGTATCAATTGTATGTATTTTGGGGTAATTATAATAAACAAAATGAAAATGCATTGCTAAAAATACTTCTCCAACTGTCAAATTTAAAGTCATACAGAAAAGATTCAATCCCAGCTCTGCTTATTAGACATAAATTATTAGTTATCTTGCTTAACTTGCTAATTGCTCTAAACTACATATTTTCATCTGCAAAATGGGAATAATAAGAATGTTATAAGAATTCAAAAATATAATGAATCTGAATTACTTAACACAATGGTTAGCAATTAGCAATCTTTCAATAAATGTTAGTATTTAAGAAAGAAATTAAAGGAGAAATAAATGTGCCAAATTGACTTAATAAAACAGCACATCAGGAAACATTTATATTCAGTTTATTCACATGATTTTCTTCTAATACAAAATTGCATTTGAAATTTAACATAAACATTAAAATGGCATTTTGAAATTTAATATAAACATTTTAAATACAACATATTAAAAGCCTTCAGTGCCTCAGAGAAATACTATATTTAGGCATCTGTTGCAGTACAAAGATGTACTGTCTTATTCAATTATTATGTCCTACTAGATTTCTTTGTGTGTGTGTGTGTTAATACGGAACATGACTTGGTAACTGCTCTACAAAATTTGAAATCATTCATTCAAGCAAATTAAAATGTAAAGATGGTATTTATTATATAAGGTATTGTTAAATTCTGGATATTAATTATAAACTAGTTTTTCTGATTATAGGGAATTTTCTTTGCTAATACACTGATTTTTTATTATTTTAAGTGATTTGAAATCATGAGCCAAACATTTCTTTACATCAATTACAACTCTTTAAAACATATTGTGATATGCGTTTTTGATGCTTTTAAGTACTTTTAATAACTCCCAATTAACAATCATAGTGTTGGGTACCTTGAGCTGTGTGAATTTAGACATGTTATTTTATTTTATTGTGTGCCTTAGTTTTCTCATCTCTTAAATGGAAATAATAATATCAAGTTTTAAGGGCTGTCGAAAGCATTCAATGAAAAAAGATGGGAAGGGCTCAGCATACTAAGAATAGAATAAATGGTAGCTGTCATAATATTAGCATAGCAAACAAGGCCTGTCATGGTTGGCCTCTGTTTACTTTCCCAGCATAAATTACTTATTATTTCCTTCTCATATGTTTATATGAGGATTATAAAGTGCCTTGAAGTTTCTTTAACAGAAGAAAAAGCTATCTCTGTTTTAACTGTACATTCCATTTCTTGACTTCATGATTATGGCTACCTGATTCCTTCCACATAAGATTCCTTATTCTCCATGCTGCTAGCAAACTTCTCATAACTTCAAGAAAACCAATGGCTCAGCTTCTCTGCATTTGGTATATATTTTAACTAGGGTAATTACCTGTTTATACCTCTTCCATCCTTACCCAAATATGAGCTTCACTGGGATAAAAACTGTATTTGTCCATGGTTACATTCCAAGGCACTGCACAGTGCCAAACACAAAGCAGGCACTTCATAAATGTTTGTGGAACAAAATATAAGTTGTTTTTGTTTTTTTTTTTACATTTGGACAAGAAATGCATCTACTCAAAGAAGCTTTAAAATGATTTTTATATGTGACTATAACAATATTCACACCTCTATTTTTAATGCTGCCCAAATATTATTGATATTGCCTTAGTATTTTTAAATATCAGTGTCCAGACTGATGATACTGATTAGGTTAGCAATAGCATATATATATATATACTTGTTATTGGAAAGTTGTTAATTTAAGAAAAGGCAAGTAAAAATGCAGTTTTGAAACACTGTGTTTAAAAATCCCAGAATACTAAAGGAGGCATAAATAAATCATTTATTTTGCACTATGAATAACCTACAGAACCTATAGATAAGCAACTTAACTTCCCCAAACTTTCATTTTATAGTACGAAAATAACAAATAGCTTATGACTTCTATAAGAACTGTGTAGACAAGCAAACAACCCATTAAGCCACCGGCGATAGGAGAAGTAGATAGTGGAGAGGTGTTCAAGTTAAATCTATGTCTCTGCCAATGCTCCATTTCTAATCCTCTCATTTTAGAGATATAAACTCTTTATATTGTGTACTGATCTGTGGGAGAAAAGAGAGTGATGAAGGTGTTATCCTGTTAACTAAGAACATATTTGTAAATCATGTAGGTGAAATAAATATCAGATCTTGCAAAATGCAAAATAAATGATAAATTTGTTTTTCTAAATAAGTTGAAGATTTTAAAAAATATTAATAAAATTATGTACACTTAAGAATTAAATTGTTAAAAAATAGGAAATTTTTTCATATTCTCTGGGAAAATAGGGAATATGTAGAAAAGACTATGCAAAGCCATACATGATTCATAGATAATGATAATCAAATATACATGATAATTCATGTATATTTTAGTTTTTTGAATATTTGATCTGCTATTTAAATTTATTTGTACTTATAATTCTATTTTTTATTTCAAACAATAACAATGTTGGTGATAATTTAAAAATGATTTTTTAGAAGACTCAGGTATTTTGGTATCAAGAGATTATTAATAAATTCTGAATTTTTGATTTTAAATGAATGTTTCACAATATGAGATAAGCTTCAGAAAGAAATGTAAAATTAAATAAGCCATTTAAGAAAATTAGATATGCAGGCTTATCTATCACACATTTATAATTAGTGCTTGCTCCCAAGAGCATTTTTATAAAATCCCTTCTTTCTTTCTTTGACATTTGAAAGAAAACATCATCATCTTTATGTGTTTTTTAAACCAATGTGTCGACACTGGTATCAAACAACTTTGAACTGATGAATTGTGTAACAAGTGACAATATCAACTCCCACGACAGCCAAAATGCTTCATGAATGCCTTTTGACAGGTCAGATATCAACCTGATACTTACAAATGTGCAAGCAGCAATAAGTGAACAACACAAATAGTAAACAAAAGCTTTCATTTCCTTGAAATACATGTTTATATTCTCTGGGAAAATATTATATATTAATTATTGTTCTTTTGTCTTGTCTTTGTTGTGATTCAGCTCAGGCATTGCATTTTTCAGTAGAAAAATGTTTGCCACCTGCTGTGGAGAAAAACTCTGGCCCATAGGTACTGACTGCTGTTTGTAAATGACGCTCAAAGGCAACAAGACATTGGTTTCCCAGGTGGGCTACTCATTTACTTTCTGTTTTCTTTCTCCCACTATTCATCTATGGTGACAAGTGTCAATTATGGACTGAAGATTTATGGGACTGGAAAGATAAAGCCCAATTTACAAATCATTTCCCGTGCAAGCAGACAGGTGCAATGACAGAGCCGGCTTCCTGTAATTGAATTTCTTGCTGCTATCTACTCAGTCACAAGAAGATGTCAACCTCAAGGATGTTACTTGTGGGAAAAAGTCTTAATACACTATGATTTTGAATGTGGAGATGACATTATAGCCTGGGTTTTAACTTTGAACAATGAAGAGAATATATTAAAGTACTTTTTTTCATGTAATAATAAGAATTTTCCTTACTCCTTAAATGAGCAGTTTATCAGGGATGACGTGTCAAGGCAGGCTAACTTTAAATCTAATGACAATTAACATTAAGAAAACAAACTCCATTCAGATGTGTCTAAAAGTTGATTTATATATAACTACTATTATACAAAAAGTAAAGAAGGGTATTTATTAGAGAAATGCACATTTTTTCATAGGTAACTAGTTTGATCCTTGTTATTAATGGAAATGTTTTCCAAAATATACAGATTTTTAAAAATATATATGATTATAGTGCTATAAATTTATAGTTAAATGTTGCTTTCTTTCAAAGAATATACAATATATATCATAGGAAACTTATCTATTGTTATATTAAGTGCAGGTTACCAGTTCTTGAAACATATATACATCATTGAATTATTATTATATTTACATTCTTAGTTTAAATCTAACTTTTTCAGTGCATATGTAAATAGATAAGGATTCACATATGGCCTTGATAATAGTCAAAACTTTGGCGGTTTACAGAAAGCAGAATATAATCAATACCGTCCATTGCTTTGCTTGCACACATTTTACTAAAACTAGACTGGCTTCTTTAGTGATCATCTATCAAAGTTTAAGATTTAAAAGTTTGGAATTAACTTTTTTTTTCTGAAAAAATCTTTCAAATTCTATAGAATGTGATAATTTTTTGAAATGGGGGAGCATTTGGGGCAAAATTTGGCTAAGAATTTTTTTAAGTCCACATATTCTAAAAATAGAAAAAAACTGTTATTCAACAGCCATGTTTCCTAATAGACATTTAAGTTAATTTCCATTTTTATTTATAATTGATTACAAAGTTGCAGTGAATCATTTAAAACATATCTAGAATTTCATTAGTAAGAGAATTTTCAGTTTGATAGTGCTACATTACTCTAAGCGGTTTTATACATTTTTAGTTAAACCTGGAATTTTTCTGTGTTTTAGACAACATTTGATATTGCTGTATTTTTAGTTAACATTTCTTTTTCTTCTTACGTGTTAAATGATCTTTTGTTGCTGTTCATTTTCACATTTTTCCTAATTTTGTTGATTTATAGGCTATTCCTATTTCTTCAATTTCCCATATTTGATTAGTTTTTTTCTTAGTATTTTTTAATTTTCTTTTTAAAAAATAAACATTGGGAACCACTCTTTTTTAAAAATACTTATGATATTTCTTCCCACTGTGAAGCTTATATTTTCACTTTTATAGTCGATTTTATCGATGTTTTCTTTGTGGCGATTGGGTTTCCTGGCAATTCCTACTCTAATCAAAGGGCATCAAGAAAGCCCTCTATATTTTCTTCAAATTGTTTAAGTTATATTTTTCTCTTCACAATTGTCTTTATTCTATGAAACTGACTGTTATTTATTGTGTGCAGGCACATAAATGGTGTTATTATACTTTTGATTTATTTATGCCATCTTTGTCATATATCACATTTCCATATATGTTTGAGATATTCATTCTGTTTTTTTAGGCTACTTGCCTATCTTTTTGCTGATAGTATATGTTTTAATTGCATAGCTTTATAATACATCTCCACACTTCTTTCTTCCAAATTGTTTTAGCTCTTCCTATTCACTTTTCCTTTTTCATCAATTCAGGAATTCAATTAACTGATTAAGTTTTACACCCATATACACATTCTAATAGAAATGTGATTATAATCACATTGAATACAAAAATGAATTTAGAAACCTTGATATATTGATAGTATGAAGACTTCCAAGCAATAAATACTGTTGACCTTTCTATATTTTGAGGTCTTTTTATGTCGTTTGAAAATGTTTAGTTTTCTATATAAAATCCTACATAACACAGTTCCGTGTAGATTTTTATCTATTTGTTTCTACAACTGTCAATTGCATTTTTAAAATTATGCTTTTACATTGGCCACTATTCCAGCTTCTGTATGCTGTACACTAAGGAAGGTGCCCTATAATTACATAATTTAATCACCAAAACAGTCCTTGGAAAAGGCATTTTTACCATTTCACAGACAGGAAACAGGTTAAAAGAATTTAAGAAACTTTCCCAAGATCACTAAATCTATAACACTAAGAACATGGACAAGTATAACTTATTTTTCTCTGAAGAAAGTGGGTTTAATTATTTGCAAGTTATTGCATAGGGATGGATCTTAAGAAAAAGTTTTTTTAACCAAAGTTCTCTTTGTTCAATATGGCCATAAATACCCCAAAACACATTTTATAAGTTTTTGTGCTCTGTCTCTACTCAAATTCTCTCTTTTTTTGATGTCCCATTAAGTCCTGTGTTAATAATGGTTAGGTCCACTAGTCCAGAGGTGATTGCAATTCTATGTAGCCATTCCAAACCAAAGAAAAATTCTGAGAAATGGAAGGTTCTTTATAAGTGCAAGTTGCCACTGGTTTTAAAATAAAAGTTTCCCATATACAACCTTGTCAGCAACAGCACTTAGTGACCTATAGGGCAGCTATTTACTAAAAATAGGAACTCAATAATTGAGGTCCCTATATATCGTATCTTCAAGTCTGCCCCAAAACATACTAAAAAAGATGGAATTAAATGCTTTTCAAGTTATTTTAAGAATAATCACCAAGCAATAAATCTAGAAATCAGTGGGCTGGTATAAAGAAAATAATCTTTTACTCAAGCTACACAGAATAATTAAATAAAGGAATAGGATATATTCTGAGATGAGAAGACTCAATGTTGGACAGATATCTACTTTATTCAAATTAACCCATAAATTCAATAAATGACTACTCCAGGAAAATTCCATAAAGATTTTTTTAAAAACTCAACACAAAGAAACTAAAATTAAGCTGGAAAAGTAAACATGTTAGAAGAGCCAATAAAATTAAGAAAGATAATATAATTAAGTGGCACAAATTATAAAATATAAAATTCTAAATCTATAATAACTAAAAAAAGTCACATTAGCCAAGAAAATGAACAATGAAGAATTAAATAAGACTAAAGAGTGCAAAAAAAGGCTCCAGTCTCTACATGGCCTTGGTATAAAATTTTAGCACTTTAAATATCAAGAGAAGGATAAATTTTACAATAAATAGTATCAAAGCAACTGAAAAGATTGCTGGGAATAGAGAGTTAAAAATACCTTCATACTGTATACAAAATATATTATCGATAAGTTATCATTATAACAGAAATCTAAGTTATTTAATAAAAAACATAAGAATTTTTATAACTGTTGTACTGTTGTGAATAAAGTTTTTCAAATCATGGTAATAAGCACAAGATAGACTCATAAACTTCTCCATGTCAAAGAGCAACATAAAGTTACAAAACAGCAAATTAAATAATATATATATAACTTGAAATGTACATTATTTATTTCATTCAATCAACAAATATTTACTTAATGCCTAATAAGTCCTAGGCACTCTTTTAAGTTCTGAGTATTGAGCAATGACTAAATTAAAAATATACATATCTCCTTCCAAGGAACTTATATCCTAATGGAGGTCGTAAGAGGTATATAGGAAATAACATGAATAAGTAAAATATATTCTGTACTAACAGTGAGAAGTGCTAACAAGAAAAAATAAGGTAGAATAGAGATGAGAAATACTGTGAATGGCTGCAATTTTAGATCTAGCATACAGATCACCTTAAGTAGTAAAACCTTGCCATGCATTCCTTTTAAGAAACAAAATGGAAAAAAAAAAAAGTGAGACAAAGGTATGTGAATCAGCACAATATCTATTTTGCATTTTCAAATAAATAAGTTTTACTGGAGATTTTAAATTTTGGAGTTTGTTCTGTAGAAAGGTGACTTATGATTCTTTTAAAAGGTGACTTATGATTCTTTAAAAATAGGAGGTGGATTATATTTCTGAAGTATGAAGAAGCAAGGCAAAGGCCCGCTCTTTCTATTCTATGAATGCCCACGGAAACACTTATCTTCTATAGGTCACCTTTTCCTATGAATTGTCCCCCTTGATTTTCTTTGATTGAATTGTCAAGCATTATCTGTGGAATTTTGCTTTAACCTAACCTGCCACTTAATAAACTTCTCACATGCTGCAAAACATCAATGTCTGAGAAATGAATGAATAGGAGAAAGATAGTTTTGTATCTGATGTTAAAGACAGACAGACTTTACTACACTCCAAAGAAGAGAACGATGGAAATTTTTCTGATTAAATCACAGCATCCACGAAAGGAAAGTGTAAAGTACTAACAGGCATTCTAGGATGGAGGGGCTGTTATGAAGAAGTCCTAAATTTTGGATACTTGCTCAAACCTCACAGTTTGAAAGACAAATAGAAGCACGTGAGGGTTAGTGATTTATTCTTGGTTTTTGGTTGAAGACAGAAAAGCACTCTCTGTCAGACTGCTTATATATACAACGTAACTAATAACTGTAAAGAATATTTCTGGAGCTGCCAAAGCTTGTAGCAATGCTTATTTTATCTGTTCTGCTCCAGACTCCCAAACCAAATCAATGATTATTATTCACTGAATGCCACTATATCAACTCCACCTTTTATTCTAGATGCTTCAGGGGATATAAAAATGATTGATTATACCTTATGTCCTTGACTTAAAGGAGGATAAAATTAGGTTAAGAAAGATAATAAGATATATGCCTTAAAGAAGGCTTTGGATTTAGAGGCGGATCCCTTAAAAACCTAAATCAGATTATGTCATTCCTCAACTGAAACTCTCCAATGGCTTCCCAACTACCCTAAAAAAAACCCAATCCCTTAGAGTAGCTACTTACTTCACTGCCTACTACTCTCTCCCCTGCTTTTCAGTGAGAGTCTTCTTACTGTTACCAGAGCTGCCAGGAATGCTCCAGCCTCACACTTCACATACAGTGTTCCATCCGCCTGGTACATTCTTCCCTTACATATGCACAGGGTTTGCTCCCTTTCCTCCTCCATGTTATTAATGTTGCCTCTAATTGTTATTTAAAGTCATCGGTCACTCCTGTCTCACCACCCCATTTCTACTCCCTAGTCCTGTTTCTTACCTTCTAAAATACCACATAATTTAGTATTTTATTTTGTTGGCTAACTCCACCCTATCTCTTGTATTTGTTTGAAAGATAAATTCTAAAAATTTATTTTAAAAAATATATTAAAAATAAATTGCAGCACCATGCAGACTGCAATTTTTGTCTGTTTTTTCTTTCCCGTAACTATTTATATAGCCATTATTATTACTTCTTGATACAAAATATGTATGTATAGAATCAATGAACAACTGAAAAGGTTTATAGAAAAAAAGCCTGAGCTGTATCTAATGATGGGGGAAGATTTTATTAATACAGGAAAACAGCATAAGGTAGGAAGGAAAATAAAAGGTAATGATAGTGAAAAGATAAATTACACAAGTAAAGTCCAAGGAATGATGTAAGAGACTAATGCAGTTCTGCTATATAGATAGAATTTAGTAGGTTTAAATCTCCTAATAATTCCATGATGCCCTATATGCTGGTTATAAATCACTTTTTGTAAGGAATCTTTCCTCCTATAATTTCTCCATAATGGCGAGTCCAACCTAAATGCCCATTCAACAACAACAAAAAATGCTTCTCTGGTAACAACAACAACAACAACAACAACAAAAGCACAATACACATAATTAAGCAATTAAGTGACATAGTAGTGATGGTGTAAGTAGATTACTTTCTAATTCTTCACAAATTTTAATGCTGATTTAGACTTATTAGACATATTTATATTCCTGTGAAAAATAACAAAAGACTGTAACTGCCAAGCAAATGGAAACCACAGTCATTAATTTATTCTATACCAATGGTAATAGATACTGGCAACTAAACAAAAAATTTTCTCTGTTGTCAATACCTCCATTCACGCCATCTTTGCAAACTTATAGACAGATTAAAAAAAAAATTGCTCTCATATATCCTACATGTTTATACACAGATAACAGTATTTAATACGGTCACATTATTCTTATTAACGTATATTCAGTTAATACCTAGATCTTTCTACTTTAAATCAAGATGCATAATGAGTGTCACAATAAAATATATACAATTGATCTTGGTCTAATAAAGTGGAAATATTTCTTAATATTTTTACATAAAAGAAAAACTAGTATAGAAATCACTATTTATGCTATGATTTGACTGAAGAATTGTGGAAGTAGCCTACATTCTTCTCTGCTCTCACAAATTCTCCCAGGAACCCCAGCTGAATGACTTCTCATTTTGCTCATATGTCAGAGATTGTATAGAGAACTTTATATTTTACCTCATTTAATGGGAAAAAGGAACCATAATGTTAGTTTCTATGGCAATAAAAATATAAAGAATATCTTTAGAGAATTCACCAAGTATCAGGTGCTTACAAAGTAACAAAATGTTTTAAAAACATATTTCTTAACTACACAAATAGATTTAATTAAATAGTAATTCCAGTATAGCCAACCTTCTAAATGTGTGCATGGCACAGTACTATGGACTTAAAAATTATAAAACCAGAGATATTAGAGTAAAACAAAGACCTAAAGCTAGGTAGTATTTTATGTAACCTGTTATGCTGAACTGAATATAGTCTTTTTTTTTTTTTATGTGAAACTAATTCCAATGTTTAACAAAACTCAGTGTAAATAAGCTGCTTTTTCTTTCTCCGATTTCTAAGCTAAATTCCATGTGTTCAAATCAATTTATATATTCATGAAATATGTAAATAATGCAGACTCTCTGTAAATAATCTAACTAAATTCTAAAGCTTAAGACCATCATTCTCAGTTATTTCCAACTAGGTTAATATTTGAACTGAATTCTATGACCTATAAAGGAAACACTAGGTTTTGGTTCATCAGGTGTGAGAAATTAACTCTCTCTTGAAGGAGGGAAAATTCTCTACATGAAGATTAACCAAATCATTTAATTCTTTTAGTAGCAATTATTTATCTTAACAAAAAAATATCATAGTGGATAAACACATTAGAATTGTTTATATCTCAATTTAATCTAAATATAATACTATTACATTAAATGAGTATAATTGTAAATAAAATTTGAACACAGGATTTAAATATAACTGATAGAAATCAAGCCTAAATAAATTGCATCTCTTTAAAAGAAAATACTAATGTTACCATTATTGTATCAACCAATTGTTAATTGCTATGTATTTTCTGTGTTAGAAAACCAATCAGTGTGACAATAGGTGGTATAGAAAAAAAAATTCACCCTAATGATAAACAAAATTTTAGTTGAGAAGACCCCATTTACATTATAGCAGAAATAAATAAAAGATAATAAACCTTTAAATTTATTTGGGTAATAACTGAGTTCTTCTGACTCTGATAACAAATTTTGAATAACTTTGTTTTTTGTTATATTTTCCATCTTTATCTGGACTAAATTATACCTATATCTTAGCAATAGGCATTTTGAAAAAAAGATTATTTAACCTCATCTTTTTTTTTCTTTCTAAAATAAAAGGTTTCTGAGGAGCTGAATCTATTCAATGAAAATTAAAAAAAATTTTTTTTTAATTTACACTATATACAACTATTGAGTTTATTTATTTGTGCTCCTATTAGGTTGATTAATACAAATTAAATTAATACAAATTTCACAGCATTCAGGATGGGCAGTTAGCAGATAGTAGAAAAATAAGAACAATTATGGTGAGAGATATATATATATATACACACTTATGCTACATATTAACACAGGCCAATCATATGACTGTGTTCCTTATCCCTTGATGACTATGATCACATCCTGTCCTCTTCCTTCTGGGGCAAGTCTGCAACTATTCTTTGAACCTGGATGAAACCAGGAATGTTTACTAATACCAAAATATATGTACTTGTTAGATGGTTATCTGAAAGTAATAAACAGTTTCTACTCAGTGAATAGTGAATATAAATGTGAGCATTTTTATTCAGATGTCAGCATTATCAAAATAAAGAAAGAACATCATCCTAAATTCTCCTATTTGCAGTGCCTTGGTGAAAGGTGTAAGGTGAGAGATGTGTGTGAACAGAATAAGCTAAAAGTCTCAGACTAACAGTACTCGTCATAGAATCCTGACACTATCCAAGCAGAAGGCATATTCTTTGTGTTTCATGAAATGCTGTCCATATTTAATCTTTTGAGATTTAATCACTATTGAGTGATATGCTATATGATCACTCAAACTCTTAAACTCTAATCATCACCATTCCCTCTTGCTTGGGATACTAGACCTTTTCTCGGTGGCTGCCTAGATGAACATACAAGCTTTCCAACAACTAACTGCTCTAGCTATCATGTACAAGATTTCAAAACACAAAAAGAAAAAAATATTATTACTGCTGTTATAATTAGTAGAACCAATATACTATTAATCCCGATAATAAAGGTTCATAGCTGAATATATATTTTAAAAAATTTCATAGATCTTTTTTGCTTGAAAGGGCACATATAGAATAATCTTAATTTTTTATATTCTTCATGATATGATGGCTACTTTAAAAATGTTTTATATTATATACTATATTAGAAATGTGGATAGTATGAAATCATTGTAGTCATCAAAGTTCTAAAATATTTCTAGATAGTTTTTTCCCATCATTCGCCACATAATAATTTAATTGAAAATTAATCTTGATAAAAAGCTTATAGGAAATGATCACTTTTATTTAAACAATGCAAAAAGTTCCTGGTGCCCAATAAAGCTAACAAAGATATCTTTATTATCTATGCCATTCAAATGAAATGTATTTTTCAAATTTCATAAATTATGGTCCTATGTAATTTGTATAATTAAACATTAAGTACATGAGAGATGCATACCCACACAAATACACTATTACAAAATATTTTATGACATTTTATTCTTGAGATAAATGTAAAGAACAAAATAAATGTTCATGTAGAAACTAACAATTAAAATCATTAACAAACTTCTGAAATTAATGCACATGAATAGCTGTACAATTAATGAAGAGTAAAGATAAATGTTCTGTTAAATTCACTGACATTAGAAAATAATATTTTTCAATTTTCACTTTTTAAAAGACAAAGAAAGTGAGATTAGGAGTGTGGAAAATAAGTTTTAAGAGGTGAATTTTAATCACTTTAGTCACTTCATATTTGGTTCACAGTCCTTAATCCCTTGACAGCGTTATTGCTTCATCGGCATCTAACAAAGTACATATAAAAAAAACTAAAAGAAAGTTTGTTTTTAACAATCTGAAATAAAGATAAATTATTATAATTAATTTACATTTTCATGGTGTTGAGTTTTGGAATAAATTACTTGGCCTATAATGTGTCAAGTTCGTATAAATTTTGGTTATGGCTTCAATGGAGAGTGCTACACCCCCCTGGGGGGTGAAAAATCACCCCCCAGGTGATTTTTCAGTTTCGTTGTGAAAGGCATTGAAAGATAATGAAAATCAGCAACGGAAAAAATCTCCCAAATAGATGACATTATTTTTTTACACAGTGTTTCACCATGTAATCTCATAAGAGTTAACAACAAAACAAAGCAAAACAAAACTCACAGCAGGCTCTCTCATATTCTGCTAGATAGACTGTACATTGAAATAACCTCTTTGTAAAACAATTTAACAATAAGCATCAAGTCTTTGGGTAATTTTGTTTCTGTAAATAGATGGTAACATTCTACAAGGTATATCTTTAGAGAAATATGAAGGGATTATCAATAGTAGGGGAGAGGTGAAAATAATCTAAATAGTCTACCTATATTAATATAATAAAACCACTGAAAATAATGCTTTCAAAAAATATTTCATTTTATGAGAAAATGATACTATGTAGCATTGAGAAAAAAGTGGCATATAATATAAAACATATACTACCAATGAAAATTTGGGAAAATTTTAACATTGATCATTTTTTTCTTGTGTGTACATAATACACATCTGAATTTATTTTCTGTAGGAAACATATTGCTTTTATAGGCAGAAACGATAAATGTTATAAGAGAAGTCATATAGTAAGACATTCTTATTTGGCATAATCAGAGATACAAACAAAATTTAACAGAAGTGGATAAGGGTGTCAAATATATGGTGACAGAAGGAGACTAAATTTGGGTGATGAGCACACAATGCCATATACAGATGATGTATCATGATATTGTACAATTGAAACTTACATAATCTTATTAACCAATGTTAAATTATCTATATTAAAATAATATAGATAGCATAAGCAGAATAAAATGCATTCATGTTAAAACAATACCATATATTTTTAAAGATTACTAAATTAAACCCAAGGTATTTGACATATGATTTTTGATTAAAGAAATAATTTTTTAAAAATAAAGTTATTAATCACCAGTGTTAAGTATTCCTTAGAGATGGTACAAGCAGTATAAAGACTCAGGCAAAGGTTTCCTTAGCCTATGATGTGATAGTCAATGAAGAGAGTCAGACTAAGGAAGATGGTCTTAGTGTGGGAAAGGCAGAAATTTGAAGCAATAGCACCATACCTAGCACTGGCAGCCCAATACAGATGGCTGCAAATACATCAGAGATAACGAAGAGCTTAGGGATGGTCTTCCTCATCCTTTATCTCTTCTATTCCTGTGTCCTATTTTATATTTTCATTCATCTCTCTTCTCTTGTCAATTCTTCTGCTTATGTCTTGTGGTCTATGCTTCTTTCTCCATTATTATTATTTTTTATTCCATCAACATCCTTATCCCTCTTCTTTACCAATTTATTCTAACGTTTGTTTTCTATAAAATATTAGTTTCATTTAACGACAGGCTGTCTCAACGTGTATGGTACAGGCTATTTTCAATGTCTGAAAGATAGTCTTATTGAAACAATTTTATTTTGTTCACATTTTTCCTTTACACCTAAATAAGGATGTTCCATAGGAAATGTTTCTTTTCATTCAGAAATATTTTAAGTAATTTTTAAAAATACAATATAGATAATAAATTACATTAGAAAACAATTATTGGGAAATTTCAGTTTGGTTAAATTCCTTTTTTTTTAAGTGCTTTATGATAAAATCCTATATAATACTACATCCATTATCACTACTCTTATGATATTGTCTAAATTAATTACCTATTATTTAACTGGCCTAGGAATCATCCTAATTACTACTATTGTGATTCATATTTCAGGGATGAAGAATTTTAGGCTTGTTTTAGGATTTAACAGGGTACTATGAGGACATCTAACTATAAAGGGGCAGAGGCACTTTCCCAAACCTATCCTGTCCCCACATATTTCCTAACCTGCCTCACAGTCATTTATTAAAACATTCACCTACTGAGCATTTATAAAAATGTTAGAATGTATTACTCAACAGAGCAGCAAGTCCACTTTCTGTATGTGACCTACAACCATCACCAAACATAAGAACCACAACCTGAAAAACATGTTAATGGGCATTATTCTGAGGATTATAAGCAATTCTATGGGGGGGGGATGTTCATTCAAGAAAACTGAATTTAATATGTTATATGTCAATTATACCTCAATAAAAAACTCTGAATTTTGTATTTAGATATATTTTACTGATAATAATTTGAAACTAAAGTATGAGTTTAAAATATTATAGTTATTTAATAAATACTATAACAATGTTAGTAATTTTTCTTAAAATATTAAAAGTCACTATGATATATACAAAAACCTAAAAATTAACATTAAGACTGGCTAACAATTTTCTTAAATAAATAGCATTAAGTGATGAGCCAATAGTGGATATACACAATTTTGAAATCTGAAAAAACAGAATATTAAATTATTTCATTGGATTTAAGTCTATGATTAAGATACCTATCACTTAGGCACTGACATGGGATAAAACCTAGGATAATTTCTTCTAAACTGTAGATCAAGTATGTCAGATATCCTCCTAATTACAGAATAAAGAATATGACCTTAGGAATGTTCAGCAGTTGTGTGGTTATCTCTGTCTTCAAAGGATCTAAATCACACAAATTTAAGCACTTTAAAGATAAAATACTTAATATTTAATAATCCAAAAATGACCAAAAATATCTTAATTTTCCTTTAAATAATGGCTCACTCTGATTTCAACTAACTTCTCTGGTTGTGTAAAGCAATGATTGACTCTCTTTTTTTTTTTTTTTTTGTAAAAAAAAAATCTCTGTAACTTAAGTTGGGTTCTGTGGGTAAATAGTCCAACTTCCTGCTGCATACTTTTCAATATGTCCATTTTGAACTTTAAATCAACACTTTTATCTGCTGATTTTCCTTATGCAATTTTTTACTTATGGCGTACCATGCTTTTGCCTTACCAGTTTCAGGGTCTGTGAAGCTATTTAAGCTTCTCATAATGTGTTCTTTTACTTAGGAAAAAAAATATTGATAATTCATTCTGTTCTTGACTCTCTCTTTAGAGAAAAAGTTTATGTTTTATTATAAGAAACGTAGGACTACGCTTCTTGGAGTGGGTACCTTAAAATATAGCTCTAATGGTTTATGAAAAAGTCAATGTTGTTGGTACTGTTATAGAAATTACAGTTCCTCTAAGTCAAAGAAGAAATGGCTAAACTAAGCTCCTACCTTTTCTGAAATGAGAAGGTACAATAGAAACACAATTTAAAAGGAAGCATATGTTTTACTTATGCTTCCATAGGAAAGTTCTGCACTGCCATAATTTTGATAATAGAGTGAAGCCAACATATAATTAGTTAAGCCTACTTTACTCTCTAAAACCACAACTGGTAAGGTAGGCAGGGGTCGATTTCTAGAACTCTTTTCTATTTAATAATATGTAGGTAGCAGATATGTAGCATGTTTAAGGATAAGAACATATCATCCCCTTTCCAGCTTTCTAAATAGCTTAATGTTGAAAACCAAAGCCTTATAAATTTTTCATTTGCTGAGCTGAGCATGTCAAGTAGTTTACAATATTAGAATTGACTCTTATAGAATCAACCTGAAAATATGTAGGCTTTTTTCCTATGGAGCTATGGAGTTACAGATATTTTTAGAGACTTTGAAAGCTATCGTTTTGATATTGCTTGTATTAGATTATGTACTACTCAAAGAATTTCTAAATTGTGTGTTATACAACTTCGGTGTGCATGTCTACACTTTTTTTTTTTTTTTTTTTTTTTTTTTTTTTAGTATTACCTACTCTTTTAAATGTCTACCTATCAGATCCCAAGTTGTTTATTTGATATACAATTAATCATTTACACATAAAATATCAACTGAGTGAAACATTTATTTTCTATACCAGTTGGTAGATATGATTAAGTAAACTTAAAGCATAATTTTTTTATCCAATTATATTTTAGAATAAGTATACATTTTCAAAAATTTCCTGTTGATTATTGCATTTCTACATTATATAAATTAATGGTGTTCACTGCAAGATTCTCTGGATATATTTCTTATATGCATGGCTTCTAAATATATGTGATATTTATAAAAACAATATTGAGAGCTTTAAGAGGTCAGATGGAAAATGATAATTAGTCTGACAAGATAAAACTAAGCTATAACCTCAAGATGGAATGTACTAATTTCATATTGTGCATTTAGTAAAACTACCTGCTGTGTTTACTAGGGTCATTTCTCCCTAGCAGCTCCTTGCCAAACAAATAATAATGTGCTGGGCACTTTGGATTTTCTCTCTTGTCTCTCTTTCTGCTATGATGAGATCAAGTTTTAAAATAGATACTCTTGAGGGCTTTATTCTCTACTGTGTAAATTGTATGTTTGCCTGGATAGATATGAAACAATCTTACAGAAACCCTATCACCTCTGGCTTTGCAATTTACTATAGGGATTTTAAAGAAGATTTACTATTTTAATTATGTTTTAAATAAGCTAATGTGAAAATGAATTCTCATTTCTCTATGAATGATGGGTAGAAGTGAGTCCTAGATAAAACACAATAGAAGCTAGCCTAAAAACAAGGGTGTTTAAAAAGGAGAGATACTAATTTGGGGGACACAATTATATAGGACCCAGTTTTGTGCCTGTCATGGTACTTCTTTATAGACGAATTATGAGACAAGGTGGATTCTAATACACATTTTTCAAGTTATCCATTTTAACATTAGCAAAGTGACTAATCCAACTATGAACTCCCTTTAATAAGGCCTCGTCATATGAAGATTTAGTCTTAAACCACATTTATACTTGGTCACAAGAGTTATGTAAGTACACGTTTAAATATTAACTGCTTTAGCAGAACCAATTTTACCAGAATTAAAACAAAGCGAAGTCGTGTCCTCCTTCTACATCAGTGCTACCCACCCTCGATCCCTTCAGCTGTTATAAAAGCAGAAATCCTTGACCCTGTCTAGCACCTACAATATGTGAAACTGGCTCCTGCTGCCATCACAGCTGTCTTAAGCATCCCTTGGAGAGTCATTAGCTACAGAAAGAGATAAAATAGCTAATCTAATGAGGTTACAAATACGAGTTGGAACTCTTCATCCTCCTTCAAAGTAAGCCACCCAATAATCATAGCTCTCATTCTTACCTCCATACCATCTTCATAATCACTTTCTGTATCTTGAATGCTTTACCATTTCCTTTTGATCAAAATATTACACTGCATGAAGCTTGAAAAGCTAATTCAATTATGACATTAACCTTGGAAGAAAATGCTATACTTATAAGACATACTGTAATGCTATACTTATAAGACATCCTATGTGTTAACATCTCTCTCTGGATAATTCATGGATTTCTTAAATGAAATAATATATGTGAAAACACTAACACAGTGCTCAATATATAATATGGCTCGCAAAAGTGTTAGTTTTTCTCTTGCTTTTATTTTGCCTACAAATTCTAGCACAGTTTTCAGTTCATGGTAGAATAAATTGGCCTGTGTGTCTCCAAAGCTTGCCACTATGTCACCATCTGCTTGGTGAGAAAGTAAAAGAGATGTGCAGAAAGAAAGTACTTAGAATAAGGCATTTTGAGGCCAATGAGTTCACTAATTCATGGTATCTAAATGCAGATTTGTAGACTAGTAATGTTTCTTAATGCAGTGTTGAAATGAGAAAAAGACAAATTACTCTATAAATTAGTATATTTTAATAAAGGTAAATGTATTTAATTAAAAATATCCTTAATCACACAATTTTACTTTGTACTCATATAGTTTTGAAATACACTTTATTTTAAAAAGTGGTAGATTATCAGGATGATAATTTTGTAAACTATATAAATGTCTAATCACTATGTTGTACACTTGAAACTAATATAATATTGTATATCAACGGTAATTTAAAAAAAAATTTTAAATAGTGAAGTTAAAACTATATGTCATTTTTGTTTGGGGTTTGTTTGTTTTGGGTTTGTTTTGTTTCGTTTTGTTTTCTTGTCTATATCATTACCCTTATGGCAATAATACCATAACAGAATTAGTCCTTAATGCTTCATACAATTTTCCACACTTTTCAGCTTTCCTTAAAAAAAAAAAAAATTAACGTTGTCTAAAATTATAAAATTAAGAAAACTTACTGTGGCTGAAAGAAAAAAATGGTGCTTTCTAATAAATATAGCATTCTTCTGTTGTTATAATGTCTCACTCTTTGCTGTTATTTAAATTTAGATTTGAATTCTTAAGTATAAATAATATGAGTTTAATAGTTCCTCTTCCTACTAATGGCACGATTCAATTCAACAAATATTTATTCAAGGCTTACTATGTTCATATCACTCTTGTGTTAGGGAAATAAAGAAAGGAAAAGAAGGACCCATAGCCTAATTAAGCTTACACTCCCCATAAGGAAGAGAGACAATAAACCTAATTAAGAAAACTGTATAGTGTAGAGGTTGAAAAGTGGTCTGGGGAAAAAAAAACAAAAACAAAAACAAAAAAAACAGTTGAGGAGGGTCAGGCTGTTACAGGGGCTTTCAGTGAAGTGGAATAAAATAGTCTATACTTTAAAAAGGATCTAGCTTCTATGTTGAGAATGGACATTGGGGTCCAAGTGTAGAAGGACAGAGACCCTATTAGGAAGTTTTGCAGTCATCCAAGTAAAAATGCTAGTGGCCTAAAACACCCAAATAGCCATGGAACTGAAGAAAGTGGTCAGATTCTACATACATATTTTATAAATGTATAAATATGTTGAGGATAGAGTCAACAGGATTTCCTGAGAGACTACATATATTAACAATCAGGTATAATAATCTTTATTTAGTAACCAAAGCTGATAATTATAAATTCACTTAAAATAATATCTATAAGGCTACAAAATAGTACATTTTAATTTTTTGAGTTTCTGTGGTAAGTTAAAATATAAATTTTCTATGAGGAGGCTCCTTCTTACTAGTACATATTTACTAGATATTTAGATGATGGGCTGAGTATTAAATTAGGTAAACCATTGCAATGTGAAAGTATGGTAGATAATTAAAGATGTGACTCAGTGATGAAATCTGTAGCATGTATGTGTGCTAGTGTGAATTTAAGGTTACTCATTCAAAGTAATCACTGGAATCACTGATCCATTTCATTGACTTATTAATCTCCTTGTAAAAGTTTAGAAATTTTATCTGATATTATATTTTCATGCCTGGTTTTATTTTACCTAGAAGTGCTTTAATAAGTGTTATATTTTAATACTAAGAAGCTTCAGCACATTAGGATATTCTACAGATATAACAAAAGCTTAGTGAGGCATTTTAATATAGAAGTATGATTTGAATAAAGATTTAGCATATTAGTTCTTTCATTCCAAAAGAGAATTCTTTTAAATTAACATTATATTATAGTGATAGGCAAAGTGATTAGAGACTAAATATGCTTGGTTATTTTAAAAGAATACAACCATTAGTATGAAATGATTTGTAGTGCAATTTTATTCACTTGGGAGAAAAACAATTCCCTTCCATATTTAGTAAATATATTTAAGAACGTAGCTAGAAAAACCAGGTTCGATAGACATATGATGCTTACTTTTCTCTTGACTGGTTTTAAAAAGATAGTATTAGACACAGGTCAGATGCACAAGTAAAATGAAGAGAAATAGATATATTTCATAATAAAGAAATTTATTAAATTTTTATAATATGAATTTCATAAGCATTAGCCAAAAAATATAATTTGGAAAATTATATTTAAACCTTACACAGTATTACTAGTATTTAAATGCTTTAGAGACAAGATGGCCCAACACAATTAGCTAAGTTCTAAGGCAGCATTAAAATGCCGAAATATGAGACTGTAGGAGCTTACTAAGTCAGAAGTTTTCCAATATAATCTTGATTAGTTAAAATATTATTTCACTTGTAAAATGTTCAATGGTTTATGAAATAATTCATGTATTTTTAAATCTTGTTCTCATGTAATAATTGCTAAGTAAAATAGCAATAAGTTTTACTTAATTAGTGCTTTGAAAAAGGCTTTAAAAGTCAGGCTCTGAAGTACACAAATCATGCCCTGAAGAAGACATGAATCTATATTTTTACGTTAACCCCTTTAAATCAGTATACCTCAAACTACTATATAAATATTTATCATTTGTATTAAATTCATAAGAATCATCTGCATATGTACAAACAGTGTACATTACTGAGCTCTACCCCAGTTACTTAAAAGAATCAGGGCTTCCTCACTGAGTCGCAGTATCTACATTTGTAACAAGCACCTAACAGAAGGTTTGGTGACAAAATTTTGAGAATCAAACAATTAAATAATGGGCAACAGCAATACATTATTTGTTGATGGTATATGTATCAATCACAGTGGCTTAAGGTACGGTCTGTAAAGATTCATAGAAAAAAGGGAGAGTTAAGCAGGTCTTTAAGGATGGATAGAATTTGAAAACACAGAGCTGAGAGGAAGGGATTTCTGGTGAGAGGACCAGAATAGGGAATAGTTAGAAAACAGTTACTATGCGACTTAGGTAGTAATAGTCGCTCAGGCTAGACTGGATAGTGGGCTGTTCTGTATGTTGTGGTGTGCCACCCAGATACCTCAGCTCCTCCTCTTTGGTATAAAGTGTGTTGGTGACTGACAGCTAATGGCTGAGTGTCTCTCTGAAAACCAGTCCAGGCTGATAAGAGCCAACTAGGCTAAGGTCATATCCCCAGAGGAGAAGCATATCCATTGACCACTTAATGGCAGAAGAGGGGTGTCATCAAGATCTTGCTCCTAGCCCCAACTGGGAAAACTCTACAGTGCCCTACCAGCTCTGGGATTGCCTAAGACCATTATTGCGGTGGCATTTTAGCCTCAATGAGTTCCTCTGCTCAATCCTGGTAGCTTTGTACCCTATAGGTGTTGATCTCAAGAGCAGTCCCCCAATAAATTTCCTGCATACATATCTCTGTCTCAGACTCTGTAACCCATGGAACTCAAAAGAACCTGCAATACTAGTGTAGCTATATTCACAAATTAATGCACTTCTCATTTCCTTGCTATATATGTGTTGTTTGACACAATGAGGGCTTGTTTGTTTTTAAACTGAGTTATTAGACAAAGACTATAAAACCTGAAGATTTCACTAAAAAACATAGATTTCTGGCTTCACTGGGCATGCATGCATCTTCCGTATACCTGACTCCTCTTAGGGAGTCGCTCCTCTCCAGGTCTCCATGCTCCAAACAACTCTACTCTGGTCTCAACATTAACAGGTCAACTGTTTAGGAATTTGTTTAAACTAACTGGCCAGTTTCTCTGGTAAATATCTAAACTACACCCTTAAGACTTTGGTCCTTAAAAATACCAGAACATTGAAAAGGTTATAAGGCATAATGGTTAAAAGCATGATTTACTGTTTGATTCCTGCCTCTGTAAAACCTTGGGTTACATGCTTACATTTTCACTTCTTCATGGGGGAGAAATTAACATTACTTACATTGTATAAGTATTGTGAGGATTTGCTGAAATAATGTAAAAAATCTAATACAGAACTTAGTATAAAGTAAAGTAAACAATCAGGTTTTCACAACACGCAGATGAATACATTCACACATACATAATACATATATACACACATATAATACATATCTACACACATATACATGTTTCATTTATACTGTATATAATTTTATATTACATATCAATAATGTATATTGTATGTAACTTATACTGTAGAAACAAGTAAAATTTAGGATGGTTATCTAAAGAAAGGAAATATAGTATTAGTATTGTCTTTAAAATTAAGGGAGAAAAATAAGGAGAGCACTTGGGGAAGAATTACATGTAAAGAATAATGTGGAAATCAAAAGTGAGTATCCTTTATAGTCTATTCATATCAATTATTTTTCTGTCTTGTTTTATAAAATATAGAGCTACCTGGAGAGGCTAAATGATTTTTTATTTCATAGGGGGGCATTTTTCTGATAAAACTCACATGCACACACACAGAAAGTGGGAAACATACTGTCTCCTAAATACTTGAAACTGTTAACTATATAGTCAGTTAAAGTATCTGTAAGTGACTTTTGGAAGGCTTACCTCATAAATGTATTAAGTCACTGAATCTAAAGAGAAAATTGATTCTGATTCGTTCCAATGACCTCATGATTTAGGGACACAAGTTTTAAAGGTATAAAATTAGGATAAGATAGTCACTAATATGCCTCTTTGATTCAGCCTTTGATATAACCAGATCTAAGTACACTGCATTAAAATATCTGCTTACCAAAAACTTCGGTGGGGAAAATCCTATTCTTTAGAGAGCATGATTTAGTTAATTCGGATTTAGAAATTCTTCAAGGAAGAGTGTGCATCTGTGAAGCCTGAGAATATTTAAAAGTTCTATTAATAAATATATTTATTAGTGTTATTTAGGATTCATAGAACAGCAGTCAATCAAATTGGTTATTTTCAGTAAATTTAACTTAAAAGTTTGAATTTAGATTTTACTAATACAGTGTCTAAGGAGGAAAGCAAATAAAAATCATGTGAAAAATTTTTATAACTGTAATTATGGCTTTTGCCCACTGCTCTCAATTCAAATAAATAATTTCATGCGTGTAACACAGAACTTTTGAGTACATGTACTTAAGCATTCTGATAAAATAAGTTATTTCTAAATCATCTCTCTAGGAAAGAAATGAATGAGATGACAATATTCATCAACCAAATGTTCATGTTCTAAAACTTAGTATACATGTTATTATTGCATACTCAGCTGGCCTATTAGCCACCTGAGTGTGGGACCTAATATCCAATAAGGTCAAATGATTTAAAATATATTTGTGACTCATGTCATTCTTCTCCAAATGCTTTCCTTATTTTTCTCAGTATTTTACTCATTATCTTTTGTTGCTTCTTACAGTTCAGCTCATAAAACCAAAATAAGTTACAGAATATATATAAAGTTCCATGAAAAGTGCATGATTTCGTATGCTTACAGATATATACGATTCATTAGGTACTAAATTTCAACACACAAAGTAGCATGTGTTTCCTGGCTAACTGTAATAAAGATTTTGGAAAGGCAGCTGTTTGACAATTTTATTTACATTTTCTCAGATTTTATTTTTGAAGTAGAAAATTCCATCTGAATTAAATATATATATTCCCACAAGGTTATAAAACCAGAAATGAGGAAATGCTACCCCTAACGGATCCTACTGGCTTTCATACAGTGCTGCTCTTTAGCATCTTTCAGTTTGATATCATTTTTGGATGTAGCTAAATGCCAGATACCCTGACAAACATATACTCTACCAGCTGGATCTCCATCTGCTCAACTAAACATTTTCACACCAAATCTGTATAAAAAGCCATATTTTCAAAGACAGTTATCTACAACTGAAATATTAAAATCTTAACTCCAGGAGTCCTTTCACTTACATATTTCATATGCATTTAATCATGAATACAAAACTACCTCCAAGTGTTATCAGTGGTCTGCTTGCTTTATGTGGCCAAAAGTTATCTTAAGTCATCTATGAAGGGGCGGACAGAGTTTTTGAGCTCAAGAAATATTTTTGAATTATTGCTAGTATATTTTGATGTATTTGCTTAGAGAAAAAAAATGTAAAATTAATGTTAATGGATAGAATGATTTTTAAAATCTGCATTAAGTTTGTCGTGATATAACTTTCTTGCCCACAAAGGAATTTATTGACACGAAATATAAGCCTCAGTGGCTAATAGATACTTTAGCTTGGGGAAGAATCACCTATAAAACCATTATTAGATTTTACAAAATCCAAGACCAGATGAAAGATGTGAAGTAAAGAAATATAGCAGTATTGTCACTGAGGTCGAAATAGATCACAGAACTCATACAACATACTAGTGAGTAAAAGAAAGGTTTGGAAACAGGAAACTGCATACTCTCATATATTACTTTTACATAATATCAATGACCACACTTTAAAAATATGTGTATGAGTATGCTGGGGCAAGTAGGAGGGGGTCCATTCTTTCACCTTAGAAAAATGTGGTCAAGAAAAGAATCAATGATGACTTTAAGAGTTATACAGAGAAATACAAATTTGCATTTCTTAGCATGTAGGCAAGCAAACATAAAACATTCAGAACTTTGCTATACCTTAGAAATCAAATACTTGACCATAAAGCAAGGGGAAATGTCTGTGTGCTCAAAGCAAAGGTGGAAGAGAGGTTCATTTTATGAGGGATGAGTGGTATGTGCAAATCCTGTATCCACAGATTTCGCCCTCACTATTCGATTATCTACTTATTAATAGCAATCATTAAAAAAACAAACAAACAAAAAAACAAAACAAACAAAAAAACATTCTTCCAAGGAGCATTCTTTCCTTTTCTAGGACTGAGGTAAGTTACAAAGGATAAAAAAAAAAAAAAAAAAAAAAGGAGTGTGAATGTGAGGAGAGTGAGAAACAGAGTGGGAGAGTGTATACATGAAATTTTCTTCAATAAGTATTTTACAAGAAGAACACTTTTTAGCTTCCTTCTCTGCACTTCCTCTACAAATAAAGAACAAAAGATTTAAATCACAATGCATACAAACACCTATGGTTTAGGACAAAATTTATTTTAAGAATATGCCTCAGAAAAAATTAGAATTGCCAAGAATAACATACATACGTAGGGAAATTACTTGTAAAAATATAGCTCAATTCTAATCCTAAATTCTAAGTGGGAGATCAATGGAATTGAGGAAAAAATTAGTCCTGAATGTGTTTTTTTTATTTCATAGAAATTTCAATATTGTCTTGCTTCTAGATATTGTTTTAATAAAGCTATTTAAATTAAAAAAAAAAAACTTTTCACATATCCATCTAAGACAGACAGTGAGCCCCTTTATCAAAACAAATGCCAGACCCATTCAGCTGCATGATAACATAAGCCAAACAATGATGGTTTACAGACTCAAAATAAACAACTGCTATGATCAATTGTCCAAATTTTTCCAAAATTGCAAATGCTTAAATTGGTAAAAGTCAGCGTACAACATCCAACTATACTCCACTACTTCCCACCTTCCACATCTAGTCCTGATCTTACCAAAATATATCTACTAGTGTATCCAGGCAAAAAATAAAAGACAAAACAGTACAAGAAAATTTTAAAATATTCCAACAAAATAAACTACCACTTTTCTTAATATTGAAAATAGTTGTACATTTAACCAATTTTGACTGCAGTAAGAAAAGAAACTGTTTTGAACACACTCGTATACTTAATATTTTATATTTACTTAGACATACTTTGCAGAATCTGAATATATTTAATTGGCTGAAAAAAGGACTCTGAATCATAGAAATATCAATGAAGAAAACTTGCTTAATTCAAGCATTTGCCAAGAAAAAATGGTTATCATCAAACACATGAGATTAAATAATTATCTGTTTTCTTTGCTGGCTCAAGAGAGATGTACTGCTGATGCCTACGCTTAGTGAAAAAAATGACATAACTTCCTGTCTTTGCCATCAATGAGCTCCATCAAAGATTTAAGGACAATGATTCTAGATTCATAAACTGCCTGATGTCTTCACTAAACATTAGCCATACAGCAGATAATTATATCTATTGGTTAAGATTCATGCAATAAAAATCTCTTAACAATGAAGATTAACCTCATAGTGATAGCAGAAGGAAAAGAATGAGATTGATATCTATCCCCTGCAATAATCTAGGTTCCATGAGATACTATGACCATTTTATCACTGAATCTCCAGCCTTCAGCATATTACCTGACATACAATATGCACTCAATAAATGCTTGCTAAACAAATGAATATAAAAAAAACACAACACGAATTTCAATATTACCTCACCACAATATTTAGGGTCAATTAAACATATATAAAGAGTGATACTAAATGAATTTAATATGAGTATTAAATATTCAAAGAATAGTATAACTTGAACTTACTCAGAAGGCTGACTGGCATATGATCTAAAACCCTTCATATTGATGATTTCTTGTAATTTACTGAAAATTACAAGCAGAAGCAAGTACTGAAAGCAACTTTTAAAACTGAGAAGTTATTTGTTCCTTGAATTCTTAAGGCAAGATTATATTCTCTCTTCCCTTTTCATCACTTTTAACGAGTGAGTTTCCTGTTAATGCAAGAATACAGAGAGATCTGGGATTTCATCATGGCATATCAGTTTTAGACTAAAATTCTTCAGACAATCTACTCCATGAACAAAGAAATTTTATCTTCCTTGCATTACACTTGATCTCCAGTGTCTAGCAGAGTGTTTGACATATCACAGGCATGTAATATTTACCGAATAAATAAATGAATGGACAGAAAAAAAACAGAGACAAATTTTAACAAAGTAGAACTTTCTATGACATAAACTTCATAGCTTTATAAAGATTATTGTCACATCTTCCTCAGTTTTCTCCAGGTTAGCTAAACCCATCTTTCAGATGGTATTCATAAAATATAATTGTAGGTCGCTTCATTATTAGGTGCAATACTCCCAGTTGGAGGTGACAAGTGTAGAGCAGAGATGAATGTCAGCCACCCATAGTCTATAGATTAGTGTGACCTAAGACATATGAGATGTTCTGATGGCCACTAGACTCATACTGAGTTCATTATACCCAAAGTTCAGTTCTCACTCCTCACCTTACAGGGCTGTTAACATTTGACACAGATCACTGCGTCCTTCAGACACTTTCTTTGCTTTTAAGGCATTAAGTGAATGTTCTTCCTATCTCACTGGCCATTCATCCTCTGTCACTTTTTCTGATTGTTTCTGATTGTTCTTCACTACACCAGAGCCCTGGCACTCAGGTCTGAAACCTCTTTGGATCTTATCTATTCTTACTCTATTTATTATCTTATTTAGTTTATTTTAAATTCTGTATCTATACTGATAATGCCAGATTTATATCACTAAAGCCAGACCTCAAACATGAACTCCAGATGTATATCCAATTAGCAGCATCTCCAGCCATCTTAAACTCAGCATGTCCAAAATTGAGGTTCTAAATTTCTCCTTCAAATCTGTCCTCTCATAATCTCCTGCATCTGAGTTCCTAGCAATTTCATCTTTTCAGTTGCTCAGGTTAAAATACTCAATCACCATGTCTTTTTCTGTCATATCCCACATTCCAGCAGTCAGCAAATCTTGTTAATTGTGTTCAAAATGTATCTAGATTCTGACCACCACTCCATATCGTCCCATTGCTAACAGTCTGCATGAACCAACTTCATTCTCTTCTAGATTACTGCAATAGCCTCCCAAACTAACCTCCTGCTTCTATTCTTGAGCCCCTCTTATCTATTCTTAACATAGCAGCCAAATGACACTGTTAAAATTGAAGTTAACTGATGTCACTCCTCCGTTCAAATCCCCAGTGGCTTTCCATTTGCCTAAAGCCAGTGGTTATAGTGACCTACAAGGATCAACACAATACCCTCCAACCCCATTAACACTCTGATCCCCACTTCTGCTCCCCTCTACTTCTCCACACCAGCTATACACATGTTTCCAATCAACATGCCAAGAGTGTTCTCTCCTCAGGAACTTGCATACCATGCACTGCTGACCGTGATTTTGCTTTGGTATCTTACTCAGACTTTTATTCAAATGTCGTCTTCTCAATAACGCCTTCTCTGACAACCTCTGAAAAATTTCAACCCGTCTGAATTCTGCTCACACCTTCCCTACACTATTTATTTGAACAACATCATCTAATTTTAAAATATTTTACACATTTAATATGTTTTGTATGTTCCGCACTTAACTTCCTTCCTATTACAAGTTTCTTAAGGGCAGATTTAGTTTTTTGTCTATACTTTTTCCCAGCACCTAAAACAATGCATGAAATTTATAACATGTTCAATAAAGATTTTTGAAAGATAAAAGAATGAATGAAGTTTTAAGGAAAACATTTCACTAGTGAATTTTCAAAAATCAGTCAGGTGGAAAGAGTTTTGTTGTGATGGACTCCACACCTTCCTAGAAGTGCACCATATGCCACACTCTATTTCCCACTCAAAAGACAGGTAAGCTGGTTTTACCCAATTTTATTATCTTGGGACAACAAGATTTCTCTTAGGACATTAGTTCCTGAGTTATAGCAATCTTAAAGCATAAGAAGGTTATTAGTCACTCTGGATAATAAAACATTATCATCAGAGAAGTCCCACAGACTTCCTAAATAATCAATGTGGCCCCTCCAAATACACAACTTAAACATGAGAAAGATTCTATAGGAGAAAGAGGGATAAAAGATGGCATGTTCTCCTTAAGCAAACCACATATATAACATAATCAAAATAAGACTTTGACTAAATATTAAAATAAACAAAATATGCAAAGTTCTAAGTTCTTAATTTAAAGATAACAAAATAAAGAAAGCAAGAGAAGGGCACATTTTGTAGAACAAATTAACTAAAATTCAAGATAAAAACCCATGTTTATCTTTCATTCTCAAAATCAAAGTTTAATGAGAATACCATAATAGTGAAAGTCTCACCACTTTAACACAGACAAATAACTAACTCCTCATGGACCTGAGGTTAATAAAGTAACATGTTTTTTTTTTTTTAATTCTCAATAAATTTTCACTTTTGTCTCAATTAGAAATTCCACATTTTAGTAACAGTTACATTGAGTAAATATCTTCTTTTTTCAGATCTCTACTGTAAAGATGTAAGTAATTCATACCTCAGATAAATAACTGCAGAGTATGTTCCTCAAATTCTGAATGAGACACTGGCCACTAAAAATTTTTCATGTATCCTTTAAGTAAAATAATTAAAATTTCAAATTGCCACTCAGTATTTTTTATTTTAGACATAAAAGTTTGAAAACTTTTGTCAATGAACATCTAAACCAAACTGTAAGCAATATGAATACAGATGTACAATAATATAGTCATTTTTAGACACTCTAACATAACAACAGCATGTGATTAAAGAGCTTCTTCAAGAATTTTACTCCAAACCTAATAAAGAATGTGAGTGTTACACCATGAATTATGAATCCTGATATATCTGATTTTTCATGTACTTTTACAACATAGCTGTTCTTTGTAGAATTTTGAAAATAAGGGGACATTTTTCAAAGTAAACATTTCATCATTAGAAAGTATGGCTGAGGTTAAATAAATTTAGTGACTTCTTGGCTTTTCTCAAATATTCTTGTCATTTTCTCAAATATTTTTGATAACTATGTATAAAATAGTCTTGTTCTATGCACAGTCTACTTCAAACAATGATACTGTGGCAGAACTAGAAAGTAAAACCAGGTCAACTTGCTAGGGGTCCATCTTCTTTCCACTACACTCAACAATTGAGTGAAATAAAAAACAAGGACTCATGCTTGGAACAGAACATACTGAGCAATGATATTGATGAATTATATTACAGGCATACCTTGGAGCTATAAAATGAGTATTGCAATAAATAATAAACCATTTTTGCCAGTGGAGGGTCTTGCCTTCAATGTGTAAGAAACACAACATCTGAGGAATGCAATAAAACACAAAGCAATAAAATGAGGTATGCCTGTATTACTATGTAAACTCTCATCTAAAGTATAACCAGATCTATCATTTTACATTGGTCAAAAGAAAAACTATGCTTTGGGAAGGTGGGGGGTTGGAGAAAAATATCACAGTCAGTGAGGTGAGGGTAGTTTACTAAAGGAAATTAGAATAATCCTTGTTATACAATGTTAAACATAATCAGTAAATTCTTCTTGAAACAGTACATAAAGTGGTAACCATAGTATGAAGATGACTCTTTATAAGGCTGTCAACAGCACTGTCTCCATGGACCAAAAAAAACCCCTCCCTTTCTTCTTTGTTAGCTTTGGCACCAGCCTAGAAGGCATCTCCAGAGGTGTCAAGCATTTATTGACTCCTTATTCAAGAGTGAGCTTACAGAGCGAACATTTCAATACATCAATGGGTATTTGAAGAAAAGTACTGCAAAAGCTGGAGTATAAATCAGTCATCTGGGAATGCAGTCACACTAAAATGGCTTAGGTTTAACTTTTGGCAAAGAACGTGTAAATCAGAATACTACAAGTAGGCATATTATTGCACTTTAAGTAAACAAAGATGGCTTAGCAGTTTTTCTTTAGTTTTATTTTCCACCTATGTCGCATCACTATAATAAAACTATGTTTTCTAAGGTCTTCACTGATATTCTTCTAGCTAAATCCGTCTTTTCTCAGCTTTTTTCACCCACAAACTCTTTCCAAATTCTACAACTCTCGAATACATGATTTCCTGAAATACACAGATTATATCTTTAGCAGACAAAAAAAAAAAAATAGAAAGCATGTTCTGGAGCTCACTCAGATCAGATGTACTCACAGGTCTTTTTTCTTTGAGAATTTATTTAGAAAAAAAAAGTACCTAGAATGCATACTAGATTAATTTATGTACACATATAAACATTTGTCGAAGAAGTGATTATGGAGAGTAAAGGAAATAGTCTGAATAACTGAGGACAAAGAATTATTTCACTTGAAATTTGCAAACTGGGGCAATTGTCCTTTCTCACCCAATAAATTTCTCAATGTAATTTGTATCTGTGTGGCAAATAGCAATTCAACTACCTTATGCATTGTTTAGTTTATCAGTTAATTAGTTCTTCAAAAGTATGTAACTTTTCATGATGCTAGTGTGAACCACACTGTCATGTTATCTGTTCTATAGTATCCATAAGCCAATACTCAATGAATAGGCTTTCATTCTATCAACTCTGCTTTAAAGGGAACATACCAAATCTGTTACATTTACTCTGATAGTTAAATTCAGTATAAATCATGTATTAATCTATTTTTCTCAAGAAATATGTATTATATACCTACTATTCACCTGACATTGGTATGTGTTGACTTTAGAAAATATGTTTAATAACAGCGCTTATTTAAGAATATTCTCACAAAACGTAATTAGTTATCTACAAGGGAGCTCCCATAAAACTATCAGCTGATTTCTCAGCAGAAACTTTGAAGGCCAGAAGGGATTGGCACAAATTATTCAAAGTGATGAAAAGCAAGAACCTACAACCAAGACTACTCTATCCATCAAGGTTATCAATTAGAATCAAAGGTCAGATGAAGAACTTTCCAGAGAGGAAAAAGCTAAAGATGTTCATCACCACCAAACCAGTATTATAAGAAATGTTAAAAAAGAAAAAAAAAAAGATAAAATATAAAAATATGAATAAGTAAAAGGCAATTAACTACATATCTATTACAATTACTTTAAATGTAAATGAATTAAATGAGCCAATCTAAAGACAAAGAGTAGTTGAATGGATGAAAAAACGAGACCCTTACGTATGCTGCCTACAAGAGACTCACTTCCGATGTAGACACATACAGACTGAAAACAAAAGGATAGACAAAGATATTTCATAAAACAAAAATGAAAAAAAAATCTGGGGTAGCAATACTTATTTCAGATAAAATAGATTTTAAAATAAAGGCTATAATATGAGACAAAGAACCCAGTAATCCCACTTCTGGGTATTTATCTGAAGAAACCCAAAGTACAACTTTAAAGTGACATGTACATCCATATGTTCATTACAGCATTATGTACAATAGCCAAGATATGGGTTTCCATCAATAGGTGAATGGAGAAAGAAGAGGTGGTACACACATATAATGGAATATTATTCAGATATAAAATTGAATGAATGAAAGAATGAATGAATGAAACCTTGCCATCTGCATCAACATGGATGGACCTGAAGGCTATTGTGCTGAGTGAAGTAAGTCAAATAAAGAAAAACAAACACCTTATGATTTCACTTACATGTGGAATCTAAAGAACAAAATAAAACAGAAACAAACTCTTAAATACAGAGAGCATTTGAGGGTTACCAGATGGGAGGGGGATTGGGGGATGGGTAAAAAGGGGAAGGAATTAAGAAGTACAAATTGGTAGTTACTAAATAGTCATGGGGAATGTAAAGCATAGCATAACGAATATAGTCAATAATATTGTAATTACTATGTACGGTGTCAGATGGGTGCTAGATTTGGGGTGATCACTTTATAAGTTCTATAAATGTCTAATCACTATGTTGTACACCTGAAACTGATACTATTGTATACCAACTATAATTTAAAAATAATATTAAAAAAATATTCTCACAGAACTGGCCCCAAAGTATATTTAGAATGAAGCTCAGTGGACCTTGTGGGAACTGAACATGGAAATGAATCAAGGAAGTAGTAAATAAAAATAAAAAATAAAAACTCATTCTTGAGAAATTAATAAATAATAATGTTCATAAATATATAAATATAATACAAATTACAACTCATCTTCACTCTGACAAGTTATATTCCTGCTAATTTTGTCTATACTACAAAGAATACACACTATAAACAATGAACATTTACAGTATCTGAGCTTTGCATTTTTGTGATTATTAATCTGATATAAACTTTTAAAATAATTGCAATTACATTTCTCTCTTTGCTAAGTGGCTTATTTTTTATTACATGCTGTTTCTACATAGGAACTCAACCATTACATTAATAAAATTTAATTTTTTTTGCTACATAGGAATATATTTGTGCATGGCAAAAATAAGCAAATTTGTACAAGTCTTAGTACTGGTTTGTGCACATTCTAACAATACACCTTAAATTCTGAAGGCAAAAGCAAAAAAATATGTTTTAAAATGCCTTACAATTTCAATAAAATTAAGTAAAATATTAGTTAGTATTTTTTTAAATTTCAAATTTTCAAATAAACATATGATCAACAATGTGCTCTAGTAAAGATTTAAAGCAATTGAATTGTTCTAAGTGTTAATTTAAAATGAAAAATGCTAGTTCAAATTCATTAAATAATAGAAATTAATCATCTCTTTCTATCGATATTAACTTTACATTTCTTTAGATAATTCTCTAACCTGCTTATACTACACCTACAATGTGAAACACTTTCCAGTTACTAGAGAGCAAATTTAACACAACACTTAATGTTGGAAAAAAATGTCCAAGGAAGCATGGCAGATGTTATCATTGCTTCTACTCTAGGTTGAAATGATCCATGCATCATAACTAGGATTTTTCAATCAAATTACAAAATATGAAGGTTAAAAGTGTGTGCATTATTCCCTGAAAACCACAAGTATATCTGCATGTTTTGCCTTTACACTTAATCCATGATGCGCAGACTGTATTTAGAAATTTTCTAATTTGAATATATATCACATGTTTATTATGATTGACTTTTTATTTATTTACTTATTTTTTACAGAAGCAGGACGACACAACCACAAAAAGTCAAGGACAAGAAGAGGTAATAAAACCAAGGAAATAAGAAGACAGACCAGAGAACCTGTAGGACCTCATTGGTCATTGCACCCAGCCACTTCATAGCCTTATCATCTTGTGCAATTTGCTTAACTTTTCCTGTACTGTGCATAATACCCAGATTCCTCACAAAATTGTTGCAAGTTTGAACACTCAGGGAGTCAATGATTGGTTAACAGGCAGGACCGAGAATCTGTAATAATCTTTTTATGTAACTCCAGGCTTACTTTTTCTACTTCTACAATGTATGGGGTATTCAAGAAATTATAAAAATGCTATTTCTGTTTTAGTATTACAATAAAATGAAACTTTTCATCCTTTGCAAAGCATAATCCTCCACATATGTGATGTATTATCTGTCCAGGGTAGTAATATAAGCTTTTGCCCTGACTAAACCTGGGACATAAATTCTATTCAAAATTTTACAATTTCATTGGTGTTTATATTACAAATCCAAAGGATTAAAGTTTTGGGTGTCATTAAGGACATAAGGAATTACTTAAAAAAAAAAACACTGAAATAATTATATTTTTAAAAGCACCTGTGTTTAGTGAAGGCGACCACCAGAAAAGACAAAAGTAGTAAGAAAAAGAAAGAAGCAAGAGAGAAAAATCTATCAGACCCATAAGTTAACCCATAATTTGGTGACACTGCAATCATCTTCCAGTTTTTTTTTTTTTTTAATTCCATGTTATTCATCGCAATTAAAATGGAGTCATGGAAACAAGTTTACTTTCTTACTGGAAAAGCAGCCATAATAATCTTTCTTACTGACATAAATAACTATAAATTTCATCACTTTGTATTTGGTAAAAATTTAGAGATAGAAACCATTTAATAATGAATAAGAGATTATTAAGATTCAAATTATTCATAGGAAAACCCTTTTTCATCTACAGAGATGGTGGGGAGATCTAAACACATATCCAGGTTTTAATAAACATATGATGCATTTTTTTTTTGATAACCTAGAAAAGAGGCACAGGTATTATCTTGTAGTTACCCAATATATTGGATGTTTATTTATAATTTATTATGTTTTGTAAAAGCTTACTTAATAGTATTGTATCATAAAAAGGGAGAAAGTTAAATAATTTGGTATAGTGTATCGAGTAACAAAACTTTCAAGCTTTTCAACTATTATAAATGCTTCTAATCCAAGAAAAAATAACCACCATCATAAAACTTTATTTACAACAGCTACATTTAATTTTTAAGTTGACGCAGGAATATTCCTTACACTTTCAATGACTTTAGCGATAGTAAACCAAGGGCATACATGGAAATTTCAGATTTGTTGTTCGATGTTGCCATAATGTTACAAAACTATATTAATACAGTGTCCATCCTTAGAAAACCTAGTGGGTAGTCAAATACAGCTGGACAAAGCTTTTTATAAATATTTGTAAGAATAAAAGAGAACAGTTCTTCCCCCAAATAAGCTCTTTTAGCAGCTATAGTTCAGACAGCCAGAATAACCTTCTTGCTTTGAATGACATTTTCTTCCAATTTAATAATTTTGTCATAAATCTGAAGAATGTTTAGAGGACATAAATTGGATGCCTTTTATAAAACACCATAGAAAAGAAAGAGAAAAACAACAAGAACAAAACTTATATCAGCCAACCTGTTCCTCATTTGCCATCTACAGGGATAGGGTTGGGAGTGGTTAGGAAAAAGGCATGATGGAAAATAAACAAGTAATTAAAAGTGACTGATGGTGTTGTTTTACTGTATTTGGCTGAAAGCACATTCACTACAGTGAGAATCTTCACAGAAGTATCTTAGCAGAAAGAATGTATTGTTACTTTGTTTTCAAATCCACAATTCAAAACCTCATTTTTCTCCCATGGGAGGCTGACCCAGAACACTAGAGAAAGATCCTCAAGGATAATGTTGCTCAATAATGTCAAAGATTACCAGTGATCAAAAGCAAGGTTCCAGTGGCCGCACACCATTTCCAAAAGGTCAGAATCACAAGATCTTGCAGTAAGTGAATGTGTTTACACACTGGTTGAATAAGGCCGTAACAAAAGGCTCCACTTTTATTCTTTGGAATACAGATTAGAAATGAGACCTACTTTTCTGTAAGTAGTTTTCTGACCAATTCTATCCTTAGAAAAAGCTACTTTTACAAATATAAAATCAGTTTGAGCATAGTGCTACTTTATTTAAGAGAATTTCTAAGTGTCTGAAGGAAAGAAAGTCTGTTTTCAAAGGGCCTTGAACAGCTACTTTTAAAAATATACTCATTCAGATTTGTATTCAGTAGATATTTGAGAGACTTCTGCCATAAAAAGCTAGCAGGAAAAGAAAAGATTCCAATATTTACCATATCAAACAGTACAGTATTACAGACAAGTTGTGGTTATTCTCACCACTGATCTCAAACCTGCAGCTCTCAAATTAGATTTACCTCAGAAAGAGAAGTATCATGGGATGATAAAAGCAGCAGCATACTGAAGGTAAGGAAATGAAGTCACAGGCAACAACCTGGTCACCATTTATATCCCTCTTGTCATATTGAGATAGTGGTTTAATATTGTAGCATGCTTCTCCCTGTGCCTACCTGCTCACTCACCACCAAAATAAAAGGGAAGGCAAGAAGGGCAGGAAGGAGAAAGACAAGGAGAGGGGGAGAAGGGTGAGAAGGAGGAAAGAAAGAAAAGAGATGACATGTCAAGTAGCATAAAAGTCTAGAAGAGGAACCCAAGAATACTGTCATGTTGCCAAAAATCCCCATCAACAACAGCCCCTGGAGGTAGTAGACATGTATAAGGCAAAGAAAACAACTCTCTGAGTTATAGGTCCATCGGGACTGCTGTCATGTTTTATTTCATCTAAAATGAGAATGCATGTGCAAAATCATATTCTTCTCCCTCCCTTTTTTCTTTCTGTTTTACATTTTTCTCTTTCTAATTCTTGCTTTTTTTTTTTTCAGAAGGTTAAAGTAATCTAAGCAAGTTTTGTGTACAAGAACATGTATTCAAGGGCTCAATTTCTAGCCAAGAAAGAAGCAATGAAAAAATAGAAACCAATCTTAAATGAGAACAATTTGCAGGTACCTCAATAACTTGTACCAAACAGGTACCACAAGAGAATATTCTTGTGATTCTGTACCACAACCAAACCATCAAAATTAAACTCTCCCTCTAAATTGGTATTTCAACAAATAATATTTCTCCTACTCCTAGTTTGTCATAAGAAAGCTGAAATTTCAAATATAGACCTTCTCAAATATTTAAAATTCCCTCAAAGTTATCAACTACATCCGAATAATAGTAATCAAAAACTATTAAAATAGGTCACTTTTATTCTCTTATTTAATGGAGATACATATTAGAGTATCTCTCAAAAATTTAAAGATTTTAAATCTTCAAAACTTTTTTCAATTTGTTTCTATCAATTCATCCTCTTCTATTTATTACCTTATTCACAAAATAAAACATAAATTGAGTCCAACAGTAGAAAAGGCCCTGTATTCTGATAGAGTAGTAAAGAACCTTATATATTTATAACCCATAGTTAATCTATATACCTAGAGAATTAAATTTAATAATAAATGTTACATTTTATATAATCCATATACATATATACCATAAGGTGCCAATATATTTTCACACTACTTCATTTTTCAAAAAAAAAAAAAAAGGCATGAAATATAACATTGGTACTTAGCATCATTTTCTAAAAGTATAACAATATGAAAACTGGCAATTAAAATAGGTTTTTAATTTATTGTGAGATATTATCTTATTAAGAATTCAATGTTCATTTTAAAAAATCAATTATATCTAATACATTTCTCATTAATTTCTGGACTTCTCTGAATTATGATGGTTCTGCCCAGAAACAGGTTTTTAGAAAGAAATATCATTATTTTTGTATTCCTAATTATTGACATGGCCACATTTTATGAGAATAAAGTCAACATTAATTTGTATCATAAACAGTATTAGTTTGCTAATTTTTCCAAGATTGTGGCTTGCCACAGTTAAATTTATAGCACAGGTGTTCAAAATTCCATTCTAGTATATCAATATCTCCAACTGACAACTGCAAAGTGTTTTGGGTTTATAAAACACTTTTTCATGTATTGCTTCATGTAATCCTGAGATTAACTACTAAAATACAGAGATTGCATTACTTGCCTAAAGTCAAAACTCAACTTGTTAATATGGACTTAAACATCCTGATTCTAAATCCAGAGTTCTAAGTCCAACTTGTCTGATATGTCTTTTAAGTCTGTATTTCTTTATGTGCATTGTTATAGAGAAACTGATTTTATTTTGATATAGGTAAATAATCTGCTTAGCTCAATATATTTATAAACAGCCTAAGCAATACAGATTTTTGGCAGGTCAATACACTGAAAAAGATCTACATCTAAGAATACACAGAAGAAAAGTAAAATAACTCGGATGGGATGTTTTGGTTAATAAACCATTCCTAAAATTCTAAACTAGACCCTACTGATTCACTACAAGATGTTATATAGTCTCTCTTATTTAAGCCTCAATTCCTTTACCTGTAAACATTAAATTAATTATATTTCTTATAGTCGCAATTCAAAAGGGTGTTACATGGAACAATACCATTTGCTAAATAATATAAATTCTCATAATTCAAAAGAGACAAAAAAGAATTAAATCATAGGGACAGGTGTTAAATCTGGGTGTGTATGGGTATACATATGGGTGCATGCACATACTTTACTGAAGAATTCACAATAGTGAACCATTCAGTAATGAATCTTTCTGACCAATTTAAATTTATCTTTTGGCTTGTAAGCAATTGTTATGAACACATATAAAATAATATTATATTAAATTATTGCATCTGCATTCTAGAAATTATTAAAGATGATAAAAATCTGTATATTCTTGCAATTAAACCACTCTGAAAAAATAATCCAGAAAATTCATTTCTAAATGACAACAGAAATACTTGGATAAAGAAATACTGTGTGTTTTTTACAAAGTGATGTGTTTTTTACAAAGTTAAATATTTTAGGAATCCGTATTTAATATATACTACATTAAAAGGTGATCAATTATTTTAATAAAAAAGAACAGGTCAAATTGAAGTTACACATTAAGAGTGTTTTTGTTTGTTTTTTAGATAGAGTTATAGATTTTAGCTGTGTAGAGTTTTGGTTTGATAAAGTATTTTATCAAATACTTATAAATTCAATCATAACCTATAACCTTGTGGAGACACAGGGCAAGGCTTCGTGAGAGACCTAAGGACCAGAGGCAGAGATTTATGGACTTAACTGTCGACTTAACAGTAGAAGCTGGAAAAGTACTCATCTTTTCCCCAGTATCATCACTCAAATTTTCCAGGTTATCTTACTTACTGTGTAAACATTATAGTTTATTGAGTCTACCACAAATTGGACTACCTTCTGCTAATCTGTGCCTTAAAATAGTGTCAGATATTTTATACCACTTCAGAATCGACAGCCAATCTATTTACACTATATTTTAATTTGACTTTCAAGAAGCTTCCAGTGTTTTTTTTTTTCAAATGTCCTCAGAGTAGAGAAGTAAAACACTATATATACCAAAAACATAATTTCAAAATTAGAAAATTATAAAACAATTAATTCATGTTTTCACTGGATTTTAACACAAAACTATAATAGAAAGTCAAATTATATATTTGGAATTACTGTGTCTGTGTGTAAACTAAGTTGGTATTATCATTGAACTTTGGCATTAATCAATATAAGCAATTAAGAAACGAAAATCATCAAAACCAAAAGATAGAGAAAACATAAAATGTGAGATGTATTAATTCAGAATAAAGAAAACTGTAGATAACAGAGTGCATGACTGAATATAAAGCAGGTTAATTGTAAGTTATTCTAATTTTGAACTAACCATTTTTTAACACAAACATTCACCTAAATTCATATAAACCTTAAATCCTGAACTAAAGGACAATGCTTAAATTTAGGTGTTGATTGCAGTAAATTTATATCAGCAGATTGATACAGATGTTAGCTACAGTTAACAATTCAGCATACATCCTCACCATACAAAATGACATGCAGAGTGCCTATACCTAGAAGTGAAGGCTTTCATGATTATAAGGATCTATAGGCTTTATTGAATATGGAAGTGTACTTGCGATGTCAAATATAATTTAATCACAATATCTAAGAAACTTCTAAGACATGGTTCCAGCATTTGGAAGGCCCCAGATTTCTTTCAGGGTCTGTCTGGTTAAAGACCCAATCCCATTCAAGCACACATAATTCAGGAGGCCTGCCCGCCAGCAATAAAGGCTGAAATTGGATACTTGGTGAGATTAATTACCTAGATAGGGCTTGATAATGCAAGTCAAATGGGAATGTAATTAAAGTGCACCTTCCATGAAAATTATTCATTGCTGATGGATCAGGTGACAGATAAATCAAAAGACACTTTAAAAAAAACCTACAGGTTAACTTGAAGCAGGTCTTTCCTTCTTACAAAATTCTAATTGCAGGTGTGTAATTCACTCTTGCTGTCCTATACTAATCATGATACCATAAGACAAAAGCTAGATTATAATATAACCTATTAGAAAAAGAATCCAATAGAAATACCATGAAGATCATAGTTATAAACAAAAGGTCAACTAGACTGGAACCAGTTTGCTGGCCGTTTTCAGGAGAGAATAATATCACTCTATGCTCATGCTATAATGGGGATTGCAACCATAAAGGAACAAGTGATGAATTAATAAGTTGACGAGTCCCCAGGGGGCAATTCTTGCAGAGGAGAGACATGCTGGGGTAATCAGAGTTATAAATTAGATAAATCGAATGGCATAAAAGTATTTTACATCATCATTATTAAATAAAGTCTTCATGGATGGGCTGTTAATTCTGTACTGCCGATACATTTATTTACAGTCTAAGAACAAGAAAAAACAGTGTTTTATAACAACAGCATGGTAATGTAAGTTACCCAGAGGGATACTAAATCTAATTTCGATGTTGAGTTCTCTTAGGTGTGTTTATTATATACCTAAGAGCAGATAGATGAAACAAAATGTCCAATGAAATGATATTGGAAAATATAGCTTTACATATTACTCATTTGTTTGTTCTAATAAACACATTTTGATTTTAGTGACCTGTATAAGGAAAATGTATAACAGTTTCCTTGACTGCAAGAACAAACTTAATGCTGAACAGGAAAACAATGTCATCTAGTAGATGGCATATGGAGTTCACAAAAAAGACAATTACTGTCAAAAGAATAATAACCTTAGCATAAAAGTTGAAAGCGTCTTGTTCTACACAAATCTTCAAATAATAATGTAAATATTAATGTCTATTACAAACCCTAAAATAATTATAACTTTTCCAGAAATTTATATTTTGTTTTACTTAAACAAAAAATATTTAAAGTCAAATTCCCCTCAATAAATTGTCCATCCCAATATCAAATAAAAATACTTCAAATTAAAAGACAATCAAAATAAAGTCTATGTTGCACTATTACCTATAAGCAATTAGAGGGTGCATCCCAAATGTTCTAACCTAATTCTAACAAAATACTATTTCTAAAATTGTTGTAAATACAAATAAACTTTACAGAGAATCTCTTTCCACATGGTGAAAACTTGGAAGTAAAAAAATCCATAGGTAAATAAGCAATTAGATTTTAGATATGTTAATTTGATATACCAGGCCTATTTATGTTTGAAGTGCTATAGGAACACATACAAAAATACATCTGTCAGAGAATCATGTTTATAGTTCTCCATTCCTAAAGGTTACTATCATAATTGAAAACAGGCATGGTAAATAACCAATGCATTTTATCAGAAGACACTGCTCTTTATGTTTCTTCAGGTTCCAGTTAGTAACTTAATCCTAACCAACCTATAAAGTAAACTGTTCATGATTTGTCAGATTAGCTGATGTTTATCCAGAAAAATGATCTGAAAAAAGAGTCACCAGGTCACTATAATTAAGATCCATTCATCCATTCATCTGTGGATTAAAGCAAAATGAAACATCACAAAGTAATCACCAGTCTTAAGGAGACCAGTTAGTATCTTTTCAAATATAACACCAGTATTTAATGCAGCAGCTACACCAGAAATTACTTAAAAAATCATATATACAAGACTTGTTGAAATGGCATCAGACCTTCTGTCCTTTTTAATGTGATTTTTAAAGGTAAAGAAAATGTGACTAAAAATAAAAGATAATGGCTTAGTAATATTAACATACTACAGAAAAAGCAAGAATAAAGTTTCTAAACTTGTAGGTGGATCTCTTACTTTTCTGTAACTGAGCACATGACATGGGGCATAATTTAAAATGCCTGGGAGAAAGAAAAACTAGAAAGAGAAAGAAATATGAAAATCAAAAGCACAACAAAAATGTGTATATATAACTATACAAATTATATATACACTATATATATAGTACCAGACCTAGTCTTTATGAGATGTGTGTAACAAGCCATTTAATTTTATAGCCATATTTTATATTAAAAATAATAAATACATTAGAACAGACATTGTTATAAACACAATTTATCTTTACAGAATTAACAGCTTTACTTTTATGACCTCTATTTCTGAGGTTATCGGGTTTTCAACAATGAAATTTAAGTGAGACTAAATTTGGCTTCTTAGTGATGTAAGAGATGTGGGAAAATAGGATAAGATGTCAAAACAAGGAGAAAACAAGGTTATGATAATGTATTAGAAAAGAACAAAGGCAGTAATTTTTTTAAAACAAAATTCAGACTCATTCTCTGTCTTAGAGTTTTTACCAATCTGATAAATGTTGTATGAAATCAGCATAAAAAGTCATCTATTACAATTCAATTCAGCCAACTTTGAGAACTTACACCACTATGCTACAGTGTTAGGCTTTGTTTTCAACCACGACAAATATAATTATAACATATTCTACCCAAGTTGTCTATCAAAATTGTTTCTCACAGCTTGAAACTCAAATCCAATGAACCTTCTTCTGTCTTTATTATACTGACCTTCTGTAACATTTCACTCTATGATCAACTGGAATCAGGAAGTTTTCCTTCCTTGGTCACAGTTACAGCACTCCTATCCCACGGGTCTGGTTGTTTTGGTCTTCATCATATGCTTTTGACATTCTGCCAGCTCCTAACTCTTGGTGTTCTCAAAACTTTTTAAAATTTTTTAATTACAGCTCCACCTTATATTCCCAACAAAGTCCATTCAGTAACTCATGGTCCAGAAGTTTATGATTCTCCAATTTAACACTTAGGCTCCGCTACCAATCTAACATCCATTCTCTTAGGAATTTTATGTGCTTATAAAATGTATGAAGTTAAAAAGTATATACAGTTATAACTGTCTATATACATGTCTACACATATAAACATATCAGATCATGTGATACAGCCTGATGTAAAAGGAGCTAAGGATGCTTGAAGAGTATTAGCAACATTCGAATAAACTAAATAATAGTAATATAGTTTAGCCAGCAATTCGCATTTATTATCATATATGATTGCCGTTATGGATGCTATACCCAGACATCTTTCTATATGTTGAAGTTCATAATCAAATGTTATTAAAAGTTGGGATATTAATTATCAGGCATCGACATGCTATGGATAATTAAGAACTGTGTGCATTAAAGCTATGCTGTCTTTTAGAGATCTCTTCTCGTCCTTGTGTCTTCAGGCAAGCAGCTCCAGTTCTGTAGGTACCTCTCCTACGATGCACTTTGTCACAGAACATACATCATCCGCTCTGCCTTTTCCCTGATTAATTTTGTTGGGCTGCAGCAATTATCTCTCCCTTTGTGACTGACCTCTTTGTAAATGAAGTGCAGAAAATCTGGATAACTGTTCTGGGTTTTTACCTCTTAATTGATTTTTTTCCCCCTTGCTTACAATAGTACAAAGAGCCCTAAGTCATAAAACAGTTGAAATTGAAACAAGTAGCAATCAGGTTTTTGCAGTAGTAATTGACAGATCTGAAAAGCAAGATGTTGATAGTGTTCTCTCCTTTACCCTATTACTTAGATCAGTTGGTTAAAACTGTTAATGATCCTCTTGGATCAATGTCTTCCTTGTAGCTCTAATTTACTACATTGGTGATTAGTACAGATGTTTTTGTGGGTGGCTCTATTTTATTCCACCAGATTGCCTGTCTGAATCAAATTTGCTTCAATTCATCACCAATGAAGCAAGGAATAAAATAACCAACATTTACTCTTTCTTAACACTGGCACTGAAAACAGAACTAAATACTTGTCAATGTAAAAACTATCTCCTACCTTTCTCAAAGTTATGTCTCTCAGCTTATCCTGGGCTTGAAATGGGGTATATGATTGGATGTAGCAGTATACAGGAAACAGGACTGGGGGGTACCTAAATATGTATTTCAAATTTATGGGCCCAAGTTTTTATCATCATCATCATCATTATCATCATCATCATCACCACCACCACCACCACCACCACCACCACCACCACCACCACCACCACCACCATCACCATCACCAATTCACATTATGTATACATGTCTCTATATAACTAATGTATGAAATTTTCATGTACTGGCTTTTCATTCTCTGAAATACAGCTTATCAATTTCTGGCTATTAAATGAATGTTTTCTGAAACTGTTCATCTTCACAATGCTATTGCTTTATAACACTTTGGAGAAATAGTTACAATAGTTTGCTCTATACAAACTAAATAAACAACTTACAGATCAAAACCTTTTTGTACTGTGAAACAACACCAAGTATGTCAGGTAACCAGTTTTGGACAACAAAGAAAAATCACTTCTTGATTCAATTCATATTGAAAATATTTTACAAATGTGTTAGTTTGTATTAGTACAGTAATGCTACAATATTATACATATTTTACTCTTTTATTAATTGTTTAATACTGCCAGAAAGAGACTGAATTTAATATATATTGACCCAGGGTTATACCTTGAAAAAAATTGCACATTTTACTTAAGTCCATGCTATTAACTTGATTTTTGTATTTTTCTTCCCTAAAAGTAAAAAGCAGGTGGTCTGGTTATTAATGTTGCAGTTAAAACAGATTTTCTGCATCTTAATTGAACATATTTCTTGACTTTAAAAGTAAAGTTGCTATTTCTTTATAAATAATATTCTAGTGGATGCATTTTTAATTCACAACAATCTCCACTCGACAAACTGACAGTAGCAAAATGAAGAATTTCCTAGTGAGGACAACACATGTAATAAGAATTACTTTACATAATTGCATCATTATGGACTATTCCAGGATAATGATCTAATGGGCAGTCACATATTTTTGAAGAGCATATTTAGAGGAAGCGTAAATTTAACTAGTTATGATTTTAAATCTCCAAAATATACTTATAAATTTGTCTTCACTAAAAATCCAAAAATAGCACTTACTTCTTAATCATATAGAAATTGTCAGTTTAACATTACCAATGATATGACAAACTTGCTCAAGCTTGAAAACTCAGGGACAAAACTCACAATATTTTTATCGAATGCTCTACTACCATTAATGTAGCACCTTATATAACTTATTAGATAATGAATTAGATCTGTTAAAAAACATATTGGCTATCAAAAACAAAATATTATTATTGGTCTTTCTGCTGCTCACTAATACATTGGCCTAAATAAGTTTAGCACTTTTTTAAGGGGGAAAAATCATAGACATGCATACAACTCCCACTCCTTGCCCCATCCACAAAAGTGTGCACACCTTAGCTGTCTTCATGATATGAAAAATTAACACTTTCTTGCAAAATAATAGGATAGAAATAAATTACCTCAGGGATGGGTCTTTGTATTAGTCTGCTCAGGATGCTATAACAAAATATCATGGACTAAAAGTCTTGAAAAACAGAAATTAATTTTCTCACAGTTCTGGAGTCTAAAACTCCCAGATCAAGGTCTGGCAGGGTTCAGATTCTGATGAGGGCTCTCTTTCTGGCTTTAGGTTGCAACCTTCTTGCTGTGTACACACATGGTCTTTCCTCAGTGCAAACGAGTGGAAAGAGAGCAGCTCTCCACTGTCTTTTCTTATATGGACTCTAATGCTACAGGATCAGGGCTCCAAATCTATGACCTCATTTAACCTTAATTACTTCCTTACAGTCTCTATCTTCAAATACAGTCACATTGTGCGTTAAGGCTTTAACATATGAATTTGGGGGAGGGGGACGATAATTCAGTTCACAGCAGTATTAGGACTGAGTTATTGTACAAATTAACTCTTTCTTACAGGATACTTAAGTAGCATTATCCACAAAATAGTAATTCTGAGATTAAAAATTAAGGAAAGATTAAGATGTATTAAGTTAAAAATATGAGAAGCTACTTAAAATCTTATGCTAAGTTTCTTTCAAATATTTACAGAGACCTTCCTTTGAACTATATGAAGATCAACTTGTCACCCTAGCCCCAACATAAGCATAAATAGTTCATTACAAATATTTATGAAAGGAAAAAGGGGCAGACTTGACAGCTCACAAAAATACTCTTATTGGAGAACAAAGAAGTGAGATGAAGATGAATGTGTGGAGATGAGACACAAGTGCTCAGGGGCATTTCTTTACATATATTCTGATTGAGAAAAATCACAGAACAGGTATGCATTAACAGGTAAGCAGTTAAAAAAAACTACAAAAAAACCTAAAATAACATATGAAAAGCTAGTGTCATGTGCTTAAAATGGTAGTACTAAACACTAATGAAAAAGATCTCAAATTTTGGTCTGTTCACATGCTTCTATTACATTCAATGTCATATAAAAAGACAGAAATTAATCTATTTTCAGAGGGTTTTCAAAATATGAAGAATTGTAAAAGTTTTAAAAACTGAAGGTTATTTGTAGCATACTATTTTATAATAGGCTTACTTTAAGCTTTTGTTCTAAATATCTACTTAAATACGAAGTTATGGCTGAAAATTCAGTTTAAGCTTTATAAATATACCTATCAGTTCGAGACCAAACCACAAAATTTTTATACTTGAAATTATCTTATGTATTCATTACATGATTTAAATAAAATGATATTGAATTTGAATTAAACTAATCTTTTATATATTAATTTTATTAAGAGTATTAAAAATTGCTTTATATGGTTCATTTATTGATAACTACTAAAAACTGTATGTATCCATATGTATATTTTTAAATTAATGGTGTCACAAAAACACTTAAATATTAAGAATTACGTTTCATTAAAATAATATAAAATTCATACTTGCTAAGCAAAGCATATAAATTTCTAAAATGTCATGCCCTATGGCATGAATTAGCATGACTGAATTTGCTCTGCCTTTCAGACACATCAGTTTTATAAAATAACTAGAAGCATAACAGAAATGTATATTTGAATGGTTTATTGCTAAAGAAATCTCGTTCACTTGATCTTTCTGCTGCAGGCAGCGTAAGTGTGTGTATGTACATATGTTTTAACAACATTAAAACTATTTCTATAAAATGTTTTTGTGGTGGTGGTGGCTTTTCTTATACTTAAATCTTGTTTCACCTTATGGAGATAGTTGAATTAATATTATGTGATATAATTAGTAAATTATATCAAACAAGAAAATATCTTTTTTACATGTTCCTTTAAAATATAAATTGAGCTCCTCCATTCCTAAGAAATATTAAAATACATAAACGTAAATGGAATTTATTTTACTTATAACTTGAACTACCATTTTAAATTATTGAAAAAAATGACCTGAATTAATTTATGAGAAAAATAGTCACAGTAATAAATATGAATGAAGATTTTGTGACAATATACAAAATGACTTTTGGTACTGTCTTTTTAAAAGTAATTTTGATTATGTATATTATATCATATAACTATGTTATATTTCATTTGACACATTATATAAGCATTACAGAAACCTAAATAAAGGCATACTGAAGCAAATTGCAATTCTGACAGAGAAATAAGATCTGGGCACTTGAAAATATAAGTGAATTAGTCAAATTAAGATATGTAGGGATATTTTTTAAGTTTCTTGAAGAAAGGCAATAAAATAGTAGTCAGAAGGCAAAGACTATGGTTACCAGTGATGTCTCCCAGAGATTACATTTCTTATTAATATCCTCAGGAAATAATACTTCTTAGTAGGTCCGTTTTTCATTGAACAGTAATTTACCATCAGCTATTAAATTGGTCTACGAATTCCCATAAAAAGGACTATTGGCCTAAATTCTTTAAGATAGCTGCCCATGATAAATTACATAACATTCACCAATTCTGAAGTAAGCAGTGTACTTGATTGCAATAATCTAGTTCACTAGTATATAATTTACCATGTGACCTTCATAAGTCATATACTTTAAACTTCAACGTTTTACCTGGAAGTGGTGTTAAATATTCGTCTTACCAACTTTACAAAATTTAATTTAATTCATATTTTAATGATACAATGTATGTTTAATTGCTACATGAACCTTTCACCCATATGTACCAAAATTACTGATGAAAGAAAGAAAACAGTTATTTTTGAGAGAGACTCTGTAAGATATCATTGTAGAGTATCAGCAAATCTGCCATTATGGTGTGGAGAGACATCTTAATTTCTCTGCTGAGCTCTGCACACTAGTCTCCATCTGCTTCCTGGGAAGCCCAACCTAGGAAATTATATCCTCTTTCAAGAGGTTACAGTTTTCATCCTTATTTCCTTCTTAATGCTTGCTAGAGCATTATAACAGTTATCAATCTCATTAAAAATTATAGTATCTGTACACATATTACTCAACTAGCAATAATTATTAATCAACCATGCACTGCATAATATATAGTTTGCATTGTATCATGACCTTGCCCATTTAATTATGGACATAAGATAGGATCTGTCCCAAGTCTCTTCATTACTTAGGAGGACTACGAGTCCTAAGAAGTTAAGTGACTCAACTTTGACACTTCTCAAGTACATTTTACATTTAAAAGTACCACGAATATAGTAAGTGCTCAATAACTTGTAACTCATTTGTTTTCTAATTGTTACAGCATTCTAATATACTCTCAAAATTCTAATAAAAGTCAGTTTTTATAATATGAGGAGTCAAGTAGCAAGACATCATCAGGAGAAAATTTAAGTTCGAAGAGGTGAAATAACTTGTCTACAATTAAGTAAGCTAATTATGTCATCGAATAACAAACCCTATGCAATTTTCATTCATGTCTCAATGTTTTCATTCTTGTAAAATCATTTAACTTTTCTTGTGTTTCCTCACTGGAATTAATGGTACAACATTCGTTGAACAGCTAGTACACAGAAAACACTGTTAGATAGTAAAGACTCAGATAAACATACGTAATCACTGACCTGAGGAATAATTGTTAAGTCCCTTAAGTCTCTTTGAAGGAAAAGATCACATTTTATAATTTCGTACTGTTTTTCTAACAAAGTTAAAATTGTCTAATTTTTAAATAATCCCATAGTGAATGAAGGTATTACAGAAAGAGCCAGTAATTTTAGGGTGATCTGTTTTTATTAACTTTCATACTCCTGCAGACCATTTTTGTGTTAATGTAATAGGTCCATGAAAGAATTATAGTGCAGTTATAATGTTTTAATGGGGGAAGTTATCTTGAGGGCCTAGAATATGACTTATTTGTCTTCTTATGGTAATACCATATCCATTGTGAAGCTCTAGATTGACTGGCATCTTTTCTGTGAGGAATTTTCCTTTTCTAAAAATGTAAGAATCATGTCTTCTTCAGGGTTTCTGTATCTTCTTCATAAGGTTGTTCTACAAAATGTATCATTTTATATTAAGCACCCTATCACGAGTTGTACAACTAAATATGTGTCTGCTACAGCATGAGCTTCTCACAAGGACAGGACTATTCTTTACCTTCCTATCATAGCATCCTCCACAGTACTTGACACATCCTACTTAGTATAGTTGGATGAATTAATATTTTAAAAGAAGGCATTTAAATAGTTAGCTCTTGAACACGTACATAATTATTAAGATCACATGTGTTCAAGAGTTTCCAATGTAGTGAATCAAATGTATATGCTTTCTCTTTCACCTATATATTTTTTAAATATCTCCAATATACATAAGTTTGATCTGTGTGACTTCACTTTTAATAGGTCAATATTATTTCTAAGCAAACAATAATAAAAAATATATTTCAGCCAGCTTACGTAGGTCATATGTTCTTGATAAGTAAATACAAAAATTATCTAAATATGAATATCACATATTATCCTTCTCTATACCCTGATCTTCAAACTAATTATTGATTTAAATAAGAACTTCAGTCTTAAGATAACTCCTGACTAGCTAATATTCACATTTTACATAGGCCAAACAAAATTAATTTCTCCCTCCTCCAATGTCATAACACATTATTGTCAATCTCCATTTTACTCATATAGCACATTAGTAATTCATCCATGAGCATGTACCTCATAAGCAGCAGAACAGGGGCTGGAACACAGATCCTTTAACACCAATAGCCCTATTCCTACCCTGAGCAAAGGACAAAAGTTCTTCAAAGTACTTCCATTTCCACAGACACCAGTATGGAAAGTCTTGAGCTCCAGACCCCAAACTTTAATAGAAAAGGTACTACAAAGTGCACACACGACCTTTCAAACTTTACTGGCTGATTACATTCTACTTCTTATGCTGTATTCTTGCCCAGACACATGCAGATTCTCTTAATAAGTCTTTTTATGCAAGGCATCAGTGGACCGCTGATGAGAGGGGTAACTGACCATAGATTCAGATTTAAATTCATTATTGAAGTGATTGCAGCATAAACTAGGTGGGAGGCAATGCTGTTTGGTTAATGAGGATGAGACTTTTCAAGGATCACTGCAGGTTTCCATGATAGTCATGAACATGGACAAAGTTTCAAATCATCCCCCTTTAAAAAAAGCAAAAATATTGATGACAGGGTGCGTGTGGGAGGGAAGTGGGTATATGGATTCAATAGAACAGTCATTAACACATTCGAAATTTCCTCTGTTAAAAAATAAATTAAAACTTTTAAAATTACCACAGCTTGCTGCCTTATTTAAATTCATTTCCTTTCTGGAAAGTGGAAAGCTACCAAAAAAGCTAACAGTGTATCAGTGTAAATTTGTAAATTCATGGATTTTTATCATTTGAGATGTAGTAAAGACTGGGCAATTGTGAACTAATATTTTAATGTGAAAGTGCAAACCTAGTTTGCTTTTTAACTTTATTATATTTATTCTTTTAAAAAATTAATAGCTTTACTGGGTATAATTTACATACCATAAAATTCACTAATTTTAAGTACACGATTCAATATTTTTTAGTATATTTATAGAGTTGTGTAACCATCGTAATCTAATTTTTACACATTTAAATTATCTCCCTGCAAAAAAACTATTAAATCTAGTGTGCTCTTAACCAGAAGAGAATCAACACCCAAAGCCATTTTACCTAACTACTGTGAGATATTTCATTCGGGAATTTATGGAAAATCTATGACCTACTTAGCCTGTGTAGTATTAACTTGAAAAATTGAACAACAGACATTTAAAGAGCAAGAAACAGATTCCAAAAGCGACCTATTTGGAAAATTATTTGTGGTATCAGTTTAGCATGTTTAGGTCATATTCAAAAAAAATTAAAATGTCCCCTTTTTATACTTGAGATCAGCAGGAATAAAGCAGTTATTCCAGCTCAGTAGACCTAAGAGTCCTATTAATGGTTCCAAACATAGCTCTAGTGTCACAATTGTGAACCCAAAATGTTTCAAACCTACTCACTGTAGAATTGTGATGAGAAATTTTGATGTAATGCAACACAAGTAAAAATGTGTAATGACAACAGCATTTTAAAAAATTAGTAAACAGGACAAGGACAAGGAAAATAAATCACTCCCAATAAATATCAGTTAAGTTAGTTCTTTTGTCCAATGTTTGAAGATTTAGAAAGTCTCTATGTTGTTTTAACCTCCAGACTTCTACTTTCACATAAGAAATCTGATTTGTAATAGCCTTTTAAATAAACATCGAAAAGAAACCTTTAGAGTAAGACCCTACTAATCTGTTCAAAATGGTAAGCAGGAGACTATATGCATAATTTTCATTTTACAGATATAATTTAAATAGGTAACATTTTGTTAAAATTGGCATAGAAATGAAATATAGATTAGTCTATGTCCAGGAATTGGGAATAATACTGATTTATGACAGTCGGCCAAAGATCAAGAAGACTTTGCTATAAGCTTATGATACATAAACCACTCAGGACTCCAGTGCAGGTCCAATTTTATTCATGACAATGAAATACCACTTGGATGCATTTACTACATGGCATCGTCTTTCAGCAGCAAGAATTTTCGAAGGTTGGGAAAGCCCTCAGTTGTTGACACTTTCTTTAGTAATAAGATTTTCCTGAAGATATAGAAAGTCTCTAGTTTATGCAACTTCCTTCCCAATTTGTATTTTCCAAAACATACTTAGCATAGCAAAGAATGACTGAGTACGGCATCTCAAATGCCAGTAAGAAAATAAGTGAAAACTGTTTTTAGGCTAAACTATAAGTTCATAATCACATGGTGATTATATTTCCTACTTCGTTTCTTCTTGAAATCCTCATGCAATCCCCTAAGCATTTATTCTAATATTATAGGCATTAATATGATCACAAATCCTACTGATGAACTTAAAATTCCCTCATGAAAATTAATGCAGACTTGCTATATATTACAAATACCACATTCTCTGTGGTAAAAAAAAATTGGTCAACACTATGTGAGACAGTTCATTCACTCATTATTCCTAATTATCATGCAGACTTTGATCATGAGTATATATCACATAAAAAGGTAAAAAAATGCCATAAATATCTTACATTTAATTTTATCCAATATTTTCACTCTTCTCCTCTAGATCTTTTAACACAGTTGCTTGTCTTAGAGCAGTCTTAACTGGTTTACAATTTATCCCTTTTATTTCTCCTGCCAGATCTCTGGAGGAGATGTTAATGAGTCTAGTAATGGTTTAACAGGCAACAGGAGAAATAACAAAGAAAAGTTAAAGGTGTGAATAATCAACAAGCTGGAATAATTGTGTTTTGTGTAGCCAGGTTAACTAAATATTCAAGTGAGACACCTCAGTTACATAGTGACATTATTCACTCAGTAAAGACAAAAACAAAAACATACCTGCTTGACCAGTGGTGATACTGACAGCTGCAAAGAGCCTCTGGGAGCGGCTTAAGTCAGAAACCCCATTTACAGCTTCAACTTCAAAAGTATAATTAGCGTGGGCTAGCAGGTCCATGACAGTGACATAGTTATCCTCTAATCCAGTCTGCTGGGGCATGTATCCAATGTTACTCCCACAGGGCACACATTCACCCTGCTCCCAACTGCACCGCTTACATAATATTCTGTAGGTCACATCATTTCTTCCCCCGTTGTCCGCAGGAGGACTCCATTCCAAACTCACTGTGGTTTGGTTGATGTTGAAAATGAGGTTCTGTGGTGCAGATGGAGGTCCTTTGGAAACCAAAAATAAATAAACAAATAAACAAAAAATAGAAAAAAAGCAAAAAAGGCAGGATCCGTGTGGGGCATTAAGCTAGTAGCTCAATTACCATACAGAAAACTAGTCGAAATGCTTTCTTTCACATAAACATTTCATTACCTTTCCTAGAGAAGCCATATAAAAGCCTCCTTGAATTCACTTGGCAAGAGGCTTTATTTATTTTCCATTTAATATGTCAAATGAAAACAGGATAACAACTGTCTTTGTACTTTAGCCATGGTCTTTAGCTGTTTTCCTTCCAAGCAATTAAAAAAGAATAGTCAATGCACCTAAGAAAACAGTTGTGCAGTTATTTAAAAATAGTTTTCCTTTTAACCATATAAAAGAGAATACATTTATTCATTTTTAATGTGCTCAAGAATGACTGACATTAGTGCCTAGAATTGACTTTAGATTCAGGTCTCTCAAATATTCATTAATTGAAGAACCAAAATGTGAGGAGATCTGTTTTACTTAGCGATGGAATTTGAATTCAGAAATCTTTACTTTGTAATCACATTTCATATACCTGTAAGACTTAAATAACTTTTACATTTTATTTATAATTCCTATTAAATTTGAAAATATTAAAATGCATCTTGATTTTGCAGACATAAAATTAAAATTGATGCAAGATATATCTATTTTATGCTATTGTTTAGCCTTCTCGGTTGATGAAAAAATTTTAAATATTTAATAATTAAGGATGTATTCACAAATCTGACACCTATTTCAATGATGCTACAATAATACAAGCCAGTGGAAGGGATCTGAAAAACCTCAACTTTACTATTATGAACTTACTTGTGCACGCAACATATGGTGGGTCAGATGGAGCCCTATAGTACCCATCCTCACATTCACATCTTGAGGAGCCTTCTTTATCAGAAAAACTGTGAGTCGGACAACGAGAGCACTGAAGATCTTGAGAGGAAGATTTGTAGAACCCACGGCCACAGGCTAGGTATGCAAAAGAAAGTGAAAACAGAAACATGAGATCAAATAGACTTGTTTTTAAATTTTAGTAATATTGAGCAAAGAATAAAATACGAAATTCGATTTGTGAAAAAAATGAGCTCTTTCTGGTACAATTTTGTTTTAGCGTATATCAATAACTCAACTTTATATTACTACGTTTTAAAATAAAATATTAAGAACCAAGTGATACAGCAAACTTGTACCTCTGGCTGCCACAGTCCAAAGTCTAGAGTCCTACACTAAACACAGGCCTCATTTATCTAGACAAAATCTTAGGATATTTGATCCAGGATAACTCTATTTCAATATAATTAACTTGTTTGTTGATCAGCACTAACACACTTTAAGGTTATATTTTCATTATCAAATATAGCTGTAAATTAACTTTTCATGTGTTAATTTGATTTATAATAAAATATTAAAATAATTTTAATCACCTATGAGAAATAATAATGATGTAAAAATTTCATCTGAAAATGATAGAAAATGTATTTTGTTCAAATTTTCAGGAAACTTTAAGATATAATTGCAACCAATTTACAAGGTTGTTTTCCACTAAGTGAATTTCCCTATTACTTAAAATAATGAAATCTCATGAATAGGTAGAAACCTATTTTACCAGAATTAAGCAGAAAGCCTTGTAAACAGATGGGAACTATTTCTCCTCTGCTGAGAGACACTTAGGGCACAGTAACACTAACACAGACACTGCTATGAGCAACAAATAGACAGGTACAGAAAACATCTCTATAACCTCCTAGTGAAGTTGCTTTTACTCACTTAGATCCTATTTGTTATTAAATCAAGTAAACTTGAAGGATTTACTATCACTGGATATTATATATATATATATATATATATATATATATATATATACACATACACACACACACATGTATATGTATATATATATATATAGCCTTCAAAAATTTAACATATTAAATTTTCATTATTTCAATATTTTTTACTAATAGATGGTATATACATTGAATGTTAAATTCAATTTATCCTTCAATTTTATTAAGTGAATAGCTAAGTTTTAGTGACCTTCAAATATAAATTAATAACCTATATCTATAAAGATTTATGAGTCTTTAACAAAAATTCAATTATAACTTTTAATTTATTATATTCAAGTTTATTTAATGTTGCCAACTTGGGCATTATTCAGTAATTTAACCACATTTTTACTCCTGGGTGAGAAAAACAACTCTATCTAATCGAGATGGTATATTCTCCAGAAAAAAGTTGACTCATTCTCTAGTTTTATTCACATGTTAATGATTTAATGCATAATTCTGATTTAATTGAAAGTTCAGAATCATCTTCTGAGTTTTGAGAATATAGGCTGTTTTATATGAAAAAGATATTTTTGATAACTTAAAAACAATTTAAAGATATGTTATATTATGATACATAAGTGATAGATAGGAACACAGAACTACAATCATCTCTTTATAAATATAAGATACACTACTGCCCTCAGAAGTCAGTCTACTTTTAGTTGGCTCAATTCATACAAGAGGAAAACACTCACAATATGTTAGGCAAAGAAGCTTAATGCATATTCACGGTAGCAATTTTCAGTAGCAATTACTAAAAATCTAAGGCACAAAAAGAACAATGAGATTGATTACAAAATAATAGAACAAAAATATAACACTTAAAAATGTTTCTAAAGATATGATCTTGCCACACAAAAGAATGGTTACCTGGTAGGATAAAGAATTTACCAGAATGGAAATTCATTTACGTATTCACTGCTTCTTGCTCTATGTATTATCTGTAATTCAATGATCAGATAGAACATCCATAAAATAGAGAAGGCAATATTTTACAACCTGCAGCTTGATAATATTAAGGCCCGATAATTAAAAAAGAGAAAGACAAACAGAGATTGAGAGGAAAGAGAGAGGGAGAGGAGGAGAGAGGGAGAGAGAGACAGACAGAGAGACAGAGAGAGAGAGACAGAGAGAAAGACAGAGAGACAGAAAGATGGAGAGAGGGAGAGAGAGAGAGAGGTGTATGTTGAGTCTTTAATGATATTATGTATTTACTTACTTTTTACAGGGAGAGGAGGTTAAGAAGCAGAGACATAGAGAACACAATAGAAACATGATTTAACATTTACAAGGTAAGGCAGCCAACTATCTAGTGGAAAACCTCAGAATCCTCATTCTCCCATTGCAAATAAAAGCCTCTAACTAAAGGCTTACTCTCATTTTTCTCACAAATAAGGAGGGCATTTTTTGCTCAACATGCATGATTTGCAGAATATATATGATACCTAATGCAGAGAAATTTAAAATCCTTATCACTCAACGTTCAAATTACATTAAATTCTGTTACCACTTTAACAGATGGGAAAACAGATTTGAAGCAAAAGTAACCTGAGTTCTTCAAATAATTGTTTGTCTAGGTTAAAACTAGATTTAGAACACAGGACTACTGATACTCAGCCACATGCTATTCCATCAGCCTTGACTGCCGAATGAGCCAAAGTTTGGCTCAAACTTAATGGTCCTCAAGGGCTTTAACAACCTTAAAAATTAATTTTCAATGGGTCTTTTATTAAGCCCTTTACTAATTTAAAGCTATCTTTTAAATTTAGATAACTATGAAATAATATCCTAGTACAACTTACAGAAGAGATATTAAATAGGTATTCTCAATTTCACTATTAATTTTGGTACTGACAATGCCTGAGAAATTATGGAGTAATGCATGGCTATTATTAAATAGATAATGATAGAGACAATCCTGGAAAAATGTGATCGTAAAAGTCTTAACCTTTTTTTTCTTTGAAGTAATATTCTCTTTCGGTTCAGTTAATATTGAAAATAATGAGTTGTAACATGACAGTTTTCACTTAACCTCTAAGGAAATTATTAATTTAGAGTCATTAAAAATAAGTAGTGTGTCCTCTCATCCCTTATCCATGCTTTTGCTTTCTGTGGTTTTGCTTACCATGGTTTCAGTTAGTTACCCATGGTCATCTGGTATCCTCCACAATCCAGGATCAGCCCAAGCAGATGATCCTCCTTCTGATGTATTGTTGGAAGGTCAACAGTTGCCTAAGGAATGTCACATCACCTACTTCATTCACCTCACTTCATCTCATAAACACTGTATTATCTCATATCAGCACAAGGGTGAGTACAGTATAACAGGATTTTGAGAGAGAGGGAAAGAGAGAAACCTACATTCACATAGCTTTTATTATAATACATTGCTATAATTATTCCATTTTATTTTTAGTTATTGCCAATCTCTTATCGTTCCTAATTTATAAATTAAAATTTACTATAAGTAGGTACATATAGGAATAAAACATTATATATAGGATTAAGTATGATCTACGGGTTTTGGACATCTATTGGAGATCTTGGAATGTACCCCAAGTAGATAAGAGGGGACTACTATACAAATCTTTATAGCTCTGGTGTTAAGACTTAAGCCCAGAACATGCAATAACTTAAGCTGTGCTCTTAGGATAATAGTGAGCAATTGGGGAGTTAAAAAATTTGGGAAGAAAGTAACAGATGCTTTTAAAATTAATTTTTAGACAAGATATCTACACAAAATAGCTTGAGTAAAATATTCAGTGAGAAAAATGGGGGTAAAGTGGCATATCTGAGAGCAACCACATAAGGAAGAACCAGATGAGTTCCCTAACTGCTCCCAAAAAGTCTACATGGAAATCAAGGCCATTTCTCCTCTGCATAAATGCAGCTGGTTTTCTAAAACGTATTAGTGAAAAAGTTGTTAGAGGTAAATGCCTTCTGAAATCTCAAATATAAATTCCCTTCACACATAACTACAAAACATACAAAAATAACTTTCTAGGAATTGTGTGATAGCAGTTTCAAAACTTTTTTTCCTTTGCCTTATTTCTCCATTTGTTCAATAGCATTTGAACTCAAACCAAACTTTAATTAATATAGTACATGCCTATGGTCAAGTTAGATACAATAAGAAATATATCATTTTAGTTTCCTCCCTTTTGATATTTTATGTTTTTTAACCTGAACATTGTTTTAAGGTAATGTTTCATTATATTGATGAAAATTAGGAATATGTATAAAATTTGGTTTCAACATTTCATTACTTTTGTAAAACTAAATTTTCACCTCTTATTTTAGTAATAATATTTTTTCCAGTGTTATCCCAAAGGTCTAGAATTGATTCTTTTAACTGTTTTTCTTTTCTTCCAGTCCTTAGGGCCTTAATGGATAGAATTACATAACTTCATTTTCCTAGAGCCAAAAACCATGATCTTGTCAGATTTCATACACTAAGTTTTCATTTAGTCTATTCTTTAAATAGAAAACCACCAAAAAAACAATTTAGGAAGCACATGAAACTCGTTTCCTAGACAATATCAGTATCAATATTATCTACTGTAATATATCCACTAAACTATATTACAATATACTATGTTACAGGATCTGTTATAGTATCTGCTGCAATAAATGTAATTATATTTAATTTCAATTATTTTTCATTAAGAATACTATCCCCATGTAACTAAATTGGTTCAAACAATATTTAGAATTTAAATTATTTTTAAAGGAACACAGAAGTCAATAGGGTTTCCCATTTATAAATTAAGTGCTTAAGAATTATAATACTGCAACAAAATTTTGAAGTTATTTAAATACATAAGAGTTGATACTAAAATCTTATATTATTATATTATATTAAACTCTACTAACAATCGCATATTCCATAGTTGTCGTCAATGGATGTTAAGCGTTTAAGCAACAGGTTGCCAAGCCTTTGAGTATATACTTGCATGAGACAGTTTGTGAGACAATCACAGTACTGGTGTAACAACTCTGTGTTAATGAACAGTCCTAAAGGCCATCCCTAAAAGCCACAGACAGATCTCCATCCGTTAGGCTAAGCAATTAGGTGAAATGGAATATCTCTTCCTTTTGAATGAAGGTACAGATACTCAGACTTGCTCTGGTTCTTTAGGTTTATTATAAGGGTAAGCTGGAGTAATATCCTTTCTGATTATATTTCTAAGGACCTGCTCTCACTGACTGGTTATCCCAGATACTTCTAAAATTCTTCTACATCCAAGAAAGATTTCCTGGTTCTTAATGGGATATTTTTTAGGAAATTTTAAGCTCAATTTTAATCTCAGACATATCTGACATCATCCTGGACTTTAAGGCACTGATACTCCATTATCTTAACTATGCTCCAGGACTGCACATTAGCGATGTTTTGAAAAGACACTAATGCCTTGGCCCTATCACAGTAATTGAATCATTCCTAGAGCCTAGACATTTTTATGTTTTAAAAGTTTTCCGGGTTTCCAGGATCATTATTCTGGAGGTTCCAGGTCTTTTCTCAGACCGTCAAAGTCTCTAAAGAATGCATGATAACAAAATAGTTCCAAAAAAAATTGATGAGGGATGTAAAATGAGGTACAATTTAGAAAGGTAGCAAATCATATTTTAAGAAAAATAAACATTAAAATTAAAATTCATTAATAAGACAACCAAAAAACAGGCAAAAAATATACAGATATTTCTCTATGGTAGATACAAATGGCCAAAAAACATTCAAAAAGATGCTCAACATTATTAGCTATACGGGAAATACAAAACAAAAGCATAATAAAATATCACTTATACTAAGAAGGATGGCTATAACAAAAAAGGCAGATAGATGAAACAAATGTTGGTAAGAATATGGAGAAATCACAACACTTACATACTGCTGTTAGGAATGTAAAATGTTGCAGCCACTTTGCAAGAACTGGCAGTCTTCAAAAGGTTAATATAGTTACCATATTATCCAACAATTCCACTCCTGGGTATATACCCAAGAGAAGTGAAAACACATATGACACAAAAAACATGCCCAAAAATGTTCATAGCAGAATTATTCATATTAGTCAAAAAAGTGGAAACAACCCAAATATCCATCAGTAAATGAATAAACACAATGGAATATTATTCAACAATCAAAAGGAGTTAAATGTTGACACATGATGAGGGTACAGATACTCAGACTTGCTCTGGTTCTACAAACAGTATGGATGAACCTCGAAAACATAATGCTATGTGAAAGAATCTAGTCACAAAAGATCACATATTATATTATTATGTTTATATGAAATATTCAGAATGGACAGATCTATTGAGAAAAAGTAGATTAGTGATTGCTAAGGGATGGGACAGTGAGAAGAAGTGATGAGTAACTATTAATGAGTACAGAGTTTCTTTTTGGGGTGATGCAAATGTTCTAAAATTGATTTGTAGTGATAGTTGTATAACTTTAAGACTATACTAAAAAAAACCCACTGCATTGTTCATTTTAATGGGTGAATTATATGGTATGTAAAACTGTTATATATTATAAAATCCATCCACGCAACTTCAAACTAAACATTTATGTAAGAAAAAAAACAAAAACATTTTATCTGTTGACATATTACTTTGCCTTTCTAAAACATATATTCTATATTTATCTATTGTATAAAGCTATATTTAGATATAAAAATTAACTGAATTATTTTAAAATTTGGAAAATCTATAATCAATATATTCTTTTTACCTATTTCTTACTTTTAGTATTACATAAATAGTAATTTATCTTTTATCTGAGGAGTAGCAATTTTATGAGTAATTTTATAACTTAATAGATTCTTATAAATACCAATTTTTATATTTGGGGGAGACTTTTGATACATTATATACAAAAGCCAGTTTTGAGTAAACATCTGAATAGGCCTTAAAAACACTTAATATTTACTCACATCACTTTGCCAGAGAAGGGTTGGTTTCCTCTCCCCTCTCATTCTCCTCCCATGAACTAAATGAGTACAGCTAGACTCCGTGTCCTCAGGTCTTACTCTGTTTCCAGACTCGTGATTTTAAGCACAATTGAACTTTTTCTGAAGGAATTATGTGTATGTGTCTGTAACATATGAGATTTTGCAGATGTTTCCGGCCACAGTTATACAGCTGCAAAATGTTTATTAATTATGAACTATAAGTAGACTGTTTCATAATTGAAAGTTTCTGGACTTTAATATTATTGTAGAATCTACAAACATCCATAGTTAGGGATTCTAATGAATGCTGTTATTTTATTTATTGCAGATGGACATTTTACTTAATTCAGGCAAAGCTAGTCTGTTTCCATAGGAGCTTTCAAATATTTGTGTCATATTAATGTCTATGCTTCTTTAATGCAAAAGGGAAACACAGCTTGTAGAAATAGTATTCCCACTGTGCAAAGTACTGACCTCATCTAGAATGGACAGATCCAAATTCTCTATTTTAATCCTATTGACAGTGCCTCAGTGGGAATAATTACAAAAGTCTGCCTAAAAGCCAGACCTCCTGTCACTGATATGCTATGATTTTTTACATTGAGAATGAACAGTGGGCAGGGAGGATAAAAAACAACATGATGTAATGAGTATATTACAGTTTGTGAGGCACCACCAAATTATCCTACAACTAACTTTTAAGAGTTCAGAAAAGAAACGATGCAACAATATAAAGTTTGTGATAACAGGCACTCAAGTGCTAAAAATAATTGGGGATTTTTAAAGCTAAAAAGCAAAATTAATTTCAAGGCATTATAAATACAAGTCATTTATTTGTTATTTGAGTATATAATGTTTTATTGATGTTATATAGTGAAAAAGAAACAAATATAAAATAAGAATGTTTTAAAAGTTTCATTTTTAAGATTTTAGACCGTAAAAGGAAAAAAAAACCAAAGCATTATTAAGTATAATTTCTTCTCCTTTATTAAATAATCAGTTTGAAATATGCTAGGAATTTTGCTGAGGTCTGGCATTAAAATACTCTTTATTTTACTGGAATGTCACTGTAATCCTGATGTCACTAAACATTCAAATCTCTTTTGTATTCTTATTCTACTTTATCGATATTAGGCCACGTTAACGAAGCAGTATGATACAGCAAAATAAAACTGGGTTTTAAAAAATTATCTGTGTTCAAATCCACTTCACTGCTTACTTGCACGTAATTTGGACAAAGCCTTCACACTCCTGGGCTTCAATGTCCTGTTTCCTAGTTATTGATTATTAAATGCTATAGACATACTAGTCATTTTAACATTTCTATTTGCAAAAGGTTATTTTTTAATGATAATATGGTAATTAGTTATCTAGCTGTTAAAATTCCTACAATGTCTCCAATGAAATGCTTTAAAAACACATACGTTTCTACCACCATCATCATATTCTCAAAACTCCATAAGCAACACACACCCCTTAGTCTTTCAGTGATGCCTCAGCGAGAGTGTGAAAGAGGTTCTAAAAGGGCTGTCTGGCCTCTGTATGCCCCTGACCAAGATGTACCCCTGTGTTGGGGATTCCTTTGCCTAACAATTCACCCCTAACTCTCACTGTGCCCTGTCTGTGTTCCCAGAGATATGCGCAGTCATTCCGATTCCTGCAAGTAAGGATCTAGAAATGAAATTTTAAAATTATGCAAATCACTTAAAATCAACTCCCACAAAAGGAAAGTTTCAAAATAAAATCAGACCCTTTGGAACTTAATATTGTCCTCAGAGGTCCACTCTAAGAGATCAATCTACAGATAAAGAAAACAAAGTAAAATCTCAGGATATATTAAGTCCACTAGAAAAGAACTAAAATACAGTAAACTGAAGTCTAATTCAAGTCTATAGCAAAACAGCATAACTGTGGGGTCGCCATGGACTAAAAACACTTATATTAGGGGAAGCTAGCTGACCAAATTCAAACTTTGCATTACTCATTTGTAGTAACTAAGAAATGTGGCTTACTTATGACAGTAGTATTTAATTTTTCTAAAAGATTTCCTTGAAGTCATGTCATCATGAACAAGAGGCTGTGACAAGGAGCGTTCTTAAACAGTAATTGGTGTTAGGAAGATTTTAGACGGGGGCACAATTTACTATAGCATTTATGCTACTGCCAACTTTATTTTCAAGTATTTTTCTTATATTTATTATGCTTTTTAATTTCTTTTTTATTATTCACTCTCATGATAAATTATTCCTCACAGTTCTGAAAACATATCGATTGAGAAAGGTTACAATGCATGCTCTACACACACAAAATAATGTAAACTATATGAATGAGAATTCCTCTCATGAAAGATTAATACTCGTTTTAACATAATCATTTTTAAAACAACATTTCTTAAAAGATAAAATGTATATTCTGAATGATAGCTATTGTCAATTTCATCACATAAGGTTTAATACAGCTTATCCTTTGTATAAATTATGATTTTGGCTTCCCCTCCAGCATGTACTAGCTGGGTGACTTTGTAAATTTGCTCAAGTTCTCTGGGCCTAGTTTTTCCATATCTATTGCAGAGAAACTTAATAATAAGATGACCCCTAAGACTGTTGTGAATTGAAGCACATAATTCATGTGCAGAACTTAGCACAGTGCCTAATGGAAAATAAGCACTCAATAAATGGTTAACTATTATATTATTTCACAATGTGAATTCCCATACAAAGTTTTGATCTGACTCTACTTTCTACCCCTGGTCAACACTGAGCCACTTCCCCATTTCCAGATGTATATGTGAACAAGAAATACAAGTTAAATATTAGGCAAATATAGCCAAATTACTCATTCATTCCCTGACTAGATAATTGTTTACCTACTCTTTGCATTATGCTAGGCAATAGACCAAATTTTTTATCTGCCAAAAAACAAATAACGATGATATCTAAATATTATATTACCTTTGACCTAACATGAAATAGTATATATAATTATTAGATTATGTGCTTAAGCTAATTGTTTCTGATATTTCATATGAAATCACTTATATAAATTATAAATATTATGCCTTAATTTGCTTCCTTTACAACATGCTTAATTATCAATTATCTTGTTTTTCAGTGGTAAATGTTGACTCTAAAGTCACCTTTCTTGCCAAAGCTGTAGCTTAAGAAATTTCATCATTGTGAGAAATTACTCAGTGAGAAAACTACCCAGCACAGGTAGACGTGCAGGACAGACGTATAGGGACATACAACTGATCAATTATATATAAACTGGAGAGCTATTTGTGGCAATTATTGGTTTATTTTTTGATGAGATTAATAGTGGATTTGGCATTATCAGAATATTCTGTAAGGGCAGGTTACTTCAAATTCAAAAACTTCATCTAGACAAGATATATGCATAAAAACACAAATGTTTGCAATTTCATTATGTTTAATGAACATTTTAGTTCAATTTAAAGAATTAAAATTAGATTATTTTGTGTGATTCATAAATAACAAGCTTTTCTCCTACAATATACTTAAATCTACATATCGGTAGAAAAGTAGGATCCATAGCCAGAATAAAATAACTACTACATCTTAATCTCTTAAAATAAAAAGCAGTCCTTCCATTTCAAGCAGTCTCACATGGATTTTCACTGTTAGTTTTCAGCAGTGGTTTTAAAATGATTAAAACAAAATCATCAGTTAAAGCATTCTTCTTAGCTATTTTATAAAGACTATGTTTCCCTCTTATCTAGTCAGTTATAAAATGTGGATCAATACTGTCTTGTGAAGCAAATAACCTTAAAGCAGTTTAAGGCCATTTGAACATGTGGGGAGATAAATAATCATTTCTGTTATGTCAGTGGAAAATTTTCTGAAGATCATAAAAAAATCAGTTTACCCTGAAGCATGACATTCAAAAAAGATGCAATGAGGAGATTCGCTCAATCCTTAATTCTTAGAAATAAAAGAAATAACAGGCAGAATAAATCCTTACAATAAATGATGTTGAGCTCAATCTTTTTTTCAAAAAAGAAGTGAACTATGCACACACACAAAAGCAAACATATATACATACATCGACATGTATTATATATATATATATATATATATGTCTATGTATACATTTACATATATGTGAGAAGCAGAATTATTAGATATAAAATAGTAAAATTCTCAAAGTGGATTCACATACTTTCTCATACTTAATAACAGAAAATCAATCCATCACTTACTTTTATCATCACACAAAGCAAATAATCTGACACAGCTCTATCTATATCCTCTCCATTTCGAATCCACAGCATTTTGCAAATACATAATGTAGGTACTACTAGAATATCATTTCATATGTTTTAGCGAAGCCTAGAAAACATAGTTATTAGATATGTAAGACACCTAGTTTAGTTCCTTTTGTTTTTTTTTTAAGAATAACTAACTCATCCTCTGAACTCAAAAACAGGAATATTCTATTTTTAGTTAACTAGATTTGCTATATTCTAGAGTGTACACAAATTCTTTCATTTCTGTTAGTGATTTGAAACTAGACAGGCCACTATTAAAATAAATTTTTTGTAATTAACATTTCTGTTGGAAAACACAGAAATATCACTGATGCCTTACATTATGAAAAATTACTTCAATTTATTTTTTACTGGTTGTCTTAAATTTTAAAAATGATTATTGTAAACAAAAAACTAATTTTAATACAATGTGCTATTACATGAGCACAACCACACATACATATATACATATATATATGTGTATGTATATATATATATATCTACACACTCTCACAATCTTCTGTACATTTTTTCCCATTCAATTTCATGTGTTGTTAAGATAAATTAATTCATTTTTCCAACAACCTATGGGGTGAGAGGCATGACAAAATTAAGGGTTACAGCCTATTTATATGTATATGTAATATTTCACTTTTTTCAAGTTAAAAAAACTCAAGGTAAAGGATAATAATGTAAACGTGTACATTTTCAAATGAAAAATCTGTTGAAAATTCTATAGAATAGTTGATTGTATTTCTACACCAATGATGTTGTAATATAATATTATGTACAGAAAGCTGATAAAGCATAAAATCTTCCTAATTATAATCAAATCATCTCAAAACCAATCTAAAGGTTTGGAAAAAATATAAATATATATTAATCATAATACAGATAAGAAGGAAAGAAAGAAGCAGCTCAAAGACTGCACTCAAAAGAAATGGTGAAGAATATATAGAAAAAAGGATATGATATAATGTGAAAACAGTGTCACAGAAAAATACTGACTGGGTGGAATGGGTCAGATGATATATTCAGAATATTTTTTTTTCAACATTTAAGTTGAAATGCCCTTTAGTGTATATGTTCAACAAAAGACTGATAAGAACACTAGTTATATATATGTCTAAATAAGCAAAATATCTAGAAGCCAAGTTGTGATTGACTTAGTTCTATGTAATTTAGGGATAATCTAACATTGTATAATAATCTGAAAAAAAAAAAAAACACCTTTGTGAGGCGATGTATACCAATGGAAAAATGGAGTATCTAATACTTGAACATCTTCATATGCTTTTATTTCATTTCACCATAATGAGCAATAATACCTATGGCATGACAAGACCAAGGGAGATCCTTGCCAAAGGGGAGAGGGCTAACCTTGTAAGAACATGGCTATTTATTTTGTCACTCTTGACATGGTTACTTTGTAGTTTAAATTAGTAGTCCTTTAAGTAAGAAGCTTAGAAGATAAACCTTTTCAAGTTACAGATGTTAAAGGAATATATCTAGCTACAGTGTCAATACAGGTTTTGAAGTTCTTAATTTTCTCAAAATGAAATCTTTCTCTTATCATATAAATAGACAGTGGTGGAGTGCTATAACAGGTTTTACAAAATTAGAATTTGAAGGAAATGGTTTTTTTTTTTTAATCAAGATAAGGTACATTGATTGCTCTTACCTGATATTGTCATTAGATCTTTATAAATTTCCTACCTAAGTTTTATCACCAAATAGCATGCATTATAGAATATTAAATTACCAACCACAGAAAGCACAAAAATAGCATGGAGTCTCACAAAAGATATTTAAGTAAAACATTACTTTTTATTTTTTTAAGAGTCAGGCTCAAATTTAGAGATATTTATATCAAGGAGTTAGCTATGAGGAGCTTAATTTCTTGAGGAAGATTCATTACAAATATATTTGCTAAAATTCCAAACCACACATCCTTAGAGAACCTCATCTAACCTCTGGTTTAGGCAACTGAATCCGTCCTCTGTCTTCCCATTCCTACAATTAAGTACTATAGACAGGATTTCTGTCTATGTCTATATCTATATCTTTATATATCACATGCTGAGTATGTTATATTCACATTATAATCTTCCAAGATACTTATCATGTTCTTCCAATTAACTGTAAAAGTGTTAATTATATTTCCTTTATATTATGTGAGTTTGGTCCTTTGAAGTCTTTCATCTGAGTGTCATGCTTTAGCAAGTCTTTAATAATGCCCAGAATATTGGTGTTTTGCATATATTTATGTAAGCTGCAATTTTATTTGCCAAGATAGAAGGAATCTATATGTGTGAACATGTACTAATAAATAAGAAAAAATTTATAAAATAGTAGAGAACAGTCTTTAAGAATGCAGGCTATGAAACCGAACACCTTGAGTTCAACCCTAGGTTCAAATGTTAGACCTACCACTAGATCACTAGAGATAAAAAAAAAAACTGCTTGAGAATATAAAAAAAAAACTGCTTGAGAATAACAATATTTTTTCCCAAATAGAATTGCTATGTGGATTAAAGAATTTATAACAGTGCCTAGTACATACTAAGTACTTTATACATGCCAGTTAATATAATTATCACTATGTTAACATAGTAAAAAACATTTTTTAAAAAAATTAAGATTATTTGCTTCCACTAAAACATACAAATCTCAATATTCTCCAGGATTTTTACAAACAATCTGTTTAACTGCCTGAATACGTAAATCATATAGCTAAATGTCTGAAAGTTTCAACTTAGGATTTCCTTTAACAGTTTCAACAACTAAAAAAAATCATGTTTATCTAAAATAACATCATTAAAAATAGTTTTTGAAAATTAATCTATTTTTCCTTCTGCTGTTTTTGTCCTAGATAAACTTATTTTGTTGGTATGTTATTTAGGTAGAGCTACAACTCTAGCTATACTCCACAATAAAAAGAAATATGCCAATCATATATTTCAATCTGTGTAACTTGCCATGTAATACCAAAATAAAACAACATAAGAATGATTGATAAAAACTCAGAGATTTGAAAGGGTCAAGAAAAGCTCCAATATCTCGCAGGCAGCTATTACAGATAAAACATTTCACTATAAAAAGAACCACAGAGCGAGAGAGAGCACGAGCACTAAGGAAAAGTAATAAAAAAAGAACAAATTTCTATGATAATACAACTTTTTCCAAGTCAGTTCATGCTTTATCTTTGCTACCCTTAACAGTGATGTAATAATCCATACACAATTTAATATTAATCTGCTTTCCAGCCTCGTCTGCAATTTGACTTTTTTTTTTTCCCTAAAGACAACTAAGAAAAATGAAAGCTTTTATTCTCTTCCTTTATGACTACAAAAGGAAAAAAAAAATCATATTATTTTAGGACTTCTGCCATTATTTCCCTAAGCCAGTATGCCCCTGGAACCTTTATTATAAGAAATGTATGATATGTGGATATAAGAGAAGTTAGGCAGAAGGAGGTACAGTCTTCTCATAATTAATAACAATTTTGAAGATAAAAAGCAAGAGGACACACACCAGAAAGCATGCTATAGGTCACCAGCAGTGCTGAAGTGGCAAATTGTGGCTTCATTATCATATATTAACACAACACTGGTAGTCCGCAGCCAAACAACTGACATTAATCCTTTGAGAAAGCAACTGATAATTATGTATGAGAAGAAAAGGTTGAAGATGCTTCCCATCTACAGAAATATATGTGGCTGATTTTCTGGAAAACCATGTCCTTCTATCATAAGATAAATATTCACTGTCTTCCATACTAATGCATGCATCTGAGCAAAAATAAAGACTGTATATACAAGTGCACAATCTATAACTGAAGACCCACCTTTCAGGAAATGAAAAACCTCTTCAACTCTTTAATCCGGGGCCCCAAAACAAAGATTCAGGCAGTCATGCACTTTCTACTTTCATCTTTGAGGCAGATTGTCAAAACACAAATTATTTGTCCATCCTATTCTTACATTTCCATCATCAATTCTATTCTTTCTAAGTCTTTGCTCTCTGAGACAAGTAGCCCCAAGTCCTCACCACTTCTACATTCCTAGCAATATCTGCGAGGAATCACATTGGTCCTTTACATTTTGCTAATAATCACCAAATAAAGATCTGGAAATAATTCACATATGAATTACATGGCTCCAATACATTACAAAATTTTCATATCTATGATATAGATATATAATTTTCAATTCTCTACCGCACTGTTTTTCAAATAGGGGTGTTTTTGCCCCCAAGGAATATATCACGATGACTTCAGACATTTTTGATTATTATAACTATAAGAGGGTGATGTTATTGGCACCTAGTAGGTAGACATCAGAGATGCTATAAACATCCTGCAGGGTTCTCCACAACCAAAAATTATCTGGCACAAAATGTCAACAGCGCTACCATGAGGAATGCTACTTTACTACAAACATGTATCTGTCAGTTTTATTTCTGAGTCCTAGTTATTTCCTTGTTAATGAGCCATTCCTAACTAAACAAGATCAAAAAGATTATGGCTAGGTTTATTTGATATTTAAACAAAAATAGAACATAACCTTGTTACAAAAGCTAGTTTTATCTTTCATAAACAGTTTTTCTTCAAAGTTCTCCAGCTAAAACATTAGATGTTTTAAGAAACTAACCTCAATTGAAATTTCGACAAAAAAAGGCTTTGAAAAACCAAAGCGTTTTTAAGATTTATGTTGACAGAACTATTGTTATTACCACCATTCCTTCTCTCTTATCAACCTCCTACTTCAAATGTCCAGCTACATACAAGGCATCTCCATTTATACAGCCCATTCTAACCTAAAATTCAAGAGAGATAAAAAAAAAAAAAAAAAAACCAAAAACCCTGAACTTGTATTTTCTTTAATAGGAAGCTTGAAGTTTCTACTTTCCTCTATCTCCCATATTAATTCCTGTCCATTATTCTTTTGACATTCTCATTACAGTAGCCCTGAGTCACATATTTATCACAGCTCACCTTACTTACTGTGCGATCTTTCTATAGAGTCATTCATTTATTCATTCACTCAACAAATATATTGAACACGTATGCATTATGAGAACTACAGACAGGGTGGGAAGACAGACACAGTGCCTGTCCTTACAGAGCTCTCAGTCTAGCAGAAGGCCAATAATTATACAAGCAATTATAATGAACCATGATGTTTTCTGAAAGGGATCACTGTAGGAACACCGATAAGTGGCATCTCTCTTGATATAAGTGAAACTTGTAGAATAAGTAAGAAACATTTTTTTTTTTTAAGTGGAAAAAGATTATTCACAGGCAAAGAAAGAGCGGAGGAAAAAAGATCATGGCATATTTGCGGCAATGAAGAATGTCAATGTGCTGGAATATAGATACAAGTGGAAGAGAAGTAAGTGATGAAGCTAGAAAAGAAGGCCAGGGCTGGAGTTAAGAAGTTTTTGTTTTATTCTAAGAAGATTAGAAAGCCATTGAAGGATTTTAAGAACAGAGTATTATGATAAGACTTGCATTTAGAAGGATCACTCTAGCTACAATGTATTAGCAAGAGGCAGAAAAAGAGAATAAAGAGAAGGTAGTGGTAGTGATGCAGGTCAGAGATGATGGCAAACTGTAACAGGAAGCATGAGTTTGTTATAGGAAACTGGACATTCAGCAGATCTTTAGGAGGTAGAATCGAGATTTTTGCAAGATACTCCCTAGTTTCTATAATTATACTTTCCAAATATCCAGCACGTACTAGATTAAATTTTGAAATACTGGAAATTAAAACACAGTTTGATTTACAACAGCAAATTGTAAATCACTGCAACATCATATGTGATAGGCAGGGCAAGCAAATTTCCCTTTTGACAGATTATGAAAGGGAAGGCTAAGAGAGGTTAAGTAATTTATGCCAATTTACAATGTTACTAGGTAGTAAAAATGGGCTTAGAACGCAACTCAGTTTCTGAATCCAGTTCTGTTCCTAGCAGTGTGTCTCTTCTGGGTCCAGACCTCTGCCAAAGTCTTGTGCTGTTTGGTGTATATTACACATTCCGGCACCTAATTACTGTCAAGTATAATTTTCTAATCATTTCATAAACTGTAGGTATATTCAGTAACCATTCCACATAGCAATGGAAATAAAATCATATACTTTTATATTGAATATAACTAAGTGAATGAAATTATAAATAAATATTTATATGACTATAAGTAATACAGGAAGAAGAGATCTATTAGCATTGTCCAGGCTAAAATTGTTTCGCATGGGTTAACTGGCAGTATGATCGGAACTTAAATATTTAATGTAATATTAAAATCAAATGTGCCTTCATGCAAGTTCACACTAAATGCACATTCCCAGACAAATAAAAAAGTTGAATTGCTTCTTCCAAAAAAACATAATTTTTCTTTCCATTTAGCTACATTTGACAAGTAATCTTATAAGGTGCTTTACATTTTCAGCTCTAAATTTGATCCAAAAAAAAAAAACCTATAATTAGTCACTTCACTATCATGAAATATGAAAACCTGAGTCACAGCTGAACAACTTAACTTTTTCGGAAGTATAATTACTTTTGTTAGTGATGCCACGACCAGTTGCACATATATACATTTATTTTGGATATGGTAGGTAAGAATAACTTTATTTAAAAAAAATTAAACTATGTAAGAATACAGTTTAAAAAGAGATTATTTCGAAAACATGTAGAATGTGCTGAAAGGAGGCCACATGCTTTATATGGAAGGTGACAACAGAATTTATTATCCAAACCAAGACCCTTTCAAGAGTGAAAGGCAATCTATTAATATAACAAAATGAGTGTCACCTTAATCACTATAATGAGATAACAACGAAAGGAAATGGCTTTCTAAGAGGTCCTGAAATTACAGTGATGAGCCCCTTAGTAAAATTAACTTTAGTATACAATTGTAATAACTATATAACCTAAAGCACAGCGAAGCTCTGAAGTTGTGAGATGTGGGAAATTTTACCAGCCAGCTTCTCTACCAATGTTTTAAGAAGAGATTTGAATCAACGTATTTCACAGTAACAATTGCTTAAAACTGAGTTTAAAACTATAAAAAATATTTGTCGTTTTAACCTTATTCCACACTAATGAAAGCACTCCTTTTTAGTGCTAAGAACCTGGGTTCCTTGTCACAATTACAAAACAGATTTCAATCTCCAATACATTTTTAAAATCCATTATTATTTCCATTTAACTCTGTTCAATCTATAGGAACAATAGCCAATTAACTTTGAAAAGCAAAGCATAAATACCAAACAAATCAATCCCTATTATACCTCTCATAATTCTTACACTTCAGTTGTGTCACAGGACAAAGTAAATATTTTTTTAGGGACAAAGAAAAAATACTTTAACTCAAACTATTAAGGTGTGGGTTTTGAACAACAACCACTTACAATATACAATAGAAAAGCAATATGCTACCACAAAAGCATTTCTCCATGGATACCAGACAATTTAATCTGTTTTTATAAAAACGGGAGGTATTAAAGAGTTGAAACAGAAACAGAATTTTTTAAGATGCCTGAAGAAAAGAAATATCCATTAGTAAGCAGCACTCTCACTGGGATTGCATTTCTTGAATATTCTCCATCAAGGAGATGAGAATATCAGTTTTTACACTTTAGTCCAGGAAAGTGATAGTCTGAAATTAGAGCTGCTAAAAACAGGCAGGTACTGTGAAATTCAAGGAAATACTACCTCAAGAAGCTAAAGAAACAAAAAAAGAAAAAAAAAGAAAAAAAAATTCTCTTTATGCTTACAAAATTGGCACATTATTCCAAGCGAGGTAACAGGCAGAACCTCACAGAAGATTAAAAGGAATTTGAGGACAAATGTTTCATTCAGTAGGCCTTTCTATATAGCAGATAACTTTCCACCCAGTAAAGAAAAGCCTTGTCTTTTATTAACTTCCATTTGAAAGTTTGTGTTACTATATAAAACCTTTCTTTTTTCACTTATTCATGAAAGTATTGGCAAGTATCTCTTCATCATTCATACTTATAAAAATCAACATGGCAAGTGGCCTTTAATTTTTCATTATAACTATTAAAAGCTCTGCAGAAGGTGACTGCCTTGTTTCCATTTGCTTTTTGTTTGTTTCAGTTATCATTAAGCAATGCCTCCTGAACATTTTCAGAAAGTATCCTCTTTAAAATTAATGAAGTCCTCTTTGGAAAGAAATACATAGATTTCTCTGAAAATTTTCTGTTCTGGTCACAGGTACATTTATTTCAAAGGATCACATTTTCTATTTACAAAGTCACTTACTTTCAGTGTTCCATGGACAGTCTTCCTTAACACACAGCTAGAAACTGAGAAAATCCTAAGCTGATATATTTTAAGTTAGAAGGAAAATAAGCAATATAAGCAAGTTATTACTTTGTTATTAGATATGTAAGTGATACATATCTCATCATCCTAATTGAGAATTGAAGAGAAATGGGTAAGATCTAATGCAATATGCCTTTTAAAAATCACGTTGTGTCTTACTACTTTCTCTGAAACAAAGTATAAAGATTTCTATTTTAGAAAATCCTTTTCATTTCAAAAATATATACTTAAAAACAAGGATCTTTCAGTTTGATCTATTCTTTAGGGCAGATTAGCTGAGTCTTTTGGTATTCTGATTAACAATATGTATTTAATAATTCTAACTACTGGATAATTAATGAACATTAGCAAATTAATCATAAATTAATCACAAAATAAAAAGCTTAGAAACTTTTTAGAAAATTCTGTGACAAACTACTCTTTTTTTTTCTTTCTTTTCCCTCCCCCCCTTTTTTATATACCCTGTGATCCTCTCATCACAATTCTCTGCCTTGTCTTTAGAGAGATAAATCGATAGCTTCTCCATCTGTCAACAAACATAACCATACTTAAGCCATTGTCATCTATCAGATTTTTTTCTTCATTTCCCAGTCACAAACTCTGAAATTCCCCACTTTGATCTCAGCCTTGAATTTTGTTCCTTTCCCACTTTTAATCCTGCTTTTTTGGCCCTCTTCTTCAAGAACTCTAAATGATCATTTCCCCAAATGCTGTTTGCAAACACTGTTCCAAATATTACTAAGAACTGCATAAAAAGGATTTATCCACGTTCTATAGTTTAATATAATCCACATTACATAATGTAATGTTAATAATAATATTAGATATTACTCAGAATCTGCAGATTCTACCATGATTCTTCAATTTAAGACGAAGAAGCTGAAATCACATAAAATTAAGTAATTTGTACAAGGTTACAACTAGTAAGTAGTAGAATTAGATTCCAAAGCTCTTACTCTTCACCAATAAAATATAAATCTTTGGCAATCAATTATTTTTCATAAAAAATATACAAATGAACTATTCTGTGACTTCTAGGAGAGATTAGTTTGACCATGAAAAGCAAAGAGAGCCGGCTACCTGAAGGAGTTAACACTTGAGCTTTTGAAAGACATAAAATACATGACTATTTTATGAGGATATGGAAGAAAAAGAGTGTCAAGAAAGTAAAATGAGCACAGTAAAAAATATCGAAACCAAAAAGTTACATTTAGAAATTACTGACAAACTAAATTAGTTTAGTTGAAGTGAAGTGAGCTTAAAAAGGATAGTAAAAGGTAAGCTTGAAACTCTAATATCATATTTCCCCGTTAATATCTGTTGTTTTTCTGTGCATGTTTTACCTACATAATCCTTCTCTCACATTCTCAGTAACAGGGTTTTCATTCAGTCTTTGCCTAGAGTCACTCCAAAAGTGTTGTTGCTTCCAGTTTCTCCATCTCTAATTTAAATTTAAGGGAAATCCCATTTCCCTTAAAGTTATTGGTAGAGCACAACTTTGACTGTATGCCCTCCTTAAAAATTCTCAATTTCTCCAAACCTACAAAAGGTAATACAAATTTTTAATACTGTAATACAGAAAGCACCCCCTCCGAGATGTAATCAAACTTATCTTTCATTTTCCTAGCTTTATCACTATAATCCTTTTCACACACACTCCAGCTATCTGATCATGAAGTATGACTTGCAATTTTATACCTGCCCCACCTTTACTCAAAATGCCCAACTGGGCCTGGAAGTGTCTTTATTTGATTTCATATCTATTAAACTTTAATGTAGATACCATTTCCTGTAAACCTTTACGTTCTCTCCAGTTGAATATTGTTTTCTTACTTAGTTAGAATTTATACACAAATTACCACTTTCTGATTTACACTGTAACTACCTTTTTAAACATTTATATTTTGGTGAAAATATAAAGCCTACCTAAGGTGCATGGTATAGATGCTCAGCACAGTTGTTTTTTGTTTTTTTGTTTTGTTTTCCTGTTTGTTTGTTTGTTTCCAACTAATAGATGGGCAGATACATTTTGGGAGAAATAAGTCAACAGGAGCAGAAGTTTTCCTAATGCAAGTCTTACGGTGGGCAACTGCTGTGGAGTAGCCTTTTCCATGTATTGTACTAATCAGAGGGTTCCTGGTGCTGCAGAAGCTTCTGAGATTGAAATCCTGAAATGTTACCTAATGACTGAGCATCTGAATATAGAAGGCTGACCTACCAAAAATTGTACACACGAAGCAGGGCTAGAGGCCACACATTTATATATATATTTAAGGAAACCTCATAAATTATACTCTATTATATGAAATACAGAATTTTAATCTCCCTAAAATATTTACTATACTCTTATGAAAATTAGTATTAATTGCTTAAAACAAACCTACTGAACGGTATGAAAGTTAAAAACTGTATTTTTAATGGAACTAAGAAACCCAGAGATTTTGGATATGCTATATCGGACAACCAAAAATTAGTTGCACTACGAATACAAATGTATGTGTAATATACAGAAGGTAGCAAGATTGCCATTGAAAATAATTATTACAATGTATTCACTTCCTTTTAGTAGTGTTATAATTAACTTGGGGTTCCTTTTCATAATTAATATGCAATTATATGCCAATTTATTCCTTACACAAAAAAGATATATTTACCTTTGAGGAATTAATATATAAAACCTATTAGAACTTTTGCTGTCCATTTGCAGCTTATTTTAGAAGAGATATTCATTGTCATCAAAGAATGTAATTGACTGCAAATATAATAGCTTATTAGTAACAGCTATAGCTCAAGGACTATAAGAGTAAAATTACAAACACATAGTTTAATGTATTTCAGATATTATGTATGTTTAAATAACCTACTTTGCTGTGTTATCTTGCAGTCAAAAATCACAAAAGTTAAGTATTTCATAACTCTTTAAACCCCATGAAATACCTGTTATTCTTCTATATGTATATTGGCACATTTATTAAATTGGCCTAGATTTGATTTTTAGATAATACTAAAATGTTCCTGAAAATTTAAAAAAATGTATTTATTAACTAGAATAGTATCCTATATTTTTAAAATAACCACCAAAAAAGGTACTTTCTTCCACGTTAATGAGAATAAAGAACAAGGCAAGGATGGGTTAATTTTGTCATTTCCCATGCTCCTTTTTTTCTTTGTAAAATTATAGCTGATTAAATAGATATGTGTGTATACACACATATATACATATGTATAGTAGTAACACATGATCAATACAGAAAATATAAAGAATATAGAATAACCTAAAGAAAACTAAATACAAACGATATCCTCACTGGCCACAAATGTTCCACATTAACAATTTCATGAATATTTTCCCAGTCTTTTCCTAGAAGCCACATCACACCATTCTGCGCACTGCTTTTTACTTAGGCTAACACTGTGAACATTTTCTCATGTAAACAACTATAGTTTAATGACATGATTTGACAGTCTATATGACACCTCATTTTTTTGATCTCTCGCTTACATTGGTAGTTCCTTGTTCAGAGTTAAAGCTCTTTTTCCTTCTTTGGAAGAGAATCTCTATTGTCATTATCAATATCAAAAGTACTTGTTGGCACTTAACTGCTAACTGGCAGTTAACTGAACACTGGGTAATTTTTTGTGTTCTGTATATAGAAGTTAACTAAATAACTTCATTTATATGTTTAATCCTTCTTTTTTCTTCACTGAGTAGGTAGAGTGAGCCAGGTAGGGTGCTAGTTGTGAAGAATATAAAAAAATGCCATTATTCTGTTGTAACCTATAATCTAATGGGGCACATTACAGTAAAGCTCATGACATTAGAAACCTGCTTGACCAGCATGACTATGGACTTGTGGGCAAGGGAACAAGGAGGGAAGGAGAGAGGATGATGAGATTAGAAAAATCTTTCAAAAATAGATGACAACCTAGGCAGAAAATTATAACATGTGAAAGTCACAAGGGAAAATAAAGCAAACTATTCAGTATAACTGAGTAATGGCATGAAAATAAGCAGAAGCAAGTTAAAAAGAATTTTGAATAAGATTAAGAAATATCTTGGTAACTACATGAGGAAATGATATATTTTAAAGAAGTCATGACATGATTGAATTTGCATTTTAAAAATTTACTCTGGAGGGTTAGTAGAAAAAAATCTTGAAGTTCAGTAAGACCAAATGCAAACAAATAAATTAGGAAGCTACTGATATTCTCTAAGGTAGATGAGAAATTGATTTGAATAGACTGAAGAAATGTATAGAGGTCGAACAATAAGGCTTCTGGATCATTTCTAGCCTCATTTACCAAAACAGAAACACAGAGAGCAATTTGTAAAATAATAACAATTGTAGCTAACACTTACTGTTTGCTTACCATGTGTTAAACAGTATGCTAAATGTTTGAGAAGTATCATCTTGTTTTATGTGTATTTATTTTCCACTGTCTATGTCCAAGTGCTCTATGTATATTAGATCATTTGGCCCATACACAAGCTCTTGAAATAGATACTGTTAATATTTCTCATTTTGGATTTAGGACACCAAAGACTTGAGAGATTAAGTAGTTTGCCCATTCACACAGTTAATTGGTGGTGGATTCTGGACTGGTACCTCTGTGTATCTCTAGACCAGATGAAATGTTTTTAACCATTATTTAATTACTTTAATTGGGTTATGTTGTCAATAAGAAAGATGTCTCAAAAAGTCTACTGGATATGAAACACATATGCACTTGTTATGAACTATGTATAACAATAAAGAGGCATTAAATTTTTCTTCAAAGGGAAAAAGAGTGAAAAATAATAGAACACTGGCTGAAAAATGTGAGCTAGAATCTCAATCCTCAGAATTATAAAGTGACAGCAAAGATATAATTAATATTCAATTTAATTCTTCTTTAAGTAGAAACTCACTTTAAAAGTTATTACTTTATTAGAATTTGTAAGTCCCTAGAATTATTAAAAAAAAAAATGGGACTAGAGAAAGAAAAAACTTTTTTTACAGAATAAAACAAACTACTAAATGTAGAAGGGATAAGAAAAATAGAAAATCAACATTTTACAACTACCAATGTAATAAATAATTCCACTTGATAATATCAATGGATAATAAAACATCGGGTGACTGTCAGAGAATTGGAAAATTATAGTGTCTCTAAGTAACACTGTACAGATTACTGATTAATTACAAAGGCAAAACAGTATATTTACAGTAAAGAATCTGGTATACAGAACCCTAACCAAGTCATCAAATTTAGCATCACATATAAGGGGACAAGGTGACATGATGTGATACAATAGAAAGTAAACAACCTCAACTATGTTTTATCTCTGCTAAAAAATTCAACTTAACTATAATAACTCTACAATGTGCCATGATTTTAAGAGGGAAATGATCTGGATTGTTAAAAAAATAAAAGTCAATAAAGTGAGGGGAAAAGTCAAGAGAAAGTCCTAGATTAAAGGGGCAGAAAAGAAATATGGCAAAATATGAGATCCTTACCTGGACTATGGATTGAAGAAAATCAGCTCTCGGAAACTGGCATATGGACTATTAGATAAACTTTTTAATATATGTTAAAGTTCCTATATTTGAAATATAGTATTATGTTTATATAGCAGAATGTCTTTGTTTTGGTAAATATGCTAGCATATTTAGGAGTTAAGTATAATTTTGTCAGACTTACTTTCAAATGGTTCCACCAGAAAAATTTATATATTTTACATATACATATACATATACATATGTGTGTGTGTGTTTGTGTGTATAAATATATACACACATGAGGGAGAGGGAACAAATAAAAATGTGGAATGGTTTAAAAACTGGATTCTAAAAACTATTATAATGTTTGTTATGCTATTCTTTCCACTTTGCTGTTAGTTAGACATTTTAAAAGGAAAACAATTACAAGGTGGAAATTAATTCTCAAATAGAGTTAAAAATCACTGCTCGATTGTTAACATTATTAATTCTAAGTGTTTTTGGCAATCTTTGAACTCATGTAAATTTATCTCTCTCTAACACATTTATCACAGTAATCTATAAACAAAAAGCACTCAAGAAATGTTTGTTGAACTAAATTGAATTGTTTTTATATTCCAAACACTTTTTCCCAACAGCCTTTTTAGTACTAAATTATTGTTAATGCCAATATTTTTGTTTTGTTTGATCATCTACTCTCCATGTAGCACTGAAGAATCCCTAATCCTCCTATATATTATATTCCTGTCAATTCATCATTTTCTCTCAGTAAAATGCATTAAATTTTGGCAATAACTTAAATTGTCAACAAATATTTAAATCTAGTTAATAGTACTTATAACCTTGCTATGAGTATACTATAATGGGAGCAACCCCTCTGGAATTTTATACCGGAGGTACTAACCCTCCAGAGGTTAAAGATTCCAAAACATTCATCTCTACCTTGAAGGCAAGAAAGGTCATTACAGGTATAAAAGTTTAAATGGAAACCTTAGTTTCCTCCACTTGAAAAACTCCTAATGTGATACCACTGTCAAAGAAATAAACAATACAGACATTTGGCAATAGGGAAAACTAGAAAACGCTTCCCAATATTCAAATAGTAAGACAGAATTATGTGGTGTTACCAAGAACATAATATCATGACCTTCTCATGTCAACTTATATGCCTTCACAGAGCAAGACAGAGGAGGGCCTAAGGGAAGTAGCATGAATAGGACAAAACTCAAGAAACAATTTCTTCAGTCACAAAGGAAAAGATACAGATAAGAAAGAATTTATTGCAAAGCCTGTCGACCTGAGAAAACTGTCTATATATTTATGATTATACCTATATAGTTATAAATGATTTATATTACATATAATAAAAAAAAAAGGTGGAAGATAAGAGGAAGAAACGGAGGAAGGGGAAGCTAGTTAGTTATTTAGTTAACCAGTTAAAAGAGAAACAGAATATATAGTAATCCACTATTCCTAACGCATTACTTTCTCATTTAACTTCCAGCTAATTAAAAACAGAATAAAAGTTAAACTCTCGGTTTAGGAGACAGAACATATAAAATTAAAAATCTAAGATCTGAATTGTAATTGGATTTAAACCCATTATAATGTTTATACTTTGGAGCATGTCAGTCAGCATGAGACACAATTTCCTTAAATATAAAATGACACAATAAAATTTTTTACAAATTTATATGCACAACCTAAATTAAAAAAAAATAATAATGTAGTACTCTCTGCTCTAGAGAAAAATAAATTTTACGCTCATTTTCTTCTATCTCAAAATTCTTTTACAAGTGTCAAAACTGCCAGAGCTATGCTGACAAAGCAGCGCAGAATAAACTACAATCTGCACATAACTTCACAGACCTGCAGGTATAGAAAGCAAAAAATCACCCACTTTTCCTGACCTCAAATATAGGTCAAGCTTTGTCAGAAATCCTTGACCCCCAAGGTAAGAATCAGAAATAAAATAAACCATGCATACCCTCAAAAGGACAGTTACCTTTTTAGTTGCCATGTGTGCTTTTGCCCACTGCCTCAGCAGGAAAAGATGGGAAATGTCAGGCCATGTATTGGAATTGCCGGTTTATTTTTCCTTCCAGACTAACACAAAGAAAAAAAAAAAAAAAAACCTTCCATAGCTCTCAGTTAAAGATATCACTGTTCACCTGATAATTCTCCAATTATTATACCTTGAATTACCTGTTCTATTTTTAAAAAGTTTTTTTTTAAAAAGGAAAATAAACAAAAAAATATTTAAAACTGAATACTATTTCCCTAATTTTTCCATAAATTGTTCCTTAAAGATACAAAAGTAACTGAATACATTTTAATACAGTACATAAATCATTACCAAAGATGACTGACTTTGGGGACGAAGAGCTTAAATGCAAAGTAATTTCTTTTATATTTAAAAATATAAATATGCCAAGCCCTCCTTTACATACTAAAGCACAATTTATTTTAAAAACATAAATCTATTTTGATATTATATATTTCCCAGGTAAGGTCTTAAAATAAATCACAAAATGTAAAGTTAAGAATTAGTTTTTACCTGAAATATGTTTCAATTTTTCTTCGAAAGTGAATCAAAACAAAATTTTTATTAGGAATAACTCTTAAACATTTGTGTAAACTTAGTTATTAAATAATTTATAGCACTTTCTTACTTCACATATGGAAAAAACTAATTATTAGTTAGGACAAAATATCTCATTTTATTTAATAATAATATATGGCAATAACAGCAATAAACTATGGAAAAGGATGATTTAAATCTATACTAAGGTTGAATTTAGAGAACTTTGAAACTCATTTTAAGACCTGTTACAGAAAACCAAAATTCATACTGAAGTGATTTATTTAAGCATCTTTAATAACCCTCTATTGGAATCTTTTCTTAAACCATAGCCTTCAGCAATTGTGGCTTCCTGACAGGAATGTAGGAATTCCAATTATTTTAGGCATTGTTTGACTCCTAAAAATTTGAACTATAAATCAGTACTGTATGTAAATATAGTACCTACTATAATGCTGACTATTCCCCAATTAATTATTGTTACATTATTAGATGAATGATATTTAGTACCTTCCTAGTCTCCAAGAAGTTTCCGATTCAGACAATGCCTCTAAGATAAGCCAAGAAATCCTGTGAGATGACATCACTGGTTCAACTGATTCAACAAGAATAAATTTAGAAAGTTACCAGAAGCCTTTATGACACCATAATACATTGATTTGCATTAAAAACAAAACAAAACAAAAAACCTGTGCTGTGCTAGCAGGATTTAACTGGACTGAACTCTGTAAGGGCTAAGGGCAAAACGGCCGAGACTTAATTTAACAGCAGCATGAAATGACACTGGTTTCTAAACTTCAGCGTGACTAATCTAATCTGACTTCTTCAGATCATCAAGTACCATTGGCCTTTTCAATTTAGTCAAACATCTGGCTAAATCCATTAACCAGTGATTACATAAAGCAAAATCTATTGTCTTTTAACCAATTCTTCCTTATTTTCTTCTATTATGGAAACTCTTCGAATGATATTTCTGAAGTAATCAAGAAAATCTACAACAATGTAAAAAATTTAAGCATAATTATATCTGTACTCCACACAGCTTTTTATAAATGTTTAGGAGAGAATTAGACTACACTATGTAGATCATTTAGGAAAAAACAACTCTGGAATAGGAGGCTGTTATCATTTCTGTAGTATGTCTGTATTTGTGTCCACTGGATTTATTTGGGAGACTGTACAAACTAATGCTATTCAAGAGATTTGAAAATCAGCTTAATTTACTTCATCACTCTATCCCTACCACCATCACCACGAACAGCAATAACAACAAAACTTAAAAATGTACTTTGTCACAGTACTGTTTTGAAAATAATTGATTCACTGAATTTAATATAAGTATGTGCAGATAGTGCATAAAATTCATAAACAAATATTTGAATTTTGTATGTAGATCACGTTTAATCCTGCAGAAGATAACTGATGAAAGAGAGGAATGTCAGAACTCAGTGAAGTTACTATTAACAAGGATAATTTCTCTGTTCTTTGAGCATCGTTTCACTTAGAAGGGTGCTTAGATTCAGATGAATATGGAGAGAAAATAAGAATTGACTAAACATATATTTGGTGTCTTCGTATGATTACGTTCAGGAACAGTGCCAGGAGAAAACTTTGTGTATGATCTCATGAGATTTTAGTTATTTGTAAAAAAAAAAATAAGTAAGAAGAAAATATCTTACTGATCTCAGATGCTGTCTTTTCAAGTGTGGTAGAACAAAAAACATGTCCATTCCTTTAATAAGTACAAATAAACAAGACTGATGAGGTGAACAAAAATCAAAACACAGATTCCAAAAATTTTACAACTGTTTATTTTCAGTTCAAACATAATTGATGTCAATTAGCTGCAGATCTGTCCTGGTTATTCTCATAAAATCCACCATTTCATATAGGCATCTTCCATGGAATTTTTTTTCAAAATTCTATACTATGCTTTAATGTATTTTCCTAAATCCTTAAATTACACACATTCTTTAAAATGATTGTTTTATATTTATCGCAACTATTTCCATTTTTGTCTGTGGCAACATTTTACTTACAGTGTACAAAGACTACTTAATATTATTAATAGAAATGGACATTTATGACTACTGATACCTTTTAACTTCATTTTTGTGAGAAATTTTTTTAGTACTATGGAAGATCCTTTAGAGGAGCCTATGCACAATATACAATTTAAAATATAATCGTCAGTATGAAAAATATAGGAAAATCTTGATTTATAGATCAAAGAAGACTATTAGGTTATAACAGACATTACTAAAAAGAAAAGGAGCTTTTAGACAATGCTTTAAAAATTATAAAATATAGCCTTTCTGACTGCTCTTTAATGAAACTAATCCATTTTATAATCATAAAGAAATATATTCTGTTTATGCTTTAAATGTAAACTAGTAACCAGAATTTTCTTGAAAGTTATATTTTCATTAGTGAAAACTGAATCTTCTCTGTGACTAGGCACTACTACAGAAACTAAAAGAAGCCAAATAAAAGCTTGTTCTGCAGTACAGTCAAGCTCTGCATGTAAAACACAATGGCATGTAAATGAAAATAACACAAAGTTAAATTAGTGTCAAAATGGTAAACCTGTAACTATTGTGAAAATCAACAGAGATATGGAGTGGCTGAAGGATATACATTTGCTTTCTTGACCAATGCACACATACACACACACACTCCGTCCATCATTCACTTTTCAAAGTGTCAGATAATATTATTTCTCAAATGACACACAGGGCTTCATTTGCTATGCATCAGGTCAGTGAATATTAGCTTCATTTACACTTGACTGGAAATCAGTTAGTGTCAATAGTAGAGGCTTAGTTCCTCCACTGAACAGGGTTAGAGTCTGACAGAAACCTGCCACCGAAGAAGATGGATGATCTTCCTTGCTGACCCTGCTCCCCTAAAGTGTCACAGTTTGGGTCTCTTTCTATCTCTACAACAAAAGACCCTCTCTGAGCTTCCCAGTAGCCTTCAGCTTTATTGGTGCTAACAGGTCCAGACATTTTTATCGATTGGATTCTCTACCTTTTAAACAGAAGAGCGTGCCCTTTTTGGCTAGCTAAATCTTGGCACGGATGTCTTTTTTCGTAATTGCATCTCTGCTGTCTATTGGAAAGGATGCAATCAGACAGGCAAACATCACGTCAGCACAGAAGAGGCTGAACTATTTACCTCGGTTTCCCAATATCATTTAATGAAAGTGATATGTCATTTGTCTATAGAAATTAGCCCTTATATAATCTCAAATTATACTCTAAATGAAAAAATCAAAATTTCATGTCTCTTTGATGACTAACTAGTAAGTAAAAAACATGCAGAATTATTCAGTAGGTAGGGAAATAGTGTTTGAGTCATTTTATATAAGCAGTTATTGACAACCATATTTTAAAGTAAATGTACCCGAAAATATTATATATGATTTTCAGAACTCTTTTTTGCTTTCTACTAATGGCTGGCACTGTGGCCTTCCATGACTAAGAAATACATAAAAATATTTACTATTCTAACAAAGGTGCTGTAACGATGTAATACATGTTGCTTTGAGATGAGGACTATGAGCTATTTTAATATTCTGGAGGTCTGTTATTGATATTTGAATAATGTGAAAGAAATTACCCGACCTCAAATTTAAATGTTCAAAAATTCATATGCTAAAATAATGAAAAGTTCTTACAAACAGATTTACAAAAAGTATTTTTAGTATGTATGGATTTAGAGGCTCTAAAATTTTATAATATATAACTGCAATGTTATTTATTCCATGAAAATTATTTAACATATTTGATTATTTTTTTTTTTAGTCTTTTCTTATTATTAGTCTTTTTTTTTTTTTATTTCTTTTTATTTAGAATGTAGAGTTAGCTACTGAATGTGTATATAGACAATATACCAATCTGAGTACTAAAAAGAAACTAAACTGAAAATAAAAATTTCACAGAAATGAAGATAAGTATGTACCAATTCTAACTCGGATTAACCCTTTTATAAAGTTGCAGCTAAAATACAACATGATCATTCTCCTCTACTTTAAAATAAAAACTATTAAGCCTATATTAAATGATTCTGAAATTCTGCATATTCTTTTCTGTTGCTAATACTTTCATTCAAATGAAAAGATTAACAAATTATGGTTGAAGATAACCATTAATTAAAATATCTGCAGCAAACATTTTGATATAATATTAACAACATTCATTAAAATAAGAACACTTATTAGGGTTGAGAAACTATTATAAAGTATACAGTGCTGATAGTCATTCAAGGAGAAATCCAAGAACACAGTTCACTTTTATTTTTAATATCACATAGCCTCAAAATCAATGACTCTTAACTTTTATTCTCTTAGGTAAATGGTATTTCTCTAAGAAAATTCCAATCATTTCAAATATGTATATCCAAAGCAACTACCAATTTTTATTTATTTACCTTTCTATAAGACGTGAACAAAATTGAAATCTTCCTCTAAGATGCGAGCCAGTGTACGGAAGACCAAAAAAATTTTTTAATCAAATAATTATTCTTACTTAATAATTATGATGCTGAAAAAAAATCTAAAAATTTAACTTAAAATCAAATAAATTCTTGAGACCATACAATGATTTTTAAAAATAAAGAAAAATGGCAAATAATATTCCTCATGCCCAATCAGCAACAAGATGATTTTACATGGTCCACTGACCTAAGCAAGTGTGCCTATTCAGATTCTTAGGAGCATGACCATCAATCAGTGTCAGCATTCTATCAGACTCCACTCTTCAAGTGACAGTCAGTTATCTACTGACATTAATGAATAATAAAATATGCTCTTTTGGCTTACATATATATATACACACACAAACATATATATGTATGTATATATATATAATATATATATAATTTTCTGTGTAGATTAGCCTATATGCAAAAGTAGACTTTGTCTGTTTTAATTTCACACATTACATAATGATTTTTTTTTTAAAAAAGTGGCTGCAATAAAAGATGTACTTAATATGAACTCTGGTATACATTTGTGTTTTGTTTGACACCAAGTCAACCTTGTCTCAGCTTGTATCATATAAGCTTAAATCAGCTGTATTCACAGGCTCCTGAATATTTATGTTGTCTTTTACAGACCTAACATGCATTTTGTAGTCTCTGCAATAATTTAATGACAGAAAATCCTTAAAAAACGAAAGATCAGAAGTTGTGTCAATATCCCAACCTTTCAATTCGTTTATATTCATCCTTAATCTGCCTTCCTGGCAGGAAAAACTATTTAAATTATTACTATCCTCCCTTGTTGTTAAATCTCCATTTCTCTGTGATTTAAACAAACCATAACAGAAGTCATTACAGCTATCTGAAAAATTAAGGATTAAGATCTTTAACTGATTAGGCATTCATATACACATCTTGATTGAGTTCCTTCATGGTAGTGGCTGACAGAGATAATTTTACAAATATATAGTCTCTGTCCAAATGTTGCAAAAGGGTTTATAACCTTCAGCATTGATCAAAGTGTAGTTCATTTTCTTAGAGCAATAAAGACAAGTCAGAATTCAAATTATGAAAGCTTTGCTATATATTATAATTTATGGTTTTTACTTATAAATTTACCATTTTATCTTTTCATTATAAAACTTTCATCTCAGTTTAATATTAAAAAGTTTAATTTTATAATTTTTTGTAAATAATGAACATTATCAATGATTTAAAGAGGCAAAGATTTGATTTCCTATTATACCTAATTAAGAAACTTGTCAGAAATGTAAAAAAAAATGGATTATAGATCAAAATAGATATACCATCATTAGATCAAAATTTTGCTGTGATAATGAGTAATAGTTATTAATAAGTTTAATATTTAATAATTGACTATTAATTTATACAAAATTGAATTATAACATGTAAAATCACTGTCTTGCAAAGAAGGCAAGAAGGAAAAATTTTGCCAGCTACATACTTATATTTCAACAAAGGCAAAGCTGGGAAGGAAAATGTACTTTCACTATTTAAACCATTTAATAAATGAGAAGGTATGTTCTAAAAAGTTTTAAACTAGGGTATAGTATAGCATTTTCGGAAAGGTAAATAAAAAACTATTACTAAAGTCTGACACTATAGGAAGAGATGAAGGAAGAGGAGGAGGAGGAAGAGGAGGAGGAGGAGAAACCAGAGAGAGCAGGAATGAAAAAGAATGTCCACTTTACCACATTGAAGGATGAATTATATTAGAAAAAAAGATGACTATACATACAATGATGGCCTTGTGAATAATTCTAAAAATCAATAAGAGAGTTGTTTGAATTAGAAGTGAGAAGCAAAGTTGTTTTATTGGAAAAATTTACAAAGGGGAAAATGATCAAACCAATATGTTCAGCCTTGAAAAACAGTGCTCTCATGCATCATGTTTGCGCAGAATAAACATTAGACACAGAAGAAGCATGGCTGAAATAGCAAACTTAAAAAGTTCCTCTCAGATTTCCTTTGCAAACTAAAATACCGTCTCAACATAATAAACCTGGAGCCACATGCCTTCCCAGCTCCAGCTCACAGCCCCATGTCTAAGATTAACATGTGTTAATTTTAAAAGTAAGTCTTGAAAAAAAGACTTTGCAGAAGACTGGCTGTCTTTCTGCCCTTGCAAAGACGAAAGGTGCTAAAGCTTGCAGGTTTCTCAGAGGAGATCAAATCAGACATCATAAGGTTAAACAGCAGAGGCTCTGGTCCCTCCCAAATTTTAAGTTTCTAATAATATAAGAGGTATCCATTCATGCCTATTTTAGAACACATAGATACAATTGTCACAATATCCAAAATGTACTACTTGCTAACATTCACCTTCTTAGGAACTAGTAAAATACTACAGGACTTGACAGTGGAAAAAAAAAAGAAAAAGAAATTTATCTTATGGTAGAGAAAACCTAAATAATCTACTTGAAAATAAAGAAGCAAACATTTGTTATAATTTTTTAGCTTTGTGAATAAAAATTTAAAGACATTGGTAAGGCAGCTTTATTTTGTTTTGTTTTGTTTTTAAAAAAATATGCAATAACTCGAGAATATTATATACAAGTTTTCAGCCTCTTTCTAATTGTCAATTGAGTTTTCCACGGAGGAATAAGAATCTTAACCATTCAGCACTTATGAATTAAAAGATTAGTGCACAGCAATTTAGAAACCTAAAAAAGAGTCAAAGACAAAAATAAACTTGATTTTTCATTCCATTATGTTAATATATTTTTTCCTCTTGGGGTAGAGTGGGTAGTGTGTGTGTGTGTACATATGTACGTGTATGTATTGTATGTGTGTAATGTTGAAGTGGAAAAAAACTGAAAAGAACAAGTTTTGACTTTACTTTGGGATCACTCATTACTAACTGTTAGAACTATAAATGGTGTCTTCGGTTGTCCCATTTCTTTAAAAATGGGAGACCAAAAAACCTCTCTCCAATTTATCTTTTGCATCATTAATTTACACTCAAACTCCAAGAATTTATGATTCTAATTTTCTTGGAAAAATGTCCATAGGACAGTTAGGTTATAATGAACTTACATATTTGAGTGTGTAAATCAATTATGTTTACTTATTTAACCCATCTATTAGTTTAACGTCATTAATTAATGTGATGATGTGAGTTAATGCCATTAGGTGTCATTGTCTACATGGGAACTAGTTTAAATAATGATAGTAATAGACTACATAAATCACTTGAAAATATATAGTGTAGCAAACTTACCAATATTCAACTTTTTTCTCAGAATAAGTTTGAATTATATCTTGAGATTCTTTAGATATACTTTATCCAACCACGCCTATATCCCTCTTACTCTATTCTCTTTTAAAAAGAATGTTCTTCTTAAAGAGTAGGTAATATTAACATCATAGACTTTGAATGACTTTAATAAATAAAAATGTGATATTGTAGTTAATTATATCCGATTGATATTACCCTTTAGTAATAAAAGCATCACAGTGTTCCCTTTCCACATCTAGGTTTTCTATAAATGGCTGTAATTCAGTGTTAATGGTTTCAGTGCAGGTCTGAGGCTGATACCTCCACAGGTGAGGGGCTCAACTAGGTGTTAATTGGTGGCACGAGAAACAAAATATAAAACACAGTATGTGCTCTTTCAAAACCTCCTGATTTTCTAATATTTTGGAAGTAAAAGGTAATATAATTGTCAACAGTAATAATTTAGGTAAATGGGCCAAATGAAAATTTTCAAAATTCACGGTACAGTAGTCCCTTTTTATCCACAGGGACTTCCAAAATCCCCAGTAGATGCCTAAAATCGTGGGCAGTACCCAATCCTGTATACATACATACATACATACATACATACATACATACAGTTTTTTTCTATATACACATAACTATAACATTTACAAATTAGGCATAGTAAAAAATTAACAACAGTGACTCATAATAGATAGAACAATTATAACAATATATTATAATAGAAGTAATATGAATGTGGTCTCTCTCAAAATACCTTATTGTACTGTACTCACCTTTTCACTTAAAGGAAACAAATTACAGTTTCTCTTTGGCATATCTGAATTTTCAGCATCATTACTCTTGCGTTTTAGGGCCATTATTAATTAAATAAAGGTTACCTGAACACAAGCATAGTCGATATGATAACTGAGATGACTACTAAGTGAACATTGGGCAGGTAGCATATACAGTGTGGATATCCTGGAGAAAGAGATGATTCACATCCCAAGCAAGATAAGGAAGGATGGCATGAGATTTCATCACACCAGTCATAACAACGCGCAATGTAAATTTTACAAATGGTTTATTCTGGAATTTCCACTTGATATTTTCAGACTGCAGTTGACTATATGTAACTGAAACCATGGAAAGATAAAGCGCAGATAAGGAAAGACTACTGTACACATCATGTAACCATTAAAAAACTTCAAACTAGAATGTATTTTCCCTGGTTTACTATGTCATTCATTGACCCCCTAACTAAACAAAGTAAACTAAATAACAAACCTTCAAATTTCTTCACAAGAACATGAAATTTGAGAGAAATAATGCACATTTATTTCAACAGAGCTATGTATTATTATGGGTTCCCAGGAATTGTGTTATGTGAGATTAATTCTATGACATATACACGGAGATTGCAAATGTTTAACAAAATTGATATCACAGGTAGAAAACCGAAAATAATGTCTATACATTACTTATTTGACCTAAACTCAAAGTTGAATTTTTTTATCAGATTTTAAAAAACCTCAAATTATATATTCACGTAATCTCCTACTTTCCATGTATTAACACTATAGGAATAGCCTGATAAAGACATGCCTCCATAAAACTAAATTTGTGAGATATTTTGCAGAGGATGGGATAATTTAAATACACTTAAATGTGAAGAAAAGTGGAATAAAAGGGTTTTCTGAATTTTTCCTTCCTATATATGACATATTTATATACATAAAGAAAAATATATACAAGTATATAGAAGGGTCAAATTCCTCCCCTGAAAATGATATTATATATAATATCATCATAAATTTAGTCTTTGGTAGATTATAATTACAGTGACAATTACCTTAGAAGAAATGGCTAGAAGTTGGATACAAAAATCTAATTAAATGCAAAATTTTGAGGTATCATTGATTTGTATTATGACACTGCCTGCCGGAAATTAATGCCAATTTAAATTTCCACTAGAAAAATGAGTGGACATATACTTGCCAAAGTTAGGATAATCTGAAACATTATAAAGTCATATACTGAGTTTATAAATCATAGAAAGTTAAATCAGACATATTTTGCATTTCCTTCCATATTTCATTATTTTTTCTCACTTCAGATCTTCTTTCTGTCTTTTATTTATTAACAGTTACCATGTTCAATGCAGTCTTGGTACATAGAAAGATGAGTAAAAATCAGTGTGATTTTAAATGAAGCCTACAATATTCTAGTAGAAAATTGTTATGATTTTAATTTAAGTAGCTCTTTCTCCATTTTTTGCTTTAAGGTATTATGAGTAAATATCTCTGTAAAGGATAGAAGACACTGATAACAATAGTTGCCCCTAGAAAAAAGGACCGTCGACTGGAGCATGAGGAGGGCATGTGTTCCAGATCTATGCATATTATCTATTCAAAAATGTCTTAAAATGTCTTAAAACAAATATCATGAGCTTCTGAAAGTCAATAATTTAAAGAATAATACACAAAACTGTAATGCAATGTTATTATGACTCAAATAGAAATATATTTGGGCATGATACTGAATTTATGTAATTTCCAATTTATAGAGTTTGAGATTAGGAATTGATTTCTCAGGTTTTGTTTCTAACATTTTTTGCTTGTTTTACAATTAAAGAAAATATTTACAATATAAAATCTGGATGTAAAACAATATAATCTTATAATAAATGTCACTTATCCATATAAGCTAACCCTAAATATATGTCAAGACCTTTTCTTACTTCAGAAATTTTTAACTTTCTCTTTCTCAAGACATAGTTATTCATAAAGAAGGTAAATCGCTTTCAATTCATTAGAGGGGGGAGATGAAGGAGTTGAAAGACAGAAAAAACAGTAACAAGCAGAATGGGAATAGGATAATGAATAAATGTAAAAAGTTCTATTATTTTTGTAGAAATAAGTTCCTCATATCTGAAGCAGACTCCTGCTCATGTTCACTAAATATTACCATATCATTTTGCTATATACTATGAGGGTATAAAAAATAATAATGTTTTCATACTCACAAAGTTTAAGATTAATCATAGAGACTAGTCAACTAGAAAATAAAGTGATATAAATTTGAAATAAAAAATATTTAACTTGGCAATAGGTGGTGTATGATTAAGTCTTTAAGAAAGTTAATAAACATTTATTGGAAGACTTATGTGGTGCAAGGAACTATGCTAGCTACTAAGGTCAGCAAGTAGAAAACTATAAGTAACTTTGGTTAAGAATCTTAGAAGCTGTAAAAGGAAACTGCAAACGATTAAAACCAGATAGTATATGATGATTTCCATAGAGAAAGGGCAAAGTATTTATAAGTATTCACATGAAGAGATCACTTAACAAGGTATCAGTGACAATTTGAAATTGTAAGTAAATGCAAAATTTCCACAGTCTGAGACAGGGTACCTGGTATCACAGGTAGGAAGAAGCAAGTCATGGTAACATGAGAATGACACTGTTAGTAACTACCATCAGAATCTGGAAGACAAAGGTCACTGAAGAAGTTGGGGATGTGTAGGATTAAGATACAATAGGTAATTATAAAAGGTCATAATAGTTTGTTTCTTCTGTTTATTTAGAACTAATGTTAAATAATGGGACATCATAGAAATATCTAAGGGAGTGCTTAAGATAGAATGAGAGACCAGAAACAGGCAGGGAGAAGGGGCTTCAGCTATGATAAATCATGACTGAAAGCTAGAAAAAAAGATTAGGGTCAGGGTTAAAAGATTTAAATCCCAGCCTAAAATGTAATAAATTTTTGTTGGTAATTAGGAGCTTAAAGCTTTCTGAATAATAAAGTGATGTTATCTATGTTGTATTTTACAAAGCTCATTCTGATTGCCATGTGAAAAAATAACTAGAATAGTAAAGAGAATGTCAAAATAGATGAAATATGGGAAGACAAAAATATCAGTATTTTCAAATTATTATAAATGAATGAAAATGCTAAGATTTGTATCACTTTTCAAAATACCCTGAACAAAAGTTTATTTTTATAGAAGACATAGATAACATAGAATGTAAAGCATAGATAACATGCCCATATATAAAGATGTGGCCCACTATATTAATTACAGACAAGGATTCTGGAGCAAGACCACCTTAATTAAACAGCTACCACTCTCCATGTGATTATGGATATTTATCTCACCCCTTACAATGCTTGTTTCCTTATTAAAAAATGGACATACACCTTATACATAAATATAACAATATATGTAAATAATGTAATACTTCAATAAGATTATCTTTTTCTCCTTTAAACTGTGTTATAATAGTTATAATAGTGCCTACCTACCAGTTAATGCATGAATTAAATGAAAACATGTGAAGCACTTAAAATAGTTCTTGCCATCTATTAACAACTAAAAAAATAAAATCTATGACCTATTTTTGTTGATTGCTTTGAATCTTCCTCTCTTTTAAACTCATTTAAACTATACCTACCAATTACTACTCTCCTATCGCCTGAGCTCGTATTTGGTATAGACACTAACTTAATTAAAAAACCCATATTTTAGAGATGCAATTCAATTTCTCTTTGTATGAGCTATCAAGATACATATAACTTATACTGTTTAAAAATTTAATGATCAAGATATTATTTTAAAAACAGAGAACAAGATCCCACCACTCTGACACATTCATTGTGATATTTATGTCCCCATCTATTCTTTTCCCCATGCGTATTTTGCACAATTCTACATCAGTGTATACAAAATTTTATTCTTTATTTTTCATTCAAAATTATTAACAGAACAATTTAAAATTCCTGTACCACATTGTTGATATTTTAAGACTAAGTTCATAGTGATACACTTAACTTTGGACATTTAGGTTCTTTCCAATATTTCAAATTATATACACTGCTGGGTGGGAGAAAGTTATGTAAAAAGTTATTTTTTTTTATTGAACTATCTTAGATAAATTACCAGAGATGAGATTACTGGTATAAAAGATATTTAACTATTTGTGGCCTATGAAATCCATGTTCAACCACTCATTGCCATGAGACTTCTTTACTTATCAAACTATTCGTTGCATTATTAGTAAAAATAGTAGGTATTCACTGATTATTTGCTATGTCCCAGATACTATTCTTAGGGTTTTAATATGTATTATTTCTTTCAATTCTGATAAGTGCCCTATGAGGGACGTACTACTTTTATTAACCCCATTTTATACTTTCAGAAATTAAGGTTTAGAGAGATTGTCCTAATTTATACACCTGCTGTGTTTTAAAGCCAGTATTTTAAAACTGTAACTCTAGCATCTGAGCTATTAACCCTGTAGTGCCTCTTACATTTTCTCTACATATTGGGTTATAAATACTATATATGTTGTAAAGATTCATTTGTCATTGTGAAAAGTGATGGTACAAATTACATGCTACTTTTCTGTATAAAAAAAAAACACATGATTTTCAAAAATCTAATCAACATGGAACTTTTAATATTGATGCTTTCAAACTGAATAAACATTTTAATTTATTGAATTGTATATGTCCATAAATTACATATTATTAAAATGACAGACCCAATAACTTAGAAAATATTAAGAAACAACCATTAGCAAAAATTCTTATAATAAGAATTAGAGATATATGATTATTTGAATTCTACTTTACATGAAATCATAGAAAAATAAATTTCTAAATCTGTTGTAAATCAGAAAATTAAAATTATGCAATACGAATAATAGAAGTAGATCGCATCTCTATGCTCTGATATATGTGCATGTAAACTACATTACGTCTTTGAATTTTTTACAATTAGCATGGCCATGTGTTTTATCATCCAAATCAGAGCACTTCTGAAAGCAAAAAGAAGCCATGTTAATAAGTAAAATCATTATCTCAGGCAAACTAGGCATATGGTCACCCTACCTAGAATACAGTATCAGTTCTTTACTAAAATCTATCAGTTAAAGAACAGGACAAATTTTAGGACACAGTATGGGGTAGTGGGGGAAAAAAGACTGGAATTGGTCAACAGGATTCTGGATTCTCATCTGATTGTATTCTTAATTAATATCTCTGAACTTCAGTTGAAAGAAAAAAAAATAATACTTTCTACCTCTCAGTGATGTTCTAAAGATTAAATGAGAAAATGAATATGGTTCACTTCAATTGCCAATTACTTATATAAATCCAAGGTATAATATGAAGCTCCATACTTTGACAAATAATATTCTACTTTTTAAATGGAGTCAAATTGCAAAAATGTTCCAAAATTTTCAAACTATATTTTATAATACGATATTATTAGTCTTCTGAAAATACTTATATATGTAAAATATAATGTAATATGCTCTCAAGTTTTTACATGACTTCTTTTTATCTAAGAAAATATATGAGCTAGTTTGCATAAAGGTTTGCATAAAAGTTGTGACTTACATCATAACTTACATCATAATTTTTTTAAAAAAGACTTCTTGATAATATAAGCATGTTTACTAACTGGAATTACATATATTTAAAAGACTGTAAAGAGATGTTTTATAAAAGCACTATGTTAAAGGATCAGACATTCTCCATATATTAGTATACTTGAAAAATACTTGGTTTTCAAAATTGAGTAATTTTTTTAAAGGATCACAAAGGGAAAAAAAAAGCTCATACATCAAATGTTCAAAAACTGTGACGTTTTCGTAGTTGTTCATATTTCAAATTATGCTCTAAAAACACTGCAATGTGCTGTTGCTCCAGAAAGTGCCCAGATAAATTTGCCTTTAAGTGGCTAACCACCCTCATTTGGCTAGAGAACTCACTAGCATCCTCTCCCAAACACTTTAGTTTTCCTCAATATGGGACTGGAATTTGTTTTCAAACTCTTAACGGGATCACTGAAAGGAAACAGGAGAAATACTATAAAGGCAGGCCTGGACTGATTCCAGGGGCAAGTACTCTCACAGCAACGTGTGGGAATTATGCCAAGGGGGGAAGTGTTTTTGCAAAGGAACACAGTGCCATAGTTAAATATAAGGTATTTAGTTCTTTTGTCAATATCACCAAGGTTAAAAATTAAGAAAGTTATGTGATAAACAATTTTCTTGACTTACAAAAAGGCACACACACTCTTTCAGTTGAACAATAAGAGCATCTTGACTCCTTTACTCACATTTTATTAAGATGAAGTCTTATTATTAATACCACATTTCACCTATTCCTATGCATAATTAATATAGATGACAGTGAAGTATTTTATTTTATTCTTAAGTACCTTACTGCATTTTGCAGGTGACAATAATTTTGGTATTCAAATGTGGTTCTAATTTTTGAAACCAAAATAAATGAATATGAATAATTTTAATAGTACCACATTTAATGAGATGATTTTCTCATTTGCTTGTCACACAGTAAATATACTTTACTGCAATTAAAGACTATTTTTATTACTAATTTCTATATTTAGAAGTATAAAATTTAAAACAGGTCTTGTTTGTTTTCTTAACAAGTAAATATAAAATTCATGAATTAAATTATACACAACAAAAACATATATATAATTTTCTTTAAAATCTTTAAACCTTAAAAGAACATGACCTTTAGTATTATTTCCTAGTCTTTTCTTAGGCAAATTTAACTGTGCACTTTTATATGTATTTCTGCTTTATTTCTTTTCTTTCCTATTTTTAATTGTGCTAAAGTTTTACATTCCATTTCTCATCAATCAAAATCTTCATACTACTTAAACCAATAGCTTTCATAACTAAATGTATAATATTGTTGAATCCACCAACACTTTCAAACAACTTATTAACCTCTAGTCGGTAATATTGAACATCGCCTTTCATTAAATTGATTAGTTCACTAAGAATATTTCCATACTTACACAGTGGAATAGCATTCTGTCTACTAGTAGTAGTAAATCTTCAGTTTTTGATTTCCACATATTTAGAACCTACAAGATTTTCTACTCAGTAAGAAAAAATGCCAGTGACAGGGAAAGAGGACAGTGGGTAGTCGGACAGGTTGGACTCCTTCAAGGGGGATCAAAGAAGGCTGCTAACCTGCCCTATCAAACCCGAACCTACAGCATCTCCATTTGTTTTGCACAGCGTTCACTCCAAACGGTCAGCTATGGTGATTATAATGGAGTGCTGGGTCATAAGTATTTTATATGCTGGCAACCATCACCATGAAGTATTTAACTCTTCAACCAGGACAGAAAAATATACTTGCTCGATTACTCCATCTAAACAGTGTGTCCATTATATAAGCTACGTATCTAGTTGTTAAATTCCCAGGAGCCACATTAAAAGACTAAAAAGGAACAGTGAAATTGATTTTAATATATTCTGTTTAACCCAATTTATCTTTAAAAAGTACCAATGATGTTACATTCTATTTTTTAAACCAAGCCTTTAAGATCCAGAGTGTAATTTATACTCACAGCACATTTCAATTTTGAGTAGCCACTTTTCAGAACCTAAAAAGCCACTGTATTGGACAACACAAATCTAAATTTTTCTTTTAATTATCATATCTTTAAATATTCTACTAGAATGAGAATTTTATGGGGAAGTAATATGACTTATGTACCTAACTATAATTAGTAAGACATTCAAATTCAGCAATGAAACAGAACGATATTTGTTAGCTTCTCCTTGCTTCGTGACAGAAACTACAGCAATATTGTTAAAAGCCCAAGTGCGAAATCAAAATGCTCAGAGTTGAATCTAAGCTAAGACAAATATACTTATTAAAGTAACTGCAGGCATAGTTCACAATGTTTATTCGTTAAAATAGAAGATAAGAATCACTCATTCGATGAAGTCAGTATTTGTAAAGCATATGTAAGATTTTTCTGCACATAAAGTTACCCACTTCTCCAATTGTTATAATAATTATGTTTGTTATAGACAACCTATAATTAACTAATATTGCAAATATTAAAATTATCTGCTGGCTAGGAGTAAAAGAATATATAAAATTTATTTTTAATACTGTATTGTTCTATATTATAAAGAGACATAAGTAATATAATTATTATACAGTATATAGTTGTAATAGAAAATCCAATTTACAAAACAGAAGGTTCACTAATTCATGGACTGTTATTGTTCAAAACAAACAGAAAACACCCAGCTGATATATTACGATAACTAAAACTTTACTTTGGCCCAACTCCACAAAAATGTGGTCCACGATAACACAATCAGGAAAAGACTCACTTTATTATATTTAGTCCAGAAAGAAATATGGCTTAGGCAAAAGTAATCGCAGAGATTTATCAAGTAAAAATGTGATAATTTATCAAAATTTTCTTGAAAAAATATTTCTAAAAGTTTGTAAATATATTTGCATGTCCGTCAGAAACTCTTATTAGCAAATCCCTTAAACTCCTTGTTTTCTGCTATGCACAAGTCCAGACAATACGGATTACAAAACAGAAGGAATCACATATCATTAAATCCTAAGTAATATTTCACTCTCCTCCTGTAAATCTTATAGCTCAGTGCAACTGTTACCTCTGCATCAAGCATAGGGCAAATTCAATTTTAGTAACAACTACTATTATCAACTATATTATTATACCCTTAGTGCAGATATCACTGCGGGGAATCATTTATAAATTCAATAGTGACTTTGTTTAAGATCTACTGAATTGGGCTACTGGTACAGAGCGGACTTGCACGTTCAATTATTGTTACTTAAAAACCTGATACTGAAATAGAAAAAAAAATGCAAAGTAGAATTTAATAGAGCATGTTACTTACGTTCACAAGTGTCCCCTTTTTGCTGGTAGCCTGCTTTGCAGATACATTTTCCAATGGGCACTAACCATTCTCCTTCTGCACTGCAGTGCATCCTGGGGGTTTCTCTGCTTCTTCCTCTGCGCTGTTGACACATGTCTCGAACCTCGACTAAAGAGGAAAATTCTGAACCAGTCACTGTATCTGGAAAGATAGCTAAGTTCTCAATAATGGACCAGCACTTCTTGTAGTACACTTTGACAGAAACCAAAGCTATGCAAGCCCCTACATCCTGAAAGCAAGATAGAATCCCTTTTTGGACAAAGGTCCAATCTCTCTCAAACCTCATGTTAAGCTTCATCTTTCTTTCACCAAGACACCTTGAGTAAAACTTTCATCTGCAGCAATAGTGTCATTTTACATAGAGGTTTCTCTTATATTCCTGCCAGTGCGTAGTCTGTTTCATAATAGACAAATTAAAGGTTCCTTGCAAGTTCCCAGTACTCCAGGAAGACTGGTACAATCCCAGGGTGAATTTCAATTCTACAAAAATCTTTGTGCATTGCGTTCGAAACCAGTTAGTCCGCAGCCAGTTTGGGTTGGGCTCCATGACCTGACACACTGGTATGTTCGATCGGGGGTATAGTTCTCATCCAAACCACTAATTTCTTCCCACTGTAAAATTTAATAAAGGTCATCAGTCATTCAGCAAAAAAAAAACATTTTAGTGAAAGAATGAAGAATCCTAATAAAGTACAAATGCATATCTTTGAAAGAATTAGGGTGGATTCCACCCTAGCAAATATTGAACCTGAGAATACAACATTTTCACTTCAGCTTCATTCTTGTGTAGAACATCATTTAGTTGCTTTCATTGTTTTGTGCATACAATAAATATTTCATTTTAATATCTGTTTGCCATATATTAATTTCTTTTTACATGTTTGCTTATATCTATGTCCCATTGAGCTTATACTATTAAGACTAAAGTGCACAACACAAATTACTTCTAACATTTAATGCATATACATATGAATACATGGAAGAAGTTTTTTAACTCAGTTGATGTTCAAGTGTAAACGTTATATTTAAAGAGAGTACCTAAAAACACAGAAAAAATGCCAAGAGCATCTAAAATGTAATAACTCTTCACAACATGTTGATATTCATAATGCGAACTCTTTCACATCTTTTCAAAATGAGACATGAAGTAACATTTTACAGAGCTATTATTTATGTCTGTTATCAATAATATTGTACATAAATCCACACAATGATAAAAATAGTTATAAAGTATGATTCATCTTCGAAATAAATGCTTTCAATAGACAATCAAGTGGACATGGCAAATCAGCATCCTAATCATATTACATAATAAGCTCTCTGACAGGAAAAAATCAGATGTTTAAAAATACCCATTCATATGCTGATACAATATATGCACTATCAAACTCAATAATATTTGCACAAAAAAAGCAAAAGTAAGTGTAGCAGATTTGGCAACAATTTAAAGATTAAACCATGTATAATATTACCTATGTTACTCATTAAATCAAAATCATTTCACCTAAAAAACCCTAAAAGCCTTAAGTAACAGTTGTTTATATCATTTCTTACATTATTAACAAAATTTCCCACTTAGTTACCTAAATAGCAAAATCATCCTACTATAATTCATTTCCCGAATATAAAATGCCAAAATAAAAGATATATTAGTATTAAAGTGCAAAGCCATACAGCATACAATATTTAAACATTGTTTCAAAAAGAGCAGATGCGAAAATAAACTAATAAGCATGTGTTAATGAATTTATTTGTAAAACTATTGAGAAAAAATTTATTTAAATGCCTACAAAATACATCTACTTTTAAAACATTTTTAGAAAACTAACAAGACTGACAAATTAGCAATATAATTCAGAAATTTCTTGTGTGATGTTATATAATTGCTATAATTTTATGAAACATATCATCAAAGGTCCCACCTACAGCAAAAAAAAGCCCTTATCATGTGCAGCTTTTACTCAGTATACAACTTGATTTGTGACTAGTTAATGTGTGCAAATTTTCCCTTTGTTTCAGTTAGCTGCTGAATGGCTCTTAGTCAAATACACCCAAATTCCTACATTTAGACAGGTAGGTTTTAGTGTCTGAATTAAAAAAATTAGTAAACTGGTAATGGTATTACTAAAAAATAATTCAAAAGTTCCAAAGGTAAATGTGTTCTTTTTAATAATTTCCTAGTTTGAAGAAACCAAGGCTAATTATTATAAAGAAATATATCTCATGTGTCCTTTTCTCACTTTAAGAACAATTATTACTTTGTTCTATGTATGAAAAATCAATTTGCAAACCTACGAAACCAGTTAATTTTAATTTTTATGTAAAATTTATTCCTGAGAGGAAAATTTTTAAGATAACTGTGTATAGATAACAAATGGTGAGATTAACATAAGTTCATTTAACACAACCTTGTTTTATTATTTCACATTCTGAGAGACCACAGTCATTTCTACAATGACACCATTGGGAAAGAAGTAAATTCAGATACTATGCTTTTATGTCACACATAAAAAATATTTTCTAGAATTTGTATCTTAATAACAATTTATTTATGTGAGATTTTCTTCACGTGTAAGCTAATTCATTTAACACATGGAACAACATTATCATTCATCATTTTCTAATATTATATATCGAGTCCTTCATTATATATAGGGTTAACTGTTAACTCAGATACTTTGGATTGATAAAATGCCCATTTGAATCCAAAATAACATAAATGGTCATAATTTATCATTTTGTGGATTACATCAATGAGATATTATAATCATATATCAGTTTACTTCTCCTTAGAAATAAAAACCATCCTCTACCTCTATTTGTTTTAATTGATGGCTGGTAGAAAATGGGCTATATCTGTCATTGCTAAGAAAGGTGTTTCATTTTTTACTCTGAATGTCTTCCCACAGTGTATATTATCTTACTCATGAAAACATACCTACTTCAAACTAAGTGCACTTTTCATATTTAATCTATAAAATAGTTGTTATTTTTTTCATGATTTATTCTGGCCAAAACAGATAACTACAGTATGATCTTAAGCAATATCTCAAATTTTAATTGAATGAAAAATCTGACATTTTAAACAGATTTTCATCATTCACATTTAGCATTCTTAAACTGACTTCCAGTCATGACACTGATTTTATGATGGTCTTATATTAAAATATCCCCTTTGGACTTTAATTCTTCTCTTTGTAAAATTGGTTACACTTTTTATATCCTCATTTATACTTCATACTTTTTGATTCCAGATTTCTTACTCTGCCAAAGATTAACTCAAGTTACAATGGAATATATTTTCCTTTCTCAGAGCCCTCTTCTTAATAAGGAATGGAGTATTTGCACTTTCTCAGATTATTAAAGACCTAAAGAACAACATTGAATTGATAATTAAGTGCAAATAATATATCTTTCCTAATATATGAAACAAAATGTTCACAATTGGGGGGGGGTTACTTATATTTTCATAGATTTTTCATTTGACTGCTTTCCCTCATATAGATTTTTACTGTAATATGTGCATGCTCTACCATCACATGTAAACAATAAAAGTAGATAGCACATTATATAAATTTGGAGAATCTAAATAATATTTTACAGCAAACTATAAGGTAAGACACTGAACATATTCCATTTAGTTACCTTTCAAAATATATTTTGAATGATGCTAAAACTCTTTTTAAAAGAGGAAAAACAGATTGCATACTGTTTTAAAGAACTACATACAACCTACTTGGTGATTATACTAAAGAAGTACAAAGCAACTAGAGAGGTTTAAGTGAGTTTGCGAAAGGACTGTTCCTTATAACTAGTTAGCATTTATAGCCTGGAACCTGAGGTATGATTCCACTCACAACAAGAACTCATGAAGGTTATGGTTATAGGGATTTTTTTAAATCCATTTCCCCAAGTGCTAAGTATACCTTCTTCTCTACTAAAAGATATCAATGTCTCATTATAAACACAACAAAATACTGAACAAAATATTTGGAATTAAAACTGCTTAAATATGAAGAATGTACATAATTCCACTGTGGGGAGAGGGGGTTCTGTTCCTTATTTTAAAAAATAAAGGTTGGTATTTTATAAGGAGAAGCACTTACCCCATTTGGTGGAGAGGAAATCCATTCCAACTCTGTTTGTTGTGCTTTAGAATCCAGCAATAGTACTGAAAAATAAAGTTTTATTTCCAGATGTTACATAAAAATGTAAACACATTTGTAAAAATTATTAAAGTGAATCTAATTGTATACAATTATTGCTTCATGACTTAAGACACATAAAGTTATTTGTATAAACTAATGGTGAAATGAATACTCACCTGACTGAAGTATATTATTCTTTGTTAGAAAAGATGTGAAATGTTATATTTGGTATTTTTAATTAAAATATTAAAATAAATTTAAAAACTCAAAAGTAGCATAAAAGTGAAGGTAAAAAATTGCTGATGTATTGATTCTATAGTAATTGTATACTGCAAAGAGTTTTTAAACTATTGAGCCTCCAAATTTTGTTAAATATGATAACATGAACGTAATTAAGTGTAATTTCATATTACTCTTAAGCCAGGCATTAATTATAATATTCTGCCCAAAGTATTTCCTATCACCTTTTGAGAACTGGAGTTTATTTTCTTAAACTTTTCACACAGTGTCTTCTCTGAAGCCAAAATAAGTATGATTAAAAATTATATTAAGCAATGTTATCATGAGAAAAATAAGCTAATATTTAAAAGATATATTTTTGAGTTAGTCAAACATCTGTTTTTTATTTTATTTTTTTAATTTGATTTCAAAGCATTAGCTAATTGTCAAAATGATATATTTATTGGCTTAACTACTTTTTTCTTCTGACTTTACTCTTTAAAACACTTGTATTCAACTTTTATGCTATAAAAAAGCATACTACAACTAATTTAAGTTTATATAAATGCAATGGATGTTCCTGGCTATAGTAATAATATATATTCAAATGCCATACATTAATATATATTATACTTCTAGTTTGATATATCTTATTGCTTTTTAAGACAATTACCTCCTAACGCTTTCACTCTTTGGTCAAGCTGATTTCAGAGTTACCTAAGTTTTTCACTCTTTAAAGTATTTTTGTCTCTAGCATTTTAACAAATGTATTAATTTGTCCAGGAATACTAGTGAGTGTATTTTCAGGTATGTAACATGGTTAACATCGACCTCAGCAAAATGTTAGTATTTGGACTTAAATAAAATACATGTTTATATAAACTTTTAAATAATCCCTAGAAAGAAATGTATATTTTAAAGGAAATGAAAATGTGCTATGCTTAGAAAACGAAAGAACACACTGATTATGTGTTCAATGCCTTCACTCTAGTCAAGGTTATTCCCTGTAACTGAAAATAAATATAGACACTTTTCTTCAAAAATGTTTTGCACTTAAGACTCTCAGAGAACATGACAACACAACACTTGACTTCCTTTCAAATAAGGAAAAATCCACATTTTTCAAATACAAGTTGTATTTCGCATTTGGAACATTAATAAATCGTGCAACTAGTGAATTGTATAAAGTCATTTTTAAAGGTGTTTGTTTTGGTCCTCAACTGTAGAGACGAAGCACAGGAAACAACGTGGGTTCCAGGTATTCTTTTGAGGTTATTTTATTATTACGTTTAAGTCTTCTGTACTGAGAAGACAGTGGATTTTAAACCCCAGTGAACTTCTTGGCTAGTTTTTCAGAGTGAAATAAGCATTGCCGATTGTTCATTGCCATTCTGTTACCTCTAAGCGTAGTCTGGGATGGGAGCAAGGACCACGGGGATGATGGCAAACAGTTAAGAGAGAAATAAACTAACAAAACAAACCCCTGAGCGTTTAATGAGAAGCAGCGGTCAGCACGTCTCCCTCCCCGCCCTCCGCTCTCGGGATGCACCGCAAAGGCGGGCTTTTGCCTTCTGGCTCAGAGCACCGGGCGCCGTCCTGCACTCACGCCCGTGGAAGTGTAGCCCGTGGGCCAACCGAGACCCCGGGCGCTCGAGATAGTGCTCCCGGACCCCGCACCCTGCCACGCCGGCCGGGCGGGGCTGAGCGCGAGGGGCGAGATGCGGGGCGCACCCTGGCGGAGGCAGCCAAGGGCCGCGCGGGAACCTGCGGGCGGCCGGGTCGGGGCGGGGCCGCCAGCGGGGCGGGGCGGGGCGGGGCTGCCAGACGGGCGCGCCGCTGCGCGGAGCATCCATTACTCCTCCGCCAGACCTGGGCACTCCAGGGAGCCGGTGGCGCCCTCGCTGGAGAAGGAGCCGGGAGGAGAGACAGGCTTTCGGGAAGCGTCTCCTCTGAGGCAGCGGCGGCGGCGCGGCGGCGGCGGCAGCTTTTACAGAGAGGAAAAACAGCAGCTGCACTTCGCCTCCAAGCGTCAGACTCTGACTTAGACACGCGCTCGCAGTAGCGGGAACTGACCGCCCCGAGAGAAACTGTATGCAGAAAGTGGAGGAAGAGGGAGTGTCCCTCCTATTTCTCTAGCCACCCCAACCGCCCTGGAGGCCTGACACCGGCTCGAGGCGGTTCCCAGCGCCCGCCTGTAGTGCTGCAGCGCCGGGTGCCGTTCTGGGGCTTGCTCGCACCCGGAATGACAGCTCCTGATCGCCGCTGCGCGCTGGGATTGTCGCTACCGAGAAGCCCAGCGCCTTCGCCACCCCGCCCACCTTTTAAACCGACGTTTAAAGAATTCAGTCTCCAAGAATCAGAATCCTCTCCACGTATCTTGCATCCAGACGAGAAAAGCGAGCGAGTGAGCTACTCTGGCTGCGGGAACCTCTCCCCCTAGTGATGCAGTTATTTATAGCTCAAACTCCCGCCTGGGTCAGGTAGAGCTCGCGCACCCGGCTTCGCCGCGGCGGGGCAAACTTCCCCTAAGGTCCTGCTGTTCTGGATGAATCTGCACAAGGTTCCAGGATTGAGTGTTCCTAATCGCTAATGTTATGCGAGTAGAAATGTGGGTTTTGGTGTGTTTAGGTGTGCGTTTCTAACAGACGTTAGAAACCTACAGCTCGGAGTCACGGTTTTCTCTGAAAATGCCTCAGAATGGGTTCATCATCAACACAGGTTGCAGATGTGGAAACGGGTCAGAAGGTCAGGCTGTATAGAGAAGTAGGGCCTGGCGTTGGTCTGAAGGGTGGTTTGAGTGAACGAAGAGGGGTGCGTGAAGCGATGGGGGTAAAACAGCACTAAATCGCTAAGTTTTCAGGGACAGATGAAGCGAGGGTCGATATATAGCCCCCCAGTAATCACCAACATGACCTAAATCTGATATCAAATTCCTCCATCCTTTACACTTCGGGAACAAGTAATGATTAGTATTCTGCTTTAAAATATCGGATCGGAAAATCAACCTTTCCAGGCTTAGAGCCTGGAAGACAGGGAGTAGGGTGGCGGTGGGGGGCAGATTGTGACACCTCTTAGAGCAAGACATTTCCATTGACAGGATTTATTTTTCCCCAGCTCCAACTACAGGCACCGAAAGGTATTTTACCTTCTGTCACTGATTCAAAGGAGAAAGAGAGAGAGGGAAAAAAAAAAAAAAAAAGCCATATACAAGCGTATCTGGCTGCCCAAATGAAACCTGCTTTCTTCATCCAGAGCTAGCCCTCAGGTTCCGGGTCTTTTGCAAGGTTTGACCACACGGATTGAACTGCCGGACTGTGGGGCAGATGTTTTGGGACTTCCAGGCGGCATCACATTATTAGTTACACACCCCCATCCCGCCCCCTGCCTCCCCGGTCCCGTCGAGCCCTCGGCTCTTGCTGTTCCCCAGCCGCCGGGACCTGCGAGCAGCGTGCGCTGAATGAAAGCGCCCCGGCTGCGGGGCGCGCGCCGCTGAGCGGATTCACCTCCGCGGCGTTATTGTTTCGCGCTGGCGGCGGAGCGCCAACCTCAGGCCCGCGCCTCGTATTCCGATGCAGTGAGCTCTTTCATTAGTAACCCGAGCGTTGGGAGCTCAGACAAGTCACAGCCCCTCTGGGAAGGCTCCGGACTTCAGCCACTCGCTAGCAGGCTGGCTGGGACACTAGAGGTAGACCCCTACCCACCACCCGCATCCTCCTCCCCACTCTCCAACCAACTCCAGCCGCAGCTTACCCCACCGGAGGAGAACGTCGAGAGGAAAAGAAAAGGGCTAGAGGAAAAGATCTGACCCGCCCGAGTCCTAGAGAATGAGCTCGCCGGCTGTACCCCCCTCCCTCCTGCCCGCCCTCCGTAGCTGCTCACGCCTTCTAGACTGCCGGCGCCAGAGATCTCGCTCCCGTCGGGACGATGGCCCCGGGCACGGAGCTGCAGGCGGCTGGGAGCAGCCCGGCTAGCCTTGCGCCTGCCCGCCGGTAGCAGCCGGAGCGGTGAGGGGGTGGGGATCTGGCGGGGGAGGGTCGCCCGGCGCCGGAGGCGCGGCTGGTAGCCCGGCGGATGAGCTGGCTCACGCAGGTAGACAGCTAAATAAATAAGTCAGAACAAACTTTGCTTTTCCATTACCTTACCTTCCTTTGCAGCCTGCGCCTCCCCGGTGTGTGCAAAGCGGAGCAGCCAGATGTAGCATAAAATAATCCATGAAAGGTGCCGAGTTTGAAAAACCATGGTGCATGAGCAGGTTTTATTTTAGGGTTCAGTTGAGTCGTAGCTTTTAAATACTGTTTGCTCCGAAGTGGGTTATTTTTTTATTGCTCTCCTCTCATCGATTCCCCTTCTCGGTCTCCCGCGGGCCGCTCCACGTTTAGCTTTAAAAAAAAAAAAATGTTCCCCTCCTGTTCGTTCGCACGGTGTTAGCTGCCTGCCAGTCTCCGACTGCAGACCGGCCGCTTGCTCCACACTCCAATAATATCAATTAGGGGGGAGGGGGCGGGGCTCTGAGAGGAGAGCCTCCGCCACTCGCGGTGAGTGGCAGGCGCAGCCGGCCTGCCAGGCGGCGATTCCCAGGCCCGAGGGGCGGATCTTTGTGAAACGGCCGCCCCGGCCATGGGGGCGGGGCTAGGGGCGCGGGCCAATCGGCGGGGAGCGGAGTCAGGTTGCGGGTCCAGGATCCCCTCCTGGTTCTTAGCTCGCGACTCCAGCTAGATGCTAGCGGAGGGAGGACGTGGACCACCGCCGAGGTGCGTGCTGCTGATTTTAGGAACTGCAGCTTTCGTGGAGCAGAATCGATCCGAGAATAACGCTTCCAATTTACGGTCCTGTTTACAGCGTTACTCCTTGTGGTTTGGTAGAAACCAGACGCAATGCAAGCGGTCTCTCTGCTCCTACCAAGCACGGAGCCGGGACAGTGAAATGAGCTGTGCCTTTAAGTAATGTGCCTGTTACTTTTTTGTTGTTTTTACGATCTCTGTGGGTCGGCTGACTTTATTCTTTTCCTTTCTTGAAGGGTTTCTACTTCTCTTTTTGTTCCTCCAACGGCAGTCCGCTGTAAGCACCACCAGCACAATCCCTGGAAGAATAAAAGTAACTAAATGTATTCGGTTCAAACAGTATTTCCAAGAGTTTGCAACAAGCTCTGGCAAAAGCAACAGAGGAAAGGGGTGTGGAGAAAGGAAGTCTTTTGTTATATGTGTCCCTCTCACCCGGCCCTGTATTTTCACAATAGTTTGTTGAGTGAAGTAGGACTTTAAGATAGAACCCTCGGGAAGTTCCGTGTGTGTATAGATATATGTATATTTACGTTTGTCATTTTCTGAGGGTTTCCTTGGATTGCCCCACTTCGATCGTTTCTCAATTCGCTGCATAAATTAAACTTTAAAGGATGCTACCACGCATTAAATTCATAAAGTAAAACCTCTTTCTCAAATATTGACTATTTTCCAATAATTATTCAATGATTATCTCTCAAAGGGAAACAATTAAAAATGTAACCAACATCTCCAGTTGAATTCGTCCAACTAAAATGTCGAGGACGACTGTATAGAGAAATCCGTTTACTGTCAGGCAGTTTTGGGCACTTTGCAAGTCAAAAGGTGGATAATATAATAAAAGGAACTGTAAAACATTAATTACCAAATTATCAATTTCAAAGGTCACGGAGTAATTTGATCAGATGTTTAAGATGAGTTTCATTTTCCTCTTGTTCTATATTTCTTCCCTTTAAGAGAAAATCTCATTCATGATTTACCTTTATTTATGATAGACACAAAGTTTGATCTTGCCTAAGACTCCAAACTTTCCCTGTCCTTCTTATCTGGAATTACAAAGTAAATTGAGTTGTTTCTGGTATTTTTAGCACAGACTTTTAAGAGAGGACAGATCCTCAGATTTCAAATTTTTATTTTATAGTAAGTTGTCTCCGGTAGTTTTTACTTGCCTGATGCAATTATGAAGAAAGAAATAAAATTTCCTTCTCTAACCTCTCTTTGGTTCTGTAGTTTTTTGGTTGTTTTTTTTTTTTTTAATGTTACATGTTCCTAACCACTATGCCTATTAAATGTTTTAGAAGTTATATCCAAAAGCATCCTAAGTGTCTTTTAAGGATGCAAAGAAAATGTAAACTGCTTAATAGATTAACCTTGAAAAAGACCAAAAAAAAATTTAGAGTGCACTTGTTACAGAGAAGATCAAGTAGTATTTACACATTTAAAAGTAGAAATTGTAAAGAAAAACATTAGAATTAAAAGCATAAATCTCCACACATAGGTTATTAATCTCAGAACTACAAACTCACAAATATTAAACCACTTCTAATAGTTAAAGTGATTCTCAGGATTTCAACACTTTCCCCAGGGTCTCATCCCCACTTCTTAAATGACACCAAGGTAGCCTTTAAAGTTTAAGATATTCCTTTCATCTATTGAATGACTAATACTCAGTGATGTGAATACAAATACCTTTCCATTAAGTCAGGAAACCAAAGAAGTAATATCCTTCACTCTGATGAGCGTAGGTGGTATAGGGAGCCCCTTATTGTGTCCCTTCTCTGTCAGACATAAGGGCATGTGCAGCCTCGCTTTTATTTTTAGAGACAAGAGGCTTCACATTAAATGCACATGTGCCCTGCTGCTGACAGTTTTCCTTGCAGAGGTGCACAGTGATATTCATTTTAAGTTTACCCACCATTTTTTAAAATATAAGTATATTGATAAAGATGTCAAGGCATTTAAATAAAAGTAAATAACTTAGTCAAGAAGATAATGTTACTATACAGTATCATGCAACCTATTTTTGTGTATAAATTGTTATTAGACTATATGTGACTGGCAGCAAAGCATATAAACCTATTTGTACATGAAGACATTGAAATAAAATAATCAGTTTATAAAACTTTCATATTTTAAAATAACATTTAATAGTTAATTACTTTATATCACTTTTAAAAATGGTTAATTTTAGCTTCATATTTATGATTTGTGCATGTTATCTTTAAAGCAAATTTTAGAAGATTACTGTAAATGTATTTGTGTACATATAATGAATTAGAAAATAAATTATTTTCCTGAGCAATACCAAATGGTATATATATAGCCAACACATGTGGGCCAAAGCAGAGATTATGAAAACTATTCTTTAATTTTTATATATTCATTGTGCAATACAGCTGATAGAGTAGCCAAAAATATTTAGCTAATTTTAAATAAATGGAAAAAATGACTGAAACTTTCATTTTTCATTTATATCCTCTCTTTTGAAACATCGATTGTAAATATTTAGTAGAAAGATAAAAAAATGCCTATTTTCAGTGCAAAAATAATATACCAATTTTTATGCACCATGTAATAATCACACATAACTATATATATGTGAAAATAAATGTACAAATTTAAGACATATATTCCAAATGAGGGCACAGCTGTTATTTTCTTTTAACTTACTTTAATACTAACATTTACCTCACTGTTTATTTCTGGGAGACAGTCTCTGATTTGAAGTGAGAAATAGTTACTTAGGAGGAAATTGTAATGACTTTAGGAAGTAAATTTCATGAATTTTCAAATAAATGCCTTTGTGCCTCTGGTGGGATGCTGGGTGGGGTGATGTAGTTAGTATACAAGACTTCAGAAGCCAGAGAACAACCTAGACTTTAGTATGTTGCAAATCTAAAATGCCTAACTAGATAGTTAACAACAACAATGAAATCAAAGGATGATTTCTGAGCTTACTACTTTTGCATTTACTGTCTAAATGCATTCACAGCTGGTAAATGTGAAAATGGAAGTTCATCACAGAGAGGATAATCATTTAAACTGAATTAGAAAAGGTATTGTGCAGAAGAAACATTATAAACATTATAAACATCAAGTATTTATTAAATTTTAGAAAGGAAAGAAACATTATGTTTCACTTAATAGATATTATAGAAAATTGGGTTCTCTATTTGTGATTTCGGTCAAAATGTATACAATCTTTTGTGCAGAAAAATCACTTACATATTTACATTGGCATGATCTATGTAATGTATATAAAGTACTTATTTGTAGTCTAGTGTAAAAGTATACATAAGCTAAGCCCATTAAAAAATAGTAATAATTTAATTTATTCTTTTAAACTTAGATTTAGCTGGCCATACAGAAAGTCAGAGGTCAGAAATTAAATCATAAATCATGACTATAGTTTTTGCCTTTATAAAAGTTCATACACTTTTGTGAGGTCAGATAAATTGGTAACATTCAGAAGATTACAATTATCATTCTTTAACTGTAATTACTGAGTTAATTTATGACAGTGTAACAAATTAGAAAAACAGTTTATATCAAAATTACAAGAGTACAGTTGAGTATTGCTAAGGTGTCTTGAAATTTTCTGATGACTTAAAATATTCAAAAGTACTAATCTAACTCAAATAAATATTATTTTTTGACTAATAGTAAAAACTACTAAATGGAGCAGAGATATGTAGCATATTATACTCAAAATCACTTACCACATGCTCAGCATGCTTAAGACAAATTTTTTTTTCAAATTTGATTTCTCCTGGGGAGGTCGTTCATTTCCATTACATATCCTTTATTTTGCCATAAATCACCAGCACTGATAGGAAGAACTAGTTTAAATTATGCAAATTACTTCTACATGCTTTCATGGTTTCTCATCTTGCAATTTTTTAGCTCTTCAAACCCAGTGGATTTTTAGGTGTCAAGGAGAGCTATAATAGTTCAATGACCACCAGGGGGCACCACGATCTCTGGGTGTCCTGACCAAGTTTGTATTGAATAAAAATGAAGTAAATATGAAATTATATACATATATAATTGTATATATTTGCATCTATATAACTTTACGTATAATTAATATTATTGATACTTTTATCCTCTCTGTACCTTTGCCAGCCTATTAAAGACTCAAATAGTTCAATGACCTATTTGAGTCTACAGAGGCCAAGATAACTGAAGGCGCACCAAAGGCACCTTAGAAGGTGAATTATATTACAGAAAATCTCTCTCCAATTTTTAAAAACTAAACGTCTGTGGAACTCCACGTCCCCAGATAGACCTCAGATAGCCTCTCCCTTACTTTCCACCCACTTAGCTCCCAAAGTCTTTTATCCTAGAAACAGTGTCAACCTGGTATTGAGCATTCTCTAGGGTTTGACAGTTCTGAGTTTTTAAGGATCTTGTGAAGTTCCTAGAACTCTCTAGCTTGAGGAGCATTTTAAAGAACACTTTTTACCCTAGTCTTCTGCCATGGTTAATACTAAAAATAACATTCTTTCAAAATGTGCCTGGCTACTTAAGAAAAGGTCTAAACAATAGGAATTTCTATATGTCAAAGTAATTTAGAAACAGAATTTCTATGTTATGGGAGAAAGAATTCATGAATAGTGTCCACTACCTTAAAATTATAAAAGTGGGTACTCATTCCACTGCTTAAGGGTGGAATTCTGTACTTGCCAAAGGTGGTACCTTATGTTACCCCTTGACTGGACTTGCAGTGTCATTCTCTGCGGAAGAAGTGAGAAATTTTGTATGAGTCAAGGGCTCTCCTAGTAGGAGAGGTATCACAAGTCAAAAACCCAATCCCATTTGAGTTTCAATAACATTAGAGTCTCTGAATTATTAGGATGGTTCTGATTGAGACCAAAACGAGCCCAAGTATCTCAAAGAAGTACTCGTTGTGAGAGAAAGAACTCTGGGCTTAAAATGTGCTGGGTGATGTCTTATGCCTGAGGCTCAAAGGCCCTCTGAATCCAGCACCCCAGGTGTGGTGCTCGTACTGATCATGTAAGTATAAACTGAAAGAGTTATACTATTGTAGCTAAAATGTGGAGTGACACTACAACTGGAGAGGCATCTATAGAATAAGGTAACAATGTCTCAATTCCGTGTAAAACCAGTTTCAAAACTTATACAGTACGGCAGTGATGAAAATACAGCCACTAGTGGCCTAAACATACTGATCATTAGAAGATATCTGATCCCTTTGAGCCAAGTGTACTCCTAGAGTTCTTAGACAATTATGAAGAGAAAGCCTCAAGAAGGAGATACAAGGTTTCCCCTTAAGATACAAGCCAACTAGAAGAGATAAGTGACTATATTTCTTTTTGATGGTGTGGGTCACATTGATTACAGATTCACAATCTAAATAGCTTAATATTCCAGAGTGGTTAATGACAGATGCTTCTGATAAAAGTTGGATTTTCAAGTATTTATTAAATTTTAGACTGTCACCCATCAGGATTCCTTTGTGACTCATGTTATCTTTTAGAAAAGGGGAAAGGCCATATGTTTAGAGAAATAGGTAAATAGCCAGTTTTACTCAGTGTTGATTTCAGCCGTATCAAAACGATGATGTCTTCATAATCACACTATCGACCATAAACTGCAAGATGTTTCAGTGCACAAAGGGATTTTATCATCTGGCTTGTTCAGGGTTGTTTTTATTTTCCCTTCTCTGCACTCGAATCAGATTTCAAAAAACCATGAAAATTTATACTCCACCTCAGATTCTATGAGGTTATCATTACCATTGTTTGGGTTTATAGATGCATTGCTTTAGCTAAAGCTGCGGAGTTAACCTGGCACATTCTATAGTTAATTTTAGATTGATGAAATGACTGAGGTCAATCTCAGTTTAATTAAGTATTTTAATATCTGATATTCACTCTCTCGGCAGTCTTTAAGAGGCAAGCTCTGGGGCAAAGTCTGTAAAGCTAAAGATGTGAAAAACATGATAGAAAGTTGTCTCATTTAAAGATAGATGATAACCATAAGAGATAAAACCTACTTTATCTATCTCACAAGTACAGGGAAAGAAGAAATTATCCTCCACTTGACTAAAGAAAGACAGGACCCCTTAAGAGAGTTCTTTCATGTTTCAACTTGGATTTCATGTTTCTATACTACCACATCTCTGTATTTTAACAATTTATCATATATTTACATATACCTATGAGTTAAACAATTATTTTCTAAGTCTGAATAAAAATATACTATAATTATATACATGTCTTTGGATGCTTTTGGGAAACTGTGCTATAGACCATCACATTTTAGATAAATGATAGTTGTGTCCATTTCAGAGAATAATGGTCATGATTCAATCAGTTATACTTGTTCCCAAGGCTATACAACAGGATAGTGAAGGATACTGAATGAAAAGGAAAAAAAAATAGTTCTAAGTTATAAGCTTAAGGTTGATGTTTGAGTTCTACCTATTCAAATACTTCAAGATATAATTAATATTTTTTAATTGCTGTATATTTATCTATTTAAATGTCTTTAATAAAGCTTAAGCCTTAAAGAAATAGATCCATTTTTGACCAGAAGTTCAAGTATAAATTTTAGATAAATTTTTGCATTACAGATACATATAAAGATCTTTAAAATTATATATGAAATGTGAATACGATGGTGTATATTTTTGTACAATTGTGCAAAATGTATTTTTTATTTTCTCATATTTATAGAGATTAGCATGAAATGTATTCTCTATTAATGTATTATTCAAAATTACTTTTCTCATTTTATTGTTATAAGGCATTTATCCCAATGTTACAAGTTAATGCTTATCATGACACATTGATTTATTTAATGGTATCTGATCTGAATAATGAACACAGAGCCATAAATATCACCTATTCAGATACACATATAATGCATTATTTCCAACATCTCCTTGGTTCACAGACTGTATATTTTTCTGTACCTAGTAGAAGCCAATTGACTTCCGCCTTAGTCTCTGTGCAAATTAAGCCTTAAGAAGGCAGAATTCAAAAACTATGAGTTACAGACTAATGTTTCATTCTTGAATCAAGGTTTATATCTTGTTTTCTAAATTTGGTATTCAAATCCTTATCTTGGCCCATAAGTGTGAGTCTCTCAAGTAAACTTTCACTACCCATCCATCTAATGAGATTAATCTGGCACCTAGCCCGATGCCTCAGCCTCTTAGGCCTTGCTACTTGCTGATGCGCCATCTCAATGTGGACTACCTGCCATCTGCCTGTACATTAACTCCTTTTCAATGCCTTTCTTTGCCTGCCTCCCACTATGTTTTTCTGAATCCTTCTAATGCCAACTATTTATATATCATGCCATTTTTCTTATCAAAATATTTTTTGGACACCCTATCTATCACCTGCCTTTCTAGACTACTACATCACTTACAGACCTGGGTATTTCCCTTAGCAAGACTAGGTGTGTCTTTTTCCAGCCCTGCCCCCTTCCACTGTGTTACATTCTTCTACATTTAGCCTGCAGTGTCTCTACCACATCATGAGATACCACAGAATGTGCTATCCCTCAGATTATAAAACCTCATGTAATTACCACATTTAGTAGAATAAGGCCTAGTTTTAGATTAAGTTATCTCTTCTTTTAGTCCTTCCTCCCTCCTTCGTTTCTTCCCTCTTTTATTTCTTCCTTCCCTCCATTCATCCCACTTCACAAAGTACATTCTACTTTTTTGCCTTTAGCTAGTTACTACTATGTAAAAATGGATGACAAATGGAATGGTCTTCCTCATGGTCTTCAAGAAACACTTTATTTTACCATGTGGCAGAAACACACATTATTAACAAGCAATGTCTTTTCAATTATTTAGGTGTTCTGATAGATGTATTTAGAGCAATAAATCAGATTGGGGAGAGCATCCTAAAAGAGACGGGCATTTTAGATTGGTCTTGGGTCACAAAGAACAACTGGTCAGATGAACAAAGGTTATGGGGGAAATAAAATTTCAGAGAGCAGACATATATATAAAGAGCATAGCAAGGAGTATTAGTTATATTTTATTGTAGAAACAGAAACTACCCTAGGCATTTCAAACTGAAAAATATTAATTTGAATGATCTTGAAAGCAGATCTTAGGAGGGCTAGAAACAGCCATAGTGTGTGAGTCAGGAAGCAAATCTTCTGAGTTGAGCCTTGAGATGAATGACCACAACCTGAACTGACACCTAAATTGCAGCCCATGAGCCAAAGGACCCTGAGCCGAAGGACCTAACTAAACTGCACTGGATTCCTGAACCTCAGAAAATGGGAAAAGTAATGTTCATAATATTAAGCTACTGACTTTTAGGTGCTTTTAAAATACAGTTATATAAAATGAATATAAGAACTTTCACCAATTTTTGTGGGCATCTCATTTCCAAGTTACATTTCTTCTGCTTAATATGCCTAGGGTAGTTTCTGTTTCCTTAAAACATCTATCACAGCACCTAGGCATAGGGTTCAATTCCTTCATATACCAACCAATACTTCATGTTTTTATTTTAGCCATTCTGTGTTGTATCGTATTGTATTAATATTTATTTATCTGATGACTAATGAAGTTGAATACACCTTTATGTTTTTAGCCATTTAAATATTATCATTTATAAAGTGTCTATTCAAAATTTTTTTTCCTTGTTTCTGATCTGTCTTTTTCTTACAGATTATATATAGGAGTTTTTCATATATCTAGATATGCATCCTTTGTCAGATATACATGTCTTATCACATTTTGTGGTTTGCTTCTTCACTCTTAGTGACGTCATTTGATAAAAAGAAGTTTTAATATGGTCCAATTTACCATTAATTGTTCATGATTAGTAATTTGATTATCTTCTCCAAAAAATCTGCCTAATCTAAGGTCACAAAGATATTTCCTTATTTCCCCCCAAATTTGTGGTTTTCGTTTGTTTGTTTGTTTTTTACCTTTAATATTTGGATCTGCACACCATCTAGATTTGATTTTTGTTTATGGTGGGAGGTAGATGTCAAAACATATTTTTTCCCTTCATAAAGTATCCAGTGGACCCAGCATCATTTCTTAGAAAGACCCCTCTTTTTTGCATTGCACTACAATAGAGCTTTGGTTATAAATCTGTTTGATGATCATATGTGTGGAAGATCCCACCAAGTTTTTGATGGAATTCTATTATCAAAGACACCAGTTTAGTCAGAAATCTGGCATATTTATTTCTTTATTTTTGTATAAGAGGGGAAATGTGCTATTTAAAATCCTATACCATCACATAGCTTCACAAAGAAATCAATTTTGTTGATTTGACTTAAAAAAATTACTTTTTACATATTTTGAGATAATATCTAGTTATTGTCCATTTTAAGTTTATGTTGATCCTTGTAAAATATGTTGCTTATTTCAGACAAGCCCACAGATGTTTTATCTGCCTAAACTCTTCTTCCTGTTTCACTGCATCACCTTCTTGTACCACCACGATGATATCATGAATCATGGGAAAGATAAAGAAGCCTTTAAAGGCACATCCATCAACTTTTTCTAAGAGAAAGAGAAAAGAATCCAAGAGCCATGTGTTCCTGTTGCTTTCTGTCCTTCCCCTTCCTGCTGTATTCAACCTGAGACAGTACATAGGCTGAGTGATTATAAATAAAGCATTAAAGCAAATTAACAAATTTAGGTATAAAGTACAGCATTTAAGTTTAAAATACATTACCCACCTCCTAAAATTTTGGGTTAATCTGTTTAACTGGGCTCTCTGCTTCTGGCATTGCCTCAGTCCATTCTCAACCATCCATTAGAGGGATCCTTTTAAAACATATATTAGAAGACATCACTCCTCCGCTAGAAACTGTCTAATGGCTCTCATCTTACTTGGTGAAAGTCAAGCTTATTAATGACCCAAACAATATCACCATACTATAACCCTATGACTCCCCCTATTTTGACTCTCTCCCCGTTTTTCACTTTTCCCCATAACAATGACTTCTTGCTCTTCTAAAATATCAGTCACGCTTCTGTATCAGGGCATGCAAATTCCCTCTGCCCTCTGCCTGAAATGTAATTTAGAGACATTTATATAGATTTTTCCTTCACTTCATTTATGTTTACTCAATTATTTCTTCTCACAAAGATTTCCCTTGGACTTTTCTCTTCTCTTTGCTCTTTGCACAGACCTTATCATCACTCAACAAACCATATCTTTACTTATCTTGTTCATTGTCTTCTTCTCCAAACTAGAAAATAAGACTCATGGGGACAGGGAATTTTAAAATTCTGTTTCCTTGGTGCCAAGAAAAGGGCTTATATCTGTACTAGGTACTTAATTTTTGATTAAATGAATGACTAGTTTTCAATTAGTTTGATCATCTGTTTTATAATTAACTTAATAAATTTATTTCTATAGAAATGTCCTATGAAGATATTTCTCTCAATCTAGATTATTTGGAGGCAAGATTCTTGGCAGTGTCATTAGCAATAACAATTCAAATCTTTGAAGAGCATTAGAGTAGCTAGCTAATACATAAAATTCAAAAGAGGGAACAATAAGTCAGAGAATATATATTCATTTTTTAAAATGACTATAAATATTAAAATATAGCACATCATTATTATAGGAAAAAAAGGCAGAATTAAGCAGGATCAGTTCTCATTGTATATGCCTAGTAATTTAAAAAATCACCTTTGAAAGTTCAGCAACATAAACATGGACCACTCATCCTAGCTCCAGTTAAAAATGAAATGGAAAATACAAGTCTAGATGTAAGGACATGAGAAAATTGTCTCTAAAACTTAAGTTTCTTAAAAGTACACCATATAAAAGCACTTAAGCAGGGGTTCTTTATATGATGACTAGAAATACCTTGAAAATGTATGCAAATTATGTGTAAATATGCTTTTTGGGGGTGGCGGGGGAGTTCACAAATCTAATTGTTGAAGGAATCCAAGCTGAAAAAATTTAGAAAGCAGCTTTAGATCAATGAGTCTCATATCTGTCAACATCTTAAAACCATCCAGGAAGATTTTTTAAATGATCAACCCCAAGGCCCCATTATTGCATTTAATTCAGTTAATCTAGAGTAGAGTATAGGCACTAGTATTTTTTTTTTCTTAAATTCCTTGGATGATTCTACTGCATACTCAGCTGAGAATAATTGCTCTAGAGCAGGATTGTTCAAAAGAAATATAATGTAAGTGATATGTCATTTAAAATTTTTTAATAGCCACATTAAAATACTATGAAGAAATAGGCAAGGAAGATATTAGTCAAAGGGTACAGACATTCAGTTTGAAGATGAATAAGTTCTGGGGAATCTATGGCATGGTGACTATAGTTAACAATACTGTGTTAGATACCCAAAAGTTGTTAAGAGAGTACAATTTAAAAGTTCTCATCACAAAAAAAAAAAAAAAAACAAACTGTAATTTTGTCAGATGATGAATGTGTTAACTAATCTTAATGTAGTAACAATTTTGCAATACTATACATGTATCAAATCATCAGGGTGTATGTATACCTTAAAGTAATGCAATATTATCAATTACATCTCAATAGACCTGGAAAATATTTTTAAATAAAGAGTTTAATTCATTTTAAGGATACATTTTATTTAACCTTATATGTCAAAAATATTTTAACTTGTGTCACTAGCCACATAGCTACATGTGGCTAGCGGCTACATATTGAATACAGGATATACTAAAATGACCTAGAAGACACAGGTTTTCATTTCCCAGTCTCAGAATTTCTGAACCAGTAAGTCTTAGGTGAACCTTGAGAATGTGTATAACTAACGTTTCAAAGTGATGCTTTTGCTTCTGATTTTGAGAGCACACTGTGAGAGCCACTGCTTTGGAATATTGGTTCTTAATGTGGGCTGTTCATTGGAATCACCTGGGAAGTTTTCAACATATTACTACCTGGATCCCACACCTAGAGATTCTGACTTAATTGGTCTGAGATGTGGCCTGAGTTTGGGTTTTTAAAGATTCTCAGTGGACCCAGTTTTCAAAACTTTTTATTTTTAAAGAATTATAGATTCATAGAAGTTGCAGGAAGTATACAGAAAGTGACTGGATATCATTTACCCAGTTTTCTTCAATATTAACACCTTGCAAAAGTATTGTACAATACTAAAATTATGAAGTTGACATTGGTACAATCCACAGAGCATATTAAGATATGACCAGATTTACATGCACTAATTTCTGTGTGTGTAAATGTATATAGTTCGATGCAATTTCACCCTTGGTGTAGATTCATGAAGTCACCACCACAATCCAGATACAGAATTGTTACATTACCCAAATATCCCATATGCTCTCCTTTTGTCGTAAAACTCAGCCCCTCTCCCCAGCATTCCTAATCTTTGGCAACCATTAATGTCTTCTCCATCTCTATCATTTTTGTTTTTCAAAGAATGTTATGCAAATGGAATCATGACATATGTAACCTTTTGAGACTGGCTGTTTTCACTCAGCATAATATATATGAGTTTCATCCAAGTTGTTGAGTGTGTCAATAGTTCATTCTTTTTATTGATGAGAAGCATTTCATTGGATGACTGCGCCAGTTTATTTACCCATTCACCCACTGAAAGACATTTATTTGCAGTTTTTGACCACCACAAATAAAGCTATGAACTTTCATGTATAGTTTTTATATAATCAAAGGTTTTCATTTCTTTGGGATAAATGTCTCAAAGTGCAACTGATTGGGTCACATGGTAACACAAATTTAGTTTTGTAAGAAATTGAAACTGCTCTACCCTTTTTTAGTGCAGATGTAAAATTATATATTTTTATCAGCAATGTATTAGTGATTTAATTTTTTTTGCACTCATCAGCATTGTTATTATCACAATTGTTTTAGTCACTCACTTACATATGTATCAATATCTCATTGTGGTTTTTAATCTACATTTCACTAATGGCTAATGATACCGAATATTTCCCCATGTGCTTATGTCTTCTTTGGTGAAATGACTCTTCATATCTTTTCTCTATTTTCCAATTATATTGTTTTGTTTTTATACTGTTGAGTGTTGTGCACTTTTTTATTTTATATATGTATTCTAGATGCAAAATCTTCTATGAATATGTGATTTCCAAATGTTATCTCCCAGTCTATAGCTTGTTTTTCATTCTCTTCACAAGGTCTTCCACAGTTAAAAAGTTTTAAATTTGGTAAGGTCCAATTTACAGAGCTTTTTTTTTTTTTTTTTTTAAATAAATTGTGCTTTTGTTGTCAAGTCTAAAATCTTTTAGCTTGCCCTTGAGACTTAAGACTTTCTTCCATGTTTTTTACTAAAAGTTTGATAGTTTTACATTTTATATTTAAGTCTGTGATCCTTTTGAATTAGTGCTTTCTTATAAGAAATGACATTTAGGTAAATGTTGGTATTTTTTTAGACCTGTGCTTCAATTGCTTCAGGATCATTTGTTGAAATACATTCCAGCAAAGTTTGAAAATCATTGTAAACATTGGCAGGTTAAGACACTTGCATCTACCTCGCTCTTCTGGTTCATTCTACAAGTCATTAAGGAATATTTTTCAAGTGTCTAAGGTTCTAAACTTACTAACACATGTGGATACTCAAGTATTCTGAGTAAAGATTTAGAATTATTAATACATTTATTTCCTTACTTCTCCACCTCCCCTCCGTCTTTCCTTTTTAAAATTCTTTCTTCTCACTTTCCTTTTATTCCTCTTTCATTTATTTTCTAATTTCTACTCCCAGCAAGACCAGATTTCAAGTTTTGAGGGTGTAGCGATTAACAAATCATGTTTGTCTTTATGGAACTTATACTTTCCATGAATAAGCCAAATGATGTGAACAATTCAAAATAATATAGTTTCAGTGAGTAATTAGTGTTTACAGACTAGTAAATGTTGGTAACATGATAAAGAGAAGACCACTTTAAATCAGAATGTAATCAAAGTCCTTTTTCAGAAAGTGGTATGTAAGCTAAGTCCTGAATTAATGAGATAAAAGGAGCCAGTTAAGCTAAAATCTAGGGAAAGGGTATTCCAAGTTGAAGGAACAGCTCAAGCACAAACTTTGAATTGTCATTGAGATCGACCCTTTTTGAAGAAGACACAGAGTTCTTTATAGCACAAGTTGCGGAGGATAGTTTGATTCTATTTGGGTTGGTTGGCAGAGCTCAGATCATATGGGTTCATATAAGTACCTATTTTCATTTCTCTTGGGTATATACTGAGTGGACTTTTTTTGTTGCATTTTATATTTAACTTTTTGAGGAATTGTCAAACTGTGTTCCATAGTACCTGCATCATTTTACATTCCAACTAATAATGTATGGCAGTTCCAATTTCTCTGGCCATTGTAGTCTCCAGTCTCCAGTCTTAGAGTTGAAGTTTTTAACACCCTCCTATAAGTTATCATGGAGAGAAGTACTGTTACCTTCTGCTCATACATGAGTATTTCTACCTCTGCTTACTGCTTCTTTCACATGAAGAAAAAAGCTTTCTGTTCCACCAGGCTAGATTAGAGCTTAAAAAAAGAGAGGACCCACTCCTCCCTTGGAGTGTACTCTATCTCTTTTCACCTCCCAAATTCCACAGGGCTGCAGCCTTCCTTAGTGTGGCCTCTTTCTAAAATATACCTTTAATAAATCCTACTTTTACTTAAAAAGAGAGACAGACAGACAGATAGACAGACAGAAGATATCTCCAACTATATGTGAATAAGGACAAGAAGCAGAGCCACCACTTAGGGTCTTTGAAATTTTCAATTTATCCCTTCTCATCAAGAAAGTGTAGTTTTCTTGATAGACTCATTTCTATTCTGGTCAGAAAGTTAGTGCAAAAATTTATTTTACTTCAAATTCTTGTGCTTTGACTTTTCCTACTTCTAGTTCACTCTCTTTTTGTTTCTTAATGGGGTTTATTCTTTTCTTTCAGAATTCACATGTTAAAATACAATTCTACAGAATATATATAGATGTTAAATGCTATAATTTCTTAATTTTCTAAATAATTTAAGAAAAATGTCAGTATTTCATCCTTCTAATTCTTTTCTTTTAAAGTAACATTGCAGTTCTAATTTTATAATTCAGACTTAGATTACCCACATCCCACTCCCTTGCCCTCCAATTTGGTAGAAATTGAAGGAGCATTTATTGTAATGTAACATAAGCCACCCAATAAAGTTCATATTTGAACAACTGTATACTACAGAAGTTCAAAGCAGATTAGAATTAAAACAAAAATTTATAAAATGACTCTTTAACATTGTACAATTTTACTTTGGGTGTAGGGATGACTGATAACTTCCTTTCACTGCCAGATTTTGGTGATATTTATCATTAATGCACATGCATTTTGTCTTTCTCCTTTAAAATCTTCAAATAGAATTCTATCTACATAGTTAAAGCCAGATTAAAAAAAAAAAAAAAAAAAACAGGGCTAATCTATAGTGCTTTGTTGAGCTGTAACAAGGAGCTCTTCTAAACATGATAATTCCATTAGTTGAAATCAAAGTTATACTATTTTCATTATTAGGTAAAACTAATATATAATAATAAGAATTAGGTCAATGTAAACTTGTAAATAGTATAAAAGATGAGCTTTAGATAACTATTTAATGCAGTCCAAAAAAGCAAATCCCAACCCATTATAAGACATGAAGAGAAATAAATGAAGGAAAACTGAATGATTAAATGCTTTCATCTGTAAATTTGATTTCAGTATTCAGAAACTCTACAATTCTGCTAATTCATCATGGTCTTTGTTTATTACTAATAAATTAGTGTGCTGATGGAAAGAATTCATTACCCTATCTGCACACTTCACTAGTTGCAGGTCATTTATTAATCTGTGTTATCTGGTGAGACTAAAACAGCTGTAATTACATTGTTAAACATTGATTAATAAGCACCTCTCATCACTAATAAAAGAAACATGTAAAATGTGTATTCTTTCAAGTATTTAGCTTAAAGTTTTACTCCCCTCTTGAGAACAGGGAATTTCATAATGCTATTATTTTTTTCTGAGCAAACATATTTTGCTTTTGCAGCTGCTTCCAGTCACACCTTTGAAACCTGCTTACCAAAAAAAAGAAAAAGAAATAATAATAATATTATTATTATTATTATACTAAGACTCATTGCAGCCACAAAATAATATTAATTCTCTAAAATTAACATTTAAAAATTGAAGTATATTTTTATAATTTTCAGTTATTTTTTTTTAATTAAATGGTAAAAGTCTACTCAATCAAAGCCGTGTTTTTATTTCCTACATTTTGATTATACAATTGAATACACATTCATTGCGGTTTGGAATTCAAATATATTACAGACTGGCATTACTTCAGCCAGAAGCATATTAAAAAACTCTGCAGTTACTGTTTATTAGGTTTCCCGTATAATCAGGTTGATTTAAGTATTACCAGAACGTTATTACATGTCAGATATTTTGATTATCATTACCGGTACACAAACAGACTCCTTCTGACACATGAGCAAATTATACAATTTCCTTTCCATTAATACCATAGCATGCAAAATGGTAATATAAGAAATGATTTTCTTGTAGACGTTTTAAGTATAACCTGATCAAATTCATAACTTCTTAATAAAATGCCTCTTGTGTTGTCAAAAATTCGTCTTAAAATTTGAGGTGCTGTTTAGTCTCTCGTGCCTTTGTCGCTGAACTGATTGCTGCCACTAATTTCTTCACACTTATATATGAGTGTCCGGAACTTTAAAGAGGTAGCTGTCATTTTCAGGTAAGGTAGTGGTGTGGCAGGAGCTAAGGGTGGGACTTACAGGTTCAAATTCCAGCTCTGTCACTAAATAGCAGTGACTTGTGGAAGTTACTTAAATTCTCTTATTGTTAGAATAAAAGGAGATAGTATTTTTAAAAAGCGGGTAGCACAGTGTAGTTGACTTACAGTAGACAAGTATAAAGTGTTATTTTCCCTCTTTTCCTTGCATTCAGATTTTTAAGCAGTGAAGTCAGTCAACTAGCTGCTGAGATTTTTAAGATTGCCAGGATGGTCTTCCTGTTCCCCAAATCTCAACTAACAGCTAGCTCTGTTCACCTGAAAATCTATTGATTATCATATCGTTTCTATCAGTTATACACATCTGAGTGAATTCAAATATTGGAATTAAAAATATTTAGAGTTAAAATATTTCCAAAGATAAGTATTGAGATTTAAAAATTACTACAAATAATAATTTTTAAAAAACAAAAAACAAAAAAAACAGGTACAGATGGCAGATGGGAAAAGAAAGGCCCTGAATAAGTGCAGAGTCAGAACAAAGGAAGGTTTAGTAAGGCTCTGAGATGGGGACTGAGTGGCTGGGGAGGGAGGACAGGTTGAGTAGGGATAGTAGGTCCAGGTCACAGTTGCAAAGGAGAAGCCACAGCTACCAGTGGAAACCTGGTATCATCTAACCCACATCTCAGTGCTGCATATAGAAACCTCACATGTTACGATGCTCTTGAGTGCACATAACAGAAGCCAACAAGAGCATTTATTGGGAGGATTTTTGAAGCTTATGTAATTGCCAAGAAGTTGGAAGTCTAGCTAAGAGGAATAGATTGAATTAAGGGCTTCCCAGTAGTAAATGTACAGAGAGTAATGTTTTTAGCAGAAATAGCCTGGCCAGGCTGTTACTGACACTGCTAAGGAAATTAGCAGAGCTTCCTCTGTCTAGAATAAATCCTATTTCCCAAGTTAAAATTGCTTACTTCCTCCAAATTTGGGAGGACATATCTCTATTCAATGATCTTAGGTCCAGAGACTTGCCTTAGTGGGCAGAGGACAGCAAGAGGAAAAGTCTGTTCCTCTGGCTATCAAAGTCAAAGGCAGGAGCATGTTTCCATTTTCTCACACCCCACCGGAGACAATAAACATTGGCACATTCCCTCAAAATAGGAAAGGGGGTTGGATGCTATTTTTTTTAAAACAAAAACAAAACAAAACAAAAAACAAACAAAAAAACACAAACACAACATTATAGTCTAATCTTCTAAACAGTGAGAGAGAAAATGAAACATTGCAATTGTTGATAAAGGGATGCATCTCCTTGTTGCTTGAAGAAAATGATGTAAGTTATGGTCTTGGCAACTTGCTGGAGGAAAGAATGTATTTTCTTTATGGAGGATGTGCTAGAGATATCTTTTTGTTCCTTCTCTATTATGCTCTATGCTAGGGAAGGCTGAGTGTTACAGCTGCATCAACTGGTTTCTCTTGTCCTCTGATTGGGTTTGGAAAGTGGGAGAGGAGCCAGGAAGTTGGAAAACAAAAGGATAATGAGTCTCAGATGTCTATTCCCTAGCTCCCTTTCTGCCAGTCTTCTTTATCATTGGCTAAAGTATTGCTGTCTTGAAGGCACAGCTCCCGTCCTTCTTTTTCCTACATTTACGTGTTTACCTGGGTTCTAGCAAATATTTCCTCTCCTTCCTTACTCAGGCCTGGAACTGGGCCTTCTTCCCACTATCATGAGCCCTCGTTTGATGAATCATTCTTGTTTTCCTTTAACTGTGTTGAAGCCTTCACAAAATAGTCTCTTCCATAAATCATCTTCAATCAGATACTTCTTTTGAGTATATCTTTGGTTTCCTGCCATAACCTGACTGATACAGGCAAGTTGCAGGTCAGGTCAATAGCTGTGAATGGACTTAATTAACTACTGTTCCACAAATGTATTTGTTGGTATTTGGGTGAGAGAATAATCTGTAAATTCTTGGACATAATACATGCTTTCACTAATTTTCTTTCATTTCTCTCAAATAAGGATAAATCGGTATCAAGGTCAAAAAAAAAAAATAGCTCAGCCTTGTCTTGAAGTTAGTTTACTTCAAGTCCTTATCTATTCTCATATTAGAAGTTCTAGAATAAAAAAGAAGTCACTCTCCTCTTTATCAATCCCTTTTCTTGTGTAATATATGTATCCTGAAATCAAATTTATTTATTTAAATTCAAGTTTAAGAATGAAGTTATAATTTAGTATATTAGTTTCTACTCTTTTCACAAACATTTAAATATAAAATAATTCAAAGCTCATTTTAGAATGCATTCATGTACTCTATGATGGCATTAAACTTTTCAATGGACACAAAAAAACCACTTACTAAAAGAATATTTTAGACAACTTGGGTTTCTTTTCTCACTTTTCATTCCCTTAAAATGTCCTGCAACATGACTACTGCCGAAACAATAATCTCCAAAATTCCAAATTCATTCGAACTGAACCTCTTGATTACACGAGATTTTTCATGTTTTTATTGGAAATCTCTCCTCCCTGGCTTTCATGACAGCACAATCTCAGTTTTCTACTTGCTTGATCACCTTTACAATCCTTCTCTGGCACTTCTATCTCCAATGTTCAATTATATCTCTGGGAGAACGTCCTTCTTCTTCCCTCCTCTCCCCCTCCTACCTTCTCATTGTCTCTCTCTTGCCATCTCTTTTATTCTCTCCTTTTTATTCCCCTTCTTTTCTCTCCTGTAAGTGATTTCATTAACTATAAAAGGTTTAGCATTCTCTTAGATCAGAGACTGAAAATTTGAACATCATCAGGGGCTTACAAATAGTATAAATGAATGAGGCAGATGGAGGTAAGTATATGTACCTCCTAAATGAAACTCTCTCCTCCTTGGGCTTTCATGACGTAATGAGGTTGTGTACCTCATTTAAAGGGGCAGTTTTCATTAGTAAATGGGAAGTTTGTCATGTGGTAATTTGGTCCTGGGTTCCCTGAACTTGTAGTATTTCAGGAGTTGAAATTAGTATCCAAATGTTTAGATGTTGATTCAAAAACACATTTTAACATTTTGCATGTCAAACAAAACATACGTGTAGACAAGATTTGGTTTAACAGTGGCTATTCTTGACATTTAATCCCAACTTTTATTTTTAGAATTCTAGACCTGCTTTTGTGTAACTCCTCTGTAAATCTCTATATGACTTCCTCTTGAAACTCGCTCAGTATATTCCCAACCTATGATCACTACTTTCATTCACAGACTTTCCTCTCTTATTTGTCATTTTCAAAAGTATCATTAGCATTGAGACCACCTATCCAAGATAAAATTCTTGAAACCATCCTTGTCCCATCTTTCATCTTCTGATGTTCCCAGACACTAGATCCTTCATTTCTTGAAAAAATTATTTTTCCTCCATTATCACTGCCCTTATGATGTTTCTGTACTATTTTTACATCATTTAGAGGCATCTTAACATCTAACTATTTCAAGTATTTATTCTCTTGTCTCTCTCTTTCTGCAGGGGTCCAGTAACCACTCCCTCTCTTCTCCATTGAGTCAGGGTGCAGCAGCTCCACAGTTACTACAAAGCTTGAATAACTGCAGCTTACTTTATGGTTTCCCTCTACCTCTCTCTCTCTCTGCAAATAGCCCCCTATTTGGGTAGTTTTGTTGAGTTATCTTGATTTGAGTGTGACATATTTCTCATTGGGAACCTGACTGATATAATTTTCTTCTATTCCATGATTACTTACTCTATAGACAAAATTCAAAATGAATAATAATGGCTTTTTAAACTTTTTTTTTTTTACTATCTATCTACATAGCCATAAGTTTTGTTCACCGTTCACACTTTCAAGCTTCTAAAGAGTAACACAAGTCTTTGAAAATAGTAAACTACCATCTGACATCCTGATGAATGTGATCTTGAAGTCCATCTATCAGAAGAAACACAGGTTACTATAAATACCTGGTATAGTCTGGTACAGGTATAAACTTATAGAAAACCTGAAGAAGCAACATATTGAATCAGTCACAACTAGAGAAATTGCATTGGCTCCTGGTCCCAAATTCTGCCAATCTCCTAGACCCGATGTTAATCCTTCTCTACCTAAATCATTTTTACCGTGCTCTCTTTGACAGTGCCCACCTCAGTTCTCTTGACTATACTGTTCCAAGCTTCAATACTAGAATGAGTTCACTTGTACACATTTGGTACCCTTAATATTCCCCCATTTCTGAGACCATCTGACTTATGAAAGGACAACTGAACAGTTTAAGACACCAACTTAATGATATTTGGCTTTATTGATTTTTCTATCTAGACAGAGGCTATGGATTGTATTCTTCAAAGTAAATATTGCTCTTATCCCTAGGGATCCAGTTCTCAGAACAGGACTAATTAATAATTCATTTTCTTTTAGCCTGTCTCCATTTCTACTCCTTTCTAGAAGTAGAAAAGTGTTGCTTTTAAATACCCACATACTAAATGGGCTCTTATTCCCCACCTATAGACCTGTTTCTGAATAGTGACTTTTTTTTTTTTTTTTTTTTGCTTCTTAAATGTCCTGGGCTGTCAACTAGATTATAGCTGTGCTCTGCCTTCCTGCTGGGATCTAACACTTGCTCTTGCAAACCCCCTTTTTACTTTTGTATGAGTCCAAATGAAGTTTATCACACTCTTTGTAGATTGTTCATGGCTCACTCTAACTCCTACACCATTTCCCCTTTGAAGAGCACTTTGTAGTTAGTCTCACAGTAAATCTAACTATTGAATCCTAAACATAATCTCCACACCTGTTCTGCCCTGGTAGGTTTAGATTACGTCCAAGTGGCTTCATTCTTTCTATTCTTTTGTTTACCTAATTGGAGTTCCACATCTCATATACCAGTCCAGTGTGTGGCACGTCCTTACCTATATACACCCTATGTTTCCTTGCTCCTTCAGTCAATTCTATAGCACACTTAGTTATGCTAAACTGTCTGAGCTCTCTAATTCTGTGCCCAGCTTGCCCGTCATTGTTAAAAAAAAAAAAAGTCAGAAGAATGCCAATTTAATCAATTACAGATTCATTGTTATTCCTCAGATAGATTTTCATGGTAATTTCTGTATCCATTAGAGGTCATTTTATACTTTTTCATTTCCTTCCATCTTCTAAAAACACTTTGCCCCTACCTCATCCCTTCCACTCCTGAATCGCTCCTTCACCACCTCTTGCTTTTCCCTCTTCGTGAATAAGAAACACCTCTTACTGTTGTTAAAAGAATCATGGATATCCAAGGGGTACTCTCTAAAATGTCTTTATTTGTTCACAATATTTCTCACAATTATCTGCATTTTTTTTTTTAAATCTAACAGAAATACCTGCCACCATTCTCAGACATAACTTATTTAACGTTCTCTAATTTTCATAGTTATATTTATTGCTATAGTTCTCATCTTTCAGTTTTCAATTATTTCATTTTGGTCACCAGGCAAGCTGAAATGTTTCCTTCCTTTGCTCCTCATACCTCTTGAGTTCCTGTGGAATCTCCTTGTTAGCCTTTACCAATGAGAGAGACCATAGTTTTCACTCGTTCCCCTTCTAACGTTTTATCTTTGTTGCTTAAAAGATATTTTTATGTATTATAACATGTACACAAACAAGTGTGTGTGTGTGTGTGTGTGTCTAATTATTTAAAAAATAATACAATGAGAATTCATGTGCCCATCCAGGATAAAAAATAGATTTTGACTAATATAATTGAATGGGTTTTGGGCAACTGCCACCCTTTTTCTAGTTTTTCTTTAAGGTTTTAGGTCTCTCTCTGAGTGTGTATTCCTAATTAATATATTGTTTATATTAATGTAATATTTTTCAAAATTCTTTTCCATCTCAGTAGCTAATCCTCTGGTATGTTTTCACTGTGCTTATATCTGTTGTAGCATTTATCACATATATTTTCTTGTTAATCCCTTAGACTAGGAGCTCTTTGTACATTTTATTTCTTTATTCTCAGAACTTAATCAGTCGCCAGAACCTAGTAAGCTTTCAACAAATATGAGTTAAATAAATTAAGAAAAGAAGAAATCGGAGGCACAATCTCATTGTAAGTTCAGAGTTCTTATATTTTTATATTAAAACATTTAATTAGCTGAACACATTTTGAGTGGAAATTTTTTCATCACAAGGACTGAAACAACAACAAAAAATATATATATATACTCTAGCTAAGTTTCTCTTGTAATCCCAGTTCTGTCACTAATTGACTGCAACCTTGGGCCATTTATTTAACCTCTTTGTTCTCTGTTACCTAATCTATAAAATGATGTTGGACTAAATGATCTCCAAGGTCTCTTCTAGCTGTGAAATTCTATGATTGTCATCAATGATTGTATAAATAAAAAATCCAATTAGCAAGAACATCTTAATCCCTAATCATTATCATTAAATTGAGATTTTACTTTTTCAAAGAGCAATTATTTTATATACACATCAGGAAAAGAAAGTGTTCACATATTTTTCTTTCTAGCCACAATTCAACTTCATCAACGGAGTCATTTTTACATGTAAATAGTGTTTTTCCTAGTCAAATATGGGGACTTCTTTTGCTTTGAAGGGGTATCACTGCAAGACCTTTTTTTTTTTAAATTTAATCAGTGAATTCATTACCTAGCTTAGAATAGATGTGTCACTTGTCTTATTCTAGTCTAATAAAATATGCTTGGCTCACCCCCAAAATCTAGACATTATAGACTATGCTTGGCTCACCCCCAAAATCTAGACATTATAGACTATACTTGTTAGGTGACCAGCCTGAAAGAATTTCTTAGATCAACTACTGACCTTAGACTTCATGTGCCCTGGATCTTTACAAACCTATTTCCACCTGTTAACCCATGTTCCTTTGTCTTTCTTCCCCATTGGCTCTCTGTCTTCCTTCCCATGCTGAGATTCAATGGAATTACCACAATTTGTTTATCTTTTGATGGTTGATGGACATTTTTTTTATAGTTTTTGGCTATTACAAATAAAGTTGCTATGAACTTTTTTTCAAGTCTTTGTACGGATATATAATTTTCTTTCTTTGGGGTAAATACCAGGAGTAGTGTGGCTGTATTATATATTAAGTGTTTTAAGAGACTACTAATCTGTTTTCCAAAGTGGTTATATCATTTTGCCAGTGTTTGAAAGTTCCAGTTTCTCCACATCCTCCTAATGCTTGGTATAGACAGTCTTTTTAACTGTAGCTACCTTAATAGATGTGGAGTGGTACCTCACTATGTGCCCATCATCAGAATATATCTCTATCTCTATCTCTACTTTTGTCTCTATCTCTATCTCTATCTCTATCTCTATCTCCATCTCTATCTCTATCTCTCTATCTTAATCATCATCTATATCATCTCTAAATCTGTTTATATCTCATTTAAACTTTAGTAATAAAAAGAGAAATAATCCAATAAAAATGTGGAAAAGGTTTGAATAATACGGCGCTAAAAAAATAAACAAATGGCAAATAAGCACGTGAAGTGATTTTCAGCATCATTAGTCATTAGGGAAATGCAAATTATTATAGATGTTTTGATTCATACAAGAATCAATTAACATGAACTACAATATTTACAAAACTTCCTACTATTATCCTATCTAATTGAACATAGTTAATATCAGATTACACACACATTTTAATTCTGTTTTTACCCTAATGCAATGTGGAAGAATTTAGTTCATAAATATTTGCATTTCAGATTACACTCTTGTTATGCATTACCAAGACTGAAATTACTGGGTATAGCAACACATATCAACAAATTACTTCCCATGAACATTATACAATGAACACAATTCCTATCAATGGATGAGATGTCCTCTCTTCACAAACTTCTAAAACTATTAACTTAAAAAAAATTGTGATTCTATTTGTTGAAAAGTTGATTTTTATTTTAATTAAAATGTCTTTCATTACTCCTAATATTCAATTTAATTTGTGCATTGATTACATAAAATTTCTTTTTCATGAATCTTCTTGGGAATGCTTCATTCATCTGTTCTCGATTTTTTCATAGAGTTTGCATTAAAGTTATTAAAAATCCTTGTTCATTGCAAGTATTTATTTCGTTTATCTTTTAACAATGTTTATGATACTCTTGACATTCAGTTTTACATTTTCATATCGCCAGTATATTACATGTATCCTTTATGTTTCCTTCCCATGACTTTAAAGGTAAAAATTTTTAATTATGTGTTTTTAGTTTTTTATGGCTTCATATTTTATATTTAAATTTTTAATAATCTATAATATATTTGGCTGTAGTATAAAGAAAGGATCTTAATTGCTTTTTTTCTAATAGTTGACCATTTATTCAAGATAATCAATTAATTGATCTATCCTTCCCTCATTGTTTTCCATGTTTTCTAAATCGCATATTCCTTTATGTAAACTAATTCTTTATTGAAAATATCCCCCCACCAAATTGTTTGATTTCTGCTCATCTGTTTATGAATATTATAATAATTTTGTTTTAATTGGGATAATACTCTTTAGAGTTCTATATCAAACTCTGCTGCTACCTAACTATTTATATGACAATAGGTAAATTATTCAAACTCCACAAAGTCAAGTTTCACCGGTGTCAATAAAAAATACTAAAATTTGTGTGTGTCATGGTTATGATGAGAACTAGGTAATAAAGTCTTGTACTATGGGGGTCCGTATGTCTGTTCGACACCAACAGGAAACAGATGGCACACTTAATTCTAGAATGATATATTTATAGAGATACTAATTAAAAAGATGTGGGTATATGGTAACCACAAGGATCTTGCAATAATCTGGGGCATATTAGCAGACAAATTATTGTCACACTTAAGCCTCAGGGGAATAGGGAAAGAAGCACTTTTTGGAGCCTTGAGTGATGTGGTTATGTACAATCTTGGCCTTGAGAGAAGCAATGACCTTGGGTGGAGGAAAACAGTTAGCTTAAGACAGAAATAAATTTCATTTAGAAAAGTATAAAGTTGGTTAACTGACTAATTTAATCAAATCTGGACTCAGGAATTTTAGCTTTAAGAGGACCTGTACTGTCTAAGTATCTTCATATAAACATTTCCAGAGCAGTCTCTTTATATATGAATTTAAAGAAGGTAGCAAATTAATTTTTCCTGAGTAACTGAGTCCATAAACCAAAAGAGGTTTATGTAATTTACAGAATGGTCAGGTAAGATCTGAAATAGGCATAATGGAGGCTTTGATATTTCCAAATTCCCCTCACATAATACTTGTAATAGTTATTTAACTACATGATATGGTTCAATATGGGTTCTGATCTTTCTGTCTGAAGTTTCTCTTGCCCAAATCTGCCTGACCTAGCAACAGGCTCCTTAATATAAGATTCTCCGTCTTTTCCTGCTTTTCTTTCTCATTTATAATCTTTAAGTACTGGATCTTTATCAATTGATTTCTACAGAAAGCTGTGCTTCACTTCAATATAGTCTGAAAACTGCTGTCTGGGAGTAGTTTCCAGCTGCTCTCTTCTATTCTGAGAGCTCTGTTGTCTACTGGCAGCTGCTTTCCCTTTGTAGAATTAGTATTCTGATCTTTACTTTGTTGATGCAAGAGGGTTTTTTAGCCCCTTGTTTTTAAGAGTCACTTCCTGCTTGGAATCAGAATTGAATCTGCTGTTGCAGGGTAACATGAATGTCATGATACTTCCTTGGATAGCAATAGCTCAAGGCACTGTTCTTTAATTACTTCATGTCCTACTTGTCTGAAAATTAACAGAGGTAGATGGAAAGAGGGCGAGGATATAAATGTCAATCCTGGGCTGGAGTTGGTTTGTCCATTGCCTAGCCATGCAATTTGGAAAAATTACTTGAATTTTTGATCTTCATATTTTTTTTTCTCATTTGTAAAAATAAAATAATACACTGCTATACTTACCTCACATGATTGTAATAAGGCTCAAATGGAATAATGTATGCGTTGTGTTTGCAAACTATAAAGTGAAAAGGATTATTACTATCTGGAAAATGCATATTTTTTTAGGCTTTGGAAAGAGCAAAGTATGCTATGTAAATTATTATTGACTTTGTGTTCATATTTTCCCACCTGACTAGCCAAATGAAAAAGATATTTATTTCTCATATAAATCACAAAGGATATTAACCAATCTTCCTTCAGTATATTTAATATAATTCTAAAATTAATAGGCAACACTTAGAGTATTCGCAGATACAAGACTGAACAAATCAAATCATAATCATGTTTATTTTGCACTGATAAAGTTTCTAAGAGTAAAGTGTACCTTTGCTATTCAAGACTTACTTGATAGTTTCCAAGCCTCCATATAATTTTTCCTTGAGTTATAAAACCAAAATTATTATATTGACTTGAAGAAGGAAATTGCATGACCTTCATTAAAGGCAATGACTATTATTAATATATTAATGCTGGAATTACTCTATTACTTGTAGGAATCAGCTTATTGCATGGTTGTTTGGATCTTAAATGTTTATGTGAGTTAAAATTTTATTAGAGGATGTTATTTCCCTTATATTTCTTCCTTTATAATCCAATCATAATAATTGCATTATTATTGCTTAATATTATATCTTTATTAATTGTAATTAGATTCTGTACTATTTTTCAATGTGCAGCAAAAGAATTTTAGGAAAGAAAGTAAGGATATTAAATCAATACTTTAAAACATTAACATTTCTTCCACTATTAGAGTTTTAATTATCTCACTTTATTTTCTCTATTTCAATCAGAACACAAATATATTTCTGAACATTTGAACATTTCTCACGATATTCACATATTTTTGTTGTTTTATTATTGCCACCTGCTATTTTGAAATATTTAATGGCATTCATTGAGCGCTTTCTATGTGTCTGGCAGTTGACACCAGGTAGTGCAGTAAGTCAAAAGAGGGGACATCTCTTTCCGGAATTACATTCCAAGAGAGACAAGATATAAACACATACCCTAATAATTATATAAGACTTTTATATATTAATAATCGCTGTAATAATGAAACTGGAATATGACACAAGGAGTGACTGGGATAGGAATAGGAGGGAGAGCTGCTTTAACTGGGATAGCTGAAGAAGATCTCTTTCAGGAGGTAACATTTGAGCTGATACCTGAATTATTAGAAAGGACCAGGATTTTTAAGAACTAGGGCAAGGACATTGTAAATAGACTATGAAAAATGCCCTGATGAGAGAAGACGGTTGGCAAAGAAAGTCTATTTGGTTGAAGTGCGGGGAATAGTTAGACAGCTAGGCAGAGGACAAATCAAGCAATACATTTTAGGCTATGACAATGAGTTTAGAGTTTATTCTAATCACAATAAGAAGTCATTGGAGAGATTTAACCAACGTAGTGACATGATTTGATTTAATTTTTGAAAGTTTATCCTAATTAGCATGCAGCAATGAGTCATGTGAAAGCCAATGATAGAAACTAAGAAACAGGATAGGAGGCTGTTATAGTATTTCAGGCGAGAGAGGTTAATAGTGAACAAAGGTGGTCAGTGAGCAGTGGAAATGGCCAGATTTGAGGTTCATGTGAGAAATATAGCCAATGGATCTTTTTTGCCTTTTGACAAATGCAAAGCTGGGAAACACACTAGGAAACTTGAAAATGTTTTATAGTCCATGGAATCAATTTTGCCTTTAATATTTGTGTTGTGATCTTCTAAGTGCCATTGACGATGAGCGAAAAAATGTAAAAGGAGAAGCAGTTTGGAGATAGAGTAGGTTTGGGGCTGAGATTGAGCCAAGATTTCTGTTTTTAACTTGTTAATTTTGAGTTACCCTTTGAGTTACCAAATAGAGATAGCGAGCAGTCATTTAGGTACTTTATTCTGGAATATGAATTAGTCATCCTAATAGAAGAGACCATTAACTTGGGTCAATTAATCATTAGAAAGAGAATTAACATTTTGAGCAACTATTATAAACTAAAGTCTTTAGGTATGATAATTTAGAAAATCCTCACCACAGGACCTTAAGTGCTCATTATTTCTCGAAATTTTAAAGTGAGAGACTATCTCTTAGAGAATTTACATAGTGATAGAACTTAAAGGTTTAAATTCAGATATATTGGACTTCAAACTTCATGATCATTCCAATGAAACCTACTGACTTTCAGATATTATTATTGTTGTTACTTCCATTTCTACCACTTATTTGACAGAAACTTGAAAATACTAAATAAAACCATTTGGATCTTTTGGCATGATGGTTCTAATATATTACAGCAAAGCTACTCTTGCTGCCATATCCACAAACCAATGGACAGAACGTTTTCAAGTTTTCTTTTTATTTTCTAGCTTTTCATTTTAATGTCAACTGTATAACACAGTAATTAGTAAGGCTTCTATTAAAAAAATAGAGCTAACTTATGAACACTTAAGTTTGAATTATGAATGTAATGTTGAAAGTGGCTTAAAAGGCATCGTTCTTTCCTCTACCTGTTTAATTTTTTTCCCCCCTTTGGTATATTTAATAGGTGAAAGGGGACTGAGAAATGGGTAAAAATTAGGAAGTTGGACTACATATTTTTAACATGTTTTTAATCTTCGAGGTTATTTGCTTAACCATTAGTTAGCAAAATTTATTAGAAGGAGCTTCATCTCAGCCCAAATCACAATTTCAATTAATTAATGGTTCATTTAATGTTTACCTTTATTACTAATCTAGAAGTTTCATGTGTGAATGCCCAGACACTGTTCTGTGTGTGAGTGTGTTTTCTACCACAATTGCACTAGTAGAGTTCTTGGCATATTGTAGGTGCTCAATGCACTTGCTGAATTGATAAAGAAAATAATAAAACTATATTGATTCTGTCTATCTTCTACTTAGCGGCTCATTTTCTACACATTATCCTTTAAGTACTCAATGAAAGCCTGTATAAGTGAATGTCCTGGATTGCTGCCCTTTCTAATCCTGGGAACCTTTGAATGTGGTCTGACTTGGAAAAATAATTTTTGCAGATATAATTAAGTTAAAGGTAAAGATAAAATTATTCTGTATTATCCAAATAGACACTAATCAAATTCAAGTGTTCTTATAAGAGACACACAGAAGAGAGACTCAAAGAGAAAGAAGGTTACAGGAAGACAGAGGCAGGGATGAGAGTTATGCAATCACAAGCGAAAGTACCTGTGGAGTCACCAGAAACTGGTAAGACATGAAAAGATTCTCTTTAGAAACTTCCAAAGGAGTGTGATACCTTGATTTTGGAGTCCTGAACTCCAGAACTGTGAGTGAATAAATTTCTATTGTTTTAAGATATCCAGTTTGCGGTCTTATTACAGCAATCTCAGAAGATGATAACAATGCAGTGTGACCAAGCAGCAGTTCAAAGTGGGAAGGATCTGGGTTCTAATCTTCATTTTTTAATTGGTTCTGTGACCTTGAACAAGTACTCAGACCAGTGAACATCAGTTTCCCCATCTAGAAAAGGGGTAACAACAGTAATGTATGCTATTATCAAGTGTCAATGAAATAAAATTAAAAAATTATACAAATAAAAGTGTTTTGATGTTTCCTTATAATCTCCTCTCAAATATAATTCTCTTTTGGACTTTTCACTTTTGCTGGTATGGTATAGTTTTCAAATCTTTTATCAAAATAATTATTTTATGGAAGGATAAATTTGACTTTCTAAATATAGAAGGTTTTATTGATTATCAAAATACAAGAGATTAGCAAATTAAAATGATGAGAGGAGGAAGAAAGAAGAGAAGAAATGAAGAAAATAAAGAGGGAGGAGATGGGAGAGGGGAGAAGAGAAGAGGGGAATTGAGAGGAAGCAAGGAGAAGGCAAAAGTTATAGGAGAAAGAAGTCAGAAATTTGAGCCAATGTCCTAAAACTATATCAGAAAATAAGAACAAATTTCACTGTTATTCATAGAGTAGGAATTGTAAAAAGAAATGGAAGCAGCCAAAACATTAATCAACAGGAGAAATGAAGAAATAAATTATATTACATTTATATAATAGCATGTTATTTGGAGCTAAAACAAATGGTTCAACCTTTATGTATCAATGTGACTACATTTCAAAAATATATTTAGTAAAAAATAGCAAGTTGCAGAATGTTACAAAGAGTATGGTGTCATTTACATGAAGTGTGTAACACATGAGAAAATTCAGAACAATGTTATATATTGTTTGTGAATACCTGCATATATAATAGAAGAATTAAAACATGGACGGGATTAATGTACACCAAATCTGGTATAGGGGCTACCAGTGGAGATAGGGAATGAGATTAGCAAATGTAAATAGGCTTGAGATGTAACTATAATGTTAAATGAAAAAGAAAGTAAAAAAGGAGGAAGGAGGAAGGATGGGAGGGAAAGAGAAAGGAAAGAAGGAAGGAAGGAAAGATAGCTAAAGCAAAAATAGCAAACTGATAAATTTGGGTTAAGTTCTTAAATTTATATTTTTATAATTTTTTAATTTCTTGAAATTTTTTGTCATAAATTAAAGAGAGTAGGATTAGAATACATACTCTTTATGGTTAAATCGTTTTTACTACAATGCTGTATATTGTTATTACATAGAAGGCCAAACCAGTATTACAGAGTATCTTAAAATGACTCAATTCCATAAGTAAATTTGTTTCCTTTATCCTTATTTTTTTAGAACTATCATTTACTTTCAGTTCTTCCTAGTAAGTGAGATTAGTTTTGTGTTTTGCCTGCTGCCCAACAGAGAAAGTCTTCGAAGTCTAAGCACTTTATTTATTACCATGTTTTTAAAAAGGTTTGGTTCAGAAAGAAAGAGAAGAGATCTGCTGGTTTATATTGTTCATTAAATTGGCAATAATACTTTTCATTTACCTAATGGAAGGGCCTTAGGGTTTGGTTAAACAGAGGCAAATGGACATAATGAGAACAGTGCAAGCAGTATTTCCAAAATATACTAAATTTTGAGAAGACCAAACACACTCATATTTAAACATAAGTATTTAATTTTGTTCCAAGAATATACAGTTGGCATTTGTAATCATCTTCTATTCATGGTGATATAGGATGATATCCTTTACTATGGGTATGTGACTGAGGTTAAATCAAAGTTTTGATGGTGCTACTTATAATTCCTGCTTCATTTCCTCTGACTCCATTACTCTAATTTGGTTTCTTCTCTTAAGTGAATTATGTCCTGGGTCAATATACATCTGTGCTTAGGATACTATTTTGTTTAGAATGTTGTAAAATGATCCAGCATAGTTTGGAGGCAACATAACACTTATTTTAAATTTTATATAATCTGTTTAAAAAAGGAGTAATCTAAAAGTAGTTCAACTTTATTACAATTGCTCCTGTCAATTGAACAGAGCAACCTTCCTTAACGTTTGCATACTTTCTGCTAGAGCTACTATACATGCTGCTCGTGCTGGAAGGCACTAAGGAAAGAAGGGAAGAGGGGCTACAAAAAAGGGGGCTCTCTCCACTGGAGATGCATTTATTTTAAAACTAATACAGATGCATGGATTATTCTGACTTTTTTACTTGGAATATAGTTTAAAGTTATTATGCTGTTCCAAACCATTAACAGATTAAAACCAGTTTAGTCTGTTTATTTTTTTTAAATAGGTTTTATGAGTGCCATATAAACCTGATATAAACTTGTTGCAATGAAAAATGATACTAATTTTTTCTATTAATTTTATGTAATAAATTTATAAAGTTTATATCATCTTATTGTTGAAATACTAAATAATGCTGGTAAAACAGTTTAAAATGATTTAATCTGTATGTGAATACATCATTGGTATGATATATTTCAGCTTCATTTTACATTACTTTCTTTATGTTTATGAGAAAACTCAAATGAAGTTTGTTGGCATGAAGAACAAATATCTAATTGACATGCACAATGAAAGTTTTCCTAGCTTTTCCTCTTTGTTTTTTTTTTTTTGAGTCTTTCATTGTATATAAAATGTTATTAATCTTTTTGTTTAAGCTCTCATACCTTAAACCAGACTTATAGAAAATCCTTTCGTGTGTTTGTGTGTGTGTGTGTGTGTGTGTGTGTGTGTGTGTGTGTAATTTTTTTCAGTAGATTCAGTTGTCCATTAAATATGGTTGATGAAAGAGTTCCTGGCAATCCATAAAAGAACAGACCATAGGGATTCTCATTAATCTTCTAATAGTTTTTGCTGTCGTCCCTCTCTAAAGTTCCTTGCCTTGTAAAGTATTTGTGGCAGAGCAACAGCACTTTTGCTTTCCACTAAACAATGTCATCCAGCCAGATTCCAACAAAAGCCACATCTCCCTTTCAAATAGTTTCAGCCTCAGCTGTATTATTGGCTGGGGTTCTGAGCCATGAAAGCGAGACCTTATTTGTTTAACCGTGCTTCACAATAAAAACAAGTCGAGAAAATACAACTGCTCTGGTCTTTTGTGTCTCCTGTTGATAATATAGTTTTACTCTTAATGACTGCAAAATTACTTTGCAAACAGATGTTAGGATTTTTTTTTTTTAAGTTCGTGAGCATTTCTTTAAATACGGTACTTTAACTTATCAATGTTAGAGTTAGCTGATAAAATATCTCACTGATTACATTAAAAATGATATGTCAATAATCTATAACATGAATTTTATATTAAGTCACAAATGTGAGTGGCTGTAAATTAAAATTTATTGTTATTTAAGGAAAATAATTTTGGACCAGCTTTTAATATGTTTTCTTTTTATAGTATCATTTAATAAACATCTTTAATTTCTAGATTAAGTTTATGGGGTAATCTTCCTTGAAAATGGAAGGCATATGTAAGTAGTAACAAAATTTTGCCCTTAAAACCTAGTAGGGATTGTGCTATGCTAAACTTTGTTTACACTATTCAAAACCTATTAAAAGAAATGTATTAAACTTATTAAAAACTTATTATAAAAGAAAAATAATGGGAGTAATCTAACACAATACCTCAGTTATTTTAAATGGTCTGAATGCTACAGATGATAATTCTTTGTAATATTACCTATTTAGAAAGAAGATAAACTTGAAACACACATTACATTATCATTTCTCGATTAAAAAAAATCCTTTCATTTGAGCAAAACTACCACCTAAGATTGGTGGTATTGTAAGAAGGAAGATTTATATATGTAAATGTATCCCTTCACAAAATTTTACATTTCTATTATTTTCATTTAGAATCCAAGTGCCTAGAAGAGAAGCATGACAGGGCAACCATCCTTGAAAAAAGGAGACATGAAATGTAAATATCTATCTCTACATCTATTTATCTATCTATCATCTATCTATTTATCAACATTTATCTATCTAAAATAACCAAGTATAAAATATTAAATAATATCAATTATTTCTAAAAAAATAATCGAAAACCTTTAAAATCACATGCAAATCAAGATGGTTGAGCCTTGGTTTTAAGACTCATGCAGCACACACTGAACTGTGGTTCTCAAAGTATAATCTTTCAGCTAGCACTAGTAGCATTACCTGGGAACTGATTAGAAATGCAAAATTTCAGACCCATTCTAGGCCCACTGCATCAAAAACTTTATGTACAATAGAGCATGTAGATGTTGTATTATAAAGTCGTACAACTGAAATTTGTATAATGCCATTTACCAATATTATCTGAAGAAATTTAATTACAAAAAAACTGTGGGTTGGGGTCTCAATAAATTAAATTTTAACAAGCCTCCATGTAATTCTGATAATACACTAATGTTTGATAATCTCTGCTTCATGCAGCATATGAGATAGGCTAGAACTAATTCTGAACCAGAATCAGAGTAGTCTTCCTAAATTGTAAATCCAGAGAAAGTGCAAGCCAACCCTTAGTCAATTGATAAAATGAAGATGGGGGTCATTTGCTTCATTATCCATCTTTTATAGCTCAAGCAGATGTGATCTTTTGGAATTCACATGAAGAAAATGTTTATTATTTAAAGATGTTATTTTGACAATTTCTCTAAGGAGAGGTGTGACTTAAGAACACCAAAATATACTCTTTCTAGATCACTTTACTAGTGTTTGTGGGGAATTTTATTATAGAACCAGACCTGTAACACTTTTTTCATCTACATCAAGCTTCACTCACTCCCAGCAGAAAGTTCATTGCAAAACATTACCACTGTAAAGATGTATCAGTCTCTCCCAACCTCTGCACTCTGTTTATTATTCTAGTAAAATAGTTAGGATATAAGAAGCAGAATATTAAATTTTAAACACAATTCTAGTGACTTTGTTATGATATAGTGGGAGTATGTTGAGCCAATGGTATACTTTTAGAAATCTTACTCATTGCTAATCTATATTTCTGGTAGATATAATCTATACTGTAACCTAGTAGTAAGTACCTCGAAAGATCAACAATTTTTTTATTCTATAGGAGAACACTTAAATATATTTTATTATACTAATGAACAAATACTACTATTAATTGCCATCTAACAAAGAATGTTATTTATAAACCTCAAAAAGACAAAATACTTAATTTCTTTGTATTCGTTTTCTCATCTATGAATTGGGAATAAACTTATCCTTACAAATTTCTTCCCTAAAATTGGGGTACTCTTGACCAATAAATGAGATTTTAAAATGTACAGCACTTAAAATAATTACTGGCAAATAACAATTACTCACTTGATGTTAGCTATTGTTATCATTATTTTTATCTTACTATTTTATAGTAATTTATGAAATCAGGAATTTTAAAAAGATCCCATTTATTGTTGTGATCATTTTGCAATACACATAAAATATCAAATCATTATGCTGTATTCCTACAACAAATATAATGTCATATGTCAATTATAGCTCAATAAAAAAATTAAAAATAAAAAAAATATTATCCTGTGGTGTGATATTAAATGTTGTAAAAAGTCCTTTTTTAAATATTAAGGAATAGACTTTTTATTTTAAAAAGAGACTCAAACACTAAAATTCATTTATAGGTTATAAAATAATTGTCATGTTGTGCATTTGCATCACTAAACATTAAGTTGCTTTGTTTTCAGTCTAAAGCTAAAACAGAGCTAGGGATAGCAATAGTTAAAGGAACTCTGCACAAAACAGTCATTTCTCAAGAGACACAATCCACACACCTACTGTACATTTTTGGAATGTGCTTTAAGTCACTCTTTGAAAGTAGAATAATAAAGTGCACATCAGGAATGGGAATGAGTCCATTCTTACCATCTGTTCCTAATTTTTTTGAGCTGAAGACTCTGTATTATTAAACCACTGTTTAAAATGTTAAAATGGCATTAGAAATCTGAGTTAAATCCAGAGGAGTTCAGAGAACTTGAGGTTGTTTGAAAAGATACTGATAGTTGCATTACACTGACGAGTAAAATAAAGCCAGCGTCTTATTCTCAGGTAACCTGAACTTTATTTTCTAAACTTCCCACAGGTTTTAAGTTCTTCCAAATATATTGTTAACCAAATTTCATATGTACATAATTTTATATAAACATATACAGTTTTGTACCATGCTTCCTTTGCTCTTATTTTAGCTAATAAGAATTTTAATATATTTTCTAGCCCCCAAATTACAAAACTTTAAGAGCTCATGTGGTCTCATGACAGTATTTTGGTGACTTTCTGAAGACCACAGAATTCTAGACTTTCTCCACAAATGGTAAGTGATTGGACTTATTTTCCCCAGGGAAGATAAATAATAATGTTTATATTACTTTTTTGGTGGCATCCTTGGTAACTCACAGATTCTTCTATAAAAACTGCCCACGTCAAGATCTGGTCCTAAGCATATACAGGCCTCTAAATGGGATTTGAAAAGATACAAAAGTCTACTTGGCTCCAAAATATCTCCATCTTTATTCCTGCCAATGTACTAAATTAACTCCCTTATCAATCACTACTCTATATTAAGATTAAAAGATATTATTAAAATGTAAGTATACTCTGGTTTGGATATAGTCAACATTTATTCAGCATTTATACTGAGACAAGCATTGTAGTAAGTGAGTTTACATGAATGTAAATGCGTTAGCATGTGAGAGGGTCTGCACTATCTTCACCCCAAACTAGTGGGTCAAATGGGCATTCAAGTCTGTGAAGAATGTCCTGTTCACTTTTTCAGGTGATGGTTAATTAATTTATTCATAAGATGTTCTTGAAAACATTTCACTGTGGATTGGGTGGCAACTGTCTGTCTCAGAAATTCTTCCTAGAAGGTTAGGCTAATTACTCGAGCCCATTTTTTTTTTAATGAGCTCATTTCACACTGGTTCCTAAATAATATTGATGTCTTAGTCCCTTTTGACTGAGGTTATACTTTTATATTATTTTAACTTGGTTCATTTCCCATGGACTGAATTCTAAATACTTTTCCATTCATGACCTCCTTCAATTTTCTCATGCGACTCCAGGGATGACTTGAATCTCTTCTGATAAGTTCATTGTCTTTGCTTTGTGTTGATGTTGCTGCTCTGCCACCACATTCCTATCAGAAAAGAACCATTTTCTCTTATACCCTCCTCCTCTCCAATCTTAGGAGCTTGGCTTGGAACTGGCTGAATTATCTGTGCCATTTCCAGGCTCATTCTCCATGAAGCTTCCACTGAGTCTGGAACTCTGCACCATCCTGCTTCCTACTTACTCCGATGCCACTTCCACCCTAGAGACCTCTCCTTTTGCCTTTTGTTCTCTCACCACATTACAGCCCCACCCCCCTTTTTTGACTCCCAGGCTGAAATAAAACATTGAACATATATATTACTAAGTTCATGAATATAGGCCTACCCCTTTCCTCTTAGTAGAATGTTTTTGCATTTTTAAATTTGTTTCCTGTGTTCATCTGCAAACTCTTATCTCAGTACAGAAAATGTTGTCTCTTCTCCAACCCATCTCACACACATGACAATCCATCCAGAGTTTCATTCTTCCTTAGTATCATTGTAGGGCAGGGCCAATAATAAAAATTAATATAATGATAATAATGACAATAGCATTTAGTTCTTACTCGTTAAATATATTTTTAGAATTTTACATTTATTATTATGTTCATTCTCACAACAATCTTATGACGATGATATTATCTCTATCATGAGGAAACTGAAGAGCAACTCATGAGGATTCATATTGATCTGGGCAATGGATAGAAGGAGGAGAAATAACTTTATAAATTAATCTTCTATTAACTTTCTGTTACTACTTCTATAAGTATAGCTATTATTGTCCCTCCACTCTTCTGCACTTATCCAGAGACCATCCGCATGCTTAGTCCCAACACTAGCAGAGGAGAAATGTTCAGATATTCTCAGAAGAATTTTTATCTCAAAAGTGGATTGGATTTATTTTTATTGTTTGTGTACCTAAATCTAACATTAGCCCTTATGAAGGGATATTATTCTTGACTCTAAATTTTTATAGAGTATGGTGAGGAAAAAAGCATTAGAATAAGTTTCTTTATTCTTTTTGCCTTCATTAGTAACAATAATATTGTAATAAAACCTTCAACATATTGTGTAATTTTCTTTAGGAATAGAGCAAGGGGAGAAGATAGGAAATTATTATTATCTGTTCTTATAAATCCAAAGATATAGAAGTCTGTTGCAAAAGTAGTTGTAAAAAGAGTCTTGCCAGGTAAACACATAGTTTTCATTAGTAAGAAAAAAAAAAAGACAGGGAAAAAAAAAATAGGGAGGGAGGAAAGAGAAAGAAAGAGAGCATGAATGAGAGTGAGAGAAAAAGAGAGAGATGAATAATGTAAAGGTACCTAAGTTTGAACACTATTCCCAAGGAAGTCCATTAACAGGAGGTCCTGGCTTCTCTGTCAGCCCCTCAGTGACCAAATTGCTTGAGCTGAATTATAAAAACTGGGACTGTGGCTCAGAGTCAGCTTTGCCTACCAAGTTGTTTAGAGGAGATTTATATTCCAAATATTTTAGTTTTCTTCTGCACACTTTTCCCCACAGACACAAAGCTGCACCAGTTGATTAGTTCCTCCAACATTATTACACAACTTACCAGAGTACATAAATATTACCTAGGCAGGGGTGGCAACATTTCCAGACTACTTACTCTGTGTGCCTTTTACGAGCACGATTTTATGTAACCAACACAACCACCCTTGTAGAAGAGATATTTCCCTCCTCTTTTAATGAAAAAGAGTTTAAATAATTAAACTAAGGTCACACATGCTGTGGCATAATATATCTTCTGGTCCTCTTTTATTCAAAAATACCTTTGTTCTTGTTACTATAGTAGTAGATCTCCATTTTTTTTTTTTTTTTTTTTGGTTATCACTGCACAGTTTTTGACAGTACACTTGAAGTGATTACAAGACTCAAAAGAACACTAAACAGGTTAGCAATAATTACCGTGTAATCACTACCGCAGCATAACAATGTCTTCACAGTGTCTATAAAAGGAACCACTGTTCTCTAGCACAGGCCACTATTGGAATTGTACTGTTTACTGTCCGTCTAAACAAGTGCTGTTATATACTCACCAGGGAGAGTTCTCACACGTCACACTTAACCTGAGCTTGTTCTCTGTCACGTGCTTAACATCTGACTCTGCTTAACTCTTACACAGAGCATCTTGTATCCATCTCTGAACCATAATGAAGGACCCTCTCTGCTCAATGTTTACTCTTTAGAAACTGTTTAACAGTACATATATTCTGTTTTCGCAAACATTGCATTGTATACATTGATAAAAATATACTGATGCCTTAGAACCTCAGAGTACATTTCATTCAAGTGGCAGACAGAGACTAAGTGCAATTTAGGTGAGTAGAGAGAGGTCATAGAAGACTTGACAAAAGCAGGAGTTTGGATTGGGACCATGAGAAATAAGTAGGATTTTACGGAATGAGGAAGAGACAAAGACATTCCATATAAAAGGAGAGGCTTTGACAAAAGGACGGAGGACTCAATGCACATGCATCATTTGGAATTGCTCAGTGCTTTTTACTGGGCAGAACTAACAGTTCAGGTTAGACCACAGCAGGAGAAGAGACGGAAAAGTTAGGTAACAGGTAGGTCATAAGTATGGTGACAATAAAACTTTTTGAAATTGGAGGTGCTGTAAATCATGACACCAAAACAACACATGAAAACTGGGACTTTCCTAAACAAAACAGGATAAATGGTCACCCTAGACATAAAGAACCTTAACTATTATGCTAAGGAAATAATAGAGATATTTGGTCATAAGCACATTCTTAAGAAAGATTATTATGGCAGTAGAGTGGAAAGAGGTAACTTTACAAAGAATTGGTGATGACAAACCTATGAAAAGCAATTCCAATGAAACAAGTGAGTACTAGGGACTCTTCATTTCTTGGTCTCCATATCCTTCATAGAGACTTCTTTAATCTCCTTGCTGGATTCTTTGAACAGGCCACTACCTAGAACATTCTTCCTCACTTATTTTGAACCAAATGAAAAAATAGACAATAAATACACAGATAGAAGCCAAAATGTCACTTTAAAACTGACTAAGATTCAATTGCAGAATGTGACTTAACACTTTAGGCAAGTATGCTTACTTATATAACATCCCAAAACATAGACAGCTCTGGGGTGGGACAAAACCTATTCCATGGGGCAAAGCCTATCCTGGGAGAGCAAGCCCACTCCAGAGAGCAGGATAATTCCCAAATGGGAAGAAGGAAAACAGTAAGTTCAAATGTTCCAATGAGAAAAGGCATTGTATTCCCCAGAGATGGGAGGATTTAAGAGGCAAAGAAAGGAGAGGGATGTTCCAATAATTTTATTTACTCTCAAATAAAATGAAATTTTATGAATAGAAAAAAAAAAAAAAACCTATTACCTCCTAATACTCTTTACCTTCAGAAGTTCTCTCTGGACTCATTATTTACCTTACACTGTCCATTCAAGTATTATATATTATATTAAATAAGTTTATACATCAGCTACATTGGTTGATAGTGATTTCTACTGTATTTTAGACACTTGGTATGTGATTATGTATTATTTCCAAATAGAGTAGAAGTTTTTTTTACCTAGTCTCTACTGATCATAACTGCTGGATTAACAGGCACTCACAGTCCCTCTGTAAATGACAATGACTAGTATCCAAGGCATAGTGAATATTCTTTAGTTGTAGGCTACTCTCTAGCATACCTGTGTACTTCTGTTCCCACAAGATACTCATATGTTAAATGAGTCAGTTGAATTTGTTCTAAAATCTTCTTATAACAGTTATAAATAAAATTCTAATTATATAATATAATTACATATTACAAAAGTAACAAAATATAAATGTGACAAGAGTTAGATTTATGAAAAATAAGTCAAATGCTTTGGAAAAATTCAATATGTAGTCAGCACTGAAAAACAGCTTTAAGTTCGTATATAAGTGAGACAGTAATAACAGATTAGAAAAAGAAAACAAGACAAAAACAAAAAAATCTGGAAGGATTTTGTCCACATAGATATTCAGAGAAATCTGTAAATTCTCGCTTTATTTCAAAGAAACAGAGACTAGGAATTACAAATGACATATTATGGTTCAATCACTATATTTATTTTAAAAGTTTTTATATCAAAAGGTTGGTGAATGCATGGTCATTTATGTATTCTAAGTCAAAATAAAATGTTTAGTCTAGGTATTATTTATTTATAATTCCTTATTTAACTATATTTTACTACATTAGATTGAGGCTCATTGACAGCAACGACCCTCTTTAGTAATTTTTCATATCCTCACTAAGCTAATCTTCTGGTTTTAATTAATACTGGAGGTAGTGGTATTGGCAGTGGGTCAGTAACAGATGAGATTTGAGGAACAGTAATGAATCCTAGAAATTGTATCATTTAATGTACTGATAACAGACGAGTAATCTGAGACTCAGTGAAATGATTTGATCATTGGCATACACATAATCAACAGCTGACTTTCAATGAAGGATGGATAATTGAATATTTTTGTCCCTAGTTGGTTTTAAAATTCAAATATGCTTTAAAATATTATTAAAAGTGAAAACATTCTTCTATGTGTTCTTTTCCCTTTCTTGAACATTATCCTGAATGCTCAATCTTTCTGTTATTCTGAACTTTCATAGCCCTCATATTGTCTATGTGCTCGTTTTTACAATGATGACAATTCCCTAACATTTCTTGCTCAATTATCACCAGGGATTAACTTTAAAAAGATAATGTTCTATACAAATGGCCAACAGACATATGAAAACATGCCCAACTTCACTAGCTATTAGGGAAATGCAAATCAAATCACAATGAGATACTGTCTCCTACCTGTTAGAGTGGCTATTATCAATAAGACAAATAATAACAAGTGTTGGAGAGGTTGTGGGAAATAAGAAACACTTATACACTGCTGATGGGAATGTAAAGTGGTAGAGCCGCTATGGAGAACAGTATAAAGTTTCCTCAAAAAAATTAAGAATATAATGACCATATGACCTAGCAATCTGTCTTCTGGATATCTACCCTAAAATTTCAAAAACATTTATCTGTAATGATATATGCACCCCAATGTTCATTGCAGCATTATTCACAGTGGCCAAGACATGAAAACAATCACAATGCCCTTTGGATAAAGAAGTTGTGGTGCAAATATTCAGTGGAATACTGCTCAGCTATAAGAAAAGAAGGAATACTGCCATTTGTGACAACATGGATAGATTTTGAGATTATCATGCTAAGTGAAATGTCATAAAAAGTTGAGAATCATATGATTTCACTCATATATAGGTATAAAACTAAAGCAGGAAAAAAACAAGGCAAACACTCAGGCACAGACAACATTTTAGTGGTTACCAGAGGGAAAGGAGGGGAAGATAGTCAGGGTAAAGGGAGTTAAATACATGGTGACAGAAGAAGATTTGATTTTAGTGGTGAACACACAATACAACATATATATGATGCAATGTTAAATTGTGCACTTCAAACGTATATAATTTTATTAACCAATGCCACCCCAAGAAATTTAATTTAAAAAGATAATGCTCTGGCAAAATACAGTTCATCTCAGAAAGAAAGAGAAATCTGTTTACTATACAGGAAAACACAAGAATGTTATATGGACCTTAAATGCACATGCATGTTTACATGGGATTTTTTGCATTCACTTGAACTATTTATTTGGGAGAAAATATAATGAACCATATGTATTACTCTGGAGAGGTGAAACATTACCTGTGAAGAGAACTTTTGATATATAGCCAAGATATCGGTAAGAACACAGTCACAAATCTTCTCTGCCTTTAATTATTCACAGATGAGAACGACTATGGAAGAAAGACACAACCTTTCATCTCAAGTATGGAGACCCAGATATACTTGAACATTGTTATAATACAATAAAAATGCTATTGCATTCTACTATTTTCTTTAAAAAGAACTTTAAGTTATTATTTTCCTAAAATTTCTTTGATAACTCTTTTAAAGGAAAAGCAGAGAACTATTTAAGAGTATGTGATAATGTCTAGGTGAAGAATAAAAATAAAGGTACAAAAGTTTATATATGAGACATATGTCTATATAATCCATATAAAAACATACACATAATTAATAAATGTAAATAGGTAAGCCAAAGTACAAAAATAATTGTATTGTAGTGGTGCTATCATTAATTTTTCTTCCCTTGGTTTCTACATTTTCTTTGGTTTTGTTTGGTATTATTTTTATAATTTGAAAATTCTCTAAATATATTTCATTATCTTGCAAGAAAAAAAAAATGCCAGTTTAGGCTATTTCCCCACATGAGAACAAAATGCAAACTTTATAACTTTAGCCTATCAGAATAACTTTGACATTAGGTAGTAAGATGAACGAGCATTCCTGCTTGTGGCCTATTATGTTCCTGTTTGTTATAGATGTACTCTGTTCCAGGTCTGTGGAACATTTCTGAATGGTGTTTCTGCTCCAGTTCTGTAGCTTCCAAATCTTGTGGCCATATTACTTCACAGAGTCTCAGTTGTTCATTTATAGAGTGATATAAGTAAACTAGATCACATGATATATATTCCAATGCCAACATCATATTTTGGGGCAATGATTATTGTGTATTTTTCAAACAGTATCAGCATTTTTCACCAAATATTTTTCATGAGATGATTATTAACTTTCAATTGAAACAGCTACAGTGAGAGGATGACTTGAGTTTTCCCACAATATTTATTGGGTTCTCACATGCTTGGAACATTGTTAATGAAAACTTTGAAAATATTTTAAAATGTTTCTTCTTACTTTGAGCTTTAGAAATATGATCAAACATATTTTCCATTGTGGTATTCATTTCTGTTCCCTGAAGCTACAAAAATTAGTTGACTATTTCTAACCCATAATAATTTTACAAAGCATTTTTGAGGTGTCTGACATAAAATGAACACAATTTTAGCTTGATGAGTTAACAAGTCATGGTATAGTTTTCTTACAAACTAATCTGCAGCTATATGGCCATGTTTGAAGAAGTTGAAAAGGAAACATGTAATAAAGTATTGAAAAAATGAATATTTCTCAAGAACTAAAATATCATGGAATTAAACCTCAATAAATCTCAATAATAAGCTTTTTTTTTTTTTTTTTTTTTTGAAAAGGAGAAGTGAATGAGAAGGAGTGACGGAGACTGTCAGTTATTTTGAGGTACTAAAATAGGTGGATGTGGAAGCAACTACTAAGAACATATCAATACCTTCATTAGGACACAGCATCGCTATATAATTTGAGTGACCAAGTATAAAACAAAAATGAGGGGCTCATGTTCAAAATTAAGAATTTCAGGATGGTAGCAACAGAGTTCTAAGCAAATTGTACACTCTTTTAATTTAATATATTCCAAATTTCTTTAATTAATTAATAGAAATGAGGATAGGTGGGGGGGAGCCTAAATATAATACAAAGAGTGTAAATGAGATTAGTAGTATTACAAATGAATAACATAACTACACTGAAGGGATGGAGAAATAGAACTAATATTAGTAAATTAACAAAACAATATTTTGACTATACAATCTAAGAATGGAGACAAAAATAACTTTATAAAATTGTCATATTTCAGTAGGAGAATGGGATAGCTATTGGGGAATTGTGTGTATTTTTGATTGAGCAAATAAGTAAATATTTGGGTAATAAGTGCCGGTTTCTTATTGTGGAAGAAAGGAGTTCTAAATAAGGAAAGACAGGAGGCTAAAAGTTGTTAGAGTTGAAATAGAAATCTTAGAATAAACTCATGATTTGTAATATAGATAGATAGCTGGACAAATACATGTATAAAGATAAAATATAAATATTAGGCTATGTACACCTGTATTTCCTGGTTGTCTTCTGAAAATGTCTGGAAATAATGAAAACCAGTACCAGTGAACACACCTAGTGCTTGTATACTGGTTTTTTAATTCTACTCTCCAACCAATGGAAGCAGGACTCCTTGAAGAAATGGTAGATTTCAGAGTAGGGGAAGTACATGACAAGTCAGGAATATGTTGTGGTGCTAAAAAGCAAGAGCGTGCTCAAAAAATGATTGGACATTTTTCAATGGCCAAATCTGGTACAATTAGAGCAAGAAATAGATACGATAGTAATGATTATAAAACATAATAGAAAACAAATATATCCATGAGTCCATAATGATACATATATTTGAACACATATTAGTATATATATTTGAATAAATAAATAAATGAGAGAAAGGACAGTTATTTTTTAATGTCGAATTCAAGTTAATAATTATGGAAAGAATGATGAAAAAAGAAAATTGCCATCTGGTTAACACTGCAGTTACAACTGTTTTAGGCAAGAACTATAAATGGATGCTAAAATTAGTGGGTAAAATAATGATAAATATAATCTCAACTATCTTCCTAGAAGAGGCTTATTAAATACAAAAGGGGGGAAAAATGGCAGCTTTACGGTGGAGAGACCTAGAAGATCCCATCTCAGTGAACAAAGTTAATGTCACCAGTGACAGGATATATCAATAACTTGAGCTCTCTGATGTGACATGTTGAGGAGGACACCGCATCACTTCTTTGATATACTTGGCAAAAATGCATAACCTGAACCATCAGACAACCTCACACTGAGGGACATTCTACCAGATAACTGGCTACTACTCTTTAAAGGATTCAAGACTATGAAAAATATCTGAAAAATTGCCCCAGATTAAAGCAGTCTATATAATTTAAATGTTGAATTGTACACCTAAAACTTACTGGATTTCATTAAACAATGTCACCATAATAAAAATAGAACGAAAAATAAAGAAAATAAATGGTATCAAAATGAAGAAATATGTGGTCATGATCTGATCCTAGCAGAGTAAAAGGGCATTAGCGGGATAATTGATGAATTTTTAGTGAGCTCTATATATTAGTACTACTGTTATAGCAGTATTAATTTCCTAGTTTTTATTAATTTATAGTATTCTGTAAAGATAATAGCATTTGAAGAATATAAGTGAAACAAATAGTTTTAAATGTTGAATTTTTAATGTTTTTATAAATCTGGAATTATTTCAAAAAATAATTGATTAATGATACAGGACATGTTTTGTTCATAACATTGATAACTGAAAAAGAGAGACTACGAATGAGTTTGTATGTCCCATTGTGTATGTGAATATTTTTAACAGGGTATATATTATACATTAGAAAGAATGTACATCAAAATATTGAGAGCTATTACCTCTGAAATTAGATTACAGGTGATTTTCTTTCTCTTTTTCCCTTTTCCTTTCTTTTCTTTCTCCCTCTCTCCTTTTTTTCTCTTTTTTCTTCCTTTCCCTTCCTCTCTCCCTCCCAACTCTTTCCTTTCTCTCTTTCTTCCTTCCTCCTTCCCTTCCTCCCTCTATCCCGTCCCCTCTTTCTCCTGTTCTCCCTTCTTTCCTTTCTTGCTCTTGTCCCTCCCTTTCTCCTTCCTTCCTGCTTCATAGCCTTCATTCTTTACTTCTGCCTTGCCTTCATTTCTTTGTTTCTTTTTCCTGCCTTTCATTATTTTTGTTCTTTTGTGATTTTCAAATTTTCTACAATTAGCATAAGTTTTGTAATCAAGAAAACATAATACAATAATTATAAAATACACAAATTGAAACATGTTGCATAGGAAAAATGAAAACCTTTCACTGTATGTTTATTTTAGTATCTGAGCATAGAGATTGTCAAAATAATTTTTTATATATAGTTATTGCTTTCTTTCCAGTCTCTCTCTTTGCCTTTACCTTAATAAAGTCACTGGTGGTTATAATAAACACCTGGACCAAAGCCAGGTAAAGATGGCCCTGTGATGAGTGTTTCCTCTAACTTCTGTTTATAGACTATACTGATCATCTCTGTTTCTCTTTTTATGGTAATACTAAAATCTTTAAACTCAATTTAGACAAAACACAGGCATAATGGCAACATATTAGAGAATTCCTTTCCAGTTAGAAATTAAAAAAAGGCCAAGTGCTATCTCTGAGGACTCCAGGGGTATTAAAAAATGTGGTTGCTTTAGATTTCAAGTATAGTTCTTAAAGTGCAATGATTCTTAAAGCCCTGAATATGGAGCCAATTTGCCTAAATTCAAATGGCACCTCAAAAACCAAATACTTATGTGTCCTTGAATAAGTCCCTTAATCTGTCTGTGCTTCAGTTCCCTCATATATAAGATGACATCATATGACCTATGTCTTAGGGTTGGTCATTGTAGAAGGAGATGGATGGTTGAAGTTATTTAGAATAGTCCCTGGCACACAGGAAGTATACAGTATATATGAACTAATACTATTTCTATTAAACAAACTGAGATCCTGTTTGAAGGCGACCCCCACATGATAGAGCAACTCCATCCCTACACCAAACAATATTACTGTAATTTTACCTATCTTTTTACTTAGAATGAGAGCCACGTTTACAAATGTGTTCATTCTAAAAGCTGTCTTGACATAAATAACAGATCTTACCTTAAAAATGAAATGTCTTACATTTATTTAGCAGGTATAGTTGAGAGTTTTTCTATAAATTACATGATTTTAGCTTAAATTTCATAGTTTGTGACACTCTAAATAATGGAGTTCCTAGCCTGAAAGAGTGCTAATTACCCGAAAGAGTTTTGTACATTCAAACACATTCAAACTCCAAGTTGCAGTGAATTAATTAATTTTTCATTATAATTTGATCCCTTAAGTCCCATTTCGGTTGCAATTTCTTGTACTGTTCTGAGCTAACCAAAAAAGCATACAAAAAATAGCATAATATTCCACCTGTGACTTATATACTTGTACAAGAGACAGCCAAATAAAATTTATAGATGATAGCTAGTAAGTTACATGAAAAATGGAAAAACATGATGGTTCCAAAAGGCATGGCAAAAATTCAGCATAAAAACTGGTTTAGGATTATTGAAGTCTTTGAAATTCCCTGAATAAACAAGTCAAAAATATCTCTAAAATGACAGTTTCACAACTCTAAGCCTTCCAAAAGAAAATAATAAATAAGTAGAAGTATAAATAAGTAAATAGAATTTTGACTATACAAAACTTTTGCATGCATAGCAAATAAAGTAACATGAGAATTAGATATAATGAAGAGAAGAATGACATAACTATAAATAATATTTGAAATATGAATATTAAAATGATTAAATGGATAAAAGAAACAATAAAACTATAAGAAAATAATAGCAAAATGAAAGAGCCTGAATTTAGAACCAAAAAGTTCTGGGATTGACTGTGTTTACCAATAAGTAATTGAACCACAGATATTTAATTTCTCTGGGCTTTAATTTTCTTATGGAATTATTGATATATCTATGGTGTTTGTATAGAGATTGAATAAGAAAATAGGTGTAAAGTTCCTAGAAAATTAGAAGTGCTCAGTAAATATCAGTGTTTATTTTACTCTACATTTATAAAGAAGTAAGAATTTGAAACTTGGTTGACTGTGTAATTCTAACTACCAAGATCTATTTAGTGGATATTCTATTTTGAAACAGATTTGTTAATAGTAGAATTGTAAGAAATCAATATGGAAGAGAGCATCTATCAAGATATACAGTTAACTAACAATAGTCACATACAAATTTTCTGTGCACCTATGTATGGTAAACCTTCAGAGAGGTATAAACCAGTCCCAACACTTTCCTCAAGTGAGGCCTTTTCTGGGAGAGAAGACACGAGAACAGAACAATTAATTTTTCCAGGTATAGCTTAGAATTATTTTTGTCAAGTTTGAAATATATCATTTAGGGATGCCGATTAAAATTTCATTATATTTACATTATATAATTTTGGGAAAACCAATACCTTTATAAAACCTCATCTTTTCACCCAGAAATTTGGTATGACTCATTTCTTTTATTTATAGTTCAAAACATCTTTTTGTTCCTCACTAAAGTTTTATATTTTCCTTAAATATTTCTTACAATTAAGTTCTATATTTTTTAGGCCTTGGTTGCTATAATGACTGACAGATACTATGAGGCCTCCAAGGAAACTTTTGATTTCCTTATATTTATATTTCACATCTAACATGCAGTTTTTTCTTATTTTAAGTATTTTTAAATTGATTTTTTTTTGTATTTTCAAAGTAGATAATGGCATCTCCTGCAAACTTTTTTTATAACTCATTTCTACTATTATTCAATACATTGAAAAGAATTTTCAAATAATGCAGCATGATAAGTGGAGAGCATAGGCCTTCTTGTCCTTTATGTGTTGGAGTACCACTCTGCATTTAATTTTCTTATGATGATACTTTCCTTGGTATTTCTTTGTCAGTTTTTTTTTTCAGATGATAATTTGTTTTTCTCTTCTTTAAGTATTATTTATTAACAAAATATCTATTTTGGAAACTCCCTGTCTTCCTGTATATATCTTCATTTATTATGAAGTAAAATTCTTTTAATAAACTTTTTAAAGATACATGCTACTATTTTGTATAATCTCAAAACGGTAATTGAATCAAAATCTATGTGTATGTGTTCTGTGTTACTTTGATACGTCTGAGTGTTAAAACTAAGTTTACTATCCAGAGAATAATACATTTCTGGAGAATTTGAGTAATGCATTTGGAAAATTACACTGTAAGATCTGTGAAGAAAAGGGCATTTCCTGTGATGAACACGACTCAGAGGCTTAGAGAGCTGTGTGTAGATTGGATAAAGCCACAATACAAACATGAAACATCAATTTTACTAAAATACATTTTTCCTGCTGAGGAATCGATACCCTTAAATAAATATGAATATTTATTGAAGTAAAATACTAAATTGTCTTTTGTTATGAATGGTCTTTGGTAGAAAATGTTAAGATTATCTGTCCCATTTGACCTGTTAAGCTGTTTCCACTGCTCTATTTTTTTTGTTCTACTTCTTTCCCTTTTTTTTTTTTTTTAAGATTTTGCTTTACTTATTTTGAGACTATGATATTTTGTAGCATCTTGGGATCTTAGGATGTTAGAATGCTTTCCATTTTGCTATTTCCTTTAACCATTCATTTTATGTTGTCTCATAAATTGCTATTATTTTTATGATTATTTTTGTCAGTTTGGTTTTGTTAATACTGTTATAATTTGTTTAAAGCCAACGCTTTTGTAAGACAGTTTTATTTCTAATGCCTTTGATCGACCTTCTACTCCTTCCTTGTAGTTCAATTTACAGTTTTTAGATACACATTCTATAGCAATAATTCAGTAAGAACTTGTAAAAGGTAAGATCCTCTCTCTTCTAAGGATGTTTTTATTTCTCCCTTGGTCTTAAGAAAGTTTATCTATGTACACAATTTCAAGGTCAACATTTTGAAGATATGGCTTCAGCCTTTATTGTTGTTGATAAATAATTTTGCTCTCACAATTTCACATGCAATCAATCTTGTTTTTATTCTTCAGAAGTTTTAACAAATGTTTGGGTTTGAACTTATTTCTCATTGTGCTTTGTTAATTTGTGGATTTTTTCATAGAATTTCTCAGGCATTATTTTTATAATATCATCTCTTATTTTTACCCAAGGTTTATTGAGATATATTGACATATAACATATGTAAGTTTAAGGTATATCATTTAATAATTCAATAAGTATATTGCAAAATAAATAACAATAGGATTAATAAACACCTCCGTCCCCTTACATTATTTCCACTTTTTTTGTTGTTGTGATAACATTTAAGATATACTCTCTTAACAACTTTTAGGTATATAATACCTGAAAATATAATATTGTTAACTAAAATTGTTATTTGTATATTAGATCTTCAGGACTTATTCACCTTGAAGCCAGAAATTTGTACCTTTTGCCAACATCTGTGCATTGCCCCCACTCACCTCACCATACTGTTCTGTATTTCTTTGAATTTTACTTCATTTACATACATAAATTGATATTTACATATATGAGAATGTACAGTATCTGTCTTTAACTCATTTCACTTAGCATTATGCTCTCAAGGTCCATACATGTTGCCACAAAAAGCAGGGCTTTCTTTTTTTAAAATAGTCATTTAAAAAAATGACTTACAATCTACTACTCTCTGCCACATTGAGGTTTTTAATTTGGTGATTGTAAGTTTCTACTCTGTGTAGTTTCTTGTGGATCAGATTTTCCTATTGGTTGTCTATCTCACAGTTAAACTATTGCCTTGACTCCTATAAAAAAGGTTTATTACATATATATTTTTTTAATTTAGGGTTTTATAAGAAAACCTAATTTTTCTGACTGCTCTTCCAAGTTACTCTTTTTTAAACTTCCATATCTTTTCATATACTCAGTGATTTTTTTTTATACTAGTTTATCCTCACATATATCTTTCTAGGATCATTCTGCTCTGGTGTGAAATGGGACCTGTCAGAGGTTGTGAGACTGAGTCTTTCTAGCTCAAATGAAAGAGGGAGTTTAGAGTTCCATTACCAGAGGTTCTTAGACAGAAAGCCAATGCTGTAGGCTTTACAGCAGGGAGCTTCTCTCTGTATCAAAGACTGCCTTTTTGTGTTTATCCTGGCAGCCATTTATCCTGGCAGCTAAAAGAAGAAGCACTTCCAAGGATATAATGGGCAAGTGCTGTGGGATCCAGACATGTAAGGCAAACAGTGATAGGACACTTATTGAGAGTTGATGGGATCACATATTGCCGTCTAATTGTCCTGACACCCAATTTGGTCATCCACCTGTTGCTGCTGGTTAGGAATTTTGGGGTCTCTTCACTTATACCCAAGCAAGGTATTTCTTTACATGCAGACAAGCAATGCTCTGCGCACATTCTCCTATACAGAAAATCTTCTTGAATCTTTCTGGTATGTGACTATTATTCTTTATGGTTTTCTAATACTGGTACAGAATTTTCTCTATATATATTGTATATTTAGATAGTCACTTTAATATGATTTTGAGAAAGCTTTATTATTTAATTGGAAAATCAGCATGATATACTTCATATTAGTTACTTAGAAAGGGTATCAGTGGCCATCCTATCCAAAGAAGGTTCTTTCTTTAAATGTTGGGGCATCTATATTTTTACCTCAGAACACTTAAATGATTTTAAGTTATTTAAATACTATTTACTTATTCTTGTTCTCTTCTATGTTGAAAACTCTCTAAGGTTAGAAATGCTGTTTTGTTTTTTTATTATATCTCCACTGCTTAGCATATTAGGTGGAAGTCAATAGGAATTTTAAAAATATAGATTTGTGGAATAAAGGATAATGATGATTTTAGGTGAAATACAAGCCATATAAGATGAATGAAATAAACAGCTTATTATCCTATAACAGATCAGACTACAAACTTTCACAACTTTTAGGTTTAAATTTGCCCATTTTTTGAAGAGAGAAATATGAAGATACAAGGAAATGCATCTAACTTTAACAGTCAGGAGCAGCTAAAGGAGTGAGTGTTATTACGTCTGATAAAATAATTATATTTATAAAATAAATATATGCACCATTATAAAAATATAACAATAAAACTGATTGCATTTTCTCTAATATTATTAAAGACACAGTGAGAAGAATTGACATTTACTCATATGGGAAAAATAAAAAAAAAAATGAACTACAACAAACCACTTCCTAGTAAGATTGTTAAAAACAGAAAAATTGCCAAAGGGCAATACAGAATATATATATATATATATATATCTCTGGAAAAGGAGAAGTACCAGTTAGATGTTACAGATTAAGCCTTTATAAAGGCAAATCATCTCTTAAATTTTCTTTCAGATATAGAAATAAACCAGAGTAAAATATTTCAGGCATATTTTTGACACAAGCTAAATGTAAGCCTAGAATAATTTGCTAAATGTCACAAGAGAGGGAAAAAAAAATTAGTCGGAATAAATAGCAGCCCTTAAGCTTCACTGTAGTATTTTCTTGTATCTGTGTTTAAAAATCACCCCTGTTAGCTAGCAGAACACATTAAATCAAAAGGAGTTAGCATTGTGGTTAATGTCTTGTTCTTTATGATCTGCATGGGCCTAAATATTACAGCACATATTTTACATATGTAATTCTGCTTTGGGACTACTTTAAAAACCTACGTACAATATGCTGAATTAATAATGCTTATAAGTGTAATATATATGGGGAGAGTTTGAAAAACTCTTGATGAAAGCTGATATATATTTATGAGGTGCCAGATGTTTGCCTTTAAAAGTAGTTTTTACTAACCCACACTATTGAGATTTGTATTGAAGTGGTCTCTTTGTGGTTGTATTTATTTAAAATATGTTCTGTGAGACCTAGGCACAATGGGGTGAATAAAAGAATAAGTACCTGTCTAAATTTTATGTACTTTTAAAAATTAGGCCATTGGGGTACATTCTTAATGCAGGTGCAGTGGATTAGACAGAAAACAATAAAGAGAGTTATATATTTCATATACAACTGCAGGTGTTGAAAATGTACATATTATTGTTATTTTAATATTTTCTTTTCCTTTTATTATGAAGGTAATCATGATATCATATGCTTATATATAGTATTTCTTCCAAGGTGTTCAAACACGTTACCGTCATTAATTATTTAACTTTTCTTAACTCCCCTGGGGGAAGCAGGGATAGGTATTATCACCCCATTTTACAGATAAGGTAACTGGTTACCAAATGGCCACTCTTTAAATGTCTCCAGAAGGATTTCGAACAATTCGTCAGGGACTTTTTCTCTGGACTTTCACATTGTGTGTCCCCTGGGTTGTTTCTGTAGGTTTTGACTACCAGCATCCCCACTCCGCTAGTGACTGCCCTCACTACTGTGAGTGGAACAATCAAGAAAGTGTTCATTTCTTCCCAAACACAAGGCAGAGTCCACACTGCAAACTGTAATAAGTAGAAGGTGTATGTAACAAAGTGACTACTTTCAACAGCTGCCAGGTCCAAACCTGCCACAGGTTCCCCTTATTGGCTTGCCTCCTGTCCTACTCCTGACCCACTTCCTTGTGGCCAGGGTGGTTCATCTCTTACCGTACCTCAGAGTCTGACCTACTTTAGGCTCCAGAAAGACCAGAATGACTTTTCATTCCCTAATCTAAAAGCCATTGCCATAAGTCCAGCATTTACTTCTCAGGTTGGAAGTTCCCGTTTCTCTTAAAGGAAATTCCATCTTCATCTACAAGAGTGAGTTCCATCTTACAGCTACAACACCAAATTTACACAATAATCAATTTGTTATGTCTGGATTATTTGCCTTAAATAACTTTATGGATATGACAGAAACAGTTGAGCCAGACGGACCTGCACCTAACTCTATTTCTCCTCATCAGGGAGTTAGTACAGACTAATATTTAGTCTCACTTAAGTCTCTTTGTTCCTGTGATATGTAATTCTCAGGTGCATGATAACAGAAAATTCAGCAGAATCTAGTTTAAAGATTCAGCCTATCTATACACTTGGAACTTGAGTTTCATGTATTTGTCATTGTATTTATTCACTTAATTAGTGATTCATTAAGCATTTATTTAAATGTTTGTCTGTGTGAGCATGATGGCTATTGAGCCATGCCATAGCAACAAATTAGACAGGGTCCCTGCCTTCAGTCATTTATCGTTTAGATAAAGTAAATCACAAGCAATGCCATAATTTATCTTTTTTTTTTTAAGTGTATTCTAGTTTCCACCTACTGATTAGCTCTTTGCTATTAGATACCATCCAGAGAGATTATTAATCAGGTGCTCCAATAAGAAACAGACATCACTGGTTCCCTTGATTTCTCTCTCTCTCTCTCTCTCTCTCTCTCTCTCTCTCTGGAAAAGCTAAAAGGCATGCTTTTAGAAATCTCTTTACCCATGCAATGATTCACAGCATCATTCATAGCACTACTTGCTCCAATTTATACTGAGAAATAGCAACAAGAATTCAGGCAGCTGTTGCATCTGTGAATTTTTTCTAAAGTGAGGTAAATATTTCTCTAAAGGTCAGCCTCAACAATAAACTTAAAATAAAAAGTAACTGAATATTATGTGGAAATATGAACTCAGTCTACTTCATGGGGAAAGGGTCTTTAAAGGTCTTCCGCTTATACAAATAAAATCCTTCATTTGTGTACATTGCTAATGAACATATTTATTTTAAAATTTGAAATGTTAGTTAATTCCATAGTTTTATTATAAGAATTATGAATCAAAAATAAGGAACATAATGAAACATAAAGGTTTCAGAGTTTGTACAATACCCACAGGTTAAAATTAAATATCAAGCATGATTATTTTGAAATTTTATTATGTAAATCATTTTTTCTTATCTTTGTATGTGAAGGGAAATAGTTTTCCTTTCTTATCCTTAAATATTTGTGAATTTATGTACATTAGAAGTCTTTTCATTTTAACTCTCATTGAACACTGAAACTCCTTTATACTCATAATGGACAGATTTTTTTCTTCATTTGAACACATTAAAAAACTCCCTGTTTTTGAAGCAATTGATTTCACTGTTGGGTAGCCTTGATGGCTTTCAGGAATTCTCTATTAGTCTGCTACACATTGGCTTGTTTGGTGCTATCTCTTTAAATATTCAAAGAGAAATATAATATGTCCTTCACTGTTTCTTCTCTTTTCTATGTTACAAACCTTACTCTATGGCAAGAGATGGACATGTTATTTCAGGCAAGGGGAACAACATAAACAAATATGTAAAACAGTCGCCTTATGATTTAAGCTAACATCATTGGCTAGAACATGGAATTCATGAAGAGGTAAAAAAAGAGAAAAGTTGGTAATGAAGAGTGGGATCTGGTTGTGGGTAGTGGCGGGCAAGAGGATCTTTGGCATTTTTCTTAGGTTAGGTACTGATATGATCAGAGATCTGCTTCAGGAAGATTGATCAGGTCATGACTAATCACATAGAGCATGATTCCCAGTTGCATATGAATTTTCGGTCAGTTCTTCCATCCATATGTTAGCTTTTCTGCGTTCCAGCCCTTGTATAATCATCTTTCCTTGAATGTAGGCTAGACTTAGTAAATAGATCCTAACTACTAGCACACGGTGTAAGTGCTGAAATGTCGGATTATGATTAGATTACAAAAGATTGTGACTTCCATCTTTTAAAAAAATTAGCAGACTCTATTGCCTGCTCAGCTTCCATGGTTTTATAAAGTAAGCTGGCACCTTGGAAAGGTCCACATGTAAGGAACTGAGGGATTCTTCCTGTCTACCACCAGTGAGAAACTGAGGCTCTTGGTTCAACAGTTGGCAAAGAACTGAATCCTACAAATGACCAAATGAACTTGGAAGTAGATTTTTTTCTAGTTAAGCATTTGAGATGACTACATCCCAGCTGACCCATGGATTGTAGCCTATAACAGACCCAGATAAGCCAAGACTGAATTCCTGACCTAAGAAATTTAGAAAATAACTGAGTGTTGTTTTAACCTGCTAACTTTTGTGGTAAGTTGTTACACAGCAATAGATCACTAATACAGAGATGTATATGTGATGTTTTGAAAGCATATACTGACTCTCAAAACAATAGTAAATCTTGTGAACGGAAAGAGCTTAACTTTATGCAGAGGTTGTGAAGATGCAAACGTTGTGAACAGGGGTATAGTAATTCTCAGAAATAATGGGGATTAAGAACATCCAGATTACAATTTTTTTTGGGGGGGAGTTGGTATGTATACATTCATACAGTTCATTTATGTTAAACAATAAAACAAAACTGTATTATCTGGGCTGAAGTATTACTCACAGTAAATGGGGATACTTTTTAGTCCCTAAAGTGCACACTTTGTAAATTTTTATAAACAATTTTGTAGATGCAAAGCATGTGCAAAGCTAAATTTTTTTTTTTTTCAAACTGGCAGAAGACCAGCTAAATGATGCCTCTAAATGGAACCACAGAAACTCAAACAAGGGTTAGCCCTTATGTTTAATGTGTTCTCACTACCATTTTTTCAAGTGAAAAACTCATTCCAAATATTTGAACTTACAGAGCATATCTTTGGCACAGTAGCCAAAAGCATAAAAACTAAAACCAACAACACAAACAAAATGAAGTGCTGCCAAACCAAACCAGACTACTTTATTTTATTCTGCCAAGTCTAAAAATTGATACCTTCCTTATTGTAAAAATAACTCATTAATAAATTTTTCTATTATTTTTTTATTTTGTTAAAGAAATATTAACTAGGTAATGTTATCGAGTTTTCTCATTGGGAGAACTAGAAATACTCAGGAAAAATTACATAAGAACAATTCCTTTGATACAGTGGAAATCTAAGAAGACAAGAAGAGTTACAGGGCCAAGATCAAGGAAAAGATAGAAGCTACAAGAAGTAAATCCAATATTTGAGCCTATTTTTCTCCTTGGTTTAGAGGCATCTGTAGATTCTATTAGAGACAAACTGAGCAGAAATTAGCAATGCCAACGAATGGAAATTTAAATCTATACTTGTCAAATTAGGGGCTCTAGAAAACCCCTTCATTTGGATTAGGATCTGCTGAAGGCTACACTGCAGAAAAAAAGAAAATTAGAAAAAAATATATATATACACATATGTGTGTATATATACATAAATATACATATATATTTACATTTACATTTACATATACATATGCATACATATACATATACATATACATACACCTATACATATACATATGCATATGCATATACATATACATATACATCCTGGTCTTAACAGGGATTGTAGCCCAAATTTGAACTATCTCAATCTCAGCAACTTAATTAAAGTGTTCGCCATTTGCTGCTGGTCCAAATCAAATATATACCCTCAGAGAAGTTCCTTCCAAGGTAAGATAGAGAATTTTGAAGCAGATTAAAAACAAGTAGAGGTAGAAAACCTGGGGAAAAAATTAGAAAATCATTTATTTAAAGGCATCAGGGAACTCCAGAGACAATACAGACTAAAAAGAGAAAATTGCAGCAAGGGGATGGAGAGAGCTAAGGCTCTATAGCCATCCTTGCAGACATTTGTTGGTTGTAGGTTTGAGGCAAAAAAAATGACTTTTGTAAACCTATACACTACTAGGGAGACAGAGTTACCAGTAGAGAATTTTGGAGTTGCATAAAACTCGATTAACATAATAGAAGATTTCAAAGAGGTCGAACATGGCTGATCTACCTGTCCTTGTATGTCCTTGAATGCTTAAGCTGAACAGAGCTGGAGACCAAAGAACTAAAATCAAAGATTAAATCCCTAAAAAGAATCAAGGGAATATACTGTGCTTTGAATTGGAAAACCAATTATCGTGGATATCTCAATTTTCTCTAAATTTATCTAGGATGCAACACAATCCCAAACAGAATTATGAGGGACATTTTTAAGGGAAAATTGATCTAAAATGATGAAAAAATAAATATGGAACTACAAAGGACAAAAGATTGAAGAGGAAGTATAAAATTGGAGAACCTACACTATCAGGTACCAAAACCCAAGACCTATTATTAAGCTATAGTAATTAAGTCAGTGTATTGGTATAGGGAAAGAAATATAGACCAATGAAATGAAACCAATATTCCAGAAACATACCACACATACATGGTCACCTGATTTATGACATAGGTGACACCGCAATGCCAAGGGGCAAAGATGGTCTTTTCAATAAATTATCTTGTATTGACTATATAACCTTGTGGGAAAAAAATGAAATCTGACACCTTGCACTTACATAAAAATCAATTTTTGTTGGATTGTAGATATAATTATAAAACTAAAGCAATACAGTTTCTAAAAGATATTGTATGGGGACCTTGGGAAAATGAAAGACTTCTTATATTAGTTATAAAAGTGCTAATCATAGAAAAAGACTGAGAAATCAGATTAAAGAAAAAGCTACTCTGTTTATCAGAAGATACCTTTTGAAGAATGAAAATGCAAGTAACCCCCCTCCCCTGAAATGGATGAGATTGTTTTAAACACATAAAACAAGGGAGGGTTTGTATCAAGAATTTATAAAGGACAACTACAAATCAATAAGGAAAGGACATGTCCACTGAATGGGTGGCAGGGCCCTATATTCAAAGGATGCTTAAACACCTCAGTCATCAGTATATGTAGGTTAAAAACACCCTAAAATACCACTACTCCCATGGCAGAAGGGCTAAAATTTTAAATATAAAAAAATCAAAATTGGGTGAGGATTTGGGACAGTGGAAGCTGTAATGCACTGCTGTTGGGAGTGTAAATTGGTACAACCACTTCAGAATCTGTTCGTCGTTATATACCAACATTGAAGACGTGTACTTTTGATGCAGAAGTTCTAGGTGAAGGTTTCTAACCAGAAATACATACATGTGAGCACCAAGAGACATGCATAAAAATTTTCACAACAAAGAACCATTAGAACCCCAAACTGAAACTATACATTGATGAATATAAATCTCACAAATATAACGTGGAGCAAAGGATGTCAGACATTAAAGAACATAAACAGTATTGTTGAATTCATAGAATTCTAAAGCAGAGAAAACGAAATTATCGTACCAGAAGTAGAAATAGTGGTTATTTTGGGGAACAGAAGAGGAGAGAAGGGAAATAATTAGGAAGGGACATGAAAGAGCCTTTGGGTGATAGCATTATTGATTTATTACTGCATAACTAATTACCCCAAAACTTAGCATTTAAAATAAAAAAAATATATTTATTATTTCAGTTTCTCTGTGTCAGGAATCAGGGTACAACTTAACCAGATGCCTCTGCCTCAATGTTTTTCATGAGGGTGAATTAAAGTGTCAGCCAGTTGTAGAGCCAGTTCTCTTTCAAACCTTGACCAGGCCCAAAGTATCTAATTCGTGATTACTGATGTGGTTATGGCAGGCCTGTGTAATCTGCTTCCAAACTCACTCATGTGGGTCTCTCCCCAGGGCTGCCTCGTGACTTTGCAGCTGCCTTCCATCAACGTGAGTAATTTCAAAAAGAGCAAGAGAGAAGATGCCAAGAGAGAAGCCACTGTCTTTTTATTACCTAATCTCAGAAGTGACATACTGTCACCTCTGAGTCATTTTGTTTTGTTCTGTTTTTGCTAGAAGAAAGTCACTTAGATTTGGGCTTACAAGAGAGGCAGGTGTCACTGCGGTCTATCTTAGAGGTTGCCTACCACCTATAGCAACTGCCAATGTCTTGACCTTGGTGGAGATTGCATGAGTAATTATTTTATGATTTATCCATTGAACTATACGAGTTCTGTACACCTTTTTATGTTATCTTTTATAATACAATATTTTTAATTAAAAATATACAGTCATAGAAATTTTGTCAAGCTCATATCCTCTTGGAATGGGATTAAGAGGCTCTACAACTGCAAATCAACTTCCTATCCACTCAGATATGTGGACTGCTTTAAGAATATTTAGAAATTTTAATTAAGGTTCCCACTTAAAAACAGGTAAATGAACCAATGTTCAAAATAGAAATTGGTAAATTAATTCGAGCTGATCTTTAACATGGGAAGCAATTGTTCTTGAAACCCTTATTTAAGCATTTCTTAACTTTTTTTTTTTTTGTAGCCTCTTGTGGACAAATTATACTTAATAAGAAGTCTCCAATTTCAAATATTCCACAAATAACACTACCAACATAAACTTAATAATGTTCCTAATTATAATATATTAACTGTGATTTTTTAAATTTCAAAATAAAAATATTTTATTTTCTTATCATAGGAATTGCCATTATAGAATGAATGGGGAAAAAAGACCTTAACCAATCATACTTTTTTGCTGCATATAGTGATAAAATATTTTCATTAGTACCTTAAAATTAATATTATGCTTTTAATGAAAATATAAACAATGCATATGGCATTAATAAGAAAATCAATCATTAAGTTTGTACTAGTTATCCAATAACAATAAAGATGTGTAAATTTTTTTCATGGATAAGAGAGGAGCAGATTACGTCTAAATGCACTGCTCACTCTTTCCTTGACAATCTTGACAAATGGCACAGCTCAGTTAGTCAACCTGCCCTTCTTGATGGGAATAACAGATATGAGAACAAGAATATGAAACACTCTGTCACTACTCCTCAAGTGGAGAAATCCAGAGGGAAATTGAGAATGGCTTAATAAGTACCAAGGAAAAGAAAATATTTTTAAATAAGTGTAGTCCTTTAGTACAAGTGAAAAGCATTAAATCTGAAGATATCATTTATATTTTTCAAATTGTACCTCCACTGATATAGTAGTCTACACAATACTTAACAGTATAAAAATTTATTATGGTTGTACCTGAGCCTATACCATGGTTTGCTAAAGAGTAAGTTATTTTTCCTTGGCTGATTTAAATGGAAATGATTTTATTATTTTAAGAAGAAAAATATTGATTATCATTTAGGTTTATGGACATCTATATATAAACAGTTCCTATTCTAGACCCATATAACTGCTTAACAAAATAACATGAGGATATGTTTGTTAGATAGTAAGAATAAACTTTAGCTAAGATTATTCTGTTAAGGAGGCATATTGCCATATTAAGCATGATAAGTTGTAAATAATTATATATATATAATAAAATAATTGCAATTATTTTATTAACAATTACAGAAAAAGAGTAATAAGCATACAAATATTTTCAGTATTAATCAAAATAACTAATAAAAGTTATTCAAAAATTACTCAAATACTTGACAGTTGTCCAAACTAAATATCACCTTTGGTTAGATATTTTTGAAAAATACCAATAAAAAGTTTATTTCTATTGCATAAATATTTATTTTTTCAAAATAAATAGTTGCAATGATCAATATGTTGTGTTATATACATATTTCTGATAAGAAGGTGAATACTTGTGAAAAATGTTTGTCATAGAGTTCCAAAGAGGACAGTTAGTACACACTTAATTTTTTAAAGTAGAAATTACTTTCTAACTATGATTCAAAACTTCATATTTATAATTTTTTGGTGATTTATTTCTTTTCAGGAAGGGCACGATAGCAATTTTGCAAATAAAGATGGAATTGAAAAAGTATATGTGAAGGAATATAGAATTCTAAATTTTAATAAATTGTTAGTCAATTCTCATTAGGATGCTTGGAAACATTCTGACTTTCTTCAATAATATAAAGCTACTTAATTATAATCATATCAAAATGCAAAAACTGACCATTTTAATATGTGACAGATATGACATGTAGTAGGATACAATAGCATATTAAAACACCAAATGAATTCAGAAAAATTATAAAATAATTTTTGTATAGTATTTAAATTTAATTTTTCTCTTCTTAAAAACTAACTCTGTTAGACTTTTCCTATTATTGGAAAGAGTGTTCTTGAGTGAAAGCTTCTGCTTTGATTACTCACTCTATTGCAGCTGCTCTTCAAATTGTCTAGCAATTTCTAATTGACAAAATATCTTTCTCTAGTCCTCTTCTTAGAGGATCATGGGTAATAATTTCAAAACTATAAAGTTAGTGTTTTTGTCACCCATTGGGCATGCAAGAATATAAATATCTATGTGTAACCATGAGATCCTTGACAAAATAAGTAATTTTATGGCTGTAGTAAGGAATATGTAATACTTGGTATTGGAATCGCTATTAACACTGAATCTAAAGAATATTTATATTAAATATCTGGAAAGAAGAGTAGGCATGCATAGGTATCTTAATTAGGGGAAACCACCAGATAGCTTGTGATACTAAAAAGTGGTACCAGCACAAAGATATATCTCATAACATGCTAAAAATCACTCACAGACATTTTTAATGGGCATTTTAAAGACTAATATTGGGGATTTATCAGTAAACCAATCTTTCCATGTCTTTCAAAAGGCAACATAATGGCTAAAGTGATAAACCTATGACTAGATGAGCAAAATATTATTCCTTTAATTCAGGCAATGTGCAAGTAGAAATTGACTACTATTACTCTCTGGAAGTCTGGCAACCAGATTTTTTGATTTTTCTAAAACAACCAACCAATTTTGTTCCAGAGCAACCAAGGGATGTGATGGAGAAAAAATTTGCAGAAAGTACACTGTGATTCATAGTCTCTTAGACTAATGAAGGCAATATTTATGTAAGCAATTGTGGGGAGTTGGCCCAGGATAAATGTCTATTCCCATCACCTCATCTCTAAGAAAAAAATGATAGGCTAATATACAGTAGTGATTCACTAGAAGGAAGGGAAGAGGTTATTCCTATGCTTGTGTCTAAAGTCTGTGTTTCTCTGTATATTCAATTATTGGATACACCTGTCAGGAATACCCCTTGAATTAATGCTTCTCTGCTATGAAATACACACAAGAATCAATGGTTTTACTACAAACATTAATGTATGTTCAATGGCCTGTGGGCTGCCACGGCACTAACAACAGTATAAACTCTTGAGGATACAGATTCAATTCTACACCAAATTCATCAGGCTCTTCATATTTATAAGGAAAGAGATTTATTATTATTGTCACTGCTATTTCTACCTGTGGTAAGAAACTGTCTTTTCAACATCAAAAATGTGAACTACTCAGTACATTAATGTTGTAGATTTTGTTTTGCTTTATTTTTTCAAATAAGCAGCTCCCTATGTGGTTAAATCAGACTTGAGCCTGCATTTGTATTAGCGATAATGATAGGTCTATGAAGATGCTGCAGATTGATAGGAAATGGAATATTTCTTCACAATGACAGGCAATGAGTGGTGAAGATTCTGATTTAGACCCAGAAATATAATCTGCAATGAATGTGCTTCTCTGTCTTTTCTCCCTTATGAAATTTTGAAGGCAAAGGTTGAAAATTACTAACTTATTGCCTCATGAATTCATTTGAGGTGTCATATATTGAAATTGAAAGCACTATTACATGGGTGGCCCATTGTACATGGTGATAAGGAAGCTATTACTTAACTTGGCTGAACACCTGTCAAAAATAGCTCTTGAAATGAGTCCTGTGCACACTTAGACTTTCTACAAGAAAACAAACTCATTTTTTATAACAAGAGATATACAGTCATGGTCCCCAAACAAGTACAGGTCCTGCCGTCTGTGTCCCTGTCAGAGGAACATCAGATCCATGTGAAAATTAAGCACTGAGAATTATGAATTATATAATTGAAAAGTTAATTCTTCTTTTTTTGATAAATTATTGTTATAATTACTAAGCATTGACAGTTGTATCAGTCAGGATAGATTAAGCAATGCAAAAGACCTAAAAAAAACCTCAGTGATTTTAAAAATAACAATAGTTTATTTTATGACTATGTTATATGTCCATCATTGGTAACCTCTATCCCCTTCTCTCTCTCTGTCTCCTGATTATCACCTTGGAACTCAGTGTGACAGCAGCTTCTTTTAAGAATATTGCCATGCTAATGAAGAGGCTTAAAAGCAAGGTAGCAGAAAACAAAATAGCTTTCTGCTCAAAAATGGCATGTCACTTCTACTTTTATTTCATTGGCCAGAGCACCAATGGCTCTGTTTATGGGTCCCTTATATGAGCATGGAATGGTTAAGGAATAAAGTTGTCTGACCTTCATTGAATGAGTCATCTTATCCTTGTTATTTAGTGTCTCCTCTGTGCTAGATAGGTATTAGTCAGCACTGACATAAGATTTATGTTTTTGTGCCCACTCACACACAAACTGGATGAAGCATTGGGTTTTTCAACCTCATCAGCTAAACTGACTTTTAGCTCACTCTCACTAGATCTTTGTAATTATATAGGTCAATAATACCCTTGTTGGCAATCTATATTTCTCGCTCATAGGACACCATAGTCTATTAGCCATCAGCACAGAGCCCTGTAAGTCAGGACCTTTGGTTACCATTTTGGATTTATTGCCTATTATGGCAGTTATGAAAACCTCATCTCTGGCAGTTAGTTGCTATCATCTGAGTTGTGCTATTCCAGAATTGTATACTTTTTTTTTTTTTTTTTTTGCCACCAAAGAACCCAGCCAACTTCCCTACCATCAACTCTGACTTACAAAAAAAAAGTTAACAGATGAGCTTCCCAGTAATGCCAATGCCTTCATCATTTGATCATTCCTTATTGCTTTAGTGAAAGAGGTATCTCGTAGGTCCTCTTGGTAAGCATAGGCAGCATATAGGGTTCCTGATAACATGTAATAAATTCATTATAGCATGCCAACCTCTATGAATCCCTTAATCCCTTTCTCGATACTCTGTCAAAGCAATTTTCACATTTACCTCTCTTTTTGCTTTCGGCCATCATGTTTTCCAAGCTTCAAGAAGCCATTTTAGCCATGTATCCAGATTAGCTCCTGGTATCTTTATTCCTTGTTAAATCTTGAATTATAGAAGAGTGTCATCCATGAATAAATTCCAAAGAATCTCAGATTTGTCTTTTTTTGCTTTTTTAAAAATAAAATTCGTAGACATATTCTGAAATGCTTAATTGTACTTAATACTCTAGTCAAAATGAAGGATGTTAATTCTTTAGTTAAAATTTACATTTGAAAAATACAGTATGAAGCCTGATTATGCAAACGAGGCACTCTACTAGAAGGTAAAAATATTATCTTTTCTGGAGTGTATGCTTTCTGGCTTCTAATCTGGTGGCATGCGCAGGGAGCCAATTTAGCTTACTGGCTATGTGATATGTCGTAGCAGCCTTTGAGCCTTTGTGGGAATAGGTACTAAAGGTGTTTTTAGCTATATCCATGTGAAAGGAGATTAGAGATAGTAGTACTGGTATTCCAAGGCAGGGGCAGGAGAGTTGGTATGCATGGTGGGCACTTAGTGCTTTATAATTTGTTAATTGTGAAGATTTTCCACTCTCTTTAAATATTACTATGACTAAGAGACATCTGTGATTATGATGGAGGGCCCACTGTGGTGGGTTTTCTTAGATGCCAAAAGATATTCTTGGGAGAGAAAATGTAGTTTGGTAACCTACACCTCCAAATACATTTCATGATTGGTAAACCCCATAGTCTGTTGGGTCTCTGCTGGATCCACAACGCTAATTTTAACAGAGCACAGAAGAGCTTAAATCTGCTCCTGGTATGTCAAATACCACGTCTAGGCTTAAAAGCCATGTCTATAATAAAGCTAAAACTGCATTTAAGCATTGGTACATCTGTATAAGGGTTTACAACTATTTTCCTTTTTCTTTTCCTTTCCTTTCTTCTTTCTTTTTTTTTTTTTTTTTCTTCATCTAGGAAAGAAAGATTTCCCCCCTCTCCTAACACTACCAAACACATGAGACCCCTGCAGGTCCAACAGTTTTTTGGTTTATTTGTTGATTTTTTAAAATAACATATAGCTGATATACCTTATTCTAGTCACCTTTATAGCAGTAGATAAGAACATACTCTGTATTTGATAGTTCTTATAAAGGTTATGTGCACAAGGCCAAGATATACTTAATGTTGTCACTCAAGGCTTCCATACCTTGATAAGACCTCATCTTCTGATCTCAAATAGAGACATAATAGCATAATGGTATAGTTTTTGAATTAAAGTTGATTTTTATCCCAAACTCTTCCACTAATTAGATATATGATATATTCACTAAGTCATGTAGTTATCTCAGCTTGTTTATCAGTAAAACAGAACAAGTGGTGAACAAATTATTACTACTATTTTATCATCATCATCATAATCATTAATTTATCAATATCATCTTATGTATAAATAGCACTTACTGATTTTTTTCTGGGCATGTTTATTCTTATATATCATTATTTATTTACTTATGAGTTTTGGGTTAATGTCAGTGGTAACAAAAATATTTTGTCTTTTGAGGGGCTCTTTAATTTTTTAAAAAAGGTGGATTAAAGGGATATGATAAATTTAGGATGATTCATGTGGTTTGATAATAAAGAAGTGTATTGTGATTAATTTAAGTAGAATGATGTTTAGTGATAATTAATAATAAGTATTATAAAAATATCTGGCTTTGTAGTGGATTATATAATAAAGAAAGAGGACAAAGTCATGTTGTCAAATCCACTATCGGTAAGTAGTTTTAATAAATAGTGATAAAAAGGGAAACAAAGCACTCAGTCATTAGACAATGATTGGGTGTTATCTTAAGGGAAATCAAGGGCTGAAATGTTTTTTTCCTCAACTGATCCAGAATGTATAGCACTTGCCTGAATTATTATGAGTACATAACAATAATTCCACTCATTATATAATTTCTATTATGGATTAAAGGTCATATGAAGTGAAGAAATGTAAATTGGATATGTACTCATGTGAAGAGTTGTTGAGTAACTTTTATAGTCAGTACACTTAATTTCAAGGTATACTTTTTTTAGAAACACTTTTTAATATACTCTGGTCTGTTGTATGCTAGCAAAACTTTTTGCTGGAATTCCTTATATTTTGATGAGCATACCAGCTCTATACTAGTTATTTTAGTGAAATTAGATGCGCTAGAGAGTCTGCAGTAAGGAATTCTTTCAGGCACACTTCAGGATATTTTCCGAAGGGATTCATCTCCAATAAGTAATCTTTTACAATTTCACTTTGATTATATCACCTAAAAGATATGAGAAGAAATTTTAAAAATTATTTAAGTATAACTTCACATGAAGCATTCTTAGATAAATTGCTATCAAAAAGCAAGGGCAGAGAGCACAACTATATATGAGGTAATCAGAGATAGGATACATTTTTCAACAAGAATAATCACTTAGACTATAATGCAGGGCAGTTTGATGGAAATAGTCCATGACTGCAGCCTCAAACTAAAGAATAAGCTTCAAAAGTATATCATGATTCAGAAGTATGGAAGTGCTTTGACAACCTCCTCCACATAGTGCATTATTATTGATTTATAATGGATTTCACCATGATACATAATAACGATTTTTTATAAGAAGTAAGTAACTGATGATCAAATTTTTGTGTTCTTTATAGGCAAGTAATATTGGATGTTCTGAAATATATAATATCTGAAAAACATAATCTAATGGTCAATTTCCTTAAAAATAGTTAACTTCAGTTTTCTCATCTGTAAAATGGGAAAAATAATAATGCCTATGAAATAAGATATCAAGTTATCAGGAATATTATATAAAATCTCTGAAAATTGTGCCAAAGTTCTGGGCAAATGTTAGTGTGTGTGTGTGTGTGTGTGTGTGTGTGTGTGTGTGTGTGTGTGTGTCAGGGGTTTTCATTGAGAAGCCAAGAGCATAAATCTAAGCCCAAGTGTCAAAAATAGGGAAGGCAATTTTTTATTTGTGTTCTTATACTTTCCCATATAACATGGGTGTATCTTTGCTAGTTAGATTGCTATGAAAGTTTTGAAAGACATAACCTATCATAAATTAAAAGTTATATTAAAGCAAAATTATTAAGATAGTGTAGTATTGATGCTAGAGTTCTTGGATTATAGGTAAATGTTTATGGACATGGAGGAACTTTGAGAATGTCGTTCCCATGTGATTGTCATGAAGAACCAACTAGAAAATAGAATTCGGCTATCCAAGAGAGATAACTGATGAAGCTTTGCCATGGTAGTATTGATGAGCCTATAATAAATTTAGCTTTATACCTAGGACTAGGTAGTAGGCATAAAGATGACAGAAATAAATGATAATGTAGAATTAATGTCACAAACAAGTATAAGCATAAAATGGGGCGATTCCATGGAAAGTAGAATAAGCTAGCGGATTATTATTTCACAGACGTAACCTGAGACTGAAGGTAATCAGTCTAAATGTGATACTAGGGAAGAAATATAGGAATTTATTGTGATTCAGTAGAGTCTGAAAAGAGAGGGAACTAAAGATTATCTATTAAGAAATTAGTATAAATATATTTAATAAAACATTACATTTCCAAAAATTAGAATACACATAGTAAAAAACATCAGCGATGTGTGTGTATAAAAATATGAAAGAACCAATACCAGTTTACCATTCTCCAGTAAAGGTACTAGAGTTCTTGGAGAAAGGATTGATTATAATTTTAAGACAAGAAATGTATAAAATGGGTATATAACAGCTTTTTGGGCAAGAAAGCAAATATGTTCAAAAACTAATACAGCCAAGTCAAAATGACACAGAAGACAAATAGAAAGAGTGACGTGTTGCCAAAGTTGAGACAATAAACATCAATCAATCAATCAATCAATCAATCAAGACTATAACTAAATTCAACAGGTTCAGCCATTAAGAACTACATGTTGGCTAGAATATATAGTATAATTTTAAATAGCAGTAATAGTGATTGCCATGCTATTTTTTCTCTTAATTATAATGGAACTGCTTTTAGTAGTTCACCATTAAATGATTTTTTTTCTATTTCTAATATGCCATAAGGATTTGATTTTAAAAATTAGAACAATTTTTTAGGATTAAAAAAAATTTTAAAAATAAATATACTTACGAACTTGTTTGTTTTTGTTTGTTTGTTTTGGATTTTGCATATAAGAAAGATCATTTGTCTTTGTCTGACTTAATTCATTTAGCATGATGTCCATGAGGTTCGTTCATTCATCCATGTTGTTGCAAATGACAATATTTCATTATTCTCTATGGCTGAAAAATATCCCTGTGGGGTGTGTGTGTGTGTGTGTGTGTGTGTGTGTGTGTGTGTGTAACAATTTATTCATTCATCTATTGAGAGACTTGAGAGACATTTAAGTTGTTTTCATACCTTGGATATTGCAGTGAGCCTGGGGTGCACACATCTTTTAGAGTTAGCGTTGTCATTTTCTTCAGATAAATACTTAAAAGTGGAATTGCTGGATCATATGTTAGTATTACTTTTAATTCTTAAAGAAACTTTCATACTGTTTTCCATAATGGAAATTTACATTACCACCAGCAATGTACAAGAGTTCCCTTTTCTCCATAGCCTCACCAGCACTTATTATTTCTTAATTTGTTGACGAGAGCCATTCTAACAGATGTGAGGTGATAGTGTGGTTTTAATTTGCATTTTTCATGTACTTGCTGGTCATCTGTATGTCTTCTTTGGAAAAATGCTTATTTAGACCTCTGCTTTTTTTTAATTGGATTTTCTGTTTTGCTGCATTGTATGAGCTCTTTACATACCTTAAATAGCCCCTTATCAAATACATAATTTACAATTATTTTCTGCCATTAAGTAGGTCGCATTTTCATTTTGTTCATGATTTACTTTGCTGTAGAGAGCTCTCTAGTATGACTTAGTCCTACTTATTTATTTTTGCTTTTGGTTTCAGATTTTAAAAAATCATCACTAGGATCTATGTCAAGGGGTTACCACTTATGTTTTTTAACAGAATTTTATGGTTTCAGGTCTTTAATCCATTTTGAGTTAAATTTTCTGTATGGTGTAAGATAGAGGTCCAGTTTTCCCAACACCATTTATTGAAGAGACTGTCCTTTTCCTATTGTATATTCTTGCCTTCTTTGTTGTAAATTAATTGACCATATATGCATAAATTTATTTCTGGGCTGTCTATTCTGTTCCATTAATCTATGTGTTTTGTTTTTTTGGCAGTGCCATACGGTTTTAATTACTATAGCTTTGTAATATAGTTTGAAATCAGGGAGCATGATACCTCCAGCTTTGTTCTTTCTCAAGATTGCTTTGGCTTTTGGATTTTATACTAAGATTTTTTCTTCTATTTTTTTTTTATTTGAAATATGTCATTGAAATTTGATAGAGATAGCATTGAATCTGTAGATTGCTTTGGGTAATATGGACATTTTAACAATATTTATTCCTTCAATACATGAACATGGAATATCTTTTAATTTATTTGTGTCTTTCAATTTCTTTTCATTAATGGCTTGCAGTTTTAAATTACATGGTCTTTAACCTCCTTGGTTTAAATTCATTTCCTATGATTTTATTCTTTGATGAAATTGTGAATGGATTGTTTTCTTTTTATTTATATTATTAGTGTATGGAAATGTAAGATTTGGGGGTATTGATTTTATCGCCTGTAACTTTACTGAATTCATTTAATAGTGCTAACAGTTTTTTGATGGAGTCTTTAGGGTTTTCTATACATAACATGCCATTGGAAAACAGTGGCAATTTACTTTTTTCCTTTCCAATTTGGAGGACATTTTATTTCTTTTTATTACCTAATTTGTCTCTGGCTAGGACTTTCTAATTGTTAATATGACTGAGTAGAAGTCGTGTGACTGATCATCTTCATATCTTGTTCCTCATCTGAGAGAACAGGGCTTTTCAGCTTCATCAACTGAGTATGTGAGCTTGTCATTTATGGCCTTTATTATGTTCAGATTGTAAATATTTTTTCTCTATATCCACTTTGTTTGAGAGTTTTTATCATAATATGGATAAATGATTTTTGTTGAATGGGTTTTCTGCATCTATGTAGATATATTCTATATGTATTTTTTTATTTTTTTTGTTAATGTGGTGCATCGCATGGAATGATTTGCAGATGTTGAAACATTCTTGCATCTCTGGAATAAATTTCACTTGATCTTGTGTTGTATGATCTTCTGAATGTATTGCTGAAATTGGTTTGCCATCATTTTGTTGAATGTTTTGGGGATTTTAAAAGAGATTTCTTAATTAATTTTTATAAGTTAATTAATATGTATAAAATGTTTACATAATTTGAGAAAAATAAAATGTATTTTAATAACATTTATTAAGTTAAATCACCTATTTACTCAGAATAAATTCTACTCATTAGTGTTATTTGAAGTAGAAAACAACTTACCTATAAAACTATCTACTCTAGAAATCTTTTCTTATCTGATTGTTTACTGGACTTTGATTCATTATTTTCCTCTTGTATATTTTACTCTTTAAAGTCTTGCATAATTTTTAAAACAACAGTGACATTGCTTTTGGTAAAAGTAGCAACCGTTTTAATTCTACATTTATTTTTATTTACTTACAGGTTATCCAAGATTACAGAGGTTCAATTTTATTTTACCAGAGGGCTTTATGATTTATTTAATGTTATTTTGCTGTAGTCATAAGATGCCAAAACACTGTTAATTATTATTCTCATGGTTGGCTTTGCTCTCAATTATAGGCTATATATAAATAGTAAGCGCTGAGAAGTTTTAAAAGTGCTGCAAATACACAATTATTAATTGTTTGTCTAAAGTTTTATAGGTAATTAAATAAGAGTATTTTTATATATATGTATGTATGTATGTATGTTGATATTTTTTGAAGTTCCTTTTTTTTGATTCTTTGAATAGTTAAAAGACTATAGAAATGTAAAGTTAAAAAAGCATCTACTTATTATTTTTTAATATAGAAATTTGTGATCTAAGAAAGTCAGAATGTATATTTATCTGTTCCGGTCCATCAATATATATTTATGTACACATATTTTTTCTTAGGGAATTGAACCTTGCAAAAATCTCTCTTGAAAAAAAAATTTGCAACAGTATTGGAATGTAGACTAGAATCATTCAACTCCCTGAATGTTGACATGGTTACAGTTATCATTAGTGTTATATTAGTAAAATAGTCTGATATCATAGATCATTGGTCATATATGGGTTAGAATATCTTCATTACTGCTTTACATATTCATCATAACTGTTCTTAATTACTACATACACATACATTAGCTACTCGCCGAAGCTGCAATGAATCCTCTTGAGTAGAATAAGTCATATTTGTATTAGAGATTTATTGCAGTTCATAGTCTATCCAGAAATATGATATTTAACAAACATTTTTTGAATAATTTCACAATTATCAATTTTAAAGATTTTACTTTAATATTTTTTATCTTTTGACCATTAAAATAGAAATATATATTTTCTATTTATTTTTATCATCTAATACTCTCACAGTCACCTCAGCATTAGATGCATTTTCTTCTTTGCTACATCTCAGGATACCATTAATACATTCACAGTAATGTTTACTCACCTCAATCTATTACTTTCTGACATTGCCTTTTGATCTCTTCAACCTTGGTAACTATTATCACATTAAGCAACCTTTTACAATTATTAGTATTTAGAAAAGAATAACCCAAGGAGCAATTAAATGCGTTGGCCTTCTTGTAGTCTGTAATTTTCCCTTTTCCTATTAAATAGTGGACTTATACTCTTCAGTGACATTCTTTTGATTCTCAGGCACTTAGAATAAGTGTTTCCTTATTTCTTTTTATAACCTCTGCTAATCGGGTTTCATTCTATGACTCTGTCTCATGCCTTTGCCCTAACATAGACCACGTAATTACTACTCTTACATTTTTACCTTGTAACTACATTTTCCTTGCGTTTTTAATGTAATTTAAATAGTGCCCTATACTCAAGTTAGGGCACTCTAGGTTTCTGAAGGTGATTTTCTGAGATGAGACATATAATCAAAGTCCTAACTGCTTCTGTTCACAACACTTATTGGAATACATTGTACACTAATCATTTTGCACTTAAAAATATCAGAAATTTGAAACATTTATTTTGAACAATAAATAAATAGCATTATGAATATTTGGCTCATTTTTTCAGGAATGGTCTTGTATTAAAACACTGCATTTGAATCTGTAAATATAAAACTATTTAAACACACAAAACTAAATTATAAAGTCGACAAGTTTTTGTTGTTGTTGTTGATTTTGTGTATATTTGATTAATTCTTTGGGAAAAAAAAAAAGAAACAAAATTCCAGAATAAGATGATGTATTTCCCATTGTCAATTAAGGTTAACAATTTCCACAATTCCAGGTATAGTAAATTGTTCAACTTAATACATCTCCAAGGGCACAATCTAGTCTCAGACTTTATTAGTCAGCATATCTGGTCAACTGGCCTTGCGAGTAGGATGGAAACTTCCTGAAACAATCTAATGTTCATTCCTAAGTAAGAATTCTTAAAACACTCCTCAGGTTATCTTCTACAGATTTATTTCAAAGTTGATCTCTTGGGTAGTAAACATCTCCTAGGTTATTTTGGTTCATGTAGGGAAAACACACACAAACAGACACATACATGCACAGAGACACACATATGCACACACTGTATTTAGGATTCAATTTTAAGTTCACTAAAAGTCTATTAAGTATAAAGCTAATCAAGTACTTATTTTGCTTTTCTTCAGCTTTCAAATTATCTGAAAATTACATTTGAAACACTGAAAAAAAAAAAAAAACAATAACTGTTTTCTTTGGGAAAGTGGTAAGTGAGATTGATCACTCAGCCTAAAACAGAATGTGCAAAGCAGAGATAGATATTTGCTTTGATTTATGGCAATGTGTGTATTTCAGGTTAATGAAGATTTTACTCCTGGGGACAGTTAGAGAATGGATTGTAGTGTTTTGATATAGAAGGGCAAAGGGGATCTTGTTTTGTTCTGATTGGTTTCCTGGTTTAATCTCAGACTGTCTCAGGAAGTTGTGCAGCAATCGTTGAATATTCTTTAAAAAGGAGCCAAGTGTTTGAAATTTATGACATGGAAACTAAAACAAGGAAACTTGCTTTGATTGGATTATGGAACATTTGGGATATTAGACATTTGCAGAGTGACTCACATGGGAAAGGAATGCAGTTGTCCAGCAAAAACTTTGTCCCACCAGGCATCTTTTTATATTATGAATTTTTATCATTTTGCAGGAATATAAAAGAATCATGATTGACAACTGAAAACCTAAATATGCTGCTGAGGCAGCACAGGGCAGCAATGGCACAGAAGAGAGGGAAAGAGATTGAGTGACTGTCAATGATCATAATTGTGTGCATAGCACTGGTAGCTCTGTGCACAGCAAAGAGTCTAAATGAAATATCTCTCTCCATGGGTCTTAGAGTCTGATGTGATCATACTGACAACCAAAAAGGGGCTCCTTTATTTATTTATTTATTTATTTATTTTGAAAGAAGTGTTTCTTTTTAGTTTCCATTGTCAGTCAGGTGGTGGTGGCATCTCCCTGACTGAAGGAAATGCATAAGCCATATCTAAATGATCAGCATCCCAAATAGAACTGAGTAAACATTGACTTCTGATATGAGCTTTATTGTCTTTTGTTACACAAAATTAATATATATACATTTTAGAAAATTCAAACTATCACAAATGAAATTTAAAATTATGCATAGCTGCATTATCCAGATATAACCTGTGTTAATATTTTGTTTATATCTTTCCTAACGATTATCAATTTGTCTATTATGCAAATAAATTAAACAATTTTAGACACAGTTGGGGTTATAGTCTGTATTTTTAGTACTTTGCCATTTTTAATTCAACATATTACTAACATTTTTCTATTATTTTAATGATCCTTCTCTATGATCATATTCATGGTTTGGCAATCCAATCTTGTGGATGTTCCAGAGTTTACTTGTAAATTATATCTGTAAAAACCTATTTCTCAGGGTTCAAAATAGAAATGTATGAAACTAAACATTTTGGTGATGAGTGGAGAGAATTACTCATTTTATTTGTTTGTTTTCTCTCCTGTCCTATTGGCTGAAATCACTGACTTTCTGCTTTTTTTTTTTTTTTATTCCATAACATTACAGTTCATTGTGTGCTTTTGTAGTAAGGAATCAGATGTACAATCTCTTCTTTCAGCCAAAGGCGACTATCATAGTCTTTTATAATTTCTCGCTACTAACATTATTAGGTCATTATTTTTTAAAAAGAATATTTATAATAAAGATACTTAGAAATAATATGCTTTAATATTTAATGACTGATGTTAGCTTAAGAAAAGTTCCTAGGGTTCCTACTATTTGTTAAAGGATACATTATTTATTTTAGTGGAAAGATTGTCTGTTATACAAAAACATTTTTTTTAATCAACAGAGAGGAAACTCCAAATCACTGCATTGCCAATGTATGGTGAGATTTTAGGTAAATCATTAAACTTCACTGAGACTATTTTCTTATCTAAAATAATAAAGCTTATTTTATAGGTTTATTAGAAATGAAGAAAATAAAATCTATTTTTCAGAATTTTTAGAAAGTTTAGTGATATATTATTTATTAATATATCTCTATATAAATTTTCCCCAGTGTCCAGAATGCTCAAAAAATTATAGATACTTATATAATCAGTAATACAGTTCTGTTCATGCTGTTCCTGAGGAGGACATTCCTTCATTAGCTTAGTTTCTTTCTTATCTTTCTCCTTTATTTTGTCTCTCATTCCTTCCCTCCGTCTTTCTTTTTTCTTTCTCTCTTTTTTCCCTTATCATTCTCTTATTCTCTTTCATTCATTTTTTGTCCCCATGACTATAGGACTAGGCTACATTTCTTTAACCCTATAGAAGTGATCAAAACACGTGTTACACACACATTCTAATTCCATACTGCACATTCTTTATTCTTCCCTGAAGCTTATGTCTGGTTACTTACCTAATAATATTTGCCACAACCTTATCTGCAAGTTTGCTAATTTTAAGTTATTTGTACAAAAAGTTATGTCCCTTCTACCACCATTGATTTAATGTAGGTAATGATTACATGGCATCCTAAATCATTGTGTTTTTTTTAAAATATATAATATTCCGCCATTTATCCAAAAAGTTATTTCATATAATTGAGAAGCACTTTTTTTTCCTTTTGATTTGTCTTAAATACCATGGCATGAAATATTTTTTGCCAGTTAAAAGTCTGTTAAATGCCTCAACATAACTATGATTAAAGATTCCTATCTACAGAAACGGGCAGCGTTTTCACCAGGTTCCTAGAGGAAAGCAGAAAGAGGAAGCTGACTAGGGAAAAATATTGGTTTTAACGTGGACATTTTAGAAATATATTAAAGAGAGAAAGGAGGAATACTATGTAAAGTAAATTTCTGCCAGGATGGAAAAGGAGAAAGGTTACTAAGCTTGAAATTGGAAAACCTGGGTTCAACTCCCAGAATTGCTACTTACTCATGTTATAGTATTATAGAAGCCACTTAACTTTTCTTAGTCCTGGTGGCATTATAAAAGTCATTTAGCCTTTTTAATCTTGGTTTCCTCATTTATAGATTAAAGACAAATAATATCTATTTTGAATAACTGTTACAAGAATTAACTAAGTAGGTTTAAGTGACTTGTATACTGTAATCATATATATTTTTTAAATAAGCATTTGTTTTAAATGGCAAAAAGCAGCAAAGTTTTAGAAATAGATATAGCACAGAGCTGGGTACAGGAACTAGATGTGGAATATATTTAAAATTGGATCCTTACATGTAATCCATCTAAAGGTAAAATTGGTGGTTGAATTAAACTTATAATGGGGTGGGGGAAAGAAGAAAAAACAGAATTATTAATGAGTGTATTAGACATTTTTACTCATGTCATATTATTAAATCTTTAGGACAACTTGAAAGTAAGTTGTATTATCCTAATTTCACAGATGATTAAATAGATGCAAAATAAGTTTTCTAAGTTACTTATTCAATATCACATAGCAAATGAAGAGGAGATCGAAATAAATCAAACCTAGACCTTCATACCCCAAATGTGCTCTTCTTATCATACTACCTCTCCAACTAGCAAAAGGCATACAGCAAAATATTAGCAATTTGCTTATTCTTTTCTTAGGAATTGTGTTAGCCAATGAGATAAATGAGATGCAAAAACAAGGGCCTTAGTCAGCTTTGGAGTAAAATTACTAAGGAGGATAGGTTCTGTCTCAGTACCAAAGAAGCCCAAATACTAACACCTTCGATGTGCTCTGTTTTCATGATGATATTTATTTCAAGACCAATAACTGGAGCACCATACAAATTAAATAAAAAAATAAGTACTAATTTTTTTACAAAATAAAGGAGACATTGTCTTGAGAAAATTGCCAAGAGGGTAAATATTTGAGGATGATAGAAATAAAATCATTTTTTTTAGATGTGAATAAATCACTTAAAATATCTTTTCCTTAAATGATAGCCCATATTCCCCTGCTTAGGGTGAGAGAAATGAGGGACAGTGAAGATCAATGGTCCAAAAGGGAAAGACAAACTAATATATTAGAAATATGAAAATTTGAATTAATACCACCAACAAGTAAGTAAACTTACCTTATTTTCCCCAAGTTAGATTGTACAGGATCCCTTTGACTTAAAATAGTTAAAACTTTTTAAATTATGTAAGAAAAATCAATTTAGGTCACAGTTTGGAATCAACTGACAAGTATAAAGCTTTTTATTTGTCTGAGGCTGTTGAAGCCAAGAACTCTAAAGGAAACACTGAATCCTATGGGTAGACCATTGCTGCACTATAATTTCTCCAGCTGTTGGAAGCTTAACTATGTGGTGCCATGTCTGAGAATGTGGAACAAACATACGATATGAAAGCATTATGATGTGTGATTACTTTGCATGTGGTGTGTGATAAAGGCTAACAGACTCCTCTCCCCATTTAGCTTTTCAGCTTTACACACACTTATAGGAACGGTTGCCAAAAAGCTTTCCTCTTATTTCTGTATTTCTAAATTTATTCCTGCTAAGAGGTGAATCTTTCTGTGTTCTACTCTAATGCAAAGATCATGGTTATAGTACCTTTCCTAGGATTTACAGGAAACATATGGAGAGCAGATTATTCAGGTTGTAAAAATTACCACTTCAGATTTGGTTCACTTGACTTGTCATCCTTCCTGTCATCCAGTACTCTCTTTTCACCCACCATGTAAACATCATTTGGGCACAATATTCCACTTCTTAAGTTGATGAGACCTCATGGGTTCTTTGTGTGTATCTGTGTGCTTAAACATACTGCAAGTGTGAACTTTTATTTTGATGTGAGAGGAAAGGAAAATTTTTTTTTATTCTTTATTATGTAGATATATTAAAAGTCAACATTCATTTACTTTTAGTTGAACCCTAAGTATTTTCAAAAAAAAGAATTTGATGCGAAATGAGACAGGTAAAAAATTGACATGATGACTGATATTGATGAGCTTGAATCTGCCAGCCAAGAAAAGATACATAGATAAGGAAGTATATATATATCAGACAGTAAATGTTGACTGAAAAACATAAAGTCTTCTGGAAAATTGAAGGATGGGGAAAAGTTCTGGCTGGAAAACCAAGAAACTTACTGGAAGAGGAAGATTTTGAAAGGAATCTTTAAAAATGCATCAAAGACATTGGCATTTGAGAAGTTTAAAAGGGTGAACTTGTTATCAAAAGTATAATATTTCAGGCACAGAGGAGGAAAAACACAGTCCAATTTTATTGAGTTGCTACTGCAATTGTAAAGTGAGTGTATGTGAAGCTTAGTTATAGGGAGAGCATTGGGAAATCATTTGGGGTATATTTTAGAATTTTTAAAAAAGCCTTGGAGATAATTTATTTCTCAGGCACTGAGATTTTTACAGAAAAAATAGATGAAAAGTGTAATTTGGGAAACTATTCTTGTAATAATGTAAAATATAAAACAGAGAAGTTAAGGGCAGGGAGACCAATTAGTAGGCAACGTCAATAATAAAGATCAATCAAAGTGTAAATTTGTATAATTATTGAAGGAACCAACAGGAATAAATTAAAGCAAAAATATGACAGAGAAAATCTGCACAATAACACAATGTATTATATTCAAATATAGTTGGAAGGGGGGATAAAAAATGTGGCTTAAGCTGGATACTTGGGTTGGGATGGAGGATGTGGGTAGCCAATGAATTGCTGATATCCAAGATCAACTCTGTTTACCTTCTGGATTTATTCTGCTTTAGGTTAGGCAGAAATTGGGAAATATAGTTTTAAGATTTAAAAAAATCAATATTTTACTGAGTTGAGAAGAAGAAACCAGTGGAGAGGGAGAGTTTGAAATATAATAGAGAGAAGACTGACAGCACAAGGAAGCTAGAAGAGTGTCAGGATCATAGTGGATAGTCAGTCTTGGAAAACAGGAGGATTTTATATTTTTCTCTAACTCTGTACAGGAAGGAGGGGGTAATGGATGAAAACGAACAGATATTTTTAGATCAGACAGAATAAATTGGAGGGACATAGAGTTAAGTAACCTACATCAAAATGAAGTCCAGGGTAAGCTAATCTTCTAGTTACGGAGGAACTATAATTGTGGCTAGAAACAGAATAGTGTAGGTAAGTGGAGAATGATTGGAGCGTGTACAAGACTCTGCGACATCATGTACAAGGGCATACAGCTGCATACCCTTCATGACGAAGTTCCCACCAGCTGTAGGAAATTGGTATCATTCAATCTGTCCATGGCAACAATTTTACTAAAGCTCAGATGGAATTTGAATACCAATTATACTAAATAAGTCATAACAGGTTCTGAAAAATGTGACTATTTCCTCTTTATTGGAGTTTTTTTTTTTAATTTATATTTTAATTGTCTCTTTTAAAATTTATTTAGGTGTATAAACTCCATCAAATCTTTTTTTCAGGAATATGTGATCTAGTACATATATATTTCTCTAGGTTTAATTATGGATTTCTAATCTATAGTCTTATGTTCAAGTGTTAATCTCAAATTCCATTTCCATACTAAAATAGAGGTAATAATCATTAGTTACTCTAAGTTTTACTTAAGAGTTTATAGGTAGAGAGCTGATTTGCCATTTTGGTAAATAATAATCTATATTTTTATTTATACAGTGCTTTTAGTTAACAGAGAGCCTTAGTATACATCTGATTACAGTCATAAAACCAAAGAGTAGGTATTGTTTTACTGTTATTTTAATTTTGACAGAACTAAGCTGTACAGAGGTGAGGTGACTGACTCAAGGTCCCCAAGTTGACTTCACTTAATGAAATTTGGGGATCCATATATAGTTACTAGTCAGTATAAGACTTTATTTTACCTTTAATTTAGTTAGTAGATCATTAAGTTATTCTTAGGTACTTGCTGATTTGTCAGAAATCAACTAATTGCAAAGAAGGATCATGTCTGTGTTCTTAAGGAATTGGTGTTCTATTTAGGAAATTACAACACATGTATGTTGATCTTCTTAGTGAGGGGAATATGTTAGGAGGAAGGTGTCTGTGCCTCAGATTCCTCATATCCTAGTATTTTTTGCTTCTCTAAATTTTTCCTAATAAAGAAGTAAATAATGTAAACTTAGATGGAAGAGATCTCTGGTCTCAGAGACATCAAATGACAAAATTCTTTAATTTATTGAAGAATAAATTAAGTTGGGAACAAATACAGTAAATATCTGTTCAATCTGTAACATTGAAAACATTTATAAATCAAAATAAATGTTCATGTCATGTCCATCTTAGTACATATTATATGAGCTCAAAATTTACTTTTCTTTCTTTACACACCATTGCTAAAGCTGAATTGGGAAAAAAGGACAGTATTTAGCACAAAATATATATTTAAGTTCTAACCTTGGTTTTAAGATTTGCCTTTGGATTCCTATAAAAAAGGACTATTGCTTTTTAATTCATTTCAAAATAGTTATTTCTCTTTTTGTTCACTTTCTCATGAAATCTTATTGCTGCTCTTTATCTTTTTGGAAACAAGGCAAGAATAACGAAGTTACTATATTTCAACAAACTGATGTTAATCAGTTAGTGGCCACTGAAATAAGCTTTTGCCTTCAGTAAAATTTCATTATAGTATGTTCAGTTTCTCTTCTTTAATATTGCTTAACTTTCAGGACATTTGCGTTAGAGTAATGAAGAAAAAAAGGACGTCCAAAAATGATATTGATTGGTTAATGTGCCCAAATTTGAAGGGAAAGGCACATTCTCTCTTGAGCCAAAAATTGATTTGCTTTTCATGGATTCTATTTTGAAAGCACTGAAGAAGAAAGAGTTTTGCATATCCTATAGATTGTATAAACTAAACTTTCTCATTATATTTAGAATTGTATTCTATACCTCTTATTTCAACAATATCCAGGTCATTCACAAAGTATGATTTAGAAATAATTTAACTTTAATTTCTAACATTTATGTAACCTTTATTTCATCTGACATCTAGGCCTTATTTTATATTTCCTTTAGCATTATTTAAGACATTCTACATCAATTGATCTTGACCACGAAATATTTATAGTAAATGGCCCTAAGCCATAATATGCCTTTTGCTTAATAAAATTTCACTCTGGATAGTTTAAAAGGTGCCTGTATTTAATGGTGAATGTAACACTGGCTGCTTCTTTCCTGTGCCAAGTTGCTGTCTAGTTCAAGGTGTTAAATAGCATGAATTTGGTCTCTACTAATACTGAAAATAAAGACCCAAGAGAACTTTCATGGACAGGGAGTTTTACAATGGGAGATGACAAGTCATTCTGAATATGACTTTTCCAAAAGAGGAAAGTGTCTAACTTTTCAAGGCCATGTTCATTCTCCTAATTAATGAGGTGATCAGAAAGCTCTCTCATACAGAATTGTCACTAGTCTAAGATGTATTTCAAATAGCATTGAAAGATGTTAATATTTTTCTTTTCTG